>OW152830.1:5230073-6430073 GCA_933534255.1 Iphiclides podalirius
GTCGGGGGAACAAAAAGTACATAAGTTCTGTTCACGAGGGATAGAAAAATACTTTTAGACGTTTATCCGATATAACAACTCGGCCTGCTTATATGAATAAGCTGCAACATGCGACTTGAGAACATAAAAAATATACCTGTGGTATTCCGGAATAAATCTGATATCCTGAATAAAATCACGTCATCATATTCCGGAATAAAAGCTGATATCCTGAATAAAAATCACGTCATCAAACGCAGCGCCGTTTGAATGAACTAATAGAACGCTGGAGAACTTTGACAGCTTCTGAGACGCCATTTCAAACATCGCTTCGTCCAGTCTGCTCATGATATAACATCCTTTTCGAGAAACAAAAAAATTTCAATGGCCAATAGTCTTACATAGAAACACGTTAAATTCTACGTAAGTTTTTATTATTCAGTCATGTGTAGCACGGTTCACGTGTTTACATGCCTAGAAGTTGGTAAGTTTTAGCGCCAAATGGATGGAGATACAACTTAGTATTGGTGCGCCCTAAAATATTGATGTATTCTGTGCCTATGATAGTACCGGACGAGCGGAGGAGTAAGGGAGGGTAATTACCTGTATGTAAAATTTAAGATGGAACAGATTTTAATAGGACGGTCTTGATTACCTCTACACTTAAGTTCAATTAATTCAAGTTAAAAATGTCTTCACTCACATTGACGCTTGCGCACATTATTCTTGATTTTTGTCCTCCTGTTCCGACAACTAGAATAAAAACCAAGACTAATAAATAATATACATACAACAACCAAGCCATGGACAAAATCTCATATTTTATAAAAATACACTGGAAATGAGAAATGATTACTAGCGATAATATTTGATGAGCAATGGGAACATATTGCGGGATCCCATTCACTCAATTATAATTTATGGTTCCAATGTTCAAAAATAAATTGACACAGGTTTTTCTGAGGTAGAGCCAAGCAATTGTTTCTACGGCTGCATTACTAGGAAGTGAACTGTGATAGATATCCCGCAACAGTCTGCTGTTACACGAATGGACAGGTCCGTTCTGATAAGTACCATGACCTCACAGAAGACCAACGTGCGGTGGAAGTGTTATACTAGTGAGTGAGGTAGCCGGGGCCCACTTTATAAAAGGTTGCAACGCATCTGCATTCCTACAGGTGATGCAAATGTCAATAGCTGGCGGTTATCACAAGATCAAGTGAAACATTTGCCCGCTTGATACCTATTCAAACAAAAAAAACATAAAAATAGTACCATCAATTCATTCGATTTGTAATTTGTAAAAATATCCATATCCAATGATAGAAATATTTCCCTTATATAACGCTTAAAAATATTAAAAATGTAAAGAAATATAAAATGTAATACGAAAAGTAAACTCACAGCCAAGAGCAAAACTTTGAAGCAATTAATTTCTACCACTTTTGCTTTATTCAGTACACATTGCAAATAAATAGAAGGGACGTTAAGTAAAACAAATAGCCCTTTGCAGACCTTCCATTTTAATGATGAAATTTGATATTCGGGGACTGAAACAATTATTAAATAATTCTCTTACGAATTTACACGCCAATCCTAAACAATTTAGAAAGGGATTCCATTGAGTTTATAAATCCCAAAATGTAACCTAACACAAAATTGTGTCCGTATACTGATTACAAATATGATACAGAATTCAAAAGTAGGGAAACTGATTAGTAGGTACACAAAACTCCACTGACCCCACTACATATATGAAATTTAACATTTTGTCGTAATTATTAATTACTTCGATTTTATACACATATACCTAAAACATAACAAGTAATAACTTACTTCGATTTAAACAGTAGGTATATCATATGTATAACATAGGATGTATTTATAACATATGATGTATAACATAGGATATTATATGTATAACATAGGATACCAATCAAAAATTTATTACATTTCAAATGTATGAATGAATTATTGCCTCGACAAAACATATTTTTCGTTTCAATGCGACCTCAATCGTTAACCACTCAGTGAACACTCAGTGAACCAATCGGTACAGGTGCAATAAAGGTTATGTTTTTATATTTAATATATGTGAGACACTATAATAATCATTTGGCGGGAACATTGATGACCTAAATAGATTATTAGTTATTATTTATGGATCCTAAGCATTATACATCGATAAAGACATCACGACAACATCATGCAATTTTGCAGCGCAAGTGCCAAGTATTGCAAGTGATAACAAAACGGATACCGAAAAATGTGAATTATTTTAAGATTCCATACTGAACATATTATCATAAATTTCGAACATTCCTGAGTTGGAAAAAAAAGGAAAACTCGGATTTGTATAGCAAAATACCTAAGCGGGTAGCTATCTATGTGTTTTACATTGAATGTTTGGCAATTCATATGGGTTACTTATTAATTAACATAAAACACCGCAATTTAAAGGATTTCCTCCAGATTGGTACGGTATTTGAACCACTACTCTTGACACCTAAGTAACAGCCTGTACAAATCTGTATCACGGTTCAGTAAACAGAGACTATCTCCACACCTATTGCCAAACTATTATTGTTAAAAAAATTACCCGTGCAGTTACACCAAGCGATATGAATACAACCGTGACGGTATTACGGTACTCAATTAGTTATGTACATTATTTGTCTAAAGTTGTCTTTGAATCTTTATGGTTTTATTAAAAAAAATTGTATTAAAAAAAACACAATACATCCCTTGTGCGTTACAAAGAACAAAAGCGCCAACTCTGTTATACTTTTAATTGACACTCTAATATCTGTTAGGATGGAGCTGTTGAGAAAAATAATACACCCTTATTTGTATTCAAAGAAATGGAATCTTAACATAAAGAGACTACAGAGCTATCCGACAAGAAATGTAAAGCATCTCTTTCATGCTTCCATCTTTGAAAAGACTACGACGCGAACATCGAGTCAATGATATTGCTAACGGATAATAATATAGTTGAGAGCATTACAGACTTTTAAGTGTAAACTGTTTTGTGAAATTAATAAACGTCTTTAATACCTGTTTTTAGGGCTAATTATTATTTGGTGCTGCACTTTACTTCTGAAGAAAAAAAAACAAAATTCGCAAGAAACCAGCATTTTAATTAAATAGTAAAAAAAAAGTGAGAAAAATCAAATTCTATTAAAATTTTCGAAAAAGTCAAATCTACTCTAGGAATATGTACCGAACAAGGTTTTTACCGTTTGTTGCCGAACGTTTTTATAGCTGTCTATATACCCACCCTATGTATATTGTACCTGTATACATAGGGTGAGATCTTATTTAGGTGTTACATCAAGGCGTTTCAACCGCAGATATTTTAGGTTATTAGCCATGTCGCATCTTGTCAGCGCTTTACTCATTACTTTCGTAAATCCGACATAATTTCTACAATACAATAAGTCAACCAATATAACGACTTTACAAGAGAAGATTGAAATTAAGCGAGTGAAACTTTTTATTTGCAATTCTATCGATTTGATCGTGCATGTTTAAGGAGTATTAAAAATCAAAGTTCTAAAAATAACAACGCATCTGTAAAGTAAAACTTGTTCTTACTCTAGTACACAAAGCGGGGTTTTTCATATGTAAGAAGGTAATTTTATTTATGTATTTTTATATGTAATAAGCGAGCAAGTGATTAACATTGGCATCTACAACACCCATAAGTAGCAAATGGGTTACCAGCTTTTAACGTGGGCCCTGGTTACTACATTCACCAGACGAAATAAAGTACTAGAATACTACTGTCACTTCACACTGGTTTCTGTCAAACCATAGTACATTCTCGAACGAAGACCTAATAGCGCTTCAGTAGCCCTAGATGACTCCGAAAAAGCCGAATGCCTTGCGGACAACCTAGAGCAGCAATGTACGCCATCGCGCGAACACACCGATTCGGCCCACCTAACGGAGGTGGACCGCGTAATCGAGACTAGGGCTGCGCTTCCACCGGAAGATACGCTTCTCTCCAGTTGCTCCTTTCCGGACGACTGGAAGCAAGCCACGGTTATCGGCATTCGCAAGCCGAATAAACGAGCCAATAAGCCCTCTAGCTATCGTCCCATCAGCCTCCTCAGTTGTCTGGGGAAGCTCTACGAGCGGCTACTGTTAAACAGGCTCAAAGAGCACGTATTTTCCAACGGCCTTCTGCCGACGGAACAATTCGGCTTTCGAGCTAGACACTCTTGTCCAGATCAGTTATACCGCCTAACGGAGCACATCTAAAAGGCCTTAACCACCCCAAACACATCAGCACAGGGGCTCTTCTTCTTCGATGTCGCAAAAGCATTCGACAAAGTCTGGCACAACGGCTTGCTTTACAAGCTGTACACACTCAAAGTGCCAGATAGGCTCGTACACACCATCCGAGCCTTTTTGTTGAAAACCGCTCTTTTCGATATCGAGTCGAGGGCACCCTCTCCACAAGCCGCCGCCTCACGGCCGGCGTACCACAAGGCTCCTGCCTCTCACCCTTGTTATTTACGCTCTACACGAGCGACATACCTAGAGACCCCCACGTCAATCTCGCGCTTTTCGCGGATGACACGGCGCTCTTTTACTCAGATCGCAACCTCAGTCAATTAACGACTCGACTCCAAAGCGCCGCCGACCGCCTCGGCGATTGGTTCCGCAAATGGAGAATCGATATTAATCCAGAAAAAAGTGTGGCGATTCACTTCACCCGTAGCACCCCCCAACCCCCATCCGCCACACCGTTACAAAGGTCCTCGCCAGTACAGAAAGTTGGGGCAAATATCACTATATGGCCAAACTCTCCCCTGGGAGAAAACGGTAAAATATTTAGGAGTCACTTTCGACTCGCGTATGACTTTCACTACGCACATCAATCAAGTCCGAAATAAAGCCGCGTTCGTCTCCGGCCGGCTACACAATTTAACGAATAAGCATAGTAAAATGCCCTTAAGGCACAAATTACTGTTATATAAAGCTTGCGTAAGGCCAATAATGTCCTACGCATGCATGATCTTCGCACACATAAATCCTACGCGCATTGACGAATTGCAAGTAGTTCAAAGTAAGTTTATCCGCCGCGCAACCGGTGCGCAATGGTATCAGCGCAACGTCGACCTGCACAGCGATTGCAGACTCCCGACGATTCGCGCTCATTTTAAAGATTTGACAAAACGGTTCTTCGATAGAGCCCAGCATCATCCCAACCCTCTGGTGGTAAGCGCAGCAAACTACCAACCGGACACAAACGCGAACGTAAACAAGCGTCGCCCGCGAAACGTCCTCATCGACCCGGTCGACGAAGAGGACTTAGACACGATGGACCCACCGCCGGGCGTCCCGCCGGTTAACACTACACCCACAGTTAGTGTAACAACAATCACACCAGTTCGCCCTCGCCTCCGAGCACGGCGAGACCCACACAACGCGTACACAAGGTACACCCGCGTTCCGGGGCGGTTCTCACCGCTCCCAGCCACCGATTAGCTAAATGCACAGTCGACGGCCGTCGGGGTCTCGGTCCGAACCGGCGACCTCGACGGCCCTTAGATGACACACCATAGTAGTTTAACGCACGCATGAGCACATGCGCGACCCTACCCATAGCGGAGGGTCCAAACCCGTGGGTTCTGGCTAGCCCACCGGTTCTGCGTCCGATGAAGCTTTAATAGTCTCGGGACTGAAAGCAAAAACATCAGTTAATACAAGATACAAGATTCTCGAACGAGCTTGCTCATTAGTCCTAAAGCAGTAACTCAATTTATTGTTTTTACTATAAGATAACGTATTTGTTAACTTTAGATTAAGATTTCTATCCTAGATGCTATTTTCACTAAAAGTTAAATTGTTTTAGAAGTTATTTACGTATTTAAAGTAGTATTTTGAGGAAACTAGTAAAGGTAGCTGGCAATATTATACCGAATGTAATATATATTTTCCACTGTGTACTGAATTCAAGTGATTATTTATTATAGGTATATTAATCAATTTACTAACAATTATAAATTTTAATGCCTAATTTTTGCCAACCCTAATTTTATATCTGGTAGGACGTTAAGATGTGGTTACTGTATAAATTACCTAGTAATTTTAGTATTAAACTCAGTGTCTCAGACTGTATTAAAGTATTGATCAGTGATAGATTAAAAAAAGTTTTCAGAAAATCTACCAGTATTCTTGGCCATTTGTCACAACTACTAGTTTTATGATGTTACAAATTTTAAGTAGCAAGTTGTAAAATAAATATAACTTGGAAACAAAGCAATGTAAAAATGGAAATCTATTTATTCTTAAACTTAGTTTACATTTTAAATTTTGACAACTATTCGAAACGTATTTATCTGTCTTAACTGCTGCCTTAATTTATATAATATATTCGTCTTGTTTTCTGACACAAAAATGAAGAAAAAAATATTTTTAATAAACTATTTGTTCTGCAAGTCTGTTATCCAGTGCAGACTGGATTAATCACGAGGTCGTTACAGAAATTAGTACAATTTTTACAAATACGTATATTTATTCATATTACATACAAGTATATATGTATTTTTCATATATAATAATAAATAATTCATTTAATGACGACATTTCAAAAGTATAAAACATAGGAAAGGTATGTTATAAAAATTACTTAGCGGTTATTTATTACAATACAGCCTTAACTTAATTACTATGGGTCAAAATGAACGTGAGCTTAATCGCTAAGTTATAAAAACTTCGACGCTTGCTAGCACGCGGCGTTTTTCATAATCATGCGGCCTAGTTGTTTATGTTATGTCCTACATGTAACATGAAGACGTGCTGTTCTTTATAAATTAGTCATATTCGTCATATATGTTACATGTATTGATCGCGAGTTACGACACGCAGCAATCGTCGCGCTAGTGGTATATCGTTTACTTTTCAATACGTTATTAAAATGTGTTTACGTCTTTTTTTTTTTTTTTTTTTTTTTTTTTTTTTTTTTTTTTCCCGTGGGGAAATCCGTTATGGATACCAGGCCTCTCTCACAATAGAGAAGCAAGGTGATGTCGGACTCGCACCGACTAAAACCCCACGGTGGTCGTCATCAGCTGTCATGTGGGGTCACGGGATCTCCGTTTGGAACACTACCGCGGCCCCCCTTAGCTTGGCTTGAAGAGCCTCATCCCGGTAACATCATTTCACTGCACTGCACTTACCCCTGTGGTGTAACCATGATGGCTTGAACCTACTTCAAGCCATTATCGTCCTTAGGTTCGCTTTACTGAGCTATAGGCCCAGTCGCTCGCGATCCCTGAGGCGCCGATTCCGGTAGGGGAACACTATTTATACATGGAGGACCGTAGCGAGATGTACCCTCGCCTCGGTGACCCCGTCTCCGAGAGGGATCTGTCTTCTCTCGATCCCTCTCTGCAGCCTCCTTCTTGACCATTACGGTCTCGCAGAAAGAGGTTACGGCCCTCCACGCTGCATCTCCGCGCAACATCGCCGATATGATTGCTGGCAAAGAGAGGTTTCGTCCGATATACGTTACTAGGATATTCCGCTCCGTTTCCCATGCTGGGCACACCACAAGGGTATGCGTTGCGGAGTCCTGGTAATTTCCATCACAGTGAAAACAATTCGCCGTTGCCTCGCGACCGATTTTACACAGATAATCACCAAAGCATCCGTGCCCAGTGATTATCTGTGTAAGTCTGTAGGTAAGTCTGCCTTCCCGTCGCTGCATCCATGCTTCGAAGACTGGCAGGATGGCTTCAATAACGCGTTTATGTGCGTATTGTTCCTTACTGAGCCGATCGCGCCAGACCAGGAAAGCAGAGTGCCGTTCCTGCCGCTTGATGGACTCGAGCGCCTCTTCTGGCTCGTTACCACCGCTCTGACGGAGGGCGCGAATCCGATGGTACACCCCTCGCGTCCATTGCCGCCAGTATGTCCAGAGGTGGAAAGCGAGCCAGGACAGTTGCCGCCTCAAAGGATATTGTTCTGTAACCTCGTACAATCCGTATAGCCATCCGTCTCTGGACGCTGTAAATCTTAGACCTACAGCGCCGGATGGCAAGCCTTTTAGACCATACAGGTGCCCCATATAAGGCTACGGATCGTACAACCCCTGCATAGAGGCGGCGAACTTCTTCATTTGGTCCCCCAATATTAGGTAGCAGTCTGTGCATGGCACCCGCTACCCTCTCAATTCGGGGGACAAGGCGCTCGAAGTGTTCTTCGAAGCCCCAGCGACTATCTAGGATTAGGCCCAGGTACTTCATGTACCGACCTACCCTGACTTCAGACCCACCCACACGAAAAAAAAATGTGTTTACGTCTATAGACTTCGCTTAAATGACCGAGATTAACACTGCCAAAATTAGAATTTATATTGATGTCACTTCAGATCGGTCCTTTATTATACCGTGGTACTACGAGCCTGCTCATTTCTGCAACAGATGAAGCTCCAGCCTGGCTCAACCACAACTAAAAGAGTAAAGTTTCTGTAGAAATATCTTGAATGAAACTATTTCTTTTATTTGAAATATGATAATCATACTATGATAATATAATAATATTTATACGAGTGCGCGGTAGGGCCACGCAATAGCGTTCGCTGTTGCACGAATGGGCAGGTCCGTCCGGTTTAGTACCAACTCTATAGACCTCACAGAAGACCGATGTGAAGTCGAAGTGTTATTCTTCTGCGTTTCCTCTGATGAGTGAGGTAGCCGGGGCCCACTTTATTAAAAGGTGGCAACGCATCTGCTACCATACGAGTGTTGCAAACATCTATGGGCGATGGTTATCACTTAACATCAGGTGAGCCACCAAAAATAGCTCGTTTGCCAAAAATAAAAAAAACTAACTATGAATTCAGAGCTCTTCTAGAGTCTCAAAGACGTTGATAATTTATGAATACACTTCGAAAGCATAATTCAACGAAAAATGTAATAAGAAAATAATCAGTTTGTTAGACAAAGATTCAAAAAATAAATATGGGTCCGATGTGCGTTAAAAATAAAGTTCATTTTAAGAAGTACTCAAGCACTCTAATTGGGTAGCCCTAAAATCAGATTAACTTTTTTATTTTATTTTCGTGAAGAAATTTACATATAATAAGATTTTTACGTAAGGCCAAAAATTAGATTAAATTTATAATTTCATTTTCGTGAAGAAATTACGAAGACTTTCACGTAAAAGGATTAACTTCGTATTAAATTTTAAAACTTATAGCAAAGATATTGAAATAAAAAGTATGTTTGTGTAAAGGTACGTAAGAAGTTATACCTCTTTAGCATAACAAAGGAAAAATAACTAAAATTTTTTCCCCTGTGCTTTGTTTGTAAAGAGATATGAAATTCAAATGATAATAAGGTTTAAGTAAATAACTTGGAATTATAGATATAGTAAATAATTTTGGATATTTTGGACATAGGTATATAAACGCATAAGAAATATAACATGCTGAAAAATATAATTGAGGAAAAACAGAAGAAAAACAGGGAAGAGGAGGAAGACGAATAACATGGAGTGAAAATTTGAAAAAATGGTCTCCGTCAGTCTTTGTAGATTGGCGCAGAATACAGAAGAGTTCCGTGTGGTGGTCGCCGACATCCGATAGGATAGGGCAGACCCAAGAAGAAGATAGATAATTGTCAAAAAGTTGTTATTGTTTGCAATGGTAAATCCGCGAAGTTGGACTTTTCTCAAACAACTTCATCGTATTGCTTTTTGGCTGTAGATGTCGGCATCGTAAAAATTTATTCATATTTTTTCCAAACGCGCCAAAAGAAGTATAACTTCAAAAATATTCTATTTATATTCATTAATTACTAAGTATTACCGATTTACCGATTTAGCTGCCTCTTATTTTTTATTTTATTTCAGACTTAAAATTTCTAACACCGTAAAATCTGTTTATTTGAAATCTCAATAATTCTAAGAACTAGGAAAAGGAACTAATAC
Source organism: Iphiclides podalirius (assembly GCA_933534255.1). Lineage (NCBI taxonomy): Eukaryota > Metazoa > Arthropoda > Insecta > Lepidoptera > Papilionidae > Iphiclides > Iphiclides podalirius. Next base: position 5,240,001 of record OW152830.1, read on the forward strand.
ATAGCGTGTGTTCTGACATTTACCTACACGTTTTGTTATAAAAAACCAAGTAAATATGAATTTTAAAGTTTTTTATAGTGCTAATCTCTGCATTTAAGATTAAACATTAAAACTTGTAGAAAAAGGACGGAAAGATTGTCGCCGCTGTGGGAATCGAACCTACGTCTTCGGCATTCGCGGCCTGACGCTTTAGCCACTAAGCTAAGCGGCCCATTGCCACACCGACGAAAATCTTAACGTCTTTTATCTACATTGCTTTTTAGCATTTGAAGCAATGCTTGGCGCATCTATTGTTATATCCTTTCCAGCATACAAACAATTTCGAATATCATTTTACCACGATAACTTCGAACAAGAGATGTCACCATTGCTTTTTAGAAATTTAAAGTTTTTTATAGTACTAATCTAAAAAGCAATGGCGACATCTATCGTTCGAAGTTATCTAGATTTATATTTATATTCTAGATTTTTACATACGCTGATAACTTTTATACACATTAGCACCGATGTTTATGATATTTTTACATATAAAAAGAAATTATCAAATAATTCATTATTTGTTAAATTTAAACGTTCAAAAAAATACTACTTCCATGGAAGGACGCTAATAAAGCTGTCGCTAAGAAAGCTGCGGAATATCAAACGTAACTACGTTGCAGTTTCCCATCACGCATTTTGGGTAGACTAATACAAACATATTTGTATATATGTATTTTGAGTAGAAGTTATAATTGAGCCAGCTTTTTTCCAATGGTAAGAAGGGAAATTTTAGTCGCAATCACAGGGATTCTTCAGCTTAGCGACTTAGTAACAAAACTATCATGAACAAAAAAACCAGCCAGGTCCGAATCGGTTCATTACAATTATCTATGAACGCGGCAAAAAGAATGGTGTCAGTTGTATGGGAGCTTCATTTAAATATTTTTTTATTATTTGTTGTTATATCGGCAACAGAAATGCATCATCTATGAAAATTTCAACCGTCTAACTATCACGGTTCATGAGATACATTCAGATGACAGACTTACAGACAGACAGACAGCGGGTCTTAGTAGGGTCCCGTTTTACCCCTTGGGTACGGAACCCTAAAAAATATGTTCAATCACACACAAAACAACAAGTATCTATTTTTATCGACTTCACATTTTATAGTCCCCTCAATATTCAAACTGTCGCTATAAATTCATATCACATTATACACTCAGAGAGAAAATGAGGTCCTTTATAAATTTTCTGGAGAAGCTAAGACCAGCCAAGTAGAAAATGTGTAATAATGGGTTTTACTTTAAGTATCAAATGAACATAACATATCAAACATTCTTGATTTACCCGTTGTAATTGTTTGTCCATTTTATATATAACAAATCATATGTTATAATAAGTCTGCACGAAGTTGTGTATTAGTTTCTGACGTTCCAAATAAAAAAAAAACTGTATGTAATACACTTTAATATTGTGCATTTATGTTTGTGTATTTATGTTGAAACTTCAAAAAATCCATAAGAATTCAATCGTTTCCAAATAAATAAGTTTCTTTGTAGATAAGATGCCAAACAATAATAATCTTATTATAATGAAAATCACGAGTATTTTCCAATAACTTTGTTTACAGTGTCTTAAACATTGGAACCTTTTAAATTTCAAATTTTTTGTAAGTTTTGTTTTCGATTGTGACAGTTGAAAAATATTTCAGTTAGTGTTAAGTTGATCACAATGAAGGTCGTCAGGGGTCGATTTTGATTTTTATCAATTTTTATTTTTATATAAAATAAAAGTTTCGATTTTTCATATCAATAAAAAACATATAGTTAACTATCGTGTATGGAATATTCGTTGTTAAAACCGTCCATGTTTTATTTTATAACGTCAGAACTAATGGATAAGTAAGTTTTAACGCGATATGGTAGCTGGGTTCAATAAAAATGCTAATAAATTTTTTATTACCACCAAATATTTTAGGTATAATAACTTGTCGTCCTTCTTGTACAATGGAGTTTGTGATGTCAAGTCGTACATGAAAATCGACATAGAAAGAACCACCGATGATGGTCTTTGACCGTGAAGGCCTTAGCAAACGTTTACTATGTTTCATCATTCAGACTTTATCATTGCTATGAATTATGATTTTGATTATTACAATGTTGAATATGTGACGAATTCAAAATACGAAAATCTCACTGCTGCACTAGCCAGGGAGAATCGAGTGGTTTAGCTAATACTGTTTCAGATATGTAAATAAATAATATACTTATGTGATACTATATACTATACATACAACGTATGAAACAATACTCAACTCAAATATTCAACTTAATAATCTAAAAGCGGCGTTCAATATATTCTCGGAATAGGCATGGAAGAATAAGCAGAAAATTATGAATATTTTTTAATGTTGTCCTCCATCACCTCAAGACACTTAATTTAGCGGGAAAGTAACTTTTTCAATACCCCTGGTCGATAAGACATACGAAAGAGCTCCAAAAACTCCTTGCAACACTCAACTCGCACTTGTTTCTGAAACGCCGTGAGTATTCGTGGCACGCATTTTGCACTGACATTTGTCAGTTTCAGATGCTCATGAATAGTGTGAAGGTGATACACGGATAGTCCTTTCTGCAAATGTTTTCCCTATTACACAGGCTTTTTTTTTTAGTTAAACTAACCGGCCTACCGACGCAGGGGTCGTCTTCGTACGAAGTACTACCCCGTTTGAATTCACTAGACCACATCTGAATAGTAGATAATGAAAGAGCCGAATTTTGGTAAACAGTAGTAAGACATTTTATCACTGCGCGATGCTCGATTTTATTGACACTGTCGTGTCAGTTATCGTAGCTGCCTTTTCATAAACTTGAATCCTCTAATAGTGAAAATAAATGAAAATTTATTTGGATCATTAAATGGATTTTTTTTACATTCATCTCATTTTTAATTTAAATTTTTAGTTACACATGATGCAAAAATCAACGCTGACTGGACACGTTATAATTTGGAGGTCAGTTCTCCACAGAGTATTCCATCCGTCACCATGAATGTACCGCCGTGTACTGAATGTTCGTCCTGAGGACGCAACTGTTCATGAGGTCCGAAAGCAGGCCACACACGTATTATTCTTGTCTCAAGGTGTAAATGAACCTAGATTCATTAGAATATAGCCCGGCTCTAGGCACAAGCCCATTGATGCGCCGGTCAGTGTAGACACGTCACTTGACCACCATTTGCCCACTGTAACCACCGAGCGCAATTGCCACGCCGAAGATCTACGACCCGCAACGAAAACCTCGTCCAGTTTCCTCCTTACAGTTTGGGTGCTGAATCATCTGGTGTTGCGATCGGAGCCTCTCCCGTATTATCCACGCTGTCATTTCAGCGAATTTTGTTTCTATGAAAAGTAGGCGTGACTGATAATAATTTTTAATTTGTGGTTCAAATTTATTTATCCTTTAAAAGTTGTATAAAAATTTTAACGATTGTTCTACCCCTTAATAACAACGGTTAATGTTTATTGTATGTGTATGCATAAAATATGTGACTAACAACTTAATTTATTAATACAATTACTGTCTGATATAAAACAGTTTGTACGAAGTAATTTAAGAAACCACTGTTTTCTCTCTCCTCAATACATTGAGGGTGTAATTCATTTAGAACATAACAAATAAACTCGTTTCGGAAGACCAACAAAACACAGTTGTGCAGCTCCAACAACACTCTAATTAATGTTTTATTAAATTAAGATTTAAGAGATTAAGAGCAGACTTCTCTTATTTACGAAACATAAGATTTATTTATTGTTTAGTGTTAAAAAAACTTTAAGAAGACTTTTTTTAAACACATTCCAGACCTTTAATCTTACGGGTAGAAAGATGACGTTAAATAATGTTTGTATTTTGTTTTATTGTATTTTTTAATTAAGTATCAACACTTTTCCGTTAATATAATGAGTTAGGGGTAGCGGCTAATATATTTATTGTCTTGATTTTAATCACCTAATTAACTTTTCAATTAGTACAAATTGGATGACACTGTATGTTCGTATCCAAATTCCACTCGTAGACCAAAGTGATTGCTCGTTACTAATGCGCGATATCTGCGAACAGCACAACGCCATATTGTGCATAGCGATAAGGCTGATGCATTTAATATTCACATTAGCGATACGTAACTGCAACAGTCAGTCAGATTATTGTGCGTAGATAGTCGACAGAAATGTCATGAATGTACAACCACACGCCATTATCGTAAGCAGATTGTTGCTTCTGCGATTTCGATTAAACGCCTACACAAACCTGTCAAGTAACTTTACTCAGCCCTCTCTATTAGATTTAGACGAAGCACACAGCGTGTGTTTTTCCGAATTATTTTGTTTTTATAAAATACCACATTTATACACAAAATTTAAGTATTGGTAAAGAAGACTTTATTATATTTGAATACTTTTATATAAAAAGCCTTTGTAATATTGGCCAATTGGCAAATCAAAAATTAAATACGCCACGAAAGTTCAAAGTTTGGAAACATCTGCTCTTGAAAGTTTTGTAAACGTTAAGTTACGGAAAAATAAGCCACCATCTCGTAATTAGGAGTTTTTGGGTTTTTAATTAATTTTTAGAAGGTGTCAGAAAAAGAAATCCGCTTAACGAGCCTGTTCTAAAAGAAGTGTCAATCATTCGCGGCGTGATATACAATTTGATATAAAAAATAAGATGTACCTACAGGTCAATTAAAACTTCATTGTATGAAAGAAAAAGAAACATATTATATGCACATATTTTAAATCCAGTGCAAACGCATAAATCCGTATGTTATTACATAACATCGAAAAAATATTACTTAAAATTTCCAGCGAGATTGCTCGCGAAAAATTCGATTTTATGAATTAAAGCGGGCTTACTAGATCACGGAAAACGTGCGTTCGACAATTCGTTGCTGCTTGCGAGATAAAAATTCAGCAAACGAAAAACGTAATTTAAAAGCAACTACATCTCATTCATACAACTCGTAAAGAAAGCCTCACCCCAAATCAATGGTATGATTCATAAAATGACTATATAAAACAGCTGGTTTTATATAGTCCAAATAATGTAAGTTTCCGAGAATCGACTCAGGATATTTTATTCGACCCGTTATAGACGTAATCGTCATGAAAAATCACATCACATTTTAAAGACACATTAAAAAGAGATAAAGAATTTATTACTTTTTGAATATAAGCAGTAGAAAAGAGAACAATAAAATTTAAAAAATGCTCTACTTCTTTCTATCGACATTATTCATATGGTAATTTGAGAGATGTTAAATTATTGATTTTGTTAAAATCTTAATATATCTGATATTAAAGAATAATCAATGTGTTTAATACGATATTTAAAAATTGATCAGAAATTTAAAAAGTAATTTAAAGTTTATCGGAGATAGAAATGCTGAAACGCAAATTTAGATATGCAGGATATCTAAATTGTAATAAAGGGTTTGTTTGCTTCGCCAACATAAGCTCTACCAGCTCCGAAAGCTTCATTCAATATCATAAATTTCAAGGAAAATGCTGAACTCAAAACAGAATATAATTTGCTTACACTATATCCAATGAATGTTAGCTAACGCTCGCCGTTAGTAACTCATAAACACTAAAACAACTCTGAATCCTTCAATTTCGGTTCAAATTTTTATTTTAACACGACCACGGACAATATTTATTGACGAATGAATACTAACTCAACTAACTAAATCAAAGGCCAAGGTCCACAGTGGTACAACTAAATTCACCTGCTAGTCGCGATCAATTGCTGGCCGATGTAATAAAATTTAATAAGAACAACCGCAATAACAATTGAATACATCACACATAGGTCTGCCCGGTGAAAAAAAAGCGATTTATGTTAATGAACACTTGTCAAGTAGTAATAAAGCATTACATGCAGCAGCAAGGGCCGCAGCAAAAACAAAAGATTATAAACACGTCTGGGTAAGAAACGGACGAATTTTCATGCGTAAAACTAATACTTCAGAATATAGACTAGTTAAAGATTTAGACTCTTTAGATAAAATAATTTAGGTATTTACAGAAGTTTACATAAGTTTTATATATATAAGTATTTAAATAAGTCTTTTTTTTTCTATTATTATTTTTATTATATTTTTTCTTTTTCTCTCAATTTATATAATTTTTTTCTGTTATTTTAGTTTCACTTTCTGTAATGAATTCTAGCTCAGCACTACCTCAAATTAATATATACTATCAGAATTGTCGTGGCCTTAGATCCAAAACTCATTCCTTTTATACAAATGTTTGTTGTAATAACTATGATATAATTGTATTAACGGAAACATGGCTTAACCGAAACATTGGCGATAGTGAACTGTTTGATTCTAGATACGAAGTATATAGACGTGATATACAAACAAGTGGGTTTCACTGTGAAAAGAATACGGGAGGTGTCGCGATTGCAGTGAATAATACAATAAAATCTTATAGACTCCTCTGTTGTGAAAGTAAGTGCGAAGACTCCTGGATCTCCCTGGAACTATCTACAGTGGACGCCAAATGTAATTTATTGATATGTGTAATTTATTTACCACCACCATTGTGTAAAGATGTACTTCAACATTTTATAGCTAACTGCAACTCAGTTTTTGACCGGTACAATACACATTTTTGCATTTTAGGTGACTTCAACGCTAGTGATATGAAATGGTCGTCTCAAAATTATTCCCCTCATAAAATATCAAACCTAAACCAATTACTCCTCGACTTCTGTAGTATAAACAATCTTAAACAATATAACCACATTGTCAACAGCTTGAATAAGACATTAGATCTAGTATTTTCCGATTTACCCGATTGTGAAACAACAGAAGCTTTAAACACCTTAAGCAAAATAGATATCATCCACCACTTTTGGTAAAACTTCCACTATCTAGTAAAAAAATTTTTTTGCATTACAAAAATAACTCGACCCCAAATTTTTGGAAAGCAGATTATTTAGGTATCAATGACTATCTGAGTAAAATAGATTGGGTTGCCTTATTTAGTGATGGTCGTTGTTTAAATGATGTTAATGATATGGTAGCTGTATTTTATAAAACACTTCAAGAAGTTATAAATAAATTTGTTCCATGCTATAAACCTTACAAATCTTAGTACCCTCCCTGGTTCAATCATAGTCTAATTAAATTATTGAATGAAAAGAACAGAATTATAAAACGCTATAGTAAATATAAAAACCCTATGGATTGTGTCGTATTGAATTTGCTTTCTAATCGCTGTAAAAATCTTTCCACAAAATGTTACAATTTTTACATTAACACCATTGACAAAGATATGATAAAAAACACTAAGCTTTTCTGGTCATTCATTACGTAAAACTTCGAGTTATCCGACCTGCATATCCGATGGAGCCAGAACTGCAACTAGTGCTTTAGAAATAAGTAACATTTTTGCAGACTATTTTTCATCAGTATACTGTCAAGAAGGGAACAATAATGATGAATTGGGTTTGGATGTCGATTTGAATGGGTTATGTGTCACAATGATAACTATAGATAAAATGAGTATCCTTAAAAAATTAGAAACATTAGATGATAAAAAAGGTAGCGGTCCTGATGACGTTGGTCCTTTTTTTATACGTAGATGTGCAAAAAATTTTGCAACTCCTCTATATTTCATATATAACGAATCCCTGAAATCTGGTACATTCCCACATAAATGGAACCCGTATTTAGCAAAAGTGGTACCCGTATTTAAAGAAGGAGATACGGCATTAGTTAACAACTATAGACCTATCTCGATTTTATCTACTTTTGCAAAAATTTTCGAATCTTTAATATGTACAATAATTCAGTTTTACATAAAACAAATAATGACACCGCACCAACATGGTTTTGTTCCAGCACGCTCAACAACAACTAATCTAGGGACTTTTTGCCAGATGCATTAGATAACCAGAAACAGGTGGACGTAATTTACACCGATTTTAGTAAGGCGTTTGATCGCGTATCACATCATATTCTAGTTATGAAACTTTCTTTGTTTGGTTTTAGGGGTTCTTTGTTTAATTGGTTTCGATCTTACTTACAAAACCGGGAATTTTTTGTGGCTCTATGTGGTTATCGCTCCTTTTCCCACAGTGTAAGTTCTGGGGTTCAACAAGGGTCTCATCTAGGTCCAGTCTTATTTAATATATTTATTAATGATATATCTACTATTTTCAAGCACTCTAAACCATTTCTTTATGCTGATGATCTTAAATTTGCAAGAATAATTAACACATTGGAAGATATTCAATATATTCAGGACGACCTAGATAGACTCATTAGATGGTGCAATAGAAATAATATGACACTAAATGCTCACAAATGTTGCCACATTAAGTTTTGTCGTAAAAAGAATATAATTCCATCGTTATATCATATAAAGGAATCAATTATTAGGGAGGTTGAATGTGTTAAGGATTTAGGTGTTTTGTTTGATTAAAAACTAACATTTGTACCACATTATGACTGGTTAGTATCAAAAGCGGGAAAAATGCTGGGGTTTGTAATGAGAAATGATAGGATCTTTCGCAACATAGAAACAAAAAAAACACTATACTTCAGCTTGGTGCGCAGTTGTCTTGAATACTGCAGTGTTGTTTGGCGGCCACATTATTCTACGCATTCTTTAAGATTGGAGAGATTACAGAAACGGTTTTTATGGCACATTGCAAAAACATCACGCTTAGATAAAAAAATTATTAGTTATGATGAAAGACTTAGCCATTTTAAAATAACGAGCCTTTCTAAGAGGAGAGACTTAATTGATTTTAATTTTTTCCATAAGCTTGTAAGAATTAATGTAGATTGCCCAGATCTTCTTTCCAAATTTAACTTTAATGTCCCGCGTTCTTGTCCACGCACTAAACTGAAACCCCTAACGCCTCCTCTTAAGAGAACTGTTTTGGGAGCTAAGTCAATTATTCCACGCTTGTGTGCTCTAGTAAATAAGTTCTCCGACAAAATTGATTTTAACTGTGATTCTTTACAAATACGTGAATCTATCAATGTTGTGTTTGCCTATAATTTGGATGTGCAATTAGTTTTAAGCATTTACATTATTGTTTAGATGACCTAAGTAAGTTTTATTGTCACATCTGCAGGTGAGCGTAATAAATTAAAAAAAAAAAAAAACTAAGCATACTTGAAGAAGTTTTGTTACATCTTTATAAACTGAATTTGATAAGTTAAAAAATTATATTGATTAAAAATTCGGGAATGAATTTAAAATGAAATGAAAGTTGCCACTTGCCAAGTCTATTGGGGCGGCCTATGTTCAGCAGTGGAATCAAACAGACTAAAATGTGGATGATAACTGTTTGAATATCAAGCTCCTATTAAATTGGAATTCTTGATTAATAAAAAACCTTCAATATGAATGAACTGTGTCGTGAAATTTGTCGTCGGTTCATAACAATTTTTGAGATGGCCGGTGTTCATGCGTCTGCGACAGCAGTGGTAGCGAGCGAGTGTCGCGTTGGTGGGGTCGAGGTGCGCTTGCGATGACCGCTGTTGCTTTTGAATAGGTTCAGCAGCCAATGGCAACGCCGGACCACGATGACGAGGTCGACGTGATGTCAGGAACAATGACGTTAATTGATTAAAAATGGCAGTACATTTATTAGAGAAAGAAAAATTTTAATTTATCTATTTTAAATTTATAATAATTATATATTTATTTTATGTTAGATGAGAGTGAATAACGTAGTAAATTCAGATTACATGTTCAAGATTTGCAGTTAAAGTACTATTAACTTTATCGTATTACATAACTTACAAAATGTAACATATTTTATAAACTTGATTGAAAAAATTTACATTTCAATAATACATCAAAATCAACAATTTTCCTTTGTATATAATACGTGCAAAAGTCTTTTGGTGTGACTGTAATTTTAACAATCTATAAATAAAAAGCAATTCTTCTCTTATTACAAAGAAAGTAATGAATTACTTTCCTATGCTTGTAAGGTTAGTGAGCAATATAACTAATTAGTGGATAGCTATAGCGTTAAGAAAAGAGAAGTAACGACAGTAATTATATTTACTTTACAAATGCTAAATAGTTAAATGAAAATAAACAAAAATTCACACTGACGTAACAGGAAAATGGCAAGGAAAATTCCATTTCCACGCAAATGAATTAATTACAGCGATAACAATAAGTGAAGTTTCATGAAATTATTCCGCGCTAGCGTGTCGGGCTGCATTAAAATACGTTTTGGTCCAGTCTCACGCCAAACATTATCATACAAAAGCCTGAACTGAAATATATCGATTACTGACCCGTCCACGAGCGTCGAACGGTATTTAAATGTATATAAACAAGGTGCACGATCAATAGCAATCAGCTCGGAGACACTACCTGTATTGTACGGAAATGACGTACCTGTATAAATGACGAGCACGTCTTGCCTGTCTCAGTTGTTATCGCCGTCTAAACCACTGAGCAGATAACAGAGAAAGTAAATCACAAACCTATCTATCTACCTGTCAAGGTAATGCCTGCATCAGACAAAACAAAGCGAGTACGTAACGCGCAATAAACTTGTGGCTAATATTTGTACATTGCTTTCGTATTTCTAATCTGTGTTATAAATTAGATCAGGGCCAAATTTCTTGTGAAGTTGAAACGCGAGCTTGTGTGTGTGACGTCACAAGACATAAGATGTAGCATGCGAAGTAATAATAATGATATAATATTTTTACCTACAATGTAATGCAGCTTCATATAACATTCTGCTGTATGTCATATGTTTGTTTACACAACAATCATAAGCATATGATGTTTTAATGTTTACCATCCAATTTACTGGTTTCGCATTTTAAGGCTGCGTTTAAACATTTTATGTAAGGGGTTTATAAACAATATTTTGCAATCTTGGCTCCATTCCCTTTATATGCCGTATACAAAGTAGAAGTACATTCTGAATGAAGCTTTTATAAAGAGGATTTCCTGTCGTCTTCATAAAATGTTACATTGCAGCGAGTTTGCTGTTATAAGGTAATTTCGTTTTTTCTCGTTCGCTTTATGTCAAGCAATTTAAGAGATAAAAAAATCGTACTCATAATGAAGTACTTTTAATCGTCTGAATTTTTTTTAAATTTTTTTTAAAGAGACAGTTAATATCTCCATTGCTAGACGTCTCTTGTCGCTATAATGTTATTGACGTAATATGCATGAAATGGAGACTTAAGTTTGTATATTGGTAAAGTGAGATTGCCAATGTGACATGGTTTTGTATTGAAGTCTAATCAAATATATTGTGTTTGCGATAGCCATCGAGGCCTTTGACGTTTTGTCATCTAAGGATCAGGGTCATAACTTACCGTCCGCTCAATTTAGACCCAGCCTTGAATATTATATCCTTTGCAAAATTAAAAAAGAACTACAATTCTTATGTGCAAAAATTAAGACAAAATCAAAATTATAGATGTTTTTTAAATTTTCATATGTATATAAATTATCTTGGAGGCGATTCTATTTTTTTAAACCACAGCTTAAGGCTAGTTTCCAAGTTGTGGGCAAACTCACGTTCGCTTAGTCTAAAAAGCAAAAAACGAGGCTCAACCGTCATAAACTCCGAATAGTAGTTAAACCTCACATGCATGCTCCTAAATAGCTGTTAAACTTAGGGCATTATATATGTATTTTCCTGTGATGGTCAATAACTGACGGCTTAATTTTATTTTCGTTTATTTATATTTCGCTCCATTTATGTATATTCAGTACACCTACAATTAGAGAAACATGACAGAATACAGTAATAACACATAGACGTGACTCTATTATTACTGCAGAAATAATATGTAGGTACTAGGATTACCAAACAGTGTAAACAAAGGCAAGGGGATAATTTCACTAACAAGACTAATCCCGTTCTTAATTATTTAAGTTACGAGATTAAGTTAATGTTCGATCAACAAAAGTTACTTTTGTTACGTTGGAAAATTATTAACAAGTTGGAATACTTCATACATGCACTTAAAAGTTGGGACAATGTTAAAATTCTATTCGTTTATAAGATTGTAATATAAATGCATATGGCGTGTTTGCTTCATAAAAACGTTTACATTAATGGAGTTCCTTTTTGAATTATGATGACGTTTCAACTATTAACAAAGTGGCTATCTGATTAAATAAACATTTCCTCGTATTTTTTCTTTTTCGCAATAATTCATATCAAATCTTGAGCAGTACACACCAACTATATATTTGAATATTCGTCACACTAAGTCTAGGGCGAATTGAGATTTATGCCCGTCAGTTGAACTTAACAGGACTTACTACTTCCACACGAGAAATTTAATGACCCGGTTTTGAAAACATCGATTTACCTTAATAAAGAGCGCACGATACGCGGGTAGTGTCATGTTCTGTCGGTCGAGCAATAGTGTTGTGACTTGCTATTTCCAAAAAAACATGAAAATTTATCTTACAAAACATTAATTATATTTTATATATAGTGGAGTTATGTAACGAGCTATATTTTTAATGATATTAAGTTTCTATAATACTATTCTCTGCAAAAAAAATGGAAAAGTTTTTCGCCGCTTCGTGGATTAAAACCTGCGTCATCTGGGATACGCTCCAGCCACTGAGCTGAACAGCGTATCTTCACACCGACGAAAATTGCGATGTTTTTGTAATCTATATTCTGTATAGCTTGTCATTTCATATACTAATCGCTACTCAACTAATTCGTAGTAGAATAAGCACAACTTCTACGTTCTACACAGTTCTCACCACACAGTTGTCAAAATAAAACTATTTGTCACTAATTGGTTAGTCTTCAACACATTAAATTTTCTTTTTAGTCGCAATCGTACTAGCACCACAATACTTTAAATCAGAAACTTTTCCCTAATCCAAACCTTATTTGAGAACGTATTACGTACGTACGTACGTATACGCAAACGCCTATCATTAATAACGTTAAGTCATTGCACAAGCCAAATTATCAAAATTTCTAAATGTTATGAACTTCATGTTTATTTGAAAGATTGTTGATGTATTATTTGTCCATTTTAGTTAAAAGTAACGATTGTGGGCTATTTTGTAACCATTTTTGTATGGAGGATAATTATTATTTATATTATTACGTTTGCATAGTAACTATGCCTTTTATGGTTTTGCAATTAAATCTGTATCAATTCTCCCTTTTGTTGTTACGTATTCGGAAACGTACCAAACGTTTATTTAATAAACCGGTAATATTATATGATATATACAGCGTGTCGTTACCATAGCGACAATAAATGAACACACATATAGGGGATAGCTTTTTAAAGTTGTATTAAACATTTAAATTCTTTAAACATCAATATTTACAGAGTTATTAAATTTTCCAAAACAAAGAATTTTAGAACACCCTTACCTATAAAAGCGTATCGTAAAGTTCATTTGTAAAGGTCACAAAGCATATGAATGGGTTGAATGAATTTAAAAGAGACAAAAGATACTGTTAGAAGGAGAGGCTTGTAATGCGACGCTGTGGCGCGAGTTGTATAGGATGTTACAAATTTTGTTTCTTTTTTACTTAATTAGTTTGTTTTGGAAAATATTTTTTTTAATTATGGATTTTGTTTAACGTTAATATTTTTTTACAATTATTGGCAAGTAGCGTTAGACGTGTGTTCATTTATTGTCGCGATGGTAACGACACGCTGTATATATACATATATATATATATATATATATATATATATATATATATATATATATATATATATATATATATACATCACGCTACCTATTGTGCGTCCGCTATATCTGTCCGTATGTGTCACTGATCTCTCCTAAATGGTTGGACCGATTTATGATAATGAAATTTTTTGTGTCTTCAGGTCGATTCGCGAGTGCTTATATTTTTTTACCTGAAAAGTCAAGCGAGCAGACGGTTCACCTGATGTAAAGTGAATACAGCCGCCCATGGACAACTGCTACACCCGAGGGTTACAGATGCATTGACAACCTTTTGAAAATTGCGCTCCGGCTACCTCACTCACCAGACGAAACGCGAAAGTATTTGTCATACTTCCACTTTACGCCGGTCATCTGTGAGGTCGTGGTACTTACCCGGACGAGCTGCCCATCCGTGCAACAGCAGAGGCTGCTGCGTGGCCCTACCACAGTTAAAATATATTACACACAGTTTAATTATATTCACAATTCGATTCACTATTTTTTTTTATTTATAAATTGTTGTCAGACTTAAGTCGTGTGTACGGGACGTCTGTCGGGTCCGCTAGTATTGTATACGGTATAGTATAATAGTAGAGTATACATGTGGATCATATTAGATTAGTGAATAAAAGTGATGTCAATATTTACTTTTAACCGTTAATTAAATCCATATCTTGTTAATTTTAATAATTTATCACATATTTAACAAAATTTATACGTTCCGGATCCAACATTTATATGTACGGCTCGTATAAATTGAAATGATGTATTCAGTAGCAACTTTTTAGCAACCAATTATCTCTATTAATGTCGTAAATTGGTAAACTTTACTATAGCGAAGGGTTTATATTTGTGTCCTATTTATATACACCCTACACAAAGTAAACGAGAATTTCCACAAAGCGTTTCTGAGCGATATTTTCCTGTCATCATAAATTTTTAACATAATAGCGTTATCAACGGTATCAAATTAACTACTGCAGTTATTTAAATATACATACTTTAGACCATGAGACAATTTAAATAACATAGATATTTACTATGAATCTCTGAAATGGGAGATGTGTTTGCTATTGAAATTTACGATTAATTTTATTTTAGTGAATGAAATTTATTATGAAAAAAAATTGCTCTATTTTTTATTATTCTTTCAGACATTCGCTCATTTCGTTCATTATTTTATTTTATTTTTTTAAATATATATATTTTGATATCATAATCACATTACAAAATAAAAATGAAAAGCTAAAATCACCAAATGGTTCCCACTGTAATAAAAATAATGAATTTAAATAATACATCAACTAAACAAGACTAACCTGATATAATCTGTATACAAACTAGTTCCAATTACAATATACGAACTTGTCTCTGTGTTGTGTTCGACATGCACAAAAACTTAATTTGCTAATTTTCCAGTTCAAAAACTCCAGAGCTTTGAACTGGAACTCCACCTCAGGGACTTGAATACCAAATTCATATATAAATACGACTACAAACTCGTGATCACTCAGAACATCGCAATTTTTATAAAACGTGCTTTTGGTATCTAGCTGTTTCATAAAAATTCTGAATACAATAAACCACAAAATAATCTCATAATGCAGTAAATTAATGGGAGTTCAGAAAGTAAATATGACAATCAAAGATAGATCGCTAGAGTTATTATCGTTTTGTTTAAAAATGTGAGCCGGAAGTTTTTTTCACGAAAGAGAACTGAATATTGGAAAAATCATATGAACACCCGAATTTTTATTTATGAAGCCCGTATTTATATTTAGTGACGCCGTGTCTCTAACCACTAAGCCACCACAAATGGTAAAAAATAAATAACTCGGTTTCTCGCATATTTAAGCTTTGTAACAATAAATAACAAACTTCCATGATGCTTCTTAAACAACTTTATACAAACTAGGGAGGCAGTTATATTACTTAACAAAGATTAAGTACAGATTTCAGAGCATCACAGAACTCAAAGGCGAGTGCTTTAGATTAGACGGCCTGGTAAAATGTTTTAGTGCGTATTTAATCCACTCCGAATATCAAACTCTCAACAATAGACGACCAAGATATCGTAGACAATAGGAAAAGCGACAACAAATGATCTAAACTTGGATTAAATTAGAATTACATCTTTTGATTCCATCGTGTTCATTGTACGAACAAATTGTTGTAAATTCGGCTCTTATGTTTTTAGCAGGCTTAATTTCTTATTTAGCATTCTTTACTAGTCTATATCTAGTATATACACCTACATAGATATACATATAAAATAGTCTTATTTATCTTCGTCATCAAGTTGTTAATCCTGACCAAATCATATCCAGACAGACGATGCCAAGCACGATAATATTTATTAATAAATAAATATTCTAATATATATAATAAATAATAAATATTATAATAATAATAAATATTATCTAAACTATATTTAAGTACACTTTAAGAAAGAACGAAGTGTTTTTACAAAAAGACTAATTTATTACAATAATTAATATATTTTTCTGGTAAAACGTTAATTTCACTGTGTCGCGTGTTTTACACTAACTTATCAGGATGAGACTACGACTATGCGATGCAGAATTTTTCGTAGAGTGCTAATTAGATTTTTGATTCCATTGTCCCTTTTTAATTTTTTGAATGAACGCGCACTTTGAGCGCATGAGAATATTTGCGTCATGCCCATGACAAGTGCATGACGAAAAAGTTTTATATAAATTTGACTTAAAAATAAAAAACCGCATTAGGCAAAATTGGTAAAGCTTCCCTTAATAACTCAAAAAAAACATTTATATTCCCATTAGAACTGACTAGAAACAGTAGAAATAAAGAAAAATGACGTTTTTGATAATTTAAAAATTTCAATCAAATATTGACGTCTGACACATCAATCAAAACTAAACTGGATATTCGACGTTCTAATGGCGAACAGAAATTTAAAAAAACCTGCCCATGTTGTTTTTTGACTGTTTTTAAATCGCTTCGCATCACAAGCGATAAACCAATGTGTCGATGAAATTGTTTATATTTCTGTGATTGAACATACAATTTTATTGGTTTGTTTTCACTTGTATTTTCATTTCAAGTCCGTGAATAAGGTGTGGATGGAGCAAATAACTCCTAATACAACAAACAAAGCTAAATTAAGTCTAATAGTGCAGTCCACAGCAACAACGTTTTTTCTATAGGATCTACGTCAGTGTCAGTTAATCATATTATATCATATACACATATCATCAGATAAAATTATAATTGCGCATGTTTGGCAAAAGAAAATAAGTAAAAAGTTTAATCACTAAATCTAAGTTATATTCCTCATATAATAATGTATCGGTTTTATAAGAACTTTTCACTCATTTCTAAGAAATATAGAACGAACCCAAAAAATTTAAATGCTCAGTAGTTTTTAGCAATTGGCCAACAATTTGACACTAACTACAGAAAGTTTAAAATTACAAGGATATTGGAAAAATTTTAGCGGCCCAAAGAAATTCTAGAGATCGGACCAAATTTAATTTCAATCGGTCACATCCATCTCCACGTAAGTGTCCACTGGTGCAACGATCCACACGTTCCGCACCAACCCACCTCATACGACTTTACCCTACTAGTCACTTCACGTCACTGTTCACTACTACACTGTTCACTCACTATTACTTCACTTTCCACTTTCTTCTTCCTGTTCCTTCTTCCTCTTCCTTCTTCCTCGAGTTCCTCCACTGAACCGCTGTCTAGCGCGCTCTGAGCCCCGTTTATAATCGGAATTTCGTTCGTTTCTAAAATACATTTCTGGAATTCGGACATTCTTTAAAATTACATTTAATTTTTAATAATTTACAAGAACATCTTACATGTCATTTTAAACTGTCCTCAACGGATTGTTGACATTTAAGACAATATTAATTAAAAAAAACTTCTGATAAGCACCTAAAAATAATAATTTTGCAACATCAAGCAAAGATACTAGAAAGTTACGAAAAACACACAATTATTGGCCAAAAGCTTACAATAATTATTTGGTCAACGGTGAAAAAGTTATCACTGAAGTTTAAAATTTCAAGGACATCTCTGTCATCATAGCACCTTAATAAGTTCGGAAGAACTGCTTTCAAAGACAAAAATCATTGTTGCAACAACAACAACAAAAAGGTCAGAGTATTCCGGCAATTGGTCAGCATTTAGTGTTGTTATGAACCAAAGCATACACAAGTATAACTACTTGTATACATCAATTAGATGCCAATTGCTAACAATTAAATGCTGATCACTGACCATATATTATGATCAATTCGGACTACTTTTAGAAGGTTAAACATCATTGGCCCGTTTATTAGATGGGATCTTAAAATTTTACATAAAATTTAAAATTAATATTTTTCTGTCCGTTGCTCATATTAATAAAAATCGAGAACATGATGCATTTATTTGCATTCTGTTAATTTTATTAATCCGCAAATTTAAATATTGTGATAACTTAGCACATTTACAAGTGCTAAGTTATCACGTCAGCATTTGCAATACATGATGACTTGTCACACACATATCGTAAAACTTTCATATTGAAAAAAAGTATTTCAAAGATTCACAATTCTGCTAATCCGCAGTGGGGTCTTGGTAGACTATGCCCATAAACTACTATTATAGTACTAATACATATTTTTTCTTGAAGTTACTTAACATATGAGCGAAAAAGTGTGAGTAAAGAGCATTTTTAACTCAATTTCCCGTCATAATTTTATTGCGTAATTTTTCTCCTTCACTCGTCCTTGTCTACGTGATCAAAATACTTATCTTAAGCGTCTTAATTTGACAGTTTATAAAAGAGGTTGAAGAAAATGTTCCAATGTTAAAAAGTATTTTTTTAGATGTCTACTTAAACATTCTTCAAATTAATTCAAATGCATACAAGGGTACAAGCTTAGGCAGTTCCATTAACATATATCTAAATAACATGATAGGCATTACTGAAATCTCTGAAAGAGATATATATAATTATGTTCCGATTTGTGAGCCATCTCATTGATATATTGTCTCATTGATATAGTTATATTGCCTTATGTAAATTATAAATACCTACATACTCTATATATCTTAAATAAAGAGCATTTTTAACTCAATTTCCCGTCATAATTTTATTGCGTAATTTTTCTCCTTCACTCGTCCTTGTCTACGTGATCAAAATACTTATCTTAAGCGTCTTAATTTGACAGTTTATAAAAGAGGTTGAAGAAATGTTCCAATGTTAAAAAGTATTTTTTTAGATGTCTACTTAAACATTCTTCAAATTAATTCAAATGCATACAAGGGTACAAGCTTAGGCAGTTCCATTAACATATATCTAAATAACATGATAGGCATTACTGAAATCTCTGAAAGAGATATATATAATTATGTTCCGATTTGTGAGCCATCTCATTGATATATTGTCTCATTGATATAGTTATATTGCCTTATGTAAATTATAAATACCTACATACTCTATATATCTTAAATCCTTTAAGTGGTAACTGTGAACCCGTTCTAGCTTATTATATCTAATTTACCAAAACGGGTATGAAAACATTGCTATTGGTTTTCTGTGAAGCTGTAGTATTTCCCCGGATGAGCCTGCCTGGTCTTTTAACACCAGAAGCTGTTGCGTCGCCCTATGTTATATAGATAAACGGAAACGAATTACCACAGAGAAATTCGAAAACGTGTTCATATCACAAATCTTCGTTACTTTTTAAATTTAACTGATAGTTTTAATGATAGGTAAAAATCCTATGAGTTCCCGTGAAAGAAGATAATCTACGTTCCCGATGTCATTGATAGATTAGTTTTCGATTACCTACCTAATTTATTGGAAGAAACGCGTACCTATAAAACGGCCGAGTGTGAGTCAGACTCGCCTTTATTATCTATAAAATTCATGTTTGTTGTATGGGACCCCCACTTAAACATTTTTTTATTCTGTTTTTTATATTTCTTTCTATAATGCCAACAGATATTTATGTATCCCTGAAAATTTCAACTGTCTAACTATAACGGTTCATTAGATACAGGTTGTTGAAAGACGGACAGACAGACAGAGAGCGGAGTCATAGTAATAGGGTCCCGTTTTACCCTTTGAGTATGGAACCCTAAAAAAGAAAGAAATAGAAGAAGGGAGAAATACACATACTTCTAATTTTTACCTCTGTTCTGTGAAGTTGTACAACAATGTCATAGAAGATCATAGAAGATCCAAATGTGTTATCATGGAGATGATCGGTGAAAATTTCTTTAACTAACAGCGAAAATTCCCTTTAACTTACCGATAATAAAACTAAATGAGCCTAATGTTGTTTTTCTCTATCACAAAAAATGCGTACGTTTCTTATTAAAAACAAATTTTGTTGAAAATATTCTGAAGGCACCATCTGAACTGCGGTAAAATAATGGAGATATATAAATTACCCCCTCGGTTTATAACCTTGGAGCCGTTGATTTACGATCACACATGCATGTCCTTCCCAGATGATTACAATTGTAAACCACACAATGATTTTAAGAAGCATTTATACTTTTCACCGTGACCAGGTATTGGTACAGAAAGAGATTGACTGGTAAAGAAACGTATGCAGTAACACTGCCCATAGTAGCTCCTTTTTTATTTCCGTGGGAAAATTTCTTTTTTAACCCCTGCCACTGGATCTAGGGGAGCGGCAGGGGTATGAAGTCCTAACGGGTACCCATTAAAAACCCCACCTTGCACTTGTCTATGTTGAATCGGCCGGGGACCCGGGAATACGTGTAGCAATAGCAACCTTCCGCGAGCCCGGCGCTCCTCTTCTAAATGGTGCTGCGCCGGTGCAATTGGCACAGCACCTCTCACGAGCCCCATATTGAGCGACAGACACCCCCATGCCTGCCGCTCTGGGTCTCACTATCAGGGTGGAAGGTTGCGCGCGTAGGCCTGGTCACCGAAAGCGGATATCCAAGGTTGCAGTTGCCTACCTTAATTTCTCCGCGACCTCCTTCCGGGTAATAACGTCCTCTCAGTATGCAAGGTCAACATCCAACGCCCTTTCGCTGTCAACCATAGCGTGAAAGACTGCAGGTAGCGATACTCATACGTCACAGTGGTGGCATTCCGCCGTGGGCTCACTCCTTGCCACGCGAAACACATACCTCACGAACCCATTGTAGTCCCTAGCTTAAAGTGAAGCAATGAAAAAAATAAAAGGGTAAAGGGGTAGTGTAGTTATACTTTGGCCTTTCCGGGCAGATCAATGAGGTAGCCGGAGTGAGAGTCCCCCCATTCAGTTTCGTCTAGTTAGTGAGGAAACCGGGAACCATATTTTTGAAGGTTGCAAACGCATCTGTAGCTCTCAAGTGTTACCACTTAACAACGTTTCACTTAAAAAAATATGAAAATCGTGACTTTCACGTTAGGAATCAGTGAAATCCCATTTTCAGGGTTCCGTACCCAAAGAGTAAAACCCTATTACTAAGACTGTTTTCTGTCTATCATCTGTCACCTGGCTGTATGTCATGAATCGTGATAGTTAGACAGTTAAAATTATCACAGATAATGTGTGTCTGTTGCCGCTATAACAACAAACACTAAAAAAAGTATTTAAATGAGGCTCCTATACAACAGATATTATTTTTTCCGTTTTTATACATAATGGTACGGAACTCTTCGTGCCCGAGTCCGACTCGCGTTGGCTGGTTTTAAAGTACAGCAAGATAGTTTTTACACAAGAAATTTATTCTTGGTTGCCATGCTATATATATAGTTAGCATTTAAATGCTGTTATAGTTAGCAATTAAAATTATAGGTTTACAATTAAGCACGTTTTTTGTTACTAACTTAACTTCTACATTTAGTTATCAATATTTCTATTATTAACTGTCTACCAGTTTTACCTCTCTATATAACTATTCTTATTTCAAAATTATTTTCTACTTTTTACGTCAAATTGCGATTAAAGTATTTTAATTAATTATTTTTTAAAGTATTTTTATTTGGTTGCCATGCTCATTTATAGTTAGCAATTTTTAAACTATTTATACTTTTTTTTGAACTCTAGGACATTTTAGTCTATCAATATTTCTATTATTAACTGTCTACCAGCTAATATAGCAATCTTTATCATGACTATTCTTATCATTTATAATTTTTAAAACTTTTATACTTTTGCAATATAGCTCCATGACTGTTATGTGTTTTAATTAAGCTGATGGAAAATTAATAAAGTCCCCGTAGTACTAGAAAACATGCGAGTGATTATGCAAAAACACCTTTTTAATCGACCTTGGAAAGCAATAACGGAACATAACTCATTAATGTAATTATGAACACATCAAACAAGTTTTACAAGCTGTTAAGAAACTTAAGATTTTGTCTCTAGATTTTGTTAAATTTAATTGTATTCACATTACCTATGGTATGTATCTATAGCTTCTATTAACATTAAGGGCTGTAAGACAAATGTAATACAATTCGTATTATTTTGTCTTAATATTCCTGCTTAACAAAGTCATGAACTTTCCCAGTTGAACGCTAAGAAAATTAAGCTATTTATAAATTAATAATGACGTCCAAAACTCAAACCAGTAATCAAGAGTTTCGGCCTTGTTAAAGTTACACACACTCAGTCGCTTCCTCGTGCCAACGCACACACAGATAATACACGCGTAAAAACGCATACAGAAAAATGCCAGTTACAACGTGCTCCTAATCAATAATGTAAGAAATCGATTCCCCTAATTTGAGTTTCTTTACAAATGAATAATTCAAATAGTATTTTCTATGGTGTACAACAGTTTATTTGAATAAATACTTATTCCAAGCTTAATTTCAAAGTTACTATATTATTATCAGAAGACAAATAAGGTTAAATTATACCATTATGGAGTACTGATACTCAATAAGGGTAAAATCAAAATCAAACCTTAAAATTTGTTTTATAATTTTTTTTCATCACATGCAGATTGTTATGGAATTGAAAAACAGCGGTAAAAAAGTTTTTATTTATGTACAAATATACAATTTGTATATTTCAATACAAAAATTCGAAAGTGATTTTAACAGTATTGAATGCAAAAAATTTTGAATTTTTCAGCAACCTTAGTCAAATTGTTTTTAATCATACTAAGATTATTAGTATTTTCTCCTCATTTTATGAACCCGTCGCCTTAGCGAACCGGAATCGCATGAAATTTTTATGATGCGTAGGCAAAGCGGCCAAGGAATTACATTGAATAGATAGCTCCAACACCTTCCCCCCCCCCCCCCTCCCCATTAGTACCCCCAACATTTCATTAATAAACATAATGCTTTAACATCTAGTTGAACTTAACTCCGTCTATTAACACATTTAAAAGCTAACTATAGTCAGACTAATGGTGCAGAAAACCATTAAATTTAACATTAACGAGCTATTTGCCATAGTTGGGTCATTATTTGGAGAAGAAAGCATTTCTCAGGCAATTCATTTAAATGTTAATATATTACTTATTATAAAATCCAAGGTGATGAAAATCAACATCAAATAATTTGTGATTGTATTGTAAAATAACGTTGTACGTACTTTTCGATGCTCTCATTAATGGGAATGATATGTTATGGGATATTATCCTACGTAAATACCGTGATATTTTTAAATAACACCATAACAAACTTTTGTTTTAAGTTTGTAAGAACCTTTGGAAGGTTATTTAATTTGTTAGACCTAAATTAATCTAGTGGTAAGACGGATAAATGGTTGTTTGTATCGCGAGATCATTCTTCATTAAACATAATTTCCTTTTTAATTCAAGACTTGTTTAAAGAAAACGTTAAGCGAATGCCTTTCAATTAATGTACGAGTACACTTAGTTAGGCAATAAATTTTACTCGCAGCTCCTCAATGTCGAATTTAATTGAAGATATAACTTAATTTAGGAAAGTGAAGTAATTCAATTTTATTCGAACCATTTAAAATTATAAATATTAAAATACATTTAAGATTTTTTGATATAATTTTAGAATATAATAATTGTCATATATTTAATTATAAAGATTACATAATCTTATTTTAATTAGTACAATAGTTTTAACGAGTCCAGTCAATTAATTTATTAATCATAATGTATAATTTCATCAAATTTTTCTTTTAGTTTAATGTTCTTTACTTCGTTTGAACTTTACAATTTGTGAAAAAATTGGGTTTTTTTTGTTAACTTTCGGTTAAAATTAAAACTTTATAATTCAATATGCCATAATTTTTCTTATAACGGAAAAAATAGAATTTACATTCTAAATTAAAAAAATTAGAACATGTTTTCAAATTTTGAAATTAGTTTTTAATTATTTACTATTTTTACATTCTGATATAACATTCATTCATTCATTCGGAGATTCGAAGAATGAACCACGAGACATCAGACACTAAAGTAAATCACAAGGAGTTAAAAATATTGGTAGAATTCTTATTACGTGCCAAGTATTTGGCGTTACAATTTTTCGTTGCATTGATTTTGACAAATTCTATTGAAAAAAAAAAAACACGAGATATGATCGATTGATGAATGAATGGTCGTGAAAGAAACAGCAATATTATGTTAGAAAAGCATGTCAATTGCAAAACGTAACTTTGTTTACAACATTGTGTTCCTAATTTAATTATCCTTAAATGTAAACCCCCCATACAACTACAGTTATGTACATGAAAACCTCCGCGAAAAAAGCTTTTAGAGGTAGAACTTTCTAATTACCAAAGTGAGAGAAAAGGCCCTCTAATCCAAAAAGAGGCTCTTTGTAAATTCTCACAAATAAATACAAAGGTAATGAAAAGATCCAGAAAGTTCTTCTGTACCGTAAATTATGTTTTCTTTTCCTTTTAATGTTCATTAGTTTAAAGTTTATTACTATAGTGGAATCAGTATCGCATATCACGTAATTTCATTAAGGTCAACAAATGAAATATACCAAAACCTATTTTTTTTTCTTTGTTTTTAAAAATTTGCCCTTACTTTAGGATAACATAATCCTGTGTTATAAGGACGTTTTATAAACATAAATTTCACACGGACAAACACCCAGATGCGAAACAGCTATCTGCGGGTCACACAAATAGTTGTCCCGTGTGGGAATCGAACCTGCGACCCCGACGCCGAAGCCAATACTTTGGCAACTGCGCCACAGAGTCATCAAATATTAGAGGCTAGACTCTGAAGAGAAAAACACGGGGATAGAATGTAGTGTAGAAGATACTATGAACTTTTCGCCAATCTTACAAAACCCGAACTTAATAGAGAGTACCCCTTTTTCAGGTTCCGTAAGGGTAAAATGGGACCCTATTACTAAGAGTCCGCTTTCTGTCTGTCCGTCTGTCACGAGGCTGTTTCTCGACGGCCCCTACACACATAAAGACATGTCAAAAATGATTTTTTTATTGCATATCGAGTCTATGTGTTCTATATAGACATAACTACATACGTTATTTTTAAAAAAACATTGTGTATTTTACTTCATTTATAAATCGTATAAGAGAACAAGTATTATAATTACATCGAATAAGTGTCGTAGATGCGGATATCTTAATGTATCGTTTTGTACGGTGCGGTGTTTTAAAATGCGCGCCAATCGGCGCGAACAGATTAAGCGTAATAATATATAACAGAACGCCAACGTCTTGTTGACTTAACGTCATTCACGGGAGTTCACCACCAAAGACATGTTAATCTTGGGAACAAAATTTTGCTTAAAAACTATGTGATATTTCAAATCCAAACGAAACCGTTTACGGGCCGTCTCTTTAAACTTATAAAGGGCAAGATTATCTAACGATAAAAAATATCAAACTTTTGTGTGTGCACATTCTTATCACTTTCATTGAACTTAATTAAATACATAATTCCTATAAGATTAGAAACACCTTCCACACCGAAAAGGATAACAAAGCGAAATGTCATTTCTATAAGCTTAAATATTTTGAGTGTTAAGTAATAAAATACATTGGTTAAATAAAAGGAAATGTTATATCTAAAATGTTTCATGCGTGCTGTTAATTTGATGATACACCCTTTTCGATATTCGGGCATTTAGAAAATTGCCTTTCGAAAACGAGTTACTCTCGAAATTGGTGCTAAGGGTAAACCTTTTAAATTGAAAGTGTTTTCTTCGTGAAATTAAGCTATTATATTTTATAAAATTAGGTCTTTTCTGGTCGGTTGTAAATTTACAACGCTTGTTTTTATATTTAAATATGTAAAAATAATAAAATATTTGTATCAAAAATAATCAGATTCGTGCCGAAATATAGCAATAAAGGCAAAACTTATTACGCCTAATTGTATAAATCTTCTGCTATGAAATAATGTGTTATTTTTTATGTGACAAATTGCCAGGCGATTCACCTGATGTTAAGTGAATACCGCCGCTCATGGACATCTGCTACACCCGAGGGTTGCAGATGCGTTAACAACCTATTGAAAATTGGACTCCGGCTACCTCACTCACCAGACGAAACACGAAAGTATTATACTTCCACTTTACGCCTGCCCATTCGTGCAACAGCCGAGGAGGCTGCGGCGTGGCACTACCACAGTTATATATACTATCTTATACTGGAGGATTATTAAACAGGGTAATTTTCGATCGAGTTGTATTTGCTTATTTAATTATAAAAGCATTTCTTTTAATTTCTGCCGTATCATTACAAAATAAATGATTTACTACTCAAAATGTCGTTTTGAATAGTCAGTAATTTTTGAAATATCGTCTTTATTAGTTAGAAGAACTGAATAAAAACTAGAAAAAACTAGAAAAAACTAGAAATAAAATAGAAATGAACGATTTTATGTCCCACATCTCGTAAAGAATGTCTGTCGTTCTTGCTTGAATACGGCAATAATCATATGAATAAAGTTCATTGTACCTTTATTCTATACATTTGAATACAAGATTGTACGTGTGGCTTACGTTTTACGTTTCCAATATAAAACTTACCCTGTCGGATTAACTAGTCTTTTCAGTTATACTGATCGACAAAGTATTATTATTGATAAATTCTGCAAACGTACAGTATATTGCAAAACTTATATATACCACAATACATGCCACACAAATCATATTAAAGCCCCAATATTACAACTGTGTTTGGTTCTTCCTAAGAAAGTTAAAAGAGAACAATGAACTTGTTGTAACATTTTTCCCATACGTATCACAAAGCTTTGAACCATGTTACTGGTTATTATATTTTTGCTATTTATTTGGTAAAATGTTTCTGCATTCTTAAAATATGCTTCACAGATTAACTACAGTTTTACTAATCGATATTCATGCGCCGTTCTACGTTGCAGTAGAATATTACCTGAATATCGGTTTACTGTTTACTTGCTTCAGGCAAAATGTGCATGTTTTATTAACCCTTGCCAGACAGTTCGCTTGTATCTAAATTTGTTCATGCAGCTCGTATTTACCAAAAAGCTTCAACCCTATTCGACCTCTTATGTGATTTCAGCAAAAATGCCAACCATGAAATAAGACAACACATTTCAGTCGAGAGAAATCTTTGGGAGCGGAAACCTTAGAACATGCAAGCTCATTTACTGTGATATAATACGAGCTGTCTATAAGGTCAGCAATCTCCTGGATAGGCAATCTCCGGTCTGCCAGTATGACGTATGACGACACTACGCCGATGTGAAAACATGAAAGAATAGAAACTAGCAAGAAATTCCTTCGTTGACTTCGTAAGCCGGCTGAACGTTAGAATTTCATCCACCCACTTTTCCAAAGAGACACACGATGGAGTTGATTTCTTTGTTTTCGGTGTTGTTTAATGTTGTTTTGAATTCATTGAATATCTCCTCCAGCGTCAATTTTTGCAACAAGTACGAGATAACGGCACTCTGTTAAATTTCATCCATTTCATAAAAATTTACGGTGGTAGGGCCACGCAGCAGCCTCGGCTGTTGCACGAACGGGCAGGCCCGTCCGGGTAAGTACCACGAGCTCACAGAAGACTAGCGTAAAGTGGAAGTATGACAAATACTTTCGCGTTTCGTCTGGTGAATGAGGTAGCCGGAGCCCAATTTTCAAAAGGTTGTCAATGCATCTGTAACCCTCGGGGGCGGCAGATGTCCATGGGCGGCGGTATTCACTTAACATCAGGTGAACCGTCTGCTCGTTTGACAACTTTTCGCATAAAAAAATTATAAGTTTTAAACAATATTAGATCATAAAATATCAGGTGACGCATTTGCAACCCTACGGGTATTATAAATGTCCATGGGTGGCGGTTATCACTTATGTTATAAGGTTAATATATATTTTTATGTTAGGTGCTCGTTAGCCACCTTCTAACATAAAAAAAATTCCAGATGCCAATGCAACAAAAAATCCTAATTAATAATAAAAAAAACAAACGAAAGCGACATTAATAGTAAAAAAAATGTAACAAGCATTTATTTATGAAGCTGCAAACTTTTTAATCCATGCCCAGCCCACAAAAATGGTTTTATAACCTGTAATAGAGCTGTTATATTTGGTGTAATTAAAATATGGTCGCGTTGCAAAGCCTTATAGAACTTTGTCGTTTTAACTTTGAATAACTTGTTAAGACCTTGCCAAGGACAGAATTTTGTTCCACAAAGCACATTGTTTCGTAAATAGTCATCATTTGACGCTTTAGGTAAATATGTTTCAAATACGCTAGCACTAAGTTCCAGACATGTTACATGTTAGAAATAACAACTTTTTTAGATTATTATTACACTTGAATAATTATTTTTTTTTTATTAATATTCTTTTATATTTATTTTTTGGTTTTGAATATATAATTGAAAATCTTAAAATATAGACATTGGATCTTATTTTACGACGAATATGTTTATTGTCCGTAGAAATGAGAATGTACGTAACAAATATCATTGTCTAAGATAAGAAATTGACAAAAAGTTTAAATTAAAGCTTAAATTATTAACACTTCTAATTATTTAAATTAGTATTTTTATATAAAAGTCTAAAGTATACAGATTCTCAGTTTAAATATACAAAGACGACATATTTAAGAAGATTCCATTTGAATCTAAATTCACCTGAACGTATTTAATGCGCGACGCACCTGTGATAAGCTTCTCCCAGCAATATTACTTGGTCTCAAGACTGCCTATAATAAGGTTTAAAACACAACCTTTTTACCCTTATAAGTTGTTACATACCGATTTAATCGTTACGTAAAATCAGTCATAAATTTACAGTAATGACGACTTATACAATCTGTCAAAATTAGCTAAAAGAAGATTAACGTTCCAATATGGAAATATTTATAAGGATATTTGCACGTGAGGAGCATAAACTAAAAAGGTATCTTTTCTTTTCATATAAAATAACTAAAATAATGCAGCACTAAAAGTTTTCACAATTTTGAGCTTTATTGATAATCTTAAGGAATAATTAAAAATTAATTAATTAAATAATTTAATTAATCCCATAAAAAAATTAATATAAAGAGGTATAGTGCAAATAGGCTAAATCCTATAATATACTATGTATTTTAATGGCGCCAACATATGCGAATAATATTGTACGTGATGGAACGTGCGTAATTAATATTACTGTGTCCATATGCTGCTTCTATTAAAGTAAATCCTTGAAATATCACACCCTAATTAATTTGTCAACTGTGTTTTAGAGTTGTGATTACAATTTGTTAGAACAATATTAATCAAATTTATTAAAATTACGTTATACTTAGTATGTTTGTTTGTATATATTGATGACTTATTTGGAGAACACTTTTTTGTCATCCAACATTTTGTAACAAGTTAAAATTAATAAAATCTTACCATTTAGTAATATTTATTATTTTATAACACCAAGTGTCGTCGAAACACAGAGACATTTCAAAACCAAATCTTTTACCATAAACAACCGCATGCCATAAGAAGTCAAATTCTAGAAACCGTTTTTATTACTCACAGAAACACGTTTCATCCCGATCAAAAGAAGGGGTACCTACGAACACATCGTAAATAAGCTGTTAAAATGCTCTAAACGCTTCCATTCCTACCGCAACTGCGATTTGATCTCTACTCTCCCAAGTATTAACCACATAAAATTGAGGAAACGATCACTAAGCAATGCATCCGACTTATTTCAGGGGCGAAAATAAAGTTTATGAAATGAATATTAAATTACCTCTTTATAGTTCTTCATCTACAAGATTGACAGCACACCTGGTTTATGTCTACATCGTAAAATACATTTAAGTCCGAGGTGATTTATTTTACTTTTAAATTGATTTATTTTTATTAACAGTTAACGTCAACGGTGCCGTATTTGTTTCTCGTGATTAATATATTTGATTTAAATTAATAATATGCGTCGTTTTCTTAGTAGACATGGATGCGTTTAGACAGGGTACCTATTTTGACTGTTTAAAAAGACTTATAATTATTATGAGGCATAAGGGAATTGTATGTTCCTAAAATTTGATTCTCAAATATTTTCAATACACTATCATATTCAAGATGACTCGTAAAAATCCAATAAACTCACGTTATATGACTCAAAAAACCGCATAAAACAAACCATTAGCTCGTGTACTACACTGACTGCATGCACGTCACTGACCCATTTCACGTCCATATTTAAATATAAACAAGCGCTAAAGCACGCGCATTGGTATTCGTTTTATGAAAGCATCAAAAATCATGTTTGAAGATAAAATGGGACGTTATTACTTGAAAGAAGAACGTTAATTACGACACTTAGATCTTGCAGAGATTGCAATGAAAGTTTGAGTAGACATTTTATTACACAAACTAATGATTTAGATGGCGGGCAATAACGAGGAAGAACATTTAGAAAGCACAGTGAAGAATAATTGCAGTTTATTCTTCATTGTATTTTTTGTATTTGTATATTATTTTGAATAGTTATTGGCAATCAGTGATCTTTTATTGTATTAGTATAATATAAATTAATTTTCTATAAATAGATGATAAAGTGGATTCTATTTCGCGCTAGACTAAAATGAAGCTCCGTAGGCCTTGGTTGGGTTTACGTATCCCAGTAGCTTACGTATCACATGATGGAAAACACATCACATGCTACTGGGCTGTTAGTCAGTTTGAAATAAAAAAATAATATCGAAAGCATGATACGTTATTTATATACGATGTATAAGTTCAGTGACAAGTGAATGGCACTTACTATTTTGTCCACCCCATTCTTAAAGGTAGGGAAGGCAGATAAAGTTCTTAAAATGTAAAACATGGTCACTTAAGTTTATTAATAAGTACAAGTGGTTATTTTAAGGGTAATTTTTACGAGGAGTTTTACGATTTTATGTTCTCAGCACAACAATGTGTTGTTACGGCCCTAAATTAAGCAAATTACAGGTTAGTTAGAGAACTGAATGCCATTCGGCAACTATTCTATTTTCTTGAACGCGCAATATGCTGCAGGTGGGAAATACGGTTTTCTGTAGAGGTGGTAGATGAATTAATCACAATTACATCGTGAATAAATTTTGACTGATACCTGTGAACTGAAATGTTGCTTTAACATTAAGTAAGGTTAATAAAGTTTGATTTATTACAGCGTTGGCGAACCCAATTGGGCTGTTTCGTAGAATTGTTTATTAGAATAT
Organism: Iphiclides podalirius; assembly: GCA_933534255.1. NCBI lineage: Eukaryota > Metazoa > Arthropoda > Insecta > Lepidoptera > Papilionidae > Iphiclides > Iphiclides podalirius. The sequence continues at coordinate 5,271,330 of OW152830.1, forward strand.
AAAATTTAGAAACAATGTATAAAAAACAATATTAGCAGTTCTATGTAATCAGCAGTTTTCAAAATTCATCGATGAATCATGAACGTATTGTACTGCTAAATGTTGAGTATACTCTAACTTTAAATGACAATCAGTAAATTCAAACATACCTGCTAGATCGGAGGTCCGATGGGTTAGGTGGCTCAGGCCCGTGCTTCGTAGCAGACTGTGGGAGGCCTAAGTTCAGCAGTGGACTCAAACAGGACGAAATGATAATTACGATGATGAAACTTGCTAGACACCCACATATTTTTCATATTAACCTATTTCTAAGTTGTAGTAAATAAACTACTTAATAGCGGTAAAGTTTAAAACATCATGTCCTTAAAATTTTACTGCGTCTCACAAATGTTTCAAACGGTGTATTTAATTTATGACATAGCTTATATTTTTTCTTCATACGTTTGCTTGGATGACTTAATTACGTCTTAAATTTTAATTTATTGAGTACCTATATATTTTTTTATTATTATTCTAAAACCTATCACAAAAATGTCATTGACAAATTCTGTCTTTTGACAACCATTCGAATCTAATGAGCGCAAAGTTCCGTGATTTTACTCAAATATAATATGACTCGACAATATACACTTCAAAACACAACTCGACTCATACCGGTTGACGAAGTCAGTCGAACTTTGATTGACAAATGCCTTCCGCTTGTCGAGAATTATTGCTACGGCGAAATTTTACATACGACAGTTACTAAATTTGATGTTACCTGCTACGTGCCTAAATGACTGGCGTTTCAACATGAAATGAACATTTATGAAAGGGCCCGTTGGAAATGACGAAACTAATAAAGCTAATTGCGCAATGCCAGTTATTTAATATTTCCTAACTACGCATTGTGACGTCACAATTTTTAAGGTGGAACTAAAGGTCGCGACCCGGTTATATTTACACTCGTTCGTGTCGATGTAACGGATATAATCAAACGTATAGGCATACGAATGAATTACTTGTACACAAAAAGAGTACACGCTGTTAGTTTTCTAGCGGGCTACGATAAATTATGTATGCGACGAAACGAGCCAGGTAAATTGATTTTTAGTTTTTTGAACCGTAACGGTTAGTATTTGTCAGATATTACTTCGAGGATACACGTTAATTAAAATGGAAAATGTTGACTGCACTGGTTACACTTATTTTTACCGCTATTATATTAATAAATACGTAGTTTCTAAACCCGTTTCTTAGTGTTAAAGTGCTAAATTTATATTCAATAAATGAAACTTATTTAGATTTATGGCCGTTAAAATTATTGACTTGATTATTGTTTCAAATTATCGATGAAATTATTATTATTATTGGGGGGATATTCATTTGTTTTCTCGTCTGGTTGGGATTATAAATAAAAATAAAAATAAAGATACAGATATATATTGCATATATAAAATAAATATTATGGATAAAAATAAACCCCCCCCCCCCCCCCCCCCCCCCCCCCCCCCCCCCCCCCCCCCCCCCCCCCCCCCCCCCGCCCGCCCCCCCCCCCCCCCCCCCCCCCCCCCCCCCCCCCCCCCCCCCCCCCCCCCCCCCCCCCCCCCCCCCCCCAGAGAAACCGGCGGACGATGCGGGCGGTATCGAGGAGCACCGCCTTCTGCATTTGAGCCCGGAGCGATCCGTCCCGGAGTCCCAGTCGCCTCAGATGTTTAGAGAGGCTGACTGGGATCAAACCATTCGCAGACACGACTATCGGGATAATTTCGGTCGGCACACCACCCCACATGTCGGTCACCTCGTGAGCCAGGTCCAGATACTTCGTCTTCTTATCTGTTTCGGCTTTCACGAGGTTCTCGTCATATGGAATGGTAATGTCGACCAAAAATACCCGCGACTGTGCCCGGTCCATCAACACGATATCAGGTTTGTTCGCGACAATTGTCCTGTCCGTGATGATGGACCGGTCCCAATAGAGCCTGGCGCGGTCATTTTCGAGCACGGCCTCCGGAGAGTACTTATAATACGGCAGTTTCCGTTCCACGAGGCCGTATTTCAGAGCGAGCTCCTGGTGTAGGATTCTGGCTACTAGGTTGTGTCTATGCAGATACTCAGAGTTAGAAAGCATGGAACAACCGGAGATAACATGCCGAAGCGACTGGCGGGATGGCGACAAGCTCGACAGATGTCGACGGTGCCATCCCTTAGGATGTATCTCCGATAGTTGTTCGTCTTAATAACCTGATCCTGTATCGCACAGACAAAACCTTCGGTTTCCCCAAAGAGGTCACCGAAACGTAGCCAGTTAAGGGAGGCAACAGTATCTACGAAAGGCTCGTGTAGAGCCTTGTAGAACCTCCCGTGGAGCTCTTTCTCCTTCCATACGGCCTCTCGGTCGGAAACGCTCAGTACTCCCGGGTCCTGCCATTGCTCGTTGGCTAAGGATAGAGGGGTAAGTCCTTTATCACAACTAATGACGTCCGTGTAGATTGACTCATCCGATCTCGCCAGAAAGTAGTTACGGAGGCTGCACACCTCGCGATTGTGCATGGTGAGGGCGCTTAAAAAGCCCCTCCCGCCATGCTTCCGCGGAAGGTACAGCCTCATCACTGACGATCTCGGATGATGCATTCTGTGGGACGTCATAGTTGTGCGGACTTTTCGGTCCAGGGCGTTGAGCTCAGTTTGAGTCCACCTGAGTATGCCAAAGGTATACATGAGGACTGGCATGACCCAGCCGTTAAAAGCACGTGCCTTGTTCCCGCCTGACAAATGGCTATTAAACACCTTTGTCAGGCGTGCAAAAAACACGTCGCGAACTGACTGTTTCATGCCAGCCTCATCGATACACATATTTTGTGACATACCCAGGTATCGGTATGTTTCAGCCTCAGAGAGGGTCCTTATGTTAACGGGCATAGATAAGTCTATGCCCTCCGTATTAGTGACCTTACCCCTTTCGACATGAAGGACCGCACACTTATCCGTCCCGAGCTCCATTTTGATAGAATTGCTGAAATCACAAGTGACTTTAAGCAATTCCATCAAATGGGAGCGATTGGAGGCGAATAACTTGAGGTCATCCATGTAGAAAAGGTGGGTCACTTTTGTCCCTCCTCTCCGAAGCTGAAATCCTCCCCCCGAGCCCTCCAGTAATACGCTGAGAGGATTCAGGGAGAGGCAAAACCATATTGGACTCAAACAGTCGCCCTGGAAAATACCCCGTCGTATCCTTATCCGGTATTCCGCAGCCGTCATCCGCTCGCCTAGATGACAAAGGATCGTACTCCATTGCCCCATACAGTGCTCGAGGAAGTCTCTTACTGTACAGTCTACTTTGTACAGTTCGAGGACCCTCTTTAGCCATGTATGGGGCACCGAGTCGAATGCCTTTTTGTAGTCTATCCAGGCGGCGGAGAGGTTCCGACGGTTGCGTTTAACCATTTTACCAATGACCGCGTCGATGAGAAGCGGTTCCTTGGTTCCACGACCGCCGCCCCGACATCCATTCTGAGTACGAGACATAATCCGATTCACATTAATATGCCGGGTGATTCTCATACTCAGAATAGATGTCAGTGTCTTATAGATGGTAGGTAGACACGTAATGGGGCGGTACTTACTCGGGTCTGTGGTAACCTGATATTTAGGAACCAAATGAGTGACCCCAGTAGTAAAGAGGCTCGGGAGCGACCTCTGATCGAGAGCCTCTTGGAACTGTCGGGCGAGCACAGCATGACACACCACGAACCCCTTCAGCCAGTAGTGATGCAGCCCGTCGAGTCCCGGACTTTTCCAGTTCGGGGCTCTACGGACTGCCTCAGATACGTCGTCGGATGTTATGACGACGGGGTCCATAGGTGTAATGTCTGCACATTGGCTCGCCACGACTTGTGTCCAAGGGCCCTCACTGTGGTCTACGGGCTCTGACCACAGGCTGCGCCAGAAGGCGACAGTGTCTGCCTGGTCCGGTCCTTGGCCCGTTCCACAACTCACTGGTCGCTCCAAAGATTTGTAGAGCCTCTTTTGGTCACTCTGGAAGAGGCGATTCTGGCTAAACCGCGCCGTCCTCTCGGAATATCTCCGAATCCGCTTCCCCCAAGCAGCGATCCTCTGCTTCAGGTCATCTATGCGCTCCGTTAGTTTTTGCGTAATGTCCGGCTGGGACAAGTATTATTATTATTATTATGATTTATAGTTTCTTATACAATAATAAAAATACGATTTTTACCCTTAATGTAATATTAATGAAATGGATAATTTATTTATAATTTTTGTTAAAAATTAAAGATGTTGCAAAATTTTAACATTACTTGTTATGTACCCATTAAGCTGGAGTACAAGTAGATAGTACTAGCTGTCTACTTTTGGGTGAGAGCTTCTTAAAACGACCAACAATCTGAGCGCTCCGATAATCTTGTTAACTTGTTAACAGCATTTCTTAGCGTTAAAGTGCTTCGTGGTTTCGAGAAGCTTTTCGGTTTGATATGAATGTACCACGTCATTCGAACTAAATATCGTTCTTCATATAGAAGCATTAAAGCGCTTGATTATTACAAAATGTTACCTGAGTAGGCATTGGTAAAAATGGGTTGAAAAATGTAAATATAAAAAATTGTATAATCGAGCATCAATTTATAATACATTCTTAAAACTTTTCCCATGCATAAATGCAAAATGCATAACATTTTCTAAACTGTCCCTTATCTTACGTTTTGAGTAAATTTTCTTTTGTATACAAATTACCGTTACCATATTGAAATTGAGCTGTGGCTGTTATTCATTAACTTAAAAATAAATTATTTTTATAAGTTATACAATCGATGTCATATCCATCCACATGTATAGATAACGTTTTCTGCCACGATAATGTATATGATAAATATGTTATAAATTATCTGAGCTCTGACCACTTTGGTTTAAAATTTTCAATAAATGAAAAAGTTATTACAAGCAAACATAAGATCAAGTGTAGACCAGTCACTACTAATAGAATAAATTCTTTTAAAGACAAAGTGGCACATCATATGTTAAATAAAGATATAGAAGTCAATAACCCTAATGATTCTTATATATCAATGGTTGACTTTCTCATATCTTCCTATAATGATACATTTAAATCACGCACAATTGTTAAAAATTCAAAATTAAAATTTAGTGACTGGGCAACAGTGGGTATATATAAAAGTAGGGATTCACTGTATGAATTATATAATATGAGGCAGTGGAATCATGACCCCAACTTTCATAAAAGGGTACAGCTGTTCTCAAAAATATTAAAAAAAAGTCTGTATTCAGGCAAAATCTATTCATATAAGAAATAGAATAATAAATTCAAACAATAAAATTAAAGCCACATGGGACATCATTACCCGTATATCTGGAAGACCCAAGATATTCAGGGAACCTAAAAAACTGGTTATAAGTAATACTCCCATAACATCAGATAATGAAATTGCAAGTAGTTTTGAAAGCTATTTTTCAGAAATTGCAGTTAATGTCACATGTACATTAAAATCATCTCCCATAGATGCAATTAACGTTCTAAGAAATAATGTTACCTTTTGTCCACACACATTTAAATTTAATCACGTAGATACTTATGATATTATAAAAGTTTTGAATTCAATTAATCTTAAGAATACAGGGGATTTATGGGGCATGTCCATAAAATTAATGACCACAATATTGCCATATATTGCACCACAATTAGCTAATATTTTTAACAACTGCATAGATTCTGGAATATTTCCAGATCTTATGAAATTTAGTAAGATAATCCCCGTCTTCAAAAGTGGGGATAAAAATGATCCAGGAAACTACAGACCTATCTCCATATTGCCATCTCTGTGTAAAATTTTTGAAAAACGAATTTAAAATCAGCTCTTAGTACATTTTAATATGAACAAAATTTTTCACAATGAGCAATATGGATTCACTAAAGGCAGATCGACAACAGATGCGGGTATCGCACTTGTCAAACATATTTATAGCGCCTGGGAAGGGTCGCAAGATGCAATAGGTGTTTTTTGCGACCTTTCAAAAGCTTTCGACTGCGTGGATCACAAAACCCTCCTTCTAAAGCTTGATTATTATAGCATTCGTGACATCGCCCTCAATCTCATTGCCTCTTACCTTAGTAATAGAATTCAAAAAGTATATATAAATGATGTAAATTCCGCAGGGTCCCCCATGAAAATGGGTGTCCCACAAGAATCAATCTTGGGCCCATTATTATTCTTAGTATATATAAATGATCTCCCCTTTTATGCCAGTGAGTTATGTGATGTTGTACTGTTTGCTGTCGACACATCGCTTATTTTTAAGGTTGACCGAAATGTATCGAATTATGACGACGTGAATAGTGCACTTTCGCGTATCCTCCACTGGTTTACCATTAATAATATGGTGTTAAATGCTAAAAAAAAACTAAATGCCTTCTTTTTGCCCTTCCCAACGTTAGAAGGCAAAGTTTTAGCTTAAAATTGAATAGCGTAACCCTTAATCCTGTTGAGTCCGCTATATTCTTGGGAATCACAGTAGATTCAAAGCTCCAATGGAGTCCCCATCTATCATCTCTTGCGAATAGGTTAAGCTCCGCTGTTTTTGCAATTAGGAACGTTAGGCAGCTATCAGACATCGACACTGCCAGACTTGTTAACTACAGTTATTTTCACAGCATCTTGTCGTACGGCATTTTGTTGTGGGGTAGTGCATCTGATATAAATTCAATATTTATTATTCAAAAAAGAGCTGTCCGAGCAATTTATAACATCGGAGCCCGGAATACACTCAGAGATCTTTTTAAAGAGATTAATATACTCACTGTTGCGTCTCAATATATTTATTGTAATATTTTGTATGTTAAACAGAATATTAATAATTATCAAAAGAATAGTGACAGACATAAACTAAATACTAGAAATAAGGACAAACTAAACTACGCCATTATTTCGCCTACAAAAAGTAAACAGGTCGTTCATGGGGCAAAGTGTGCGCATTTATAATAAAATCCCACAGTCGATATTAAGTCTGCCACTTGATGAATTTAAACGAAAAATTAAAAGTAAACTTATGGCTAAAGCCTATTATACTATTGCCGAATATCTTGACGACGCCAATGTGTGGGGTTAATACTGTTGATACTCACGTAGGCTAAAACAAGACTATTGTACCTGTACTATTATATTGTAAACTGATTTTTTTATTTTTTTTTTTAAAAAGAGCAACTGTTGAGTTTCTTGCCGGTTTCTTCTCAACAGAAACTGCTTTCCGAACCGGTGGTAACTTACGAACGTGTTAATTTCTTGTAAAATTTTGACGTTTCATAAGAACGCGCAAGCGTCTATGTGAATAAAGATATTTTATTATTATTATTTATTTATTATAAATTTATTTAAAATATGATAAACATCGGCCTTTTTAACATTTTTCCTTATTCCTTTAAGAATTTTTTGAATCATTTTGCCGACGAACGCCAGGTTGATTTAAGAAGGACTTCAAGAGGATAAAATATTAAAAGGGATTTTCATAAACTTCTGAAACATAAACATTTCAAATTATTCCAACCAAGCCTTTCTACCGTCTAAGTAAGCGTTACGACGATGTCTTGTTTTAATTCAAAACAAGCTGAAGTATAAAATGCAGCCCGTGTGTTTACTGTTTATTTGTAATACAACTTGTTACAACTGTAAGGCCGGATATTCTATCATTATATAAAATTTGTCTCCTACTAAGAATTTGATGATCGGAAAAAATTAAACTTAAGAATGTAATTAACAATATCAATGAAAATTGTAGTTGGTAGCTAATAACTTAATTTTTTTATTTAATTTTTCTTGATCGCTTTATTTTTTATTTTAAAGAAATGGAAACCTAGCAAGCTGGTCACCTGTTCAACTGTATGAATTCACAAAATATGTATTATAGTGCCATTTTGCGAATGCCATCCAAGAAACCGTAACAACTTTCTTTTTTTGTTATACCTTTTTATTTTCAGTAATAACATCAATAAAAGCAGTTGAACAATACAAATACTACTAGAAATGCTTGAAACTTCAATGCAAATTTTCCAATTACAACTAGGGTGAATTAATGATCGTTGGTAGAGTAATGTGAGAGTTTTTTTACGGTGGTAGGGCTACGCAGTACCCTCGGCTGTTGCACGAATAGGCAGGCTCGTCCGGGTAGGTACCACGACCTCACAGAAAGCCGGCGTAAAGTGAAAGTACAATACTTTCGCGTTTCGTCTGGTGAGTGAGGTGGCTGGAGCCCAATTTTTAAATGTTGTCAACGCATCTGGAACCCTAGAGTGTAGCAGATATCCATGAGCGGCGGTATTCACTTAACATCAGGTGAACCTGATGACAACTTTTCACATAAGAAATGTCATATTACCTTTCTTATATTGCTCGAATTTTAAACACGTGTATAATTATCTAAACTTTAGGTCTTCATTTCAAATATAACCATTGGTGAGTGATTGGTGATTGGCCCCAAATATTACTCCAAGTCATACCTACAAGGTCCATCCACTTTATGGATAAAGAGTTGTATACCTCATACAGGTTGACAATCCATCTGCAATTACTCTGGTGTTGCAGATGGATATTTGCACAAAGTGATCACTGCTTCCATGTCCTTGGGATCACTTTGAATAAGGAAAACCGCCTGCTTGCTTGCCATTTTTTATCATTAAAGAAAAATCCTTATTTCATCCTCATTTACTACACTTTACCTACACATAAATCATTCTTATCCTCGTTCCATTGCTGAGCAAAAATACAGACTAGTAAACTTTCGCAACAACAGTAGTAGTTTTAATGTCATCATGTCTAAATCAGTGCGATCACATTGGACGTCGGAATAACCTGCTATTAAATCACAAATATTGCAGCATCCTATTGCATACATTACCGGTGATTGACATACGAGTTATGAGCCTAACAAAATCAAAACCGAAATTCGGCAATCCGTTCAACATAAATTCATTAATTGAACTGACATGTATTCGAATGCGCCAGTACAAATCTGACGTGTGACATTCCATCCGACAGATCTCTGTGTCCGTATTAAACAACGGATGCTGGCAATACTTCATTTCTGTTGTGAGAAAGAGATTTTTAACATTCTTTAAATTCTCTCGACTTAGTAAAAGTCTACTCGACTTAAATCTTAGACACATTAACAAAGGCCTTAATATAAAACAGTAATAACAGCTAATATTTAGTCTATCGGTATTAAATTTTATATATTTTATGCAACGTTAATACGAAAAGATTTCAAATAAAATGAAATTTTAATTTAAGTCGTGTATCTTTAATTTAAAACAAAATTCATTTTTTATTAGTGAATAAATGATCGTAGAATCTAAAAGATACTTAATCAAGTTCGTATAACATTATTTTTTTCTAATATTAGGGGAATGGTTTGATTTCTCATTGTGTGTTGATTTTTAAGAGGAAACATCACTCAAGGAAATGACAAACAGAAACCAGCTTTTACTAGGCTAAACTTCAAAAACAACCTTTCTTTTATAACAAAAAGCTTACAGAATGCGATTGATAAACATCTGTCCGTAGCTCTTAGAAAAATTAGATACCCGATCGATCTGATAGTCGATACATTATTTTATGTGCAATTACGACATCGCCCCACATCGTTATTACTGCCATCTTTTATGTGGAAACAAATGAAAAAAAAAACACGAAACTAAGTTAAATTCTTTCCCCTTGTACATCACAATTTTAACGAATATCATTCTTAAAACTGGCTTAAAATCCCAATCCCATTAATACCTTATATTTTTGAATTGTCTACGAAAATCGGATCCCGGCACGTTCAAACTTAATAATCAGTAAGTAATGTATATGCATTTTAATAAGCATTTTTATCGCGAGAAAGTTTGCTTGAAATTATTACTAAATTATCGCTTTATATTCTACTGTGATGTAGTTATTACAGTTGGAGATACACGCCATTCCCTTTATAAAAATCCCTCTGTTCCGCTCAACCCTGACACACCTTACACGTCCCTTTGATATATATGAACTTTACCTCTGTACTGTAATATTACGTGGTCCTTAGAAGTTTATGAATACGTATAGGAATTTTTACTTCATAAAAGGGTTTTTATATACTAATATGTATATAACAATTTGGTCACAGTAATATGTATTATTTAAGGTGTAACTGGTCCCAGTAATACAATCAGTATGCCACAATTGTGGCGACATAAATTTTAACTCTGTAAATAAATTAGTAGACCTGGTTTCAATCCAACCACAACATCAATTTTCACTAACTTCAGGCGCTGCCTCTCTACTCGTAGATTTAATCAAATTACAGTAGCGTTAGATGGGTCTTTATTTAACTTAGTTGTCATTCTAAGTTTCTTATTAGTCAACTTTGCTTCATAATTGGAAGTAATGTAAGCTGAACATTAATATAGTTAAATTTTATTCTTAGTCGGTTTGTTCATTACCATGTTTTTTTATGGGAAAAGGTGGCAAGTAACTCGAAGGTTCACATGATGTTAAGTGATAACTACCGCCCATTGACATTTAATAGTAATAATAATCGTTTATTTCTCAAAATATACATACACAGCACAAAATATATAAAGAGTAACATAAATAAAAAAATAACAATTATTTAGACAAAATGGTCAAGGACCCAAAGTTATAGCACGGAATGTACACCAACTTTGATATTCTGTCCTAGCCAGACATAATTTACATATAAATGTATATATATAATATATACATTTGCAACACCCGCAGGGTTGCAGATGCCACCAGACGTCACCAGACGAAACGCAGAAGTGTAACACTTCCACTTCACGCCGGTCTTCTGTGAGGCCGTGGTACTCACCCGGAGGGCATGCCCATTGGTCTTCTTGTATCTTGTATTAACTGATATTTTGCTTTCAGTCCCGAGACTATTAAAGCTTCATCTGACGCAGAACCACGTGCGTGTCATCTAAGGGCCGTCGAGGTCGCGGTTCGGACCGAAACCCCGATGGCCGTTGCCCATTGGTGCAACTGCGAAGACTTTTGAATGAACCTACCTCAGTTAAATAATACCATGTTCGAAACACAAGGAATTTAAAAAATATATTAAAAGAGGATTTCAGTAGAATTCGTAAAATACTTATTTAACAATGCGCATTATTCTCGTGAACAAAATTATTCGTTATGAAAAAACTTTAGTAATAAAATTCACTTAAATTATTTTAATGTTTTATTTCGCAGTCAGTCGTAGAGTTTTATTATTATCACTATTTAATTTTTTGCTTTTCAATGAACATTATTATTTCACTAGCTTGAAAATACTTCGCTCACAGTACACTTAAGAAAAAGGATATAAGAATTGTCATTGCTAGGATTAAATTGTACTCTCCAAAAGATGAGAAGCCATAATTTCACAAACTTTGTTTTGCATGTATATGAATATTGCATGTTATACACATGCCATATTCATATACATACAAAACAGTTGACTTTCGAATAATAATTTCAATAGCGCACAACTCAAACCATTCTCATTGGTCTTTGTATCCTTAATAATGTGCTTGCCTGGAAGAAATCGCTTCTAAACGATAAAGCCGCTTATTACTCTTTTGTTATTCTTTATCTGACGTACTAGGTATAAGGCATATTTCATTCATTTCAAGATTACCTATTGAAATTTGTATCGTCAGATTGTCTTAGGCTTTCATGCTTTTCATATCCTAATCCTCACTGATATAGATTGCAAAATGACCTTTACACTGTGTTACTACAATGAAATCTCAAATTATCCGATTTACTTATGTTCATTACAAAATTTTAAATCGCGTACGAAAGCATAAACAGTAAGTCGAAATAATCAACCGGCAAAAATCTTCGTTTGATCAAATAAAACAGAAATATACCTATTATTAGCATGTAATTAATTATTATTAAGTACATTAACCTATAAAAATGAAGATTAGTGTAACTAAGATAGATTTTATGTAGAGACTGCCCCACTAGACTTAAAGACTCCTCCACTGAATTCACGACAGTTTCGTGACCTACATGTCTCCATAATATTTTTTATGGTCCCACTGCTTTGTCACGTACGAGTACCAATTGAAACTACAGAGAGAGATTTCATGAACAGAAAATAAGTTTGTAGCCTAAAATTATAATTAACACGTTACTGTATTAGTTGAGGTACTCGTATATAATTTTGATAGCACAATTGTTAGGTTGTTGTAATTTGGTAAAATTATGTAGGTTTTTTAAGAGTTTAATATGCATTTAGCAATTAAGTTAATAATTTTTTTTTGTGGTCTGTTATTTTGAAAACAATAAAAAATATAATGGATAGCGTGCCACACAGATCTGAAACGTTAAAAAGTAAATTTTTGCAAAGTAGCAATCGGAGTAAGGAAACTCTTTAATCCACTTGTATTCGAACTCGGATTGCGATTCGACGTCCCAGCTACTTTTCCTTGCTACCAAAAAATTAATCATTATCTCCTATCTATGATATCATAAAATATCTTTTCAAAGAGATGCCTACCGGTGGTAAACACTTGTTACCTCACGTAATCGTGATATAGTAAGTGTAACTTAAAAAAAGCGTTGTATTAATCCAGCGCAAGTTAATTTTATTCATCTCGAATTCCAATAAGAATCGTTGAGCAAACGCGGTGTGAAGAGGGAACGGACACCAAGAAAACAATCTTTCGCAATAGTTATAACGTGGGGCTTAATTTTTACACGAAACATGCGATTATTCTGACGGTATCGTGTACAATATTTTCCATTTAGAGACCACAAACAAAATATATAACAGATGATTTTTAAATTATCCCTAGAGTATATGTAGTCCGATTAGGATACGTTAACATCGCAGGGTAGCGTGTGTCCAATTTTTGATGGCGGGAGCGTACAAATTGAGGTCATTAACAAAGCAATTGTTAGGTTAACTTTAAAGGTGAAAATCTCCGGTAGCCTTGTCGGGTAATATCGTAATTTCACATAACCCAACAAGGAAACCTCTAAGACTGTTCTTTGAATCTCGATGGCAAGTATCATTTCCCTGAGAGCTACATAACCGTGCCGAGAAATACATGTGTCGATCAAAATCATCTATTGTTCCATACAATTCTGTAGGATTTATTTGACCGATATAATACTTTACACAATGCAACGGAATAGTACGAGTGTTTCAAATACAAAAAAAGCCGCATGCAAAACTTTTTGAAATAACTGTTAATTGAACACACTGCACTGTCCTCTGGTCTACGTTTATAGACATACTTAGCTAATTGGTGCAAAAAATATCAACATAGTAATATGAAACAAAGAGATAAAAAGTATTGTATGGTCAAAAAAGATTCCTCATAGTTCTAAGTCCATTTAACTAAGACTTAAAATTTTAAACATTTAAAACATCACTGCTATTATGACATTACGACTATTTTAACGGTCACAAAATTCGACGCAGCTATTCAGGCATCTAGTATATTTTTGGGAGATATTGGGATCGAATTTAAACCATGGTGTGCAGTTAAAAGGTGACTTGTCATCTGAAAAATTACGGAACTCTCTACATCAAACGCATCCGCTCCAGTAAGGTGGTTACAAACGGACGGGGAAGTTCCATACAATTGGAAATAATTCCGCTTGTGTTCAACTCAAACTGCATGCATATTTTTAGGCAACGGATAAACGTGAATGCATTCCCTCGCTCACGATTTTCCATTTCACCGGCACACGTTTGAACGAACCACGCTCTAGACTGCGGCATTTTCGCGCAAATTCAACACATGTATTTTACTGATTGGATAGTTTAGTGCATTATGATTAACCTGGCTATCCCTGATTTTTAACTATAAAACTTATAATAAGAAGTGGTAGATTAATATTTTCCCAAAAGTTTCATTAATGTTAAAATAGGAGGGTTTCTTGGATTTTACCTTGACGCTGAGTCTGTGTGTAAACCGCCTTTCAATTTTGAATTAAGCAAAATGACACAAAATCGCCCCTTCTGCAAAACAACTAAGGAATACAACTTTCCCATATATAAATACAAAGATAATTTCAGATAACTATCAAAGAACTTACTTAACGGTAGAATAACCAGCACATCTATACTTCTTTAATTTACCATAAGCCAAACACCTTAATTAATATATTTTTAACATAAGTACGGTAAGAAAATTTGATCAGAATCTATTGGAGATATTTTTCCTCCTGTATTGGCCATTACCAATTGCAAGCCTCTAAGAGCCTTCAATTTACATCATTTGTTCAGTAAAGTTCCTAGGTTAAAACAAATGACTGTGATAATTTAGGAACAAATTTAAAATATCGAATTTTCTCAGCTAATTTGCCTAAAGTAAAATATGGTATAAAATACAGACTTACAAAAGCTTCAAAACAAGTAATCATACTAATCCTTTGATTTAAGTGCGTTCGTCTATAAGCTTCTTGGTGCAAAAAAAAATAGCTACAATAATATTTATAAATAAAATAGCATATATATACTCGTTAATTAAATTTCGTATCGCATTCTTTGACTGTTATATGAGTGCAAATAATGTAATCATTATTTTTGATGGAGCTTAAATATTGTTTCTCTTGGCCATTGCGCTAATGCATTTGAAATATAAAATTTAGCCTTGTGCTATTTTTAAATTGTTATCAATGGAAAAATATCTATAAAAAAACGTTCCATTTTTAAATATTAAGATCCCAATCTTTAAGTTGATTTCGATAATTATGTAGGATGGTCACGCAATCAAGAGTGCTGTAACCAGTTTCCAGAACAAAGGGGCCGTGGACGGCACTAAAGGAAAATACGATTGTGTTCACGCTTTCATTTCAGGACAATCGGAGTAATTACGAAGCGACAGGCAAAAAATAGGAAACACAACGAAAGCTCAAGGTCTAAAAATTCTGAAATATGCCCTTAACGGGCATATTCCTGGATTTTTAGACCACAAAAAAATATATTTATTTTTATCTTTTATGCCAGTGACATGTTAAAAATCGTTAAATAAATTGGATGTCGTCTATCTTCGAATCTACTTTTCTTAGTGTTGGGAGCTTTGAGAACTGGATAGCCCTATTTAAATGCTTAGATTTCGACGAAAAATAAATTTATAATTTGAAATTTATTCTGATTCCAAAGTTCATCTTTATTCGGTTTCATCTTAGTACAGTTAATTTCAGTTATATTATAACTACAAAAGAGGTTTTCAATACAGTTAAAGTTTCAATCTTTATTATACACATTCGGTGAGAAGGCTCCTGTCTAAGAGGTAAGTAATTTACCATATCGTTTAAGGTAAAGGCACACGACAGGTTAAATTAACGGCTAAACCTTGCACGGTGAGATTGAATACCAAGACTTTACAGGCCTAGTGTTTTTTTAGGAAACCATCGGCAACCCATAGAGTTATCTATGTATGCCTTGAAGCGTAGAAGATCACCTTGAAGTTGAGGTGAACCGCTTGGTCTATTGCTTTATTTTAAAAAGACACTACTTTCAAAAAAATTTGTCGTATTTTCAGGGTTCCGTACTCAAAGAGTAAAACGCTACCTTATTACTAAGACTCCGCTGTCTTTCTGTCTGTCCGTCTGTCACCAAGTTGTACCTCATGAACGGTGATAGTTAGATACTTGAAATTTTCACAGATGATAATTGTATAAACAATCAAAACAACAAATACTAAAAAACAGAATTAAAATTATTTAAGTATATGGGAGACCCCATACAACAGATATGATTTCTTTCGCGGTTTTTATAGATAACGTTACAGGAACCTTCGTGCGCGAGTCCGACTCACACTTGGCCGGTTTTATAAATAAAAATATAGTGCAGATGCACTGCGAGAAAACCTATTGTTTTATATATGTATATAAGTAACTTGCTAGTGTAGCTCACACCCTAGGCCAAGAAAAGTGTTTCGAGAAATTGTAAGAATATGTGAATGCTGTCGAAAAATGCACAACCAATCCTTACTAATATTATAAACGTGAAAGTTTGTATGTATGGATGGATGTTTGTTACTCTTTCACGCAAATACTACTGAATGGATTTTAATGAAACTTTACAATAATATAGCACATAGAATAACACATAGACTATAATTTATATACATATTTTATGTATGTCTGTCTCTGTCTGAATGTTACGCCTTCAGCCTATTCTACGCAGACGTAGTTGCGGGCAGCGGCTAGTAAAGCATAAAGTTATTCGGATTATTGTCGGCGACGACACAACTGAGTGCTCAGTACGTAAGCACGACTAACACAGGACGGGTCTGCCTCATTATGATTTATGAGAGTCACGAAACCAAGCCCACCACTCCACTTACGCGAACTCTACCTGCATTTGAATAATGTTATTCGCAGAAGGAAGTTTACTCGCGAACGTTACTTTTCTGAATTTTAACAGCACAAGCAAGGCTTAAAACGTCCTGTGAATGTTCTTAAGTGGCGATTATACAAAAAAAATATTAAAATTTGTAAGACATGCTATTATTTAAAAACTTGCGTGATAAATAGACACGTTTGCGGTGTTCTATCTTTCGAATGTACTGCTTATCTGAACTCATTTGTATTATGAGCTATCATGGATTTTGACTGTATTTTCTTTAGATAATACTTGGCGTAATTTAGAAATTACAACATTAGACCGTTACATTTTTTATCAATAAATGTTACATTTGCTTAATGTTTATACATTTAGGCCGTTTAAGAAAATTTAAGCTATTTATATATTTGACGACCCGATTGGCGTGTGGAGTAGTGATCCTGCCTCCTGCGCCAGAGGGTGTGGGTTCGATCCCCACTACTGGAAAAATATTGTGTGATGAACATCGTGTTTTTCCAGTGTCTGGGTGTTTATATATGTATAATATGTATTTATTTACAAAAAAAGTATGTTTAAGTATGTTTATCATTTTTCTAGTAACCATAGTGCAAGCGTTGCTTAGTTGAGAACGTTGTGTAAAAAATGTGTCCGAATATATTTATTTATTTATTTTTATTCTCCTAATAACGTCAGTGCTTATAATATATGTCGTTCCGTTTCGTAAGTAATGATAAAACGAGCGCAAATGCAAACTATTTAGGTTTTTTATACTCACAACAAATATTTTTGGTTATATCTTTCACGCAATAGTTATAAATTTTCACGTATCAGTTTAAATACCTTAGTGCTACTAGTGTTTGTAAAAGAGGCCCTAAAATTATAAGTCAGCCGTAAGTTCATACTAATTTGTACGTTGTTCCTAACGAAACGTGAAAGTAATATTTATCATTATAAAATTATAAAATTCATGCATAAGTATAAAATTTCAATATATTACATAATATTGTAATGCCATCTTCAGAAAATTATGTGCTAAATATTTGCAAAACAATGGCATTCGGAACGTAATAGAAGCACTTGAGAAATCTTGGGAACGGAAAGTTTCGCTGTTATTTTACTCGATAGTGAAACTTTGACTACATGTATTGATATTTCCGAGTAAATACAACTTCAGTAAATTAAAATTAAAGACTTAACAAAATAGATTAATTCAACTGTAATATATGTATACAAGTAATTTTGTATGTACTTTACGAACATTTGTCGATACAATGTCAAGGTTCTGTATTATTCAAGTCAAAATATCAATAATTGTCACGGTTTAATTCCAGTAAAATCGATATAATTAAGAGTCATGACCAACGAACGTCCTCGGACTCCCTCTAGAGGCATCGGAAGCCATACTTATGTAGGTTTATAATGATTATCTAGTAACGTGTGCAAATGAAAATGTACAACGTGTCACATAAATGAATAAAAAACCAGATAAAGCAAATGCTTTGGTGCATAGCATAATTATGTACTTAAAGTTACATCGGAGATACAGATCTTGCAGCAGATACAGCTGTATCAAAAATTTATAACGTGTGACATAAATAGATTAAAAAACAGCTAAAGCAAATCTTTTTGTGTATGTACACAAAAAGATTTAGAGATATTGTAGACTCCCGACGTAAATCGAAGAGATATTGTGAATGCGATGAACGTACGATAGTCCGTACTATGATTATCAATATTAACTGTATCGTTTTTAGGGTTCCGTGAGAAAAGAGCCGTGATAGCTCAGTACCCCCGGTGCCAGCACCAATGAAATTGTCAATTTTAAGTGCTGAAAGGGTCAAAATCGGGACCTTTTTATACCCTCTGTACTGTCTGTCTGACTCCGCTATCTGACTCCGCTATCTGTCTGTCTGTCGATATGTCACCAGGCTATATCTTATGAACTGTGATAGATGTGTAGTTGAAATTTTCACAGAAATGATGTATTTCTGTTGTAACTATAACCACAAACATTAAAAAGCAGAATAAAAAATATTTAAGTGTTCCAATAAAACAGACATGATTTTTTTGCCGTTGTCATAGATAAGGGTACGAAACTGTTCGTGCGCCATTCCGACTCTTTTGAAATTAATTATTTGAAAGGAATTATTAATTGATATGAGGCTATATTCATATCAATTAATATTGCAGAATCAAACCCATTGATGGCAAGAAAAGGGAAAAGAAACATGGAAAGAGTTAAAAAAGTGGAAGTAGTTCTTCGTTAAATTTAGTTAAGGGGTGAAGACTTATTTGTTACATTTAATCTATACATAAAGGTTCACTTTGATCATTAATATAACAGCACAGGAGTATCTACTCCAGTATGCTCTAAATATAATTTCTGCAGTAGCATATTTATATCTGTGGCATTTCCAAAGTGATCCACTCCCTCTTACCAAATGACTCATAATAATGTATGTATTTATTTCAAATCTTCCTAAACTATAACAAACTGAGAATAAATAAGTTGAACATTAATATATTATGTATGTAAACATAAAGTAACATAATGCTTCAGGATATAAATTAAAATTAAGACTTTCTTCATTTTCATATATTAAGATTAAGATTACAGGAACCTTCATGCGTGAGTCCGACTCACACTTGGCCGGTTTTATAAATAAAAATATAGTGCAGATGCACTGCGAGAAAACCTATTGTTTTATATATGTATATAAGTAACTTGCTAGTGTAGCTCACACCCTAGGCCAAGAAAAGTGTTTCGAGAATTTGTAAGAATATGTGAATGCTGTCGAAAAATGCACAACCAATCCTTACTAATATTATAAACGTGAAAGTTTGTATGTATGGATGGATGTTTGTTACTCTTTCACGCAAATACTACTGAATGGATTTTAATGAAACTTTACAATAATATAGCTTACACATCAGAATAACACATAGGCTATAATTTATATACATATTTTATGTATGTCTGTCTCTGTCTGAATGTTACGCCTTCAGCCTATTGTACGCAGACGTAGTTGCGGGCAGCGGCTAGTAAAGCATAAAGTTATTCGGATTATTGTCGGCGACGACACAACTGAGTGCTCAGTACGTAAGCACGACGTACACAGGACAGGTCTGCCTCATTATGATTTATGAGAGGCACGAAACCAAGCCCGCCACTCCACTTACGCGAACTCTACCTGCATTTGAATAATGTTATTCGCAGAAGGAAGTTTACTCGCGAACGTTACTTTTCTGAATTTTAACAGCACAAGCAAGGCTTAAAACGTCCTGTGAATGTTCTTAAGTGGCGATTATACAAAAAAATATTAAAATTTGTAAGACATGCTATTATTTAAAAACTTGCGTGATAAATAGACACGTTTGCGGTGTTCTATCTTTCGAATGTACTGCTGATCTGAACTCATTTGTATTATGAGCTATCATGGATTTAGACTGTATTTTCTTTAGATAATACTTGGCGTAACTTAGAAATTACAACATTAGACCGTTACATTTTTTATGAAAAAATGTTACTTTTGCTTAATGTTTATACATTTAGGCCGTTTAAGAAAATTTAAGCTATTTATATATTTGACGACCCGATTGGCGTGTGGAGTAGTGATTCTGCCTCCTGGTGTGGGTTCGATCCCCACTACTGGAAAAATATTGTGTGATGAACATCGTGTTTTTCCAGTGTCTGGGTGTTTATATATGTATAATATGTATTTATTTACAAAAAAGTATGTTTAAGTATGTTTATCAGTTTTCTAGTAACCATAGTGCAAGCGTTGCTTAGTTTGGGACTAGAGAACGTTTTGTAAAAAATGTGTCCGAATATATTTATTTATATTCTCCTAATAGCGTCAGTGCTTATAATATATGTCGTTCCGTTTCTTAAGGAATGATAAAACGAGCGCAAATGCAAACTATTTAGGTTTTTTTATACTCACAACAAATATTTTTGGTTATATCTTTCACGCAATAGTTATAAATTTTCACGTATCAGTTCAAATACCTTAGTGCTACTAGTGTTTGCAAAAGAGGCCCTAAAATTATAAGTCAGCCGTAAGTTCATACTAATTTGTTCGTTGTTCCCAACGAAACGTGAAAGTAATATTTATCATTATAAAATTATAAAATCCATGCATAGGTATACCATTTCAATATGTTACATAATATTGTATTGCCATCTTCGGAAAATTATGTGCTAAATATTTGCAAAACAATGGCATTCGGAACGTAATAGAACTATATATATATCTCCTTATTTAAACTGTATAAAGAGAGGATAATCGCCTTAATAACTCGCACTTGAGAAATCTTGGGAACGGAAAGTTTCGCTATTATTTTACTCGATAGTGAAACTTTGACTACATGTATTGATATTTCCGAGTAAATACAACTTCAGTAAATTACAATTAAGGACTTAACAAAATAGATTAATTCAAACTGTAATATATACAAGTAATTTTGTATGTACTTTACGAACATTTGTCTATACAATGTCAAGGTTCTGTATTATTCAAGTCAAAATATCAATAATTGTCACGGTTTAATTCCAGTAAAATCGATATAATTAAGAGTCATGACCAACGAACGTCCTCGGACTCCCTCTAGAGGCATCGGAAGCCATACTTATGTAGGTTTATAATGATTATCTAGTAACGTGTGCAAATGAAAATGTACAACGTGTCACATAAATGAATAAAAAACCAGATAAAGCAAATGCTTTGGTGCATAGCATAATTATGTACTTAAAGTTACATTGGAGATACAGATCTTGTAATTAGCTGTATCAAAAATTTATAACGTGTGACATAAATAGATTAAAAAACAGCTAAAGCAAATCTTTTTGTGTATGTACACAAAAATATTTAGAGATATTGTAGACTCCCGACGTAAATCGAAGAGATATTGTGAATGCGATGAACGTACGATAGTCCGTACTATGATTATCAATATTAACTACATCGTTTTTAGGGTTCCGTACCTAAAGGGTAAAACGGGACCTTATTACTAACTGTCTGTCTGACTCCGCTATCTGTCTGTCTGTCGATATGTCCAGGCTATATCTTATGAACTGTGATAGGTATGTAGTTGAAATTTTCACAGATGATGTATTTTTGTTGCAACTATAACGACAAATATTAAAAAGCAGAATAAAAAATATTTAAGTGTTCCAATAAAACAGACATGATTTTTTTGCCGTTGTTATAGATAAGGGTACGAAACTGTTCGTGCGCCATTCCGACTCTTTTGAAATTAATTATTTGAAAGGAATTATTAATTGATATGAGGCTATATTTATATCAATTAATATTGCAGAATCAAACCCATTGTTGGCAAGAAAAGGGAAAAGAAACATGGAAAGAGTTAAAAAAGTGGAAGTAGTTCTTCCTTAAATTTAGGTAAGGAGTGAAGACTTATTTGTTACATTTGATCTATACATAAAGGTTCACTTTTAATCATAAATGTAACAACACAGGAGTACCTACTCCAGTATGCTCTAAATATAATTTCTGCAGTAGCATATTTATATCCGTGGCATTTCCAAAGTGATCCACTCCCTCTTACCAAATGACTCATAATAATGTATGTATTTATTTCAAATATTTCTAAACTATAACAAACTTAGAATAAATAAGTTGAACATTAATATGTTATGTATGTAAACATAAAGTAACATAATGCTTCAGGATATAAATTAAAATTAAGACTTTCTTCATTTTCATATATTAAGATTAAGATGAAGATCTTTTTTTTTTTAAGAAATTTAAACAAACTTTTTCTTATTTTATAATAAAGTTTTTGTAAACACGGTCATTTATTCTTTGTTTATAACTAATAAACCCCATTTTCTGAAAGAGTTACTGAAATTAATCGAACGCATTAAACACGTGTGATCTTTTTCTTCGATTTCCTTAACCAATGGAAAATACCCTGATCGTTTGAGAATGATAAATATTTTTGAAAATAAATATTAATATTCAAACTTACTTACCCAACAACCGAACTTCACGATGCCAACACGAAAATCCCTACACGCGATCACTTCGGTAAACTTAGAACACTTCGTAGAGCGATTTAAGGAGGATCACAACCGCTCAGCGATCCATAAATCGTTTCGGCCAGAATTCCACTGAATCACAGACGGCGTGGAGCATAAACATTAACCGTCGAAAGAGTCCGACTTAAAGGTGGTGGCAGACGTGACGCGTTCGAAAATTAAAAATTTACGTAGCGTGTTGTCGGCCGCTCGCGTACGGGCGTTCGGCTACGCTAGTCTTCTACGACTGAACCGGGGGCGATGGGCGGACCCGTAACATAGATTAAAACGACGGCTCCGTAACTGAAAGCGTCCCGTCTAAATTAGACATTTATTTGCACTCGGCATAGGTTTATTATCCACTTAATAAAAGTTCACGTGAGCCTTAATTCTTTGGCAAAGGAAAATTTGTAATATATTTTAATAACGTTAAATATTCCATATAACTGAGCTAGGGACAGAGAGGTCTAGCGCAATTTGCATGAGAATGTGTGTAACTTTTGTTCGGATGAGAATATCTTTAATTTTTATCTATTTAATAGAGAAGTAGAATACAAGTTAGAAATCGAGAAAATTTAAATTTTATTTTGTTTAATCATCACGCGTATAAATTGTGTGTGATATATAAACTTATTACATAAATTAAACTCCAGTACTGGCTGATAGAAACATGAAGCTAAAAAACTGCCGTATTTTTTTTTATGAATCTTTAAGCAGCTGGAAATGACATGCATTAATATTTGTGCCTTGTATAAACAGTGATTGCATTCAGCGCGGTAAAGCGTCCGACCGCTGCCATTAGTTATTTTAAGACACTCTCTTTGTGTGTTATTTTCTTTCAACGTTTCCTCATGCTCAGTAATGCGGAACTGAAAGGCCGAACAAAGAGGTTCATTACATAACGTTTGTCCCGGGTTCAAAGCAATTTCCCATTAAATGTTCGCTTCGCTTTTCTATTTCAAAACTTGACAACCAATGCAACCACGCAAATTGTGCTGAAGATAGT
The DNA here is from genome assembly GCA_933534255.1 of Iphiclides podalirius. Lineage (NCBI taxonomy): Eukaryota > Metazoa > Arthropoda > Insecta > Lepidoptera > Papilionidae > Iphiclides > Iphiclides podalirius. The sequence continues at coordinate 5,294,714 of OW152830.1, forward strand.
TTTCCGTTTTAAAAATGTAACCGGAATGTATGTTATGGTATTGAATTGAATTCATGAGTCAAATAGAGACAAAGCGGAAGAACAACTCACGCACTTTAACCGATTTCAGAGTTATCTCAGGCAACCATTTAAAATAAACAAACTAACATTTTCACTTATTACCGAACTAGATAAATGGGTTTTTTTTTATATCAACGGAGTAGCTTCGGCTGTTGCACGAATGGACAGGGAAAATACCACGGCCTCACAGAAGACCATCGTAAAGTGGAAGTACTATTCTTTCGCGTTTTGTCTGGTGAGTGAGGTTATCTGGGCCCACTTTTTAATGTTGGCAACGCATCTGCTGTCAGGTGCAGTAGGTGTCCATGGCGGTAACTACTTACCATCAGGTGAACCGCCTGCTCGTTTGCCAATATTTTTTATATGAAAAAAATGTACTATTACTAATATGAAAAAACTGTACACTGTGGTAGGGCCACGCAACAGTCTTCTCTGATGCACGAATGGACAGGTCCGTCCGGGTAAGCGCCACGACACCACTGAAGACCGGCGTAAAGTATAAGTGTTACACGTCTGCGTTTCGTCTGGTGAGTGAGGTAACCGGGGCCCACTTTATCTGAAGGTGGCACCGTATTTGCCCGCGGGTGTTGCATCAGGTGAACCGCCAGCTCGTTTGCCAATTTCTCACATATAAAAAAAAATAATAAAATAAGTTGCTTATGCAAAACGTTGTGTACAACTGCCGTCAACGCTTGGTAAGTACGCTTGTTACGATAAACGATTTAAGTTATTGCGTCTCACTTTTATGTAGGAAGTACATTATTTATAGTATTTGTTTTTTAACGGGATGAAGGAATCTCATTTCAGTAATAGAGCAAGTTGACCGTTTTTTTTTAAGTAATAAATTTCGTTACATTTTTCCCGTACAGTACTTTAGTCGTAACGGGCTTTAACTAAAATGGAATAAAATGGTTTTGCCTTAATTGTCAGCTCGTGAATAAATGAAATGCTATTTAAAGAGTGATAGTAAATCTTGAGAACCCCCAACCCTTAAATGACCCAAATCTTTGTATTGTTTGGTGTTTTTATAATTGGGTATAAATTACATTGACGCGGTTGAACTATTGGTTGGAATCGATATCTTTAATTATTTATTCGGTTTGGATAAAAAGCCACTATGAGCGGACAGGTCAAGGTGACATTAAAATGGTTGTTTGTATAATTCGACCTATTCCCTGCTGCGTACTGGCCGGTTAATCTGAATGAATTTTTAACATGATCTTGTCGTAAACTTCAATTCAACGATTTATTCGTACCAAAAACTAATCAAAAGCTGTTCAGAGCTCATTGTAACTTAATATCGGTAATTATTGTAATCTAATTTATCCAAGGTGTTTTCTAAAACCGTGGTCTTTTTTTTAATCAAACCTCCTCTTCCTTGTGGGGGTGGGGGCACTATTCCTTTCCTTCCACTTTCCTCCATCAGCAATCATCTCAATACTGATCCCTTCCACGGACATATCATCATTCATCACACAGTCCATATAAATCTTTCTCGCTCTTTCTCTAGATTTACACCCTCCAAGCACATTCATATGCACTCTTCAAGTCACATTTTTTTTAACCAAACCGTTCAGGCAAATTTTTATATATTTATACCATTTATATATGCCAAGCGAGCTGTCCATTCACCTTATGTTAATCCATAGTCTCGGCCCGTGGACATTTGCTAACCCGTAGATTTGGCCAAATTTTAATAAAGTGGGCATCGGTTACCTCACTCACCTAGGAAACGCAGATTTATAACTTCACGCCGGTCTTCTGTGAGGTTTCAAACCTAATTAACAATTTCATACATCTAAAAAGGCTGTAGCTATAAATGTTAAATTTAAATACAATAAAGAACGCGTTCAAAATAAAGCTGATTTTTCATACGAAGGAATAAGCCAACATGAACAATGAATTACATGAAACCTTTTGTGTTTATATTTTGGTAACAGTTTTTGTGTACCCGTTATGTTTTTCTATGTTTGAAGTATTTTTTCAAACAAGTTACAATCGTCAATAAACGGCTTTCGATATAAATGCTATGAACAGTGTTCGTAATGAAACAGTATTTGATTTCTGTTGGTCACTGCAGTCAATATTTGATTTAAAATTTTAAATGTTAAAAATAACTTCAGTCAACTAAAATAAATCAACGTCCAGTAAAATAAATATTCAGAACGAATATTCACGATATGATTTTTCACATCGACTTCACAAACGAGCAAATTAATTTACGCGACAGCGACATTTTCATCGGAGCCGCCTTTGCGTTATTGCCGTGTCTTCTTCAGAAGTAAAAAATCAGCTTGAACTTCTTGAATCTATCGCTGCCAATCATTAACTACTTATACAAAGTATGTATACATTTTTAACCTTTAAAAAGATTTTTATATAGACCAAACCGGTCACCCTGAAAAGGCAATTTAAATTAGACTTACTTATTCATACTTTACATGCACTCATAACTTGGACTGCAATAAGTAAACACCAGTTTGAGTGCTCATTATCTTTTTAATATAAATTACGAGTAAAATATTGAAACAATAAACAATAAATTTAATTCAATCACAATAATGACCAAACTTGAACAAACGAGGATTACAATTATTGAATTATTTAACGCCGATGCAACATTAATAAAATAATTAGCAAGGTAGGCTTACATTCACATTATGAAACACATTCACCACAGCGTGCATATTTTCGGGAAAAGAAAACACTTAAAATGAAAACCCAATAACGGTGAAGTTTATAAACAGCGTGGGGCACTTTCGAGTCACTTTGTTTGCAATAATGTTCAATTTATAACCTAGCGCCCGTAAGGTGTTTATTCCACTCTTATGCCCCGCCGATTTCAAGTGGATAAATTACGAGGTTCGAGGTTCACCTGTGATTTATTTATCTTTCATACATTATTTTTTTCTTTTAGAGCAGCGAACGGCGCTTACATTTTTTATTTAGAAATAGTAAAAAGTTTATAAGCTACTAACATTATATGAAATGTGATATGTAGTCACTGGAATAGCTAGTCCTATCTATCAATATACATAAGCATACAAAGTAAATCCCAGCCTTATATCGCTTATTTTACTCAATTGCATTTTTCTGAGGATATTAATAGCAGTTATGATATAGGTACACAATATTGTACATGTACAACTTCTCTATGTAATTAATCAGTATACGTTCAGTAGCTACAACATTAATTCAATTTTGCTAAACAAACTTGTTACCTCTCAATTATCTTGCAAACTACCGATATTGCACAAATGTCTATCCGCTTGCGCAATAGGTAACTGCAGTATATTACAGTTGACATTTACGTGTACATAACCATCGTTTTTTATTATAGTAACTATGTTTTAAATACTTCAGTGTACTAATGCGTATCTAACATCTCATATTATAGAAAATGATGATTCGTTGAAGGTAAACGCAGTAAGTAGATGCCTACATGATCTTCTACTTAGATGAACTCACAGTCATAGGGCGGAAAAGATGAAAGCAGGTAGATTGTTCCAATCTTTGAAGCATTCGTAACGGTGAGGCGAAAAATTTCAAGCGCATCTCACAGTTGGCCAAAGAAAGGATGAGAGCCAGTACAGCTTTTAGCCATCGAACTAGGTTTCAAGGAAAACTTTACCTTCCTGCTTATACATTTCAATAATATATTCAAAAAATAAGGGGTTTATTTGTGAACACTTTGTAAAAACTTATTGGAGGCAGGGGCACGCAGCAGTATTCGCTGTTTCACGAATGGACAGGCTCGTACGGGACACCACGACATCACAGAAGAGCCATGTGGATTGGGAGTGTTACACTTCTGCGTTTCGTCTGGTGAGTGAGGTAACCGGGGGCGGCTATTAAAAGGTGACAACGCGTGTGCAACCTTACGGGTGTTGCAGATGTCCAAGGGCAGCGGTTATCATTTAACATCGCCATCTCGCTTGTCACTTTCTCACATTGATAAAAAATAGTTTGTGTCACACATTAGGCATGATTACATAACCATGCCTAATGTGTAACACAAACCATACGCTTTTCTTAATGAATGAATGAATAAATGAATTAAATATTCGAAATTCTAGGCATCCCGCCTAGAATTTCGAATAATAATAACCTAAGAAATTTCATTTAATGTCTCCGTGGCGCAGTTGTCAAGTTATTGACTTCGGCGTCAGTGGTCGTGGGTTCGATTCCCACACGGGACAATTATTTGTGTGACCCACAAATAGTTGTTTCGCATCTGGGTGTTTGTCCACGTGAAATTTATGTTTGTAAATCGTCCTTACAACACAGGATATTGTTATCCTAAAGTATGGGCAATATTTAAAAAAAATCGTTGAAATAAAATTGAAATAAATTGAAACAAGAAATCTATGTATATACTTAGTTTTTTTACATACTATACACACCGGCACAATTAGCGGAACAGAAAAAAAAGTGAGACTATGAGATAATAACGCATATATTTGACGAAAATGTAATTAGACACAAAATAACAAATTGATTAACATCTTTTAACAACGACTTTGAAAAGTCTTCGTTATTTTTTTATTTAAAAATAAAGAAAATTGAAATAAGTGAAATTTTTAGATGATTATGAACCAGCACAAAAAATAAAAAAAGTAAGCATTTAATGATTTAACAATAAAATTAAAGCAAAATTAATAACGAGTGTTTCCCCCTCTTGCTCTGATTACGGTTTCCATTCGTCTGGGCATGCTACAGATTATGTTATCGATGATTTCTTGAGGCAACCGCACCCACTCCTCAAGTAATGCGTTTCCAAGTTTTGCATTCAGATTGTTGGGGGGTGGCATTCTGGATTTAACCCTTCTTTTTAGCAAGTCCCAGACATGCTCTATCGGATTCATATCGGGGGAATTTGCTGGCCACTGCATCACCGGTATAGCTACGTGGCTCAGATATGCCTGTACCGATTGTGCACTATGAGCACGAGCATTATCTTGCATTAGAATAAAGTCGTCACCAATAAATGGGGCAAATGGTACAACATGTTCTTCTAAAATGTCTCTGATGTATCGATCTGCTGTCATGGTCCCTCCTGTGACTATCACTAACTCCGTGCGAGCTCCCAAACATATCCCTCCCCAAACCGTAATCGAGCCGCCACCATAAGCCACTGTGTGTTCAAAATTAGACTGTATGTGGCGTTCTACTTTGCGTCTCCATATTCGCTGTCTCCCATCGATCTGTTTTAAAAGAACTCTGCACTCATCAGTAAAGAGAACCTGCTGCCATTCGTTCAAATCCCAATGACGATGTTCTCGCGCATAGCTTAATCGGTTTACGCGGTGACGTCTCTCAAGTTTTGGGCCTTTGGCAGGTATATACGACCCTAAACCAACTTCTTCAAATCTCCTGCGAACTGTACGCTCACTTACTCGTACTCCTCGAACGTCTTCCAGTTCATTTCGAGCTTGTACAGCCGTTAATCGCGTATTCCTACGAACTCCAAGTTGTAAAAAACTGTCATCTCGCCTCGATGTACATCTTTTTCTACCTTGACCCCTCCTCCTCACAAGAGAATTAGACGATCTGTACCGCTGGATGCTGCGATGAATCGTTGATACTGGTCGACGAAGCCTTGAGGCAATCGATCTGTAGGTATGGCCATTTCTCCTCATTTCATCAGCCCTAATGATTTCCAGTGATATTAAGTCAGGCATAATAAAGAGCTTTTAATAAACAAATTTGCCTATAGAATAACAAATTTATAAAAAACCATTAAGTGCAATTTTTCAAAAAAAATACAATTACGTAGTTATTACTCGAACAAGTTGACGAAACGTATTGTTCGGGAAAATAAAACAAATGAATGAAAAAAGTGTATGTCATCTAATTTTCTAATTCAAATTTGACAATAAATTAAAAAAATATCATAACTGGCCAGTTCCTCAAGTAAAATATTTTAAAATCCTGCTTTTTTTTTGTGTTCCGCTAATTGTGCCGGTGTGTATATTTTACAATACATTCCATTGATTTACTTATGAATACAAAACGTACTAACTACTAATTAGTTAATACTACTAATGTAAATTAATAAAAATTATTAAAGATAACCAACTGCAACATTTTTAATGCGACGCATAGTGTTCGATTCTTTTTTGTAGTACAGGCCCAGGCCCACCCTGAAAAATAACCCTAGGATACGCCAATGAGTAGCCGGCAAGTGAACCCCCTGTTTTCTGCGCTTTTTAATACTGAGAATCTGCATAAACAACTCAACGGCCAGGATTCCCCATCAAGCTCGTAAGAAGGGTCTTGCCAATTGGCGACTGCCTTATCACATACAGACCGGAATTCGTGCTGGAAATTGACGCGCCGAGCCCTATTGGGACCGGTCCATTATTACTATGGCCGGGCCTACTATCGCGTTAGGGATATTTTTGTTTGACATTGCCGTTCCATACAAGAACCTCGTGTCAACAAATAAATAAAACACTTAAACAGAAGTTAATTAAGAGAATGTTAGAATATATAAAATTCATGTAATTTTTTTTATAATTGTTCTAATTAATACACTAAGCAAGAGAACTTAGTTATAGCTTTTAGGTAATTGAACTCTCCGAACTTGGCGAGTAATTAAAATCGAGAAACTCAAAGGAGTGTTTTGCACACGGCATACGTCAACATGTTAGGGTTCACGTTACAGATTACCTTTGAACTATTCTGTACGTAATTAATTAGGTAATGGATAAACGTAATAGCAAGTATTAACGCTCGATGGAGGGTAAATTTGACGACTCATTTGAAAGTTTCACCATCAATTCACTTCGTATATGCATATAGATGTAATAATCAATTTTAATTGTATATAGATACAAATATTAACCGAATTATTAAAAAAAATATGAAACCACTTATGTATTATGGTGGTAGGGCCACGCAGCAGCTCGTTGTTGCACGAATGGGCAGGTCCTTCCGGGTAAGTACCACGACCACACAGAAGACCAGCGTAAAGTGGAAGTATGACAAATACTTTCGCGTTTCGTCTGGTGAGTGAGGTAGCCGGTGCCCAATTGTCAAAAGGTTTTCAACGCATCTGTAGCCCTCGGGTGTGGCAGATGTCTATGGGCGGCGGTATTCACTTAACATCAGGTAAACCGTCTGCTCGTTTGACAACTTTTCGCATAAAAGAAAATTACATCAATCAAAAATTTCAAAACAGGCAAAAAATTATAAGCGCTTAGTACTCTTGTATCATCATCATCATATCAGCCGTAGGACGTCCACTGCTGAACATAGGCCTTCCCCATTGACTTCCGCTTCGACCGGTCGTTAGCGGCTGTAGCTAATATATACTCTAGTATAGATTTTTATAATTATTCCTCACGAAATATGTTTCTCTTTATAAAATAGATATATTTCGTTCTAGCAAACAGTCTAGAATAGAGGGTACTTTACTGCAATTTTATTTATTTTTATGCTATGCAATCGAGCCTGATGTTAAGAGATTACCAACGTCCAGCCTTTAAGGCTCTTTTCCAAAAAATCCGAGTAAGGAATCGTACGAGTCCGAACGATTCCTTATCACTTCCCGTGGTAAATGCGACCACAATGCAAAGTTATGCTACATCTCTTCGCAAAGCTAAAGAATGGATAAAATCAGAAAGAAATTGGTGCGAAATAAAAATTAATTAGCTAGTGCTGAAACGTACTAGTCAATCCTTCGTGAAAGACATCAAGGTTTCTAGGAGCTAATTTGGCTCTATCTTCAAAGTGATCGAGAAAAAGAACGCTCCTCGATGTGGAAACTCCAAGAATATGATCAAAGTTGGTGATGGAAGTGCTCTCAAAAAGGTTTGGTATAACAAAAGGTTCTATTTTTAGCCGTGAATGTGATTTTAAGAAATTTTACCAATCAGGTACGAGTTTCTTGCAGCACAACATATTTCTCAAAAATATTTCCATACCAGGTATACAAGGCCACCCGTAGCGTTAACTGCATTATAGAAAACTGGTGAACTATTTGAATTATTTTAACATTTTACCAGACACCAGTGCTTCTATAAGCATAAAATCAAAAATCAAAATCAATAATATAATTATTCACATAGATGCTTGCGCGTTCTTATGAAATATCAAATTTTACATAAAAAAAATACATACAAGCAATAACCACAACCACAGCACATAATATTATATAAAACTAGCTGACCCGGCAAATGTTGTTTTGCCATATAAATTATTTGTAGGATAGAAAAAAAACGTTTGGTGTGGACCACCCTTAACATTTAGGGGGATGAAAAATAGATGTTGTCCGATACTCTACACTGGCCGATATGCACACAAAATTTCATGAAAATCGATCGAGCCGTTTCGCAGAAGTTCAATCACAAACACCGTGACATTATACCGCACAATTCTGTGACAATGACAAGAATGCTCTTAATAAGTTTTTCTTAATCAATGAGTTATTTCGTAACCATAATCAAACGACCACTTAAGCAGTATTAAATAGATCTACCTTTAATAATCACCTAACCCATACAATAATTATATGTTTACTTGAATACGAATAGCGTTATGAATTCATGCGTTATTCAGCGCATAAACGTCAGAATTACAAGTCGCCGTTAAACTGTTCGATGACAGACATTGACGTCAGAAGCTAGTCACGCGTGCTAATGGATGCCTGCCTCGACAGCTGTGGTATGGAAATGAAACAACGGAGCGTAGTCCACAAGGACTTGCACGGAAATAGGATTTTACACAACATTGTAGATTATGTTTAAACGAAACGATGAGTTGTGATTGTTCCGTCCTAATTGGTATGATGCAATTCTATGCTAAGATATTGATAAGAGAATGTGTTATTCTCATAGATGTTCACATCGCTAAATGTTTTTACTTGAATGATGATTGATAGTTCTCAAATCAGTTTTTTTTTTAAGCTTCAGGATCTATTGCACTATATGCTATTCTTATTAATTATGATGTGGAATTTGAATAATTGTCGACCTAAAGGGTGACATGGTAAAAAAAGAGAAATTATTTGGTATCAAAAGGCTTTATTATATTTACAAAAATACAAAAATCGCGTCATCAAAAACCATACCTATTTAATATAATAAAATAGTTATATCGTAATAAGTCTCAATTTCAAATTTTTTGTAGGGCTACTTGACGTAGTTAGCTCCACTTTTCTCGTTACAATCGAGACTGAAATCAAAGAAAATAAGTGTTAAATATATATTTAAAAAGCTTTTTTTAATTTTTTTCCACTACTCACACATTAAGATAAATTAAAATGTTAAATTCGCGGGATTTTTTTCAATACACCATGTTTTTACGCAATACTTACGTCACTTCCAACATGGATAGCAAGAATCATATCAAACTCGTTAGGGCCAATATGAACGTTGGCGCGGCCGTCATTTCCAACTTGGATAGTTTTTCCAGTACACCTATTGCCACTCTTAGAACCGGATATGATGTCACAGTACGATCCACCCGGAAGGCACGTCTGGAAATTTTGAGTGATTAATTTCAATCCTTTATTCAAAGTTTCATATTAAGTTACGTTCATGCGATTTCTGATTATCAGAATTTACAAACAAATAAAAAAAAATATTTAAAGTAGCAAGTAAAGTATAATTCATGACCTTTATTAAAATATTGCATTTTCGTCGTACTGGTTTATTGCAATAAATTTTTTTATATGTTCGACAGCAAAGCATAGAGAGGCGTTCCATTTCTATTTTCAAACCTATTATTTCAATAAAGACCAGCTCTCAGCTTTTAGCTCTAAGCACTATGATGTGCTATTACTTCACACTCAACAGATTAGTGATTATGGGAATAATTTTTGACGGATGTATGAACATAAAGCTTCGTTTCATTTAATATTTTAGATTCAAGTACTTTATAAACGAAATTGAATCAGGTCAGATTTTATTAGAAGAATTTGTTAAGTATTCCCCGAGAAAGCCCACTTTCTTCCCTGTATAATCTAGAAGAAATGTATTAATACGTACGATATAACTTTTACTATGTTATAAGTATTAACCTATCTAATTCATCAATAGTCTAATAGGTGACTGAAAAATATACTATAGAAACTGTAGACAGCAGTGTGTAAGAATGAACACAAGTCCCCAAGGTAATTTAAATAAAAATTGGTTATATAACATTTAACTAAAAGGACATACAATTAAAGAAAACTAACCAATAATACGCCTTATCGAGGCTCGACTGTGCAATCGATATCCAAACCTTGATATACCGCTTAATATTCGTTTACCCATTGCTATAGACAAATTACAGTAAATTGTCGTTATTGATGTTTGAAAAAGTCTTAAACAGTTTTTGAAAGTGCATTCAAGCTTACCGATTGTTTTGTTTGAATGATAATAGCTAATATGTTTTTAAGACCATATAAGTTTAGTATTAATAATAATCCCTCTCTTTTATAACTCCTGTCAAGGACATTTAAATTTATGGGAGAAAGTTACAGATATGCATAAAAGTTATGTTCAATGGTTAGCCCTCCATAGACATCCACAACACACATCGGGATGCAATTTTCCGTTAGACGAAATTAAAACGCCGGCCCCGATATCTCTGATTTTGCCCCATAAGTTTCTGATTATTCTACGAGTAATTTCTAAACGTGTAAGCGTTTAAAATTCATATGAACACAATACTATTAACTCTCACCTGTATGTTCACATTTAGATCCCAGCGGTCATTATTGAATGCGATGAAACCTCGGTTGCCACGGCAGAAGGCGATTTGGTTGCTTCCATTATCCCACCAGTTGTTCACGTTAGTGCCCGCGACCGTGTTTCTGAAACCTACCATCTGGAAGATCTGACGCCAGCGGTGTTCGCAAATCCAACCGTTACCGCAAGAGCCGTCCTGCAAGTTTAAAATATTTTCCCTTTAACTTTATCAAAACCTGTATAGCTGCTATACGTCCGTTTTAAAACAATGGAGTACATAAAGCATAGTGAAACTTTGAGAAACTGGCCATTTATAACAAAAAAGTGCCAATTACGGAATTTGTGGGGATTAAATTTTTAATTATCGAGTTAAATTTTGTTTTTTCACTGCGGTGTTCTTCAGAAAATTATTGTGTATGGCTTTTACAATAAATTTAGCCCGTGAAAATTATAACAGAATTTTACGATCTTCACTATGGCTTTAGTCAACAAAAAGCTGCCAAAAACTTCAATTGACATTTGATGACTAAGCCCTGTGCCAGAGATCTGTGTATCCGTATCAATATTGAAACCGTACGACAACTGACTGATTATGAAACTGATAGCAAAAAACTAAGTCGGCAAGGTCTTTCCTTTAAAAGACTTGCCGATGAGAGTTAAGAACATAGAATATAGATACATAATGGAGAGCAAGAAAATAGAACCTAAACCGTAACTATTAAAACCAAAGAACAGTAACTATTAGAAGTATTAGAAAAATTTCAAGAAGACCCTTCAGCAGCAATGTCTTCTTATACAACTATAATGTGTCCGCACATTCCTCTAAGTGAATGAGTGCATGTTTGAAGGCTTATAAGCATTTTAAGTGCAACTCATGACTGAAATCCCTTCCACTGAGTTTCTTTAGCCGGTTCTTCTCAGGTCAGTGGCTTTTCTTTTCCGAACCGGTGACTTTGAATATGACGCATCCGCCATAGTCAAAAGGGCCGGGAACTAGTGTTAATTCCGAAAACTAAAGATGAGCTCAGAGAGTTACAATTTACAAGCCAATAGAAGGAAGGCTATGATTACAAATTAAACGAAGCTACTAAAAGAGGTCTCTACTGATTCCAACGAATGTAAAAAGTAATATTATCATAAGTACTTTTCTCATCTGAATAAAAGTATAGAGACTTAGAAAAGTGAAAATTAAGAAAAACTTATTGTACTATCCATTTCTGGAACAATGTTGCAACTGAAAGATGTTTTTAAATTTACGCTACCGACATCTTGACAGCGACATTTGATATGGATGATGAGGCAATTATAAAAAAAAATACTAACGGAATTGATGGAAGGTGAAATGATATTGCCCCTGCTATCCATCGGCGGTCCGGCCTCCGTATTCGTGAAGCCATAGCTGCTCATTAGCTGAGGTTGGCCATACGGGTGGGCCAACATGAATGCGATCGCCCCCTTGTACTGCTTAGCTTGCTTATACGTGAGGATATTTCCACCAGCTCCGTGGCCTCTCTGGTTGTCGTGGTTGTCGATGAACGTCAAAGCATCACCGCTCGCTAGCAGTCCCCAGTTTGGGCCCCAGTTGGACAGCCACCTGAGCTGATTGCCCCCCTGGAAGCATCTGCTCAGCTCCATTCCGAATCTGAACTCTGTGACCGCCGCCAGTGGGGTGTACTCGGTGCGGGTAATCGCCTCGCCGCCGAGGTCGATGACTTCTTGGAAGATGTACGGCCGAGCGCCTGACGGGAAGCCGTGGGCCGTATTGAGGTTGTGAAGCCTGTCGTAGATGACGCGCAAATCTCCGGGCCACATGTGCTTCGCGGCGTCGATTCTACAATGCCCAAAACACTTTTCAAATTTTTGAATTTAGAATTGTAGTTGTTTATCTGGTATACTTGTAAATGTTTTTAAAAACGATATGTAGCAATAGGAATTGAGAAGAAAATTCTTTGAATAAGCGTACTATTTCAAGTTATTTTATTTTCAATTCGTAAAAATATAGCTTATTGCCCGCGCGTTCGCTTTTAATTCATTAGAGACGAGCAACCTGAGCTCGATCCCCGGTGCCGGCGCTAATGAAATTGTTAATTTCAAGTTCTGACTTATCACGTGCTCAGCGGTGAAGGAAAACATCGTAAGGAAACCTGCATATTTTCGAAAAAAATAAAAAAATCGAAGATATGCGACGTCGGACAATTCGCAGTGGGGCCGCGTGGTGGACCATGCCCAGTAGTGAGACATATATAAGCTGTTACTTTACCTTTTACTTTACTAAATATCAGGTACAATGTAAATACAGCCTTGTAACTATAGCAATAAAGATTTTTTTGCAAAGTTCAATATTTTATAACAGGATGTAATTGCAGTTAACCTGAATCCAGCAACACCCATTCCGATGAGACGGTTCATGTAATTGACAATCATGGAACGAACATGTTCGGACCGTTGGTTGAGGTCCTTCAATCCTGAAAGCTCGCAGTTGCGTACCTGAAATATGTTTATTAATGTGGGAAATAGGCAAGCGAACAGGTGGTTCACCCGATGTTGGTGCCAATGGATAATGGCGGCGGTTAACACTCAGCTATATACTTGAGGTTAGTGATGCATTGCCAATATTAAAAAACATGGCAAATTGGCAAACATTGGAGAATTTTAAAATAAGATGAATTGTGTCTAATGAACTCTTATTGCTTTATATACATTTTTTTTACTTTAAATAAGCTATATGCAATATTTACTACTATTGTACATTTTAATTATACTCCTTTTCACTTACATTCTACCTAATACAAAAGGTACGTTTGCGATTCTTAATTTATTCTGTTTGCGAAAGCGGTCCGAAATTAGGAGATTTTCTAATTCCATTCTCTCACTCTTGATATAACGTGGGGTAACTGAATTATGCAAAAGTATAATAAGGGACTTTAAAACAAACATTTCATGTACATTCTCTCAGCCATAAACGCGTTTTAGTATATTTATACCATAATAGTAAGATTTTCCACCTGTAGTGTTATTCATACATGCTTACAACGTTAATATTTTTTTTATATATTTATGATGAACTAAAACAAATTAATAAAGTTAATTTCACATAAAATCTTTAGCAATAAAGATTCACCTTTTTTTACTAAATACTCTTTTTTAAATTAATTGATCCGGTAAATTAACACGGGGTAATTGCAAGAGTTGCCCCCTTAATGAATAAAAACGAAAACAAACCAATAAAATATTGTATCGATGCTTCAAGGAGTAGAGTCACTAAGTACCCAAGTTTTTTCAAGTGGTAAACAATAATGTAAACGGCAGTCATTATCTAATTTCACATTAAGATTCAGTAGTGAACTAATTAATAATTAATATTACTACTATTACTTTTTTACGGTGGTAGGGCCACGCAACAGCCTCGTTTGTTGCACGAATGGGCAGGCCCGTCCGGGTAAGTACCACGACCTCACAGAAGACCAAAGTAAAGTGGAAGTATGACAAATACTTTCGCGTTTCGTCTGGTGAGTGAGGTGGCCGGAGCCCAATTTTCAAAAGGTTGTCAACGCATCTGTAACCTTCGAGTGTGGCAGATGTCCATGGGCGGCGGTATTCACTTAACATCAGGTGAACCGTCTGCTCGTTTGACAACTTTTCGCATAAAAAAAAAAAAAAAAAAAAAATACTAAACAGTTTTTCAATAACACCGTATAGTACCCAAATAGCCACTCACTCTATCGGGACAGCAGCCATAATCATTGGGGGAGATCACGCAGTGCGGCCAATTGAAGTCGTTCCTGCCGTAAGGTACCGCGGGGTAGTGCCAGTTACCAAAGTTAGCCGTGCTGCCTCCGGTACCAACGTTCTCATTCCAAGTGCCCGTCATGTGATTAATAATGGCGTCCACGTATATTCTGCATGCATAATTAGTATATATAATGCAATTCGATATTAGAATCCCGAGTGTTAGTCTAGTATCGTCGTAGTGTAGAACGACCAGCACTACACGGAGCAACCTATACAAGTGTGAGGGAAGTCGATGGATGCAGGTAGCTCATGTTCGTGCTTCGTGACAGTCTGTGGGGGAGGCCCAAACTAAGCAAAGCTTGTACTATAGGTACTAGAAAACTGATAAACATACTTAAACATATTTTTGTTCTGTAAATAAATACATGTTATACACATATAAGCACCCAGACACTAGAAAAACACTATGTTCAGCACACAATATATTTCCAGTAGTGGGGATCGAACCCACAACCTCTGGCGCAGGAAGCAGGTACACTACCCACAACGCCATTCGGGTCGTCAATGATTGAAAAAAAATCCTATGTAAAGTTAGATCACAACTAAATTGGAAGTATGTTAGTAATATAATGTTCATAATTAATATAAAGTTCACTTCAGTGTACTTGCACCTCACGCCGGTCTTCTGTAAGGTCGTGGTACTTACCTTCCCATTTGTGCAACAGCCGAAGTTTTTGCGTGGCCCTACCACAGTAAGTCTACAAATGTCTACCCTATAATCCATAATCCTTGAAAAATCTGTTCGAACATTCTACCTACATTAAAATACTGAGTCCCTACTTTGTGGTTATTATTTTAATATTATTTTAATTCCGTTTGGGGCTAAGTTCCTTAATGCACTCTTACACACTAGAACAATGAACGAGATTTTAAAGGCTAAGCTCGAACAATTTAATTACCCTTTGGCTGTTTATTCTTTCAGTAAAATGTTCCTTTGCGACCTACGAAAACATTTTGTATCCTTTGCCTTTGTGAACGCAAAGGCTGTATTTATTTTTAGCAGTAAATTTGATCTCGGGAACGATGGAGTCTTTAGAGACCAATACGGTTACAACATTTCAGTAGTCAACGTTGTAAATCGACGTTGGAGGATTCAATTTACAAGGGATACGAAAAATCTTTATTGCTACTGAGAATGCGAATCCTTTATTAGATAAACAAAGGGATTCCAATCACTGAAGACATTTCTTATTTCTTAAATTTCCTTTTCATCGCGTTCGATGCCCTAGTAAATTTCTGTGTATACAATTTCAACTTTTTTTTTACATGTATGCTAGCTCATACAATGTTTTTATATTTTTGACCTTGAAACTAACATGATTTATACATTTGGCTTAATATTTTCGTTATGCAGGGTTAATGTATCACAAATTTCAATGTAAGATGCACACTACAACCTCAATAAATAAACACGCACACATGTATCTCGTTCTATTTTCCAGGGAAGTGCCGCAACAATGGGTACGGGTAAAGAATACCGATGAGACAAGTGGACCTCTTAAAATATACCTTTTAACGTCGACCCACGGTACTGTATATGCTTCACTTTATTAGTACACAACAAATCTTATATATCATCTCTACATTATTTGACTTAACATCGAACATGAAGATTTTACGTTGCAATAATATGATTGATAAAGTTTAATAGAGAATTGTAACCGTTTACCTAACACCGGCATTGTTGCATCGACGAACCATATTGACAAACTGCTGTTCATTGCCCGACCGTGTTACCAGATTGTAAGATATCGGCTGGTATCTCTCCCACCAGGGGCGATTCATTGCCCAGATCACCAGGTTCTCATTGGGTGGAGAAATCTAGAAAAGGGTAATTTTTTGTAACAAGAAGTAACTGTATGCATACAGTACATTTCCAATATTCTGAATCTACGTCATAACTATGAGAGACACGACTTACACAACCAAATGATTTTTTAAATTGAAATCGTGACGTTAATGATTTCCTTATGGGATGACAATGACATTACAAACAAGATTATATTGATTACAATAGTTAGTAAACGATAATGGATTCCGTTAAAGACCGGCAAATTGTATCTAGTTATCTTATTAGCGTTGGTTTTACGAGATAGTAACAACTTTTATAAAGTTGTCAGTATCTCGGAAAACCGGAGAATACTTCATAATTATATAAGTGATTTCAGTGTATGGAACACTGTGTTATTTCAAACTTGCAAGTTTAAAGCGATCTCATTGAGCGATTCATTTTATATATTTCAGATATAAAAAAGTAAATTTGGCCACTCGTTTATTAACAAAATTAGTTTACTATAATTCGTCTACAATGAAAAGAAACAGTATTGTGTACTCTTGGCATGTTTTGCCCTTATAAAGGACAAAACGTGAAGATAGAGACGTTAAGTAAAGTCACGTTAATACATACAAATCCGTTGCATAGTGCCGCGCATATATCTGTGTCAAACACTCCATCACACAGATTGCTCTGCGGCGTCGCGTCGTTTCAAGCGATACTACGACGTAAGACGCTCGACCGCATTTATGCAGCTTGTCGTGTACCCAAACGAGGCAAACGTGTTCAAAAGTTTATTTATAAAACGCTTGCACTTTAAGCGATGCATGTTTAGATGAAGGAATATCAGTGGATAATAAAAAATCTTGCATAACATCATAAATAGTATTACGCATCATTATTATTCATCAATATTACGCACTGATAAATATTTTAATATGGATTCCTTTTTCGGACATTTTATAAATTAAACGTCACCTGGATGCCACCGAATCCCCTGGGTCCGAGGAATCTCTCGCATTCAGCGGCGATGTCGTCCCACTTCCATTCGAAAAGGTGCACCATGGTGGAACGTCCCGCCGCATAGTGTGGGTTCTTGTAAGCCACTGCCAGAACCGCACAGGCCAGCAACAGGATGAACCGGATCATCCTATAAGACGATGAGAAGATACGGAAAGTTTCAAGTTATAGGCTTTGGTGTTTATACCACGTTTGTTTTTATTAATAACTATTACTTCACCTCCCCAAGCGAGCGATATGTCTCTGCAAGGTTGGATCTTCTCCAAGATAAATAAGTTACTATATCTTAAATACACATCGAAAAAATGTTGTGCTAATCGATACAAGTTAACATTTACAGTGAATTACTAAACAATTCTTAGTTTGTGGCAGTTTTAAGGGAATAAAACGTTTAATTTTTTTAATACTACTTTAACTCGACAACCTCTATGAGGACTGTCTCTAAGTAGTTTACCATAGTAAGAAGTAAAGAATCAAGTGTAAACTTATTTCATATGTTAAACAGTACCATAAGAGAATGTCTACATGGTGCAAGATCCTTTTGGGAGAGGTGAATTTATAAGATATTGAGAATTATACTAGATGTCTCAAGGGCGTTTTATTTTACCTACTAATAAATTAAAGGCTTCTAATCATGTTACTTACGTAGGTAAAAAAAACTTACCTTTCCTTTGAAACTTAAGAGCTGAAGACTATTTGGGGGACACGTTTTGCCTGCTGGCCTCCCACCGGGACGGAATTTATATAGCATTGATACAATCTCAGTTTAAATTTGATAATGAAATTTATCGTTGAACCCGCATAATCCTAGATAAATACGGCAAAAACATAATCATTCAATTGATTACACGCTTATCAAACAAGCAGGAGGTGTAATACATATTCAAATTTTTGTTTTTATCCTCAGCGTTGTTAAACTGCGCGCCAAGATTTGTAGTCTTTCAACGAAGTTTTAAGTCAATTTTTAAAAAAAGTTTAAAAATTTACACTATTCTACACAATATTGAAAGCTAAATCATTTATTCTAAGTAATGCGATACTCAATGGTATTAATTATTGTTGATCCTATTATATAAGTGTTAAATTAGGAGTCAGACGCTTTATCATTTAATTATATTTATTTATAATTCAAACACTACAACTTCTTCATCTTACTTTTACAGTTGCTAAAGCTTTGTGCCATATGAATAAGTACATTTATAAAATTGGGCTTAAATCTTGCGTAATTAAGTGCATAATGGCTCCAAAACAAGATTAATTAACTGGAAACAGTTCTAATTGAAATAAGATCCACATTTATTTATTAAATTGATTCATTAGTATTTCGTTTTCATTTTCCATTTTGATAATTAGACGACAATTTAATGAATTCCTCGACCTTTTAATTACATTTATCACTTCAATATCTTTGACTGAAACAAAAGAGGTTTAAACAAGTTAATTTATAAAACTATTCTCAGAATATATAGGTAATAAGCGGTATACTGCCGCACTAACCACATATCTAACCTCTTTCCTAGTGTGTATTGCTAGGTGCATATCCTCAGCGTTATTGGAAATATAAATATGGGCGTAACCATGTTCATCAACTTGTACTTTAGTACCAGTGCATGCGCTCCCGATTTTTTCTCCTGTTATTACGTCACAATATTCTCCTTCCGGGAGACCGGTCTGAAAATCAAAAAATAAAATAAAAATACTGTGATAATAATAATGATTATTAATCTGATATCTGATGTCCCATTCCTGCGAAAATACATGTCTCACCCGATTAGCGATTTTGATTTTGGATTTTTATATATTATTTAATTGTAATATTTTTTGTTACTAACAAACTTCGTTCGGATTCTAAACATCTCATGTTTTATAGTAAAAATAACATCAGTTAAAACAAAACTTTTGTTCTTCAAAAATAATCATACACTTTAATGTTCAGTAAGAATAAACAACAATCTAAAAGTATTCCTAAAAAAAACGAAACGAAAATTAAGTTAAATTCAAAATTGATGCAATAATATAGAGACCCACGGCAAAACGAAAGAGCAAGCGAGATTTATGTTGAATCGAAATAAGAGCCTCACGACGAACCGAGCGTGAATTATTGCTCAAGATTGCATAAAACCTCACCTTCAACGTCACGTTCAGCGCGTAGAGCTCGCCATTGAAAGCGATGAATCCCTTGTCAGCTCTGCTGAAAGCAATCTGACAGTTGCCATTGTCCCACCAGTTAGCCACCGAGGTGTTTCTTGCCGCGTTTCTAAAGCCAACCATTTGATAAATTTGGCGCCAACGGTGCTCGCACACCCAGCCATTACCGCAGGTCCCGTCCTGAATTCGTTTTCGAAGGTTTCATTGTTTCTGAACGTAACACTAACAATCAACTATCGTGTTTGAAGACGATACGAAAAATTGAAATATGATAACCCCTATGTCAAGATCCGATTTGCTGTATTTGACTCCACAAAGGTTGAATTTTAGTTGTCATTAGTATACTTTATGTAATGTTATAATAATTCATGTTTTTTTTATTATTAAAGACAATACTAACATTAAAATGAATGAATCATTATCTAAAATATTAATGATTATTATGATGTTATCGTTACCTGAAAATAAACCCATTTAACTTAAGAGCTACAAAGTCTTATTAAATTCAAATATTGAGCTGCTTGTAAACTTTCTTGTTTTTGTTTTATCTTAAGGTTTCAAAATCTGAAGTTTTCATTACAAATTTTCATAATAGCCGTATAAGAAAAACTGCTACACTGTATTTAATTCCAAAAAATATTTCTTACTTTAGTTACGTATTTATCACTGAATATATACGAATATATAGCCACCACGTAAGCCAGTTATGAAGTATAAAATAGTACGAGTAGTAGCAAATAATTGACGTTTTTTCTTTCGCTCAATTTATAATTTGAATTAATGATTAAAAACATACATTCATTTTTCTATTTTCTGTACAGTTACGAAAAAATACAAAACAAACTGGTGACGGTAAAACATGTATAATTATCGCATCGATACATCAGGGATGTACATTTACTTTACCAATTTATAATTTAACTTTCATTTCTAAATTCCTTCGATAACGTCAAAACCTGCGGATCGAGAGAAATCTTTATAGTAATAACCTTGTTAATGCTCGGCGAAATGATGTTTTCATTGTCGTCATTAGGCGGTCCCTGCTCGCTGGTGTTGAAGAAATAGCTGCTCATAATTCGGGGTACGCCGTAAGGGTGCGCCAAAATGAAAGCCACAGCGGCCTAATAATGTAATGACAAAGGAATATTTCGACAAATTAATAAGAGTTAAAAATTGCTTGCGTTTATTCATTGCAATGGAACAATTTAACAAATCCATTTTTATTAACGAAAAACAAAACCTACTTCAAATATCTCGCTCTAAGTATCTCCGGAGCCCAACATCCAATACCAATGAGATTAATATGGGACCACATGGGCAGCACGAGCTTTCAAATAAATAGAGAATAATCAAAATCGGTTCACCCAGCCGAAAGTTATGAGGTAAAATCATTAAAAAAATACGGTCGCATTGAGAACCACGTCCTCTTTTGAATTCGGTTGATTACTCAGATGGCATTGCAATATCGACTTCGCATTACTTACAATTATTACTTTTTTTCGAATAAGCTGTATCACGTACTAAACAATATAATTAATAATACAAGAGAATTAAATAACACGCCACTCGAAACATACAAATGTATAAGTTAATTAAATTTATATTTTAATAGCCTTGATCAATTGGAAATATACTTAAAAATTATGACTGACATTAGACATAGCATAAAACGATGAGCACTTTAGACGTAAAACGTAGACTTTCACTTTTGCTGCAAACATATAAATAAATAAATAAATATTTTTAGGGCACATTTTTACACAACGTTATCTAGTCCCAAACTAAGCATCGCTTGTACTATGACTACTAGATAACTGATAAACATACTTAAATGTACTTTTCTTTTGTAAATAAATACATATTATACATATAAACACCCAGACAATAGAAGATTTAACTCTTCTCTCACGTATTACTTTATGTTTTTAGACATATTATATATTTATTTATGTTTATGTATATTTATGTATGTTTATGTATGTTTATTATATTTTAGTTTATTTTAGTATTATCAAGTAAGTTTATTAAGCACCACAGCTTCTTCCACTATTCGTTAGTGTAATTTTCCTTGTCCAAAGGTTGTCTGGAAGAGATCGCTCTTTAGCGATAAGACCGCCTTATTGTTCCTAACTTTTTAAGATTTATTTTATAAAACTTTGTATTAAATTCTTTGTGGTGTACAATAAAGTATACATAATAATAATATAAATTTCGATAAAAATAAAAGAAACTAGTACTGTAGAGGAAAACCGCGTCGAAACCTTATAGGCCCTCGACTCCTTGTAAGTCAAAACGTCGGCAGTCCGTTGGGTATCGTGATTATCAATAAATGTTAATGCTGTATCGCCCGGTGACAGGCCCCATTGTTCACCCCATGACACCAGCCATTTCAAAGCGTTTTGACCTCGGAAAACTCTCTTCAATTCCGTTCCAACCTGAAACGTTTGTTTATTGTACTGCATAGAAACCATCTACTATGCAAAGCAAGATAAAAGTTTTGTACCACGTTAATATCAATGCACGTTATGAACGATAACACTGAATTGATTAGGTCAGAGACATTTGTACCCAATTTTATCAGTGGTTTATATTATTACAGACATGGCAACGGTTTCATGTATTGATTTTAATTCATTATTAAGACCCGATTGTTTGTCGAAGTTTCCAAAAAGAGTCAAATTAAATATCGCATATCGGTCCAGTTCATTGTTAAGGCACATACATTTGTTCATAATACAACGTGACGCTACTACCGCGACTAAATCAACACATATATAGATGATAGCTTTACAAAATTATATAAAAACATTCACTTTATTTAACATCAATATTTACCGAGTTGTTATATTATTTGTTGTTGTATTATTATTACTATACGATAGGCATTTGAAACATTCTGTATTTGGTATTGGCAAAGTTTAGTTTATACTATAGGTACTTCACTTCGATTAAAAGGTTTAATCGCACACGGAAAGTAATGAGATGGCAATTAATCATTCCTTTCCACACGGCTTATCTCGTCACTCACGATAGTTGTGTAGATAGATAATATTATGCTTTAAATCTGAACTTAAACCACGATCTACCATTGATATTAAAACTCAGAATAAGGATCACACTTTGAGAGTAAATATGAAAACAGTAAAATCGTCAAAATTCTAATTAAAAACTCGAATTTTTTTTAGAATTTTTATTTCAGTTCCTGTAACATTCTACTGATATTTAACATACAAAAAATGTAGACCATTTATCGAATGTTAACTAATTTCTCTTATACTCTATTTAATTAATCCAAGTATTAGAACTATATAATTTAAAACTTTTGAAATGAAATGGCTAGGTTTTATAGAAACACTCTTAGGTTACCAACATAACGCTGTTATGGTACCAACATAAGAGTGTTGGAACAAAATAAAATACTTTGTAGTCAATACTCGTATTCAAATTTCAATACCGACAATATCAAGAGACCGATTCGATTTTTGTTTTAGTGAATCAAGCCCACAGAATCTTGTCACAAATCTTTCTATGAGGACGTCAACAATCACTTCAAGAAAAATTTTACAAATTAGTGTATGAACGGTCAAGAGCTTCTCGCTGCCAGTGTACACAGTAATTGGCCGGCCCGTAACGATGAAATGCTCAGTGAGCATTGAGTTGTCAGTTTTAGCTTCCCTCGGAGTTGTCTGTTCATCAATGAAGTATAAATGTCGGTACCATGAAGATGGATATCAGTAAGTTGTAGAAATCACACCTTTTAGTTTTTTTTTTAATTCCTTTACTTTAGGAAAACATCCTGTGTTGTAAGGACATTCTTCATACATAAAGTTTACGTGGACAAACACCCAGATTCGAAAAAATTATCTGTGGGTCACTTAAATAGTTCGTTTCGAGTGGGAATCGAACCCACGACCCCCGGCGCCAGAGGCAAAACCTTTTTAAAAATAGCTAATTCGTTGGTTCGTATGGATTTAGTCAGTACCAAAAATAGTATACTGACTGGGCACCGATACATAATGGAAGTCATAATTCGTCCTTGAATAACCTAAATTTGATTTATAATGGCTTTTGTTCATAAGGAACTTAAATTTATCACTGCAGCTAATTCGAAACAAGATTTTTTGCAGTATCAAGTCCAAGTCATTCGATCTCAATACTTGCTGATAAATTATTATTATTACAAAATCAGTTTCCGATCGCTAATAATTATTAACTAATTATTAGACATCGGAAACTGCTTTTGTATTTTCCATTACACCGCTATTGAAATCACCATGCCAGCAACGAGACGAGAATTCTCGTTTTCTACTTTTAATTAATCAATTTCATTTAATTAATAAAATATACATAATGAGAGTAATATATTTTTGCGTATTGAGTTATAAATGCGCTTAATAAACTTGCCTTGAATTCTGTGACATCGCCCAAAGGTATATACTCGTCCGGTTTGATCGCTTCGTTGCCGTAATAAATGACCTCCTGATAAATATAAGGCCTGGCACGTGGCCGGAAGCCGAACTTAGGATTCAACGTATGGAGTCTGTCATAAATCTTTTGGAGATCACTTGGCCACATGTGCTTCGCGGCATCAACTCTGACAATCATAAATAGTCTAAATCTTATTTTTAAAAGAATATGATGAAGGTATAAAAGGCGAAAGATTCAAGGGTCTGCCTATTAGATAAGAATCGGCTCAGTGCTTTTTACCTTACACTTTCCATTAAACAAACTCTAGGCAGTATGTTAAAGTTATTCCTTTTTGTTACTCGTACCATTTCTAAACAAGATCTAGTCGCTACTCTGAACACGATGTTTTATACTGATATCTAAATTCTATTGTTTCTAATATACATAAAGGATCTACGTGAGAAAAATGAAATGTTCATTACAAAATAAATGTAAATACCTGAAATGTAAACGTTGGCACACGTACATACGTAGGCTGAATAAACTTACTGTCGTACTTTAAAAGCATATTCGTATACATTTTTTTAATATAGTTACAAAATTTTACACATTACATTATTGATTACAGAAATTTAAAGGGATCAATCCCCTAAATATTTCATCCCTTTTACTTTATGCATTATTTTATATAACAAAATTATGAACAACAGCCCGTATTGAAGAGAAACGCTGGTACACTGTACTAATATAATAATTTGTTCGCCTAATTTACTTAGTAACAATTTACCTGAAGCCGGCAACACCGGGGAAATTACTTCGTTCAAATAGTAGTATACCTATCTTTTTAGCAACGTAAGCAAAACTATGTGATTAATGATAGACTTTCTACATGTTTGTGTTCATTATAATATTTAGCAGCTGTATAATCAGTTTTGGACATAAATAACAGTAAAGTAACAGCCTATAAATGTCCCACTGCTGGGCAAAGGCCTCCTCGATACAAAGGGTATTAAGGCATTTTCCACACCACGCGGTCCCACTGAGGATAGGGGGACTTCGCCGAAATATTTTTGTGTTATTATTTCGAAAATATGCAGGTTTCCTCACGATTTTTTCCTTCACCACTGAGCACGTGATAAGTCATCTCTTAAAATTAACAAGTTCATTGGTGCCGGCTCCAGGGATCGAACTCAGGTCGCTCGAGTATATTGAATTAAAAGCGAGCGTCCGGACGGTGAGCTATCACGGCTCTTTGTTATGGACATGACATTAAATTTAAATTAAATATTGTAGTCACCATACTAATTAATAACAGCTTTCGCTGCTCCACGCAAAGTTAACCATATGCGTTAACCACAGCCGCGTGAGTAAGTATTATATCATTGCATTTTCTTCTGGAAAATGAAGTAAACGGGGCCCGAGGCGTTGTTAATATCCATGGTTAGTCGTAATAAAATAGCTTCTTGTTAACCACCTGATCGCTTGCTATCATATAAAAAATTCCATTTGTCTTCTATGTGGATGCCGTACGAAGATAAAAAAGCAATTATAATTTCGGTTTACGGTTGTTTCATTTTACTATACAATCTACAT
The DNA here is from genome assembly GCA_933534255.1 of Iphiclides podalirius. NCBI lineage: Eukaryota > Metazoa > Arthropoda > Insecta > Lepidoptera > Papilionidae > Iphiclides > Iphiclides podalirius. Next base: position 5,320,187 of record OW152830.1, read on the forward strand.
TATTTTTTTTAAATTCCAAAAAGTAAAAAAGTAAAGTATCAGCCTATACATGTCCCACGGCTGGGCAAAGGCCTCCTCTGTACAGAGGGTATCAGGGCATAGTCCACCACGCGGCCCCACTGCGGATTGGCGGACTTCACATATCTTCGAAATATTTTTTTTGATTATTATTTCGAAAATATGCAGGTTTCCTCACGATGTTTTCCTTCACCGCTGAGCACGTGATAATTCAGCACTTGAAATTAACAATTTCATTGGTGCCGGCACCGGGGATCGAACTCAGGTTGCTCGAGTATATTGAATTAAAGGCGAGCGCCCGGACACTGAGCTATCACGGGTCCAAGCTATTACTTAAAGACAAATATAAAACCCGTGTACATATTGTATTTACACATATTATGTGTAAATACAATAGATCTGTATGTGAATGTTTATTTAATTTTTATCAATGTTCAGCAGAAGAAATAATACATAAATATAACCGTAATGATACCAGTAACTGAATGTACAACTTTATGACAGTAAATACAACAAGCTATTCTTACATAAAATCTATATCAATACGTGTGAGCGATAGTACACACCAAAATACCTTATTCCAGCGACTCCAAGTTCAATTAGTTGGTTACAGTAGTACGATATCCTCTGGCGTACATAGTTAATAGTTTGATTGAGATCTTTCAAGCCCAACAGTTGACAGTTCCTAACCTGCAACATGATTGAGTACACAATATGAAACATTCTACGAAGTTTGACGCACACTTGACGTACAAGTAAATTCAAGTGTACACGTGAATATAATCAAATTCAAAATATCTATATAAAAATAGACGCTTGCTCGTTCTTGTGAAACGTCGAATTTTACACAATAATTGATATAATTATGTATAAGTTCGTAAGTAAGTTAGCACCGGTTCGGAACACAGTTTCTGTTGAGAAGAGACCGGCAAGAAACTCAACAGGTGCTTTTTTTTAAAATAAGAGATTACAATATTACAAGTGTATAACATTCTTATTTTAACCTACGTGGGTATCAACAGTCAACAATCAACAATCGTCGTATATATATTGCCATATTATCTATCATACATTGTATATTACATTTAGTTCCTAAAATCCTGACTCACCGTTTTTATTAAGGAATAATGACCTGCCACTGCCTTGTCCAGGTTACAAAAGTTACTATCTCAGTTATAAAAGCTCCGCAAATACAAAACAACAAATTACTGTAAGTTATCCGTAGAAGATAGACTTGAATTAAGAGGTATAATTCAGGCATATGTATTATATGTAAGGAAAGTAATGTGTGCAATGGCCGATATCGAGAGGAACTCCTTTTTTTACAATTAAGCTTGCAATAATATATCGCACATCACAGTACGAGTTGCCAGAACAAATTGTATATTTCGATCTGATTTAATTTACCTTCCAAATGGTGAAATAATTTCAGGCAAATGTAGTGGTGCCGAGATTCTTATGTGGAGCCAAAAATAATTAAATTCGCTAATTTTTCTTATGTTATGAATATATTATTTTCGTACAGACGATGAGTGAGACGGAAACTTAATAATGACATACAATATCATTAAAATAAGCGACCACTTCGATTTTCATTTGCTCTATCCATCGTAATATACAAGCAGCCATATTTAACCCTGTAGCAAAGTTACCACCGGCACGTAATATACGAAACGATTGCGTTCGTTTCTTTCAAACAATTCTCGTTATAAAGAGCCGACCGGCATTGTTTCGCCGTAATATAAATTCATTACAAGCACAAACGGAATTGTTGTCGACGTTCCACTTGAACAATTAGTTTATTTTCACCGCGGCACTCGCAATAGCGGCATTTCTTTTAACCTTGTTCGCAACGTCACCCGCTGAAATATTCAGACTTCGAAATACCCGCCCCTAGTTTCATAACAACGTGAGTGTAAGCCTTCCTTGGCCTTGGTTAACTATTTACGCTACATGAGCTTTAAACTTAATGTATCATGATATATAAGTTTAAATACGAAGTCCCGGAATTTATAAATGTTTTTGAAAGTGCCTATGACTAATATGGTCTTATGCTCGGTGAGCTAGTAAGTACCATATAGCGACAGGTAGTAAGTTTGACGTGATGCATCAATCATAAATGTGAAATAGAGATTATTGTACGTAAGAAATCCTAAAACTTAAAAACTTTTAGTAAACTCGATATTCAAAGCCTCAATCTTATATCAATAGTCGGTAAAGTTTTGCACTATTAAAAAAAAAAACAGGTTACAATAATAGGAAGCCCTTAGAAGCGACAAGGGCAAACCTAACAAAATTACATTAAAATAACAGTTTGCAAATCATTGAATTCGCAGTGTTATGCCCACGTAAGAAGACGATACTAATACGACTTATTTAGCAAGAAGTATATTTTAAACTTAAGCAAATAACTAAGCCGTTAAAAATAATAAATATATTGCGAAGTGTTTTAAAATTTGACACCCAGTTATGGTTAATCGGCAGTGACTATTTTATCAATAAAGTTATATATAGACGCAATATGTTTATCTCCAATCAAATAATGTTTAATAAGGTTTCCTTATCATCCAAATCAATAGATGATGGCGTTATAAAACTTTGAACCGGATAATCATTCAATCAGGTAATAATGCATTATCTTATCCAAACTGTGCACAAACTCTTTGCTAATAAAAGAGATTTTAATGATATCTTCTATATATGTAATTAATATGGACCATATAATGAAACGCACTTTCGTACATACCTGAGCAGCGTTGTTGTAATCATTTATAATACAATAAGGATAGTGGAAATGCTCGCGTGCGTAGGCCACTGCCGGATAGGAATAGTCAGCGAAGTTGGCAGTGCTGCCACCGGTACCTCTGTTGTTCTTATTGTCGCCGGTCATATGATTGAACACGACGTCAGCATAAATCCTTGAAAAACATGAAAAGTTTTGACTAACCAAACCTAACCATACATGCTCGTATATTAGTTATGCAATTAGGTTTATGTATACAATACCAAATAAATAATTAAATAAAAAATACAGTATAGTGTGTTACTTTGTCAATAGTAAGTAACGTATTTTTCTAAGTACTTGGCAATCATCCAAATGGGCATGATATTTAGTGTAGCTCGTGAGCTAACGCGAGCTCGGTGATAGATTTTTAAATCCGTGCATTAGCTTATTTTAATGAAAGATTTGCGTTTGTTTTGCGCTATAGCAGGCTAGCGTGAACCAGCTGCGATCTTAGCTTCAGATTTTCTAAAATCGGCGTAATAGCCTATCTTCAAATAAATAGACCTTAAATTACTACCTATGTTAGAAGCAAAATGCGATTTCCTGATATAGGGTAAGTTTTTACCGGCAAATAAGAAACATTATAATTATGAATTAGCTTTTATCCACCGTTCTCATTTGAACCAATTTATTTTTTAACGCTTACAATTTCCGTTAAATATTGCTTCGATATAATGTTGTATATTTTATTATAAATTTATTTGCTTTCGCTTTAGCAAGTAAACGACATTGTTTTAATCATCCTTTAGCTTTCTTTATGTTCAATTTATTGCATTTTATAAATTGTAAACTCCGTTCTGATTGTATATACGTCTCAGGGAACAACTAACACTTGTGTTCTTTTCTATCCGCTTTGCGATGCCTGCTGCGATGATGCGGGGATTCTCAGAACGGAAGCTAGAAACCAGGTTCTAGTATTGTGATTTTATCAATTCCAGGAATTACGTCTGAGTGAACCACGAACGAGCAGATCATCAAATCACGTCTGGGCAGATTTGCAAATCACGTTGCGATTTGACTTGGCTGGTGACCCGTAACTACCTCGCTACGCGCGCTAGTGCCGGGGCCGTTTTTTCATTCCCATGCCTAGAAGTCTACTACAGTCTATTCCATCGCACCGACGCCACCGACATCTACAGCCTATCTACGTCATAGGGGGCTACAGATGTGCGGAAGCGTAAACAAAACAATCTTTAGGTCTACAACCACGACCCTATAACTTATGTGCCTTTTCCTGACTGTCCCGGTAATTTAAGTTTTCATAAATATAACTCGTAACGGCCATACTTAGTTTCAATTACAACAGCCTTAGGTGGGCTAGAAACTAAGACCCAATATCCGCGAAAAGTTAATTAGTTTAGGGTGTGGAGGCCTTTGTCATTCACTAATATACCCTATCCTCTCACTGGGGAGGACTAGATTAGTGCCTTAGCCGTATTCTCACTGGCTGACTATACGCCCGTTATATGTTGGTGATTGTGAGTGTCGATCTGCGCTGGTCCTATACTAACTAAAGATCAAGTGAACCGCTGTTATAGTTTTAATATTTTTATTTTATCCGTATTTAACTTTGCATATTTTTAAATTATTTTTGTTAGCTGTCAATCTGCTTATAAGGCATCCACAGAAAACCAGTGCCGTGGTATTTTTTGCCGGGGCTATGTATATAATAAGGGAGACCTTTTAGGTGCATACGTTTTCACGATCATGGTGTTATTATTTCTCCTTGCTTTATTTTTCTGGTGATTTAATGAGCTAATTTCTCTCTTCTTTCTTTCTTCTTATTATTATTTTTATGATAACAGTAAAACTCGTCATATCAGCATGATAATCGTCACATATACATGTGACGATTATCATGCTTGTGATACCTTTTGTGACGTCATTCCAGTTGTGGGAGTAATTCGTTTAAAAAAGGTATTTTAGTAAGATCGATTAAAAATGAGTTTAACGTTTATCATAAGAAGAAAGAAAGAAGAGAGAAATGTTCATTTGGCTAATGACAGGTGCGGAGATCGAATTCACAAAACAGCATGCAATAGCAGTAAGACAATAAACGTAAATCCAATATTATCCGACACGTAATCAGCGAAGATTTTTATTTAGCTAAACGTGCCATTAACATGTCTCCTGTTGTATCTGAGATGACGGCGCGTACCACTTTTATCGCTGCTCTTTGGAAGATTATTATGTCTTTGGCAAAAATATTCAAAAATTACGAATTTAGTTACATATATTTGCTGAGCCAGATTAGAAGCATATCATATTATACCAAAATAACTACCGGTACCCTTAACAGAATATTTCCTCTTATGATACTAGAAAAATAGACTTCCGCGCCGTTAGTCATAAGTTCAAAAACTCGCCTGTGATTTGCATCGCTAACACATTATTGCTTATCATGGGTACCTACGCTAATAGTACTTTATTTATAGAATTTTATTTTTATATATCATGTCCCAAAGTATGTAATGTCGTGATAAATCAAGATGTATTATATATGTAAGTGATGAGATTATTATGATCTCATCACTTTGGAATATTTTAAAAGAGTTATTTAAAATATTTGATAGTTACTAAATGTCAAACATTTTATAACAGACTAAGTTCTTTTCATTGTTGAAGAACCATTTCGTAATTATTAGAGAAACATAATTATAGTTGGCAATTAATGGTATTATCGCCATTTAATCAGTGTTGTTATGCAATTAAACATCCTGGTCATTACTGGATATGAATCTTTTTAGCGTATGTGATATTTATTTAGGTCAAAATCAATAATGCTGCGATAACATATTTTCTTTCACATTATTTAACATTACCGAAATTTTATCCGATTTCATTGTGACAATTCAATTTTTTTTTTTAACTGATGTTTGTGCTTTCAGTCCCGAGACTATTAAAGCTTCATCTGACGCAGAACCGTTGGGCTAGCCAGAACCCACGGGTTTGGGCCCTCCGCTGTGGGTAGGGCCGCGCATGTGCTGATGCGTGCGTTTAACTACGACATGTCATCTAAAGGCCATCGAAGCTGGGGAGCGGACCGAGACCCCGATGGCCGTCGACTGTGATTTTAGCTAATCGGTGGCTGGGAGCGGTGAGAACCGCCCTGGAACGCGGGTGTACCTTGTGTACGCGTTGTGTTGGTCTCGCCGTGCTCGGAGGCGAGGGCGAACTAATGTGTTTGTAGCTACACTAACTGTGTGTGTAGTGTTATCCGGCGAGACCCCCGACGGTGGGTCCGACGTACCTAAGTCCCCTTCCTCGACCGGGTCGATGAGGACGTTTCGCGGGCGATGCTCAATTCAAAATATCGTCTTTATATGTGTATAAATCATTCTACTGTACTTGTGTATGTCACTGAAATGCTCCTAAACGGCTGGACCGATTTTAATGAATATTTTGTTTCTTCAGGTCCATTCGAGAACTGTTTAGATTCAAAATTATTTTTTTAATTTGTTTGTTCTTAAATTACGATATATCCGATACCTTCAGAAAAAAAAGTCGTGTGTACAGGACAGCGTCTGTCCGGTCCGCTAGTACAATTATAAAGTTCTAATTTAAAAATATTAATTAAGTTAGTAATAAGTTTATTGGTCACAAAAAGTTATAATAACGCTTCTGTTCTTAATGGTGCTAAATAAATTCCCCTTACTTCAACGTTACATTTCAAATATATATTTCAATGACCACATTGTATATATAGTCTTTATATATATAATTCTACTGTCCGTGTGTATGTCACTGAACTCCTACTAAACGGCTGGACCGACTTTAATGAAATTTTTTGTATCCTCAGGTCGATTCGAGAATGGTTTCGATTCACTTTTGTTATAAGTTATCGGATTTAGGTTGTGTGAATAGGACTTCTTTCAGGTCCACCTTCTTAAATTGCAAAACCAATAACTCACCTGACGCCGACTTTGTTGCACCTTCTCGTCATGTTCAAAAAGTCGCCCCGATCTCCGGACCGAGTTGTTAAATTATATGACATGACTTGATAACGTTCGTACCAGGTCCTTTTTCCGTTGGGCAAACGAGTAATTAAGTTTTCCGAAGGTGGTGAGATCTAGAAATCAAAATCAAATCCTCCTACAGAGCTCATTGTATGACGAAAGTTTAATGACCTTCGCTGTGACATTAATTTTAGAAATTTTGTGTTACCTGAAAGTAAAATGGTGGAATGTATTTGCGTTCATGGTGTCATTATAAAAATTGTGAGAAATTACCATCAAATCGAAAATAGCAATGAGCATGTACACCCAGCTATAGACTATTTATGTATTTATACGTCATTCTCTAAAAATAAAATCTTTATCCTTATGAGAAACATAAATGCGAGTACGACACGCTCATATGGTTCAATGACCTGAATAACAATTTACGCTTAAGTGAACAATGCAATTCAATTTAAGCCTAAATCGATACTTCTAATACGCAAATAATTACATCGATTGGGCAAATGAGTACACATCGTTGCTTCTTTGTATCGTTATCCTTTTCCACCACTTTCGATGTTAATAAATTCATTTTAAAATTTTATATTTATTATTTATGTGATAACCGAAGTATTCAAGCAACTTGGACATTAAACAAATTCATCACCCGGGCCTTAAAGGATTTAAAATTATACGATAAACATCGAATTGGGACAGAACTATAGTATAGAAAAGAAACTTGCGCAAGCAATTCATTCGCTTCGGACAGGAGAGTAAAAAGTTCTTACGTTAGTTTAACATGAAATAAACCAGCCACTTTTTGAACAGAATGAAAGGTACATTTATTAACAAAGAGAAACCATAAGTTACCAACATTACGGATAGAACAAACTTGGCATACTACTGCTGTTTTTATGAGAGTGCAAATGCTTTTGTTTCCCTGATATTAAGTGATAAGCACTGCCCTTTCAGAGAGTAGAGTCCTTTTTACCTCTCTTTCGTCAGACGAAATGCAAAAACATAAATACCTCTGCTTCGAAGCTTCTTTAAAATCGTAGCACTTACCAGGGCGAGGCGATTTACATAAGATACGAAACTGCGCGACTCTACTTTTTCAACTTAAACTTTGACATTCATGTAATTGCTAAACTTAATATAAATAAAACAAATCGTAGTTAGGGAATTACCACTTTCGTTCTTTACGTTAAGTTCAGCAGAAATATAAAATTTTATTAAGATAATAAAAAAATAAAAGTAATAATGTCGGCCATACAATCAATGCATATGACCACAGATTATTTCTTGTTGTTCTTGGTGGATCTGTAGTTATTTATAATTTTGATTAAGATGTAGAATTTCTATTTCGACTTGTTGAATTGATTTAAGGTTGGATAATGAATTTCGTACAATTCTTTTTTTTGTATTCATGCATATTATATAAGATTCCTTAATTCCAGATGGGTTTTATAGTTAGTTTAGTATTTTATTTTTTTTATTTTATGTGAAAAGTTACCAAACGAGCAGACAGTTCACCTGATGGTAAGTGAATACCGCCGCCCATGGACATCTGCTACACCCGAGGGTTACAGATGCGTTGTCAACCATTTGAAAATTGGGCTCCGGCTACCTCACTCACCAGACGAAACGCGAAAGTATTTGACATACTTCCACTTTACACTGGTCTTCTGTGAGGTCGTGGTACTTACCCGGACGGGCCTGCCCATTCATGCAACAGCCGAAACTGCTGCGTGGCCCTACCACCGTTGAAACGTTTTAGTACTTCAGGTTTGATAAGACATTAATATCTATGAAATAAATCACATGTGAATGTTGCGTATACCTGTACTCCACCAAACCCCTTCGGTCCGAGAAACCTCTCGCACTCGTCGGCGATATCCCGCCATTTCCATTCGAATAAATGAACGATACTCGACCTGTCGGCTAGCTGATTCGTTCTGCCTTGATGGTCACGGCCATAACAGGCACAAAATAATGGAATGAACAATAATATGTTCATAGCTGAAAGTAAAACACAAACAAAATGTAAGGTTATTTTTTTAATAACAGACCTTTATATCTATAAACACATAAATTCTTGGTCTATTTGTAATAATAAACCCATGGTTCGGGGCGAATCACTGTAAAAAACGTATGAAGCTAACGTGTTCACAACTCGTTACAATAACCTTCAATCGTGACTTTAACAATTTTCGAAGATGGAAATTGGTATATTAGCAAATTAAATTAAACATGTCCAGTACATCTTTTGGACAAATAGCACGCATATTTATCAGATAAACACAACAAATATTTTATATTAAACTAGCTGATCCGGCAAACGTTGTTTTGTGGAATTTTGTAAAATCCATTCTTAGCTGACCTCTACTCGGCAAAAGGAATATTCCTACCAAATTTCAAGTCTCTACGCCTTATGGTTCCAGAGATATCGTGATGAGTCAATAATCGGTGTAAATCTCTTACTATATATATAGGTAGAAGATAGAGTAGCGGACCCAACAGACGTTGTCCTGTACACACAACCTAAATCCGACAACTTATAAATAAAAAAAAAAATGTAGTTTCCTGAATTATGAATCTAAACCATTATCTACTAGATCAGAAAACACACAAAAAATTTGATTGAAATCGGTCCAGCTGTTTAGGAGGAGTTCAGTGACATATACACGTAAGAATTAAATATATAAAGATGGATAGAAATTTTACATTTCTACCTATTTAATCTAAAAGAAAAAAAAAATCGAATGTCTTTTTAGGAAAATTGCTATACGGCTTACAAAAAATATTCTTCCCACGAAAGGCGCCTTTCGTGAGAATTTGCGCGCTACATACAAAGAAAATATATAAAACGGCCTCGTTTGTGGTTTTACCTTCGTCCTCAAACGGGGACGCTTAAATAAATACGAAAGGTGTTACGAAGAAATAAAGTTACGCTGACTTCACCGAATTAAAATCGGTCCAGCTGTATTTACGAATCTGAACAAGTCATGTAAACAATTTTTCTTTCTATAAAGATCCGATAGTTACAAAAATTACACTTTACTGTTTAATCTAAAGAAAAAAAAAATCGACATTACATCTCAGGAAAATTGCTATACGGCTTACAAAAAATATTCTTCCCACGAACGGCGCCTTCTTAGAATTTTCGCTACATACAAAGAAATATATAAAGCGGATAGCTCGTTTGTGGTTTTACCTTCGTCCTCAAACGGGGACGCTTAAATAAATACGAAAGGTGTTACGAAGAAATAAAGTTACGCTGACTTCAAGAATAATAAAACACCGTATTCTGTATTTATAATCTGAACAAGTCATGTCAACAATTTTTCTTTCTTAATCCGTGTTACAAAAATGTACTACTTTACTGTAATGTACAGTAAAGACTGTGTCTGTGACATTACATCTCAAAACTATCCGTAAAATAATTATAATCTCAATAGTTACAATCTTAATTGTTTCAATACAACAAATGTATTAATACAACAAATGTATTGAAATCCGCATGTATTATGAAAAATTTTTGAAGACATGTGAAGTCTTCTGATCCGCAGTGGGTCGCGTGGACGCAGGCCTTTGCCCAGTAATTGGACATGTATATGCTCTTACTTTCCTTTTTTAACTTAGCTGCTCGTATCGTCGCCAACCAATTTCTTTCCGATTGTTAAAATTTTTGCTTATTTAAAAAAAATCTCAGACCCGATATAAGGTATATTATTTTATTATGATGTGTATTAACTTAAGAATATTAATCAAAATACGTTTATTAAAACAGCACTTTCCCTCTTTGGCGAGCTATCCTTATCGGGCCGTTACCAATTATTAAGACATATTTGCACTTTACGAAAACACCCTCTTGATAGAGAGAACTTTGTTTATCTGTCTTAAAAAGTATTTTTCTGAATATCTAAATATTACGAGCCTCCAATCTCATACTCGCATTTTGTTTTTCTATTCCATAGCTCATCTGATGTTAATTGATAAACACTGTCCATGGACATATGCAACACCCTTAGTATTACTGATGCTTTGCCACCTTTTAATGGATTTCTCACTCTCCAGATGTAATTTAAATCGAGACATTTTTCCTACATTCAGTGAATAAGCATATACTTATGTATGTATAGCTTGCGAGCTTGCAACAAAGGTACAACAAAATTGATTGTTTGTGTCCAAGGTTCTTAATTAGTCTGAAGGCCGAGATACAACATCCTAACAATTTGTTTTAAAAATAGACGTGTTCAAATTCTGGCTATCTACCACCTTTATTGTCTATTATCTACATATACTCAGATATTTGAAATGCAAGTCATGTTAATTAAATATGCAATATAAAGAGTAACAAACGTAGGTACATTAAGAGAAATAATTATTAATTTACCTTATTTATTTGCACTAGAAATTTGCCGACGAAACACAAGATCTTGTGAGCCGAGAGAGTTAATAGCGTGCGCTTCAACTGTCACAGAAAATATGATTTTATCTATTTTGGTGCGGGTTATCAATGTAACTTTGTATGGACGAAATAATTAAAAAAACTAGACGTTATAGAGTTATCAAGAACAACTAAAAGGTAACGTACAGTCTCATAAGTGATATTAAATTTAACTTGCAATCAAGAATAGTAGTAACCTAAATACAACGCACAGTCTAACTAAACGATTAAAACGTACTTACTATCACCATAAACAAAGTGACAATGTGATAGCAATTTGCTTGAGTTATCAAACTAGCAATCATGCAAAAGTGCTGTACATCAACCGATATCAATATGGCATTCTAAATGTCTGCAATTATTTAATTACGTTTGCACTCTCATATAATCTCGTTTACACTCGTATATTATACAACTCTTCAATCGATTCTTAGTATTAAAAAAAAAAACAGTTATTTACGACCAATTGGGACGTACATCTACTTGAATCCGAATAAAGAAAAAAATATATTTTAGATTTCAAGGGCTGTGTGGTAGTCGCCTCTTAGGGTTGAAAGAGGATAACAGTCTGTGTGGTGTCGGTTAACTCGTTAACTCTATCAGAGGAATATTCTCTCCCGACACATCCCGAGCAACATGGTTGGAAAGTGTAATGGTTTTGCCTATCATTTCTCCAGTCTTGGCAAAGACCTACCAATGTGTTCCTTCCATGTTCCATGGTTCCTGTCCCCTTTTTTTAACGTGGGGAAATCCGTTATACATAGGGGAAGTCAGGTTATATCGGACTCAACAGACTAGGTAATGAGGAGGTGGGTTACGACTGATGGAGTGTGGCCAACGTCAAGCCTGACGGCATTCTGCAGACAAACTGCTTTAGCACTGTAAAGCTTGGCGTTGCTCGACCGACTCGCGAAAGGGGGTACGCCCTATACTGCGGGTGCAGGCTGATCCAGTTCGGAGTCAAAGGGCTCAAGACTAGATCAGCGAGGGGAGGAAGTGCGAGTGCCTCTGAGTTTGGGACTGCCTCTGCCTTGGTAGCGTCAAAGCCGTCCTCCTCTCAGTTTGGGCTGCGGTCGGTTCAGGCAGCGAATCCACGCCTAGACGAATGGAAGCCCTCATTTGGGAGCCTACGGAAAGGGGGAAGAGAGGGATGTAAGGCCTATATTGCCGCTGCCTCTCTCACCATTAAGGAATCCGCACAGTACGAGTTCCTCCAGAGGGTACAGTGACGGTCGTGGTTTAGCCTCTGTCCTCTAGGCCGATTCAAGTACCTTTTCTCTCCAGCGAGCACTCGATCAGGAACGCTGGTAGAGGAAAAAGGAACTTAAATTACGCTCAAAGCTGTTCAAATAAACCTTCATCACTCGAAAGTATACCCCTGCACTAGCATTGTATGACAATCTCGACGAGGCTTTGATTATAAGAACCATGAAAAAAATACCTACGGTTCTTGGGCTGGGTACCTTTACGTAAGCGTAAGTGTAAGCTTTAGTGGGTATAATGCTGGAGGCGCAGGTCTTGTATAGGTGGGAATGTAAAGATGGCTTCCAAAAATCTAAGTATCGTGAAAAACTGTGTGTGTGTGCTAGAACCGTACAAAAATATCTTCAATAGGAAAAAGAAATAAAATTTTTCAAAAATACTTTATTTTTACTTCTTTGCAGTTTGTTTGAAGTTGTACTAAATGGCGGTTTAGAGGCAATGGGAAGAAATGCTGGTGGTACAACCTTCTACGTTTCTTAAACGGTCCATCTCAGAACCAACTGTCACTGGGCTCACCGTTCAATGAAAGAACTACTGTGATACTTTAGGGTTTTTTGTTATCAAAAATACCTCGGCTAAGTTACTCTACCTACCTATTCTACCCTTTTGTCTGGTAAATATTGTGCATATTGCACATTATTTTTATTACAATATTTGTCATCAATGAAAAGGGTCAGATAATGAAATTGCATTAGTGAACTATAAACATAAGTATATCCTGGTGATGGCATGCTACCATTAGTGCACAACCAAATACGACTAAAAGTTTAATGGGAGAAATAAAAAAAAAACGGTAATTGTAATAGTTTATTATCATTTGAAAATGGTACACATCTAGCTATATATGTAAATAGAATCTTCTTTCTTCGCTTTTATTAGGTACGAAAATATAATCCTTTAAGTCTATGACTGAATTGGGCATTTGCACTAATCCTCAATACCACAGTTTTAAGTATTACCTAATATAATTGACTCTTCCGGCAGAAACAACAGTTTAGAGTAGTCGTCTCAAACATTATACGAATAAGCAAATTTAGCATAAGACTAGTTTATTATTTAACGTATTTTATTATTTAACATACCTAAGAAAGCCTAATCGGGAAAGATGAACACAACTTTTACAATATTAATTGCATTTAGCTTAATCCATTAGTTGTAACATACCAACATTATGTAACGTAATATATAATCATATCGTAGAGACATTTAAGAAAACAAACACGACTTAGTATATAAATAACACATCTTTCATTAAAAATTTATCTTGCGCAAGTATAATTTTAAATAAGATAAAAGTAAGTACACGAGGGTTGCTACCATTCGATATTAATCAAGGGTTTACAGTTGACACTTGCAGATAAAAAATGTATTTGATAAAGATAAATGTTAAATTTAAATCGGTGGCAGTTTAAACAGGTCGATTCAAATTCGTGCAATTTCTACAAAGGGCCGTCCTTTAATCACGTGATGTTTTTTTTAGCATTTTTAGCACCCCTCCTCCCCCTTGGCGATACGTGGTGTGATTTAAGACTACCACCCCACACCTACCCAAAATCACGTTTATTTTAGTACCTACAAAGAATCTTAAAATTTTTTGAACATTATGTTTAAATACTAAAATATAGTATAATAGTTTTTATTCTGAAATTAAGAACTATGATAAAAATGTAACGGCGAGTCAAGGTGACGCCGCTTTTAAGTTTAAAGATCGCTCGTTTGACGAAAAAATAAATACACGTGATATCTTACTACACCCCACCCCCTTTCCCCCTTTATAATAGTTCGTGATTTTCGTCAATCCCCCTCCCCCTCCCTTTCGAGACTCACGTGATTAATTGGCCGGCCCCTAAGTTACATTAATATAATAGAGAAATATTGAAGGAATAGAAACATTTAACTGTTGTCCAATATAATACTATTGCTGCTAAATTAAAGATACAAACACGACAACTAAGCCTGTTCCAATCATTTTTCAAAAATCAATTCAGTTGCACTAGTTTTTAACACTTTTCAAACAATTTTTATCATTTTTTAAGGTTTCCTTAAATATTTTAACATCTAAATTGGTTTTTTTTTTTCGTGTATACAGAGAATGAAATTCGTTGTCATAAATGAACACTAAAGGCCCATTTACACGGTGCAAGTTTCTTGCCTGTTGTATACAATTAAATTGAAGCAATAAATGAGTTGCATTGTCTAAACAGCACATAACATTCTTGACTGTTGAACAAGACTTGCTTCAAGTTTTGTTTCAAAACTTTCCTTGGTGTAAACAGCACACACAATAATTTCTTAAGCAATTCTTGTATTCAATTGCATTATCTCTTCCTTCGCAAAAATGAGTGCAATGAGTGAGGGTATTTAATCGTTGCTGTTCTTTTAAGGCAAGAAATATTGAGAAAAGGTCGTAAAAAAAGTTGGATAAAAATATGACTAATAACATATGGATCATAATAAATAAATCTCAATGAAATATATTGAATCGGCATAATCTAACTTGAACACTTATTATTGAGCCATTTTTTAAAAAAAACCTTTGTAAAACGTTCAACACTTGCATGAAAAATTTGTCAACGCAAATACGTGCAATACTTGAAGCAACACGCCAATAAATTGTACACGCACATACAAGCATGTGTTTAGACAAGTCAAAACTTGAAAGCAATAATCGCCTAAACATAATTGCATTGGTGTAAACAAAAGACATTTGCAATTATTTCTTGTCAAGACTTGCATTCAATAATCGCATTCAATTTTTTTTTTACTATATCTGCGTGTAAACTGTTGCTTACAATTCTTGATGGTCAATTATTACGTGCAATTTATTGTATTCAATTATTGCTCTTGTATGTACAAGAAAATGGCATCGTGTAAATGGGCCTTAATGATAAATCAGTCTTTCACTGCCACTCCGCACGCACTTATTGACTAAGCGTAAACTGTACTGTCGTATTAAAGCTATAATTTAGAATCACACATGTTTATAGTTATTTGAGATAGGATTAGCATATAATTATTTTTTAATATGAACACTTCTCATTTATACAGAATTAAGTGACAATAAGAAAAGGATTAAATAATTATAATCAGTGTTTTGTTTAAATACCGCTGTTTTTAAAACGCAAAGAACGTCGATAGTGTACATACTACTGCTTTATCAAAAAAAAGGCAAAATAATTCAAATCAAATTCAAAATGTCTGTTGTATGGGAGCCCCACTTAAATATTTTTTTATTCTTTTTTTAAGTTTTTGTGTTTATTGCGGCAACAGAAATTACATCATCTGTGAAAATTTCAACTGTTTAACTATCACGGTTCATGAGATACAGCCTGGTGACAGACGGACGGACGGATGGACGGACGGACAGACCGACAGTGGAGTCTTAGAAATAGGGTTCCATTTTACTTTTTGGGTACGGAATGCTAAAAAAGGCGAAAAAAGACGACTGAAAATTATGGTGAATCCACTTATACCGTCTGATTCGTGTAATAAGAAGAAAATAGAAAGCTTCAAATTACCAAGGAAGTTCTTTTGCCAGTGCATTCAAGTAGACTAATTTAAAGTCGTACTCCTTATAATTGAACTGCGGTCGGCTGTTTTATTACTTATAGTATTTATGTATATTGGAAGACATTCTTTAAGCAGCGTATTAAGACGGGAAGAAAATCCTAAGTATTTCCCATAGAAATGCATTTTACAAACAGTAGATTTATAAAAATATTTATCTCTGACCCTCGTATTGCATTAAGTAAACTTATTTTAATCACCGTGTGATATAGTTTTGTACTGAATTATTGAAGTGACAATCCAATGAAATATTGTTACAATACATGAAATTTGAAGGAAAATAATTAAAAAAAAGCCAATTAAATTATCTCAAATAAAACTAAATACGTTCATTCCTTAAATATTATACTGAAAACAAGTTTACGGAAAATATCTTATGGCGGGACCAATAATGAATAGTCTGTATGGAGAAATCCCCAAGACTAAACTATTATAATAATAAAAAATCTGTCAAGCGGCCATGTTTCCACAGACTGTTTACTGATACCATAGAGTTTAACTATCTGTTCTTCTGGCGGTCTACACATACAGTATATACTGTACAGTTCAACTTGTCTCTTCTGCCTTGAACGTGACACTTAAGGTGTGTATGTATCATTCAAGGCTTGGCTGCAAAAAGAGAGGGCTGGGCGCCGCGCTCAAATTGGCCGACTGGAAAGATCTCTTAATGCTGACGTGGGGATATTGTAACCGCCATTCGTTCACCTGTAACAATTTCAACAGCAGGTAAATTATGACTTACCATAACTTACCTTGCCTTACCAATGTGTCCTTAATGTGTGCATTAAGGACATTGGTAAGGCAAACGGTTATATTGTTCCGTATGTCTTAAACGGAACGTGTAAGAATTACTTTATAATATGTCAATAATGCCTGCTCTCTCACTATGGGCCTCATAAGGAAGCTCGCGGTCGCACAGCGCGCTATGGAAAGGGTAATGCTTGGGGTTTCTCTACGAGATCGAATTTCTTATGTGTTTTCGAATTCGTTACCTCAGAAATGAGGAGATCCGTAGAAGAACTAGAGTTACCGACATAGCAGAGCGAGTCAGCAGGCTGAAGTGGCAGCGGGCAGGGCACATAGCTCGAAGAACCGATGGCCGTTGGGGCAAAAAGGTTCTAGAGTGGAGACCTCGTGAAGTAGGAAGGCCTCCCACAAGGTGGACGGAGGACCTAGCCAAGATCGCAGGGACGCGTTGGATGCAGGCCGCTAACGACCGGTCGAAGCGGAAGTCAATGGGGGAGGCCTATGTTCAGCAGTGGACGTCCTACGGCTGATATGATGATGATGATGATGATGAAGTCAAAACGTGATGAAGTCACAGAATAGCTGGTTCAATATACTTAAGGAAGCTGAGTCACATGAGTATGCAAGAGAGCAAATCTCGATGCCGGCACCAATGTAATTCTTATTTTAAGTGCTGATTCATCAACTGCTCAACGCAACGGTGAAGGGAAACGTCGCTAGTAAACCTATATTTCGACATAGTAATAAAAAAAAATTATAAGTGATATAACGAATATTTAGTTATAACTTAATAATTAAACATAACACACAATATGAGACCACAGTTGCCTAATAACGACGTTTTTAAATTTATCTACAAATTCACACGTATGATGAAAGTATTGTTTAAACAATCGAAAAATATTGTTTGAAGTGTGATTAAAATTACCACAAAAGTATAATCTCACCTGAGATTCCAATATCTGATCGCAGAAGCTGACATCTAGCAGCTTCAACTCGTGGCATCTTGCCAGTATGCTGAAATCGTAACAATGATTAAAAATTTGTCCAATACCTTCAAATAAAACGATGTCTGGATCGTTAGTCCTATTTTGACAGATTAATTCGTTACCTCAGAACTATCGACTCAGGGAACCCATTTTTTTATGTGAAAAGTTGCCAAACGAGCAGACGGTTCACCTTATGTTGAGTGAATACCGCCGCCCATGGACATCCGCTACACCCGAGGGTTTGCAGATGCGTTCACAACCCTTTTGGAAATTGGGTTCAAATTAAAAGGGAAGGGAAACATAAACCTAAGTAGAAGTAAAGGCATTAAATGTTGTTTTTTTGTTATTTCAGTTAAGTTACTTTGTTTGGAATATGCTAATTGTCAAAACTTTGTATTTAAGAAGAAGATTTTGCTGTTTCAGGAAACGCGATTTCGTCTTATTTCGTTAAAGCATATTACTATCATATATATTCGGATTCAGAATTCGGTTTCGTTCCTCTTCGTCAACTCGAAGCCGGCTGAAAAATAAAAGCAAATGAAACTTTCCGTCCTAATACAACGTAGGCGTCTTCAAGGCAACAGTGAACAGGTTTCCACTGAGCTGGCGCGCTTACCATCAACGGCTGCATCGCCATTTACCATCAGGCGGGATGGCAGTCAAGTGCTGGCCAGTTTTTGAATTAAAAAAAAGAAAAAGAAAAAAAAGCCAACGGCACACACTCGCCGCAGACGTCGGGCGTGACGGCGCGCACGCCGAGCAGGTCCAGCTGGGCGAGGCGCGGCGCGCGCGGCAGGAGGGCGCGCAGGTCGCGGTCGCAGACGCCCCTCAGCGCGCCGAGGAACAGCTTGCGCAGCTGCCCGCCCCCCAGCGCGCCCAGCCACTCGCCCGAGCTGCCCGCCTGCAAGCTGGCGCCGCGCTTCGATATACGTCCTAAGGACTCTACGAAGTGAACTAGCCTAGCTAAGTCTCATCGCATTTAAATGACTCCCCTCTGAGGTACAGCTTACGTAACTGCACACCCCGACAGCACGTTCGGCCACTCGCCAAAGCCGCCCGCCTGCAAGCTGGCGCCGCGCTTCGATATATGTCCTAAGGACTCTACGAAGTGAACTAGCCTAGCTAAGTCTCATCGCATTTAAATGACTCCCCTCTGCACGCTGAGCTACAGCTTGCGTAACTGCACGCCCCAACAGGACGTTCAGCCACTCGCCCGAGCTGCCCGCCTGCAAGCTGACGCAGAACTTCGATCTATGCGCTACGGACTACGGAGTGAACTAGCCTAGCTAAGTTCCACGCAATTAAAACAAAGATTTCCTTCAGTGCGTCGAAGATCAATCATTCTTACGAGAAAGGTCATGAGGCGGACAATTGGCTTGTAACAGACCCTAATGCAAAGGAATACAGTTGCAATCAAGTTTTAAAATTGTACTCAAACTCACCACCATCCCACGTCCAACTCCTGCAGCATTTTGCAGTTGCCAAGCGCCCTGATGCCGACAGCGGTCAGGGAGTACGATTTCCAGAAGTCCACGGATATCAGTTCCGGGCAGTTAGCCCCCAAGGCTATCGCCAGTTCGTCCATCGCCGATATCATCTTACATGAGCCTGAAACATTGGATTTATGGGAACGTAAAGTTTAGATCGAGTAATAATAATGAGCCGTGATAGCTCAGTGTCCGGGCGCTCGCATTCGATTCAAATGTGTCCTAAATGTTTATTTATTATTATTTATAGCAACCCTCAGTGGGGCCGCCCTGATACCCTCTGTACAGAGAAGGCCTTTGCCCAGCAATGGGACATGCTTAGGATGTTACTTTACCTTAGCTTTCAAGTGGCTTAGAAAAAGACTTTCACTTGACGTTGGGTGAATACCGATGCCCACGGACATTTACAACACACGAGGCGGTGCAGGTACGTTGCCGATCCATAAAAAAGTGGGCCCCAGTTAGCAGACGGGGCAGACGGAACCCAAAATTATATACTTGCACAGGACGCCGGACCATGGGAAGCTATAGTATTACCCCGAACGTTTATTCGTGCAATAGCAGAAGCTACCGACATTAAGATGACAACCCATCACACTGACAAAGAATGGTCACTACCCGAATCGATTACCAGTGTAATCGCTATTATTGTGATCGCTACCAATTTGTCAGTGCCTTTATCGCTGTAAAGAAAATGACAAAAGATAAAGCAAGTTAGAGAGATAATGGAATAGTAGGTAAAGAGAGTGATACCTCTACGGTAAAGAAAGAGAGAAAAGAGAGGATAGATAGACAGAGGAAGAAGATTGGGCAGACTAAATTAGGCAAACCTAAGCTTAGAAATGCAAGTTAATAAACGAAGCTATACGGATTTATCGCGTCTGTTTTTAATTTTAGTTCCCGACGTTTCGAGAGACAGGGGCGTTGGACGTCTGAACGCCAGAGTTGTGGCGTTCAGACAGTTGCCGTAACCATGTACGCTGAAAATTATTCGAAACGTCGTTAACTGAAATTAAAATTGAACGCAACAAATCCTTATAAATACTTTCATTAAGTAAAATGTAAACTAGTGAATACAAGAAACAATAATGGACCACGTGTCCCTAATGTGGGAATCGCGCGTACCGACATTGACATGGCGTAAGTTAGGGTTGGCGCGCACCACGGCGACGGCGGCCGCAGTGCCGATGTCGGTCCGGTACAGGTCCAGCCGACGGAGCCGCCTCAGCCCTGATAGGCAGACCCAATCCGAGCAGCCGATCACCGAGCGTAGACACAACTCTGGAACGCCCCGAACCGACGTCAGCGGACGCGTAATAAATTAAAGCAGCACAGATAAGAAATTAAGCTTGTATAAATGTATATAAAAATAGTTCGCCAGTTTTGCGTTTTAAATTTGTCTATTTGCCAAGTTGGCTTCGGCGTCGGGAGTCGTGGGTTCGATTCCCACACGGGACAACTATTTGTGTGACCCATAGATATTTGTTACGCATCTCGGTGTTTGTCCGCGTGAAATTTATATTTGTAAAACATAATTACAACACAGGATAATGCTATCGTAAAGTAAGGGCAATGCTTTTCAAATAGAGAAACAAAAAAAATATAGAAACAAAAGGTGGCAAGCGAGCTGGCTATTCGTCTGAAGTAAAGTGATAACTGGCACCCACTGACATTTTAATAAAGCGGACTTTAATAAAGTGGAGGTGTGAATACCTCACTCACCAGACGAAACGCAGAAGTATAACACTATTACTTCACATCAGTCTTCTGTGAGGTCGTGGTACTTACCCGGGCGGACCTGCCCATTATGGTTTATATCTAATATATTGTTAGAGTAGGTGGTAGTTACCACGCACTTGTCGGCTAAACGCAACATCAGAGAGCGTGTGTGAAATCGACGATACATAACCTAAGTCTAATGTATCGCCTATTAAATTTAAAAAAAACACGAGTTCATCATAAAAGAAATTAGACTCAATAAAGATAATATTTACGACTTGCACCTTAGATAGACTTAATGTAATACTTTCTCGGCGTAGGCAAAGGTAATAAGAAAAAGAAAAACTTTGCTATAGCGAAAAATTCAAGCGATTTGCATTGAAAACTTAAAACGTAAACGTACATAAAGACGTCGATGTTGTCATTTGAAACATGGCCAATTATGTCAAGATTCTTAAGTTTGGCAATGGAATATTTTATTTGAACACAATAGCCAACCATGAGTAACAATACACATGTTTTTTCTATCGCGTTTAGATCTTGACGTGAGGAGGAAACGCTTGTTTTGAATGACTCAAAGTTCTACATAAAAAAATAAGTAAGACACCAGGTTTGGAAACTATATGGAAGTAAGGATATCCCTTTTTTGCCGAAAACCTGCGTCCCAAAAGTAATAAGTGCTAAGGCTGTCGACGTATATCGACTACAATTTTTATTCCCTGTTATTAAGCGTAGAGATATACCAAAACTGTACATTCATAGGTAAAAGTCAACCTTGATACTACACAAGTACAATTTTACTAACCAAAAACAAAATCTACTTCAGAAATCTCACTTACTTTCCATTTACTATTCGATTTTGGGGACTTCCTTGATGTGACTTTCTGTGGTAGGGCCACCCAAGTCTTTACTATGGCACGAATAGGCAGGTCCGTCCGGGGAATAACCACGAACTCACAGAAAAGCGGCGTGAAGTGTAAAGCGTTTTGTCTGGTGAGTGTGGTAACCGGGGCACACTTTATCAAGGTGTGCATGTTGCAAATGTCCATGAGCGGCGGTTATCACCTAACATCAGTTGAACCGCCTACGCACATGCCACCTTCTAACCAGTATCTGCCAAAACCATGTCTCAGTTCCAATTAAATTAATATTGGACCATATCTAAACTAATATATATATATAAAGCCGAGCCGTGATAGCTTAGTGTCCGGGCGCTCGCCTTTAATGCAATATACTCGAGCAACCTGAGTTCGATCCCCGGTGCCGGCCGTTACCAATGAAGTTTTAACTTTAAGTGCTGACTTGTCACGTGCTCCGCGGTGAAGGAAAACATCGTGAGGAAACCTGCATATTTTCGAAATAATAACAAAAAAAATATATATATTTTCGAAATATGTGAAGTCCGCCAATCCGCAGTGGGGCCGCGTGGTGGACTATGCCCTGATACCCTCTGTATAGAGGAGGCCTTTGCCCAGCAGTGGGACATGTATAGGCTGTTACTTTACTTCTAAGCTAAAATGAAGCAAATGCAATAAGAACTTTTAACATCGGTTCATAGATGACCGATTTCTGAGGTAACAAACAAATAAACATACAATCGAATTGAGAACCTCCACCGTGTACGAAGTTAGTTGAAAATTTTTACATCACTACATAGCATAAAATTAAATGTCGTCCCGCTGTCTGTCTGTCCATGCTTTGATCTTAAAAATATAAACGGATCTTGATGTGGTTTTTTTACTAGATAGAGTGATTCAAGAGGAAGGTTTATATGTATAACTTATTAAGCCTTTTTAATATATAAATACTTTAAACCCGTGCGAAACTGGTCGCCGGTAACATAATATATTCTAGTTACATATATTGTACTTCAAACAAAAAAGTGAACGTTTTGCTTTCTTCCATTTCCATCACGAAGTTCAACGTCCCATTATCTAAAGCATAAAAATTATTATTTATATAATATTCAATATTGGAAAGTAAAATCAATCATGAACGTAATAACGTAACACTAAACGCGTCAAGGTTGTCACCATGTGATAAACGGTATCATGTCCCCGGCGATATAAATAATACCATATAAGAGCTCCATTTATAGAAAACCACGGCTATAAAAATGCCACCGATAGTTTAATCCGGTAAACCTCATCCGTGTATGCAAACCTAAACGTGTTTGACTAATTAAAATGGCTATAAAATATTATATTGTTACGCGCTCATGTACTATGCTTAGTAGTTTAGACATAGCTAAGTCAATTAAGTCAAAAGTGTCACAATTCTTATAGGTTTATATCACGGTATTTTTTATTTAATTATCTTAAAACTCTGCACAATAACGTACAATGGTGGACATAACACCATAATCTCTTCCCTACCACTCAACAGAAAAAAAAAAAGAGAAAACAAGTCCATTATCAACCGACTCAGTCGAACGTTCTGAGTTAACAAACTTTTAATAAGGAAGAATGCGTTATCGAGTTTCTACAGCTTCTCTCTAACTTTTGATTATAGTGCATTCTTACTCATTATATTTACTCTTATTTTATTTATTCTTACTCATTATATGTATATTGGTACATTCTTTAAATACATTAATCGCTGTGGTAGGCAAGCAATATTCACTGTTGCATGAATGTCGCCGGTTCAATTCCTACACGGGACGACTATTTGTGTGATAATTGTTACCGATCTGGGTGTTTGTCCACCTGAAATTAATGTTCAGAAAAAGCTCTCACAAGGGAAATTGTAAAAAAAAAACGTGTTTGTACTTATGTACGCATGCAAGAAGTTATACTTCTTTAGCGTTATAAAACAAAAATAACTAATAATTTATCGCCTGTGCCAGTACTATTTGTTTGTGAAAGCGACGCAATCCCAGAAGATGACGCGACTGTTAACGGTTTAATTAAATAACTTGAATTTATTGATGTGCCCGCTTCGTAAAATTTTACTCCAAAGGGTAAATCCTATTACTAATACTCCGCTGTCTGCCTGTCTGTCATACCGTCTGTCATTAGGCTGTATCTCATGAACCGTGATAGTTAGACAGTTGAAAATTTCCCAGATGATGTATTTCTATAACAACAAATACTAAAAAACAGAATAAAAAATATTTAAGTGGGGCTCCCATACAACAGACATGATTTTTTTTTGCTGTTTATAGATAATGCTGCGGAACCCTTCGTGGGCGAGTTCCGACTCGCACTTGGCCGGTTTTTTTCCAAACGTCACAAAGGAAAGTATAACCTATCATAACCTATCATATTAATTCATGTCACTGACCTTGTAAATATGTGCAGCTCTCGACCACCGACCTCAGCACGGAATTGTCGACGAATTCGCAACAGTTCATTCTCAAATGCGTCAGTTCCGTGCAGTTTTCTTTCAGGAATCTGCCAAATTATCGACCACTAAGCGAGTATAAAATTTTAAAACACTTAAAATAAGAATTGCTATTTTGTATATGTATATATATATATTTATTTATAAAGGGAAAATAATGAGCGATAGAACTGATGTAGGTACCTACAAATTTCTAATCGAAATTTGATGACACCACAAAAAAACAAGCAATATAATAGCAAATTTAATATTTCAAACAATTGTTATTTGGTCGATTATTGTTATGAATGCTTATTCTCCCGTCACTAGACAATACTCTTTCCTACAATGTTTACATTTTTTTTCCTTTTAATAGCGTACTTTTAATGCCCTGAGTTATTTGTGCCGACAATAGCGTTTTCAATTCAATTAATAAGGTGGCTGAGTACGATTGCGTTAAATGCGGAGATATAACAATAATTAAAGCCAACCTTGCATAGATAATTAATTGTTGTTACTTGATTTTATTTAATTATTAATAACAACCTTTTCTTTCTTCCAGATACTCTGTAAATTTATATCAATTCAAGTATTTTATTCTCCTTTTTTAAACAGCCGTGATAGCTCATTGTCCGGCCGCTTGCTTTTAATTAATTCAATATACTCGAGCAACCTGAGTTCGATCCCTGGTGCCGGCACCAATGAAATTGTTAATTATAAGTGCTGACTTATCACGTGTTTAACGTTGAAGGAAAACATGGTGAGAAAACGTGCATATATATAAGCTCCTATATCTACTGTATCATTAATGGTACCAAGACAGTCAATACAAATATTCCGCGATGCACAAAAAGATTAGATAAAACTTCACGCGATTATCAGATACAATTAACTGTTGCAGGCTGCTGCACGCTGAAGCGTCGCTATATATAAATGGAAACGGCACTTCCGTATAACGCAACTCACTTGATGACGTAATGCGGCTGTATCATGCGATGACTCCCGCACCAGGAGAGGTCGAGCTTCTGTAGAAACTTGCATCGCGACGCCAAAATCATAAGCACCTTAGAAGACAAGAAAACAACTGTGATGGAGCTTCGATGTTGCACGAATGGGCAGGTCCGTCCGGGGAAGTACCACCACCTCGGGGAATACCGGCGTGAAGTGGGAGTGTTATACATTTCGCCTGATGAGCGCGGTAAGCCCACTTTAATATAGTGGCAACCCATCTGCAACACTACATGTGTCATGTCCATAGGCGGTGGTTATCACTTAACATCGGGTGAACAGCCAGCTGTTGCAGCCGCTTGCCGCCTACTCACATACACGTCAAATCAAATAAAATTTATCTTTATTCAAATTGACGCTTGCGCGTTCTTATGAATCTTCATCAGTATATAGGTTTTTAAGGTACCGCGAGACAAAAAAACCAAAAGAGTAATTCGAACATTTTCGTAAGCTTTTTTTGATTTATATTTACACTTGCAAGCATCGTGCAAAGAGTGGGCGGACATAATGCCGTAGAATCAGGTCCTTGAAGTTGAATTATGCTCGTGGATAGGAATCGTGGTAAATCAAAGCATAACTAAAGGCATAACTATGCCTTCAGCGTAAGCTATCCACAATCCTTCAGTTACTTTCTCGCTCACCTGAGAGCGGACGCAGTGCCAATACGGTCTGAGGTCGATGCACCTGTACAGTATAGCGTCCAAAGCGAGCCTGTTGAAGTGCCGGTTGACCTGGGCGCATCGGCTCAGGGATTGGATGTCCAGATATTTCATTATCGTCAGAATCGTCTCGTCCTGCAATGGCGTAAATAATAACAGACTGGGTCATATTTGTATTGAAAGGAGACAATTTGTAACGTTGTCATGTTATGCTTTCCAGGTTTTACTAGAAAACTCCGATAAACTCTAAGGTATGTCTCCCATTATAAATACATGTACCGACAGAGCAAATGTCGTGATTTTGGCTATGAATCGTTTTTCTGAAAAGAAGCATTGATTCGTGGTCTGTGGGGGAGGGCCCATTTTCAGCAGTGGAATCTAACAGGCTTTGATGATAATGATTTCGGTACTGCGAAAAATCTATACTCATCATTATGTGCTACGTGAATATTAAGTCAATACGATGATAGACATCGAAGACAATTTAATTGATCGCATTCCATTGCACGAGGTGCTCCGGGAATGTTCTCAATAATATAAACGAACATAGCACCGGTTTTATTACAATAGTAATTCAACCCTAAATTCGACCGAAATATGCGTAGCATCAACGACGAGGGATATTCTTTGAAAGAACAATTTTGAAATTAAAATGCTGTATATTTAACAGACTGTGAGAACAAACTTAATTATTTTTTTTTTATTTAAAAAGGCCTCATAAAGCTATCAAACAGTAAAAAAAATTCCAATTGCAATTTTATCTGACTAATTATAAAGAAAGAAAGAAACATTTATTTGGCACGGATAAAACATATTACAACTAATACCAAAAACTAAATGACTAGAATTGAAATGCACCAAAATGGTCATCACGATGTTGAAAAATCTGCATGAATGCTGGTTTTCAGTATAACCGTAGGGTGAGATAGATGAACCTACGTAAGAATTGTAAAACGTTAAGGAACTAAAAACAACAATAATATTCAATTAAAACTAATAAACGGTACATAAAGTATAAATCTATATTAAAGATATTAACGCCTAAGTGACGGACAACAAAGACGCTTGTGCAACACGAAATTATTTAGTATCGTAGTGTTGTAACCGTGTCGTGCCTATGATTTTTTTACGATCCATTGTTAATGGACAACGAGACATTAGATGCACCAAGATAACAAGCAGTGCGTTTAAATCAGGTTCTCGAGAAATAAATATTTTGACATTGATGATTAATTAACGTCACTAACGCCCGGTTTCCAAAACACATTCTGATCATTGTTGATGATCAGTGTTTCAGAAGTATGTTTCTCGTTGTCTGTTGTTTGTAAAATATCCGGTTGTTAGGTTTTTAAAATTCTCTTTATACAGTCACCTTCAGATTCCAGTTTCGTAAAAAGTGTATAATGTATTTTTTATTGTAAAAATAACTTGCGAAAAACTATAGTTGATATATTAATATAATATCTGGTCTTATTTATCAAAGCCAGACACTTTCATAACCTAAGTATATGTAAATTACGAATGATGGTTATTGGTAGTTAACGTTTTATTCAATTAGTTTATTTAATTAGTTTATTTTCTTTTTATTTAATACTTTTTATTCAATTATTTATACACGGTTGTTATATTTTCAACACAGTTTAGTCTTGAAGCTTCCATCGTCGCACATTTTGCCGTAATGATCGGTTGATGTCAAATTTAAGTAAGAACCTTTAAATCTTAAGCAAACTATAAAAAAATTAAGCTTTTCCGTAGAAATAAAAAAAATTATGCAAAAAAGTCACTAACGCACAGCTAGTATTAGTATGATAATATATAGGTGTAAAACTTATCGATGAATAAGCCGTAAAAAGCATCCATCGTAAATTTGTACTTAAAAGTTTACTGTTGATGTATATGCTAACTGTACAATACATGTTAATTATTATCTTTGTCACTTCTAGTATTATCTCCGTCTCTCAGCCAAGTAACAACTCGTTTAAACATTCAAAATAATTTTGTTGGCTGACTGTATAACGGTCTCGAATCTGGTGGATAAAGTATACCACCAAAGTGAAAAACTTTATTCACCAGTTTTGAGACCTTTAAACAGCAGTAAAAATACTTTAAAACGTCAAGAAAATTCGATAATTTAATAAAAATTGAATTACAAATGAATTAAAGCCGAAATAAATTAGGGGGAATTCGTGCCATAATATGTGGTTGATTGTTGCCTTAAAAATAATCCTCAGTCCGAAATTTGAATATGGAATATACTTTAACCAGCTCGCAACGTGATCAAACAGTTAAAATCATAACAATATTGTAAAATTTTGGTGCATAAATAAAAAACAAAAGCGGCCCATTTTTGCGAATGGACTTATCTTCGGTTATCCATAACATTTTAAAAGAAGAAAATTAAAAAAAAAGACAAAGTCCTTAGGAATGGATCTCTAAAAATTATTTAATGTTACCAGCACCTGATACAATATTTACGCAAACGTGAGCGAGGAAATCGGCCAAGTACGAGTCAGACTCGCGCACGAAGTGTTCCGTACCATTTTCAACGAAAACGGCAAAAAAAAAACATATCTGTTGTATGTGAGCCCCACATAAATAATTTTTTATTCATATATCTAGTGATATCGTATCTATCCAGTATCTTGTATATATAGGATATGGTTATATATATGTGTATATACATAGTATAACGGCAACCGAAATACGTCATCTGTGAAAATTTCAACTAACTATCACGGTTCATGAGATACAGCCTGGTGATAGACGGACAGACAGCGTAGTTTTAGTATTAGGGTTCCCGTTTTACCCTTTGGGTACGGAACCCTAAAAACGTACCGTGTTATTTCTCATTATTATGTACACAAGCTTACATGTTTGTGCAAATATTTTTACACATAATACAAAAGTAATGTAATATGTATTGAAGCAGAAATAGGTCAAAATAAAATATTCAAAAAAACGTCATTGTTTACGATTAACGTATCACGCAATCAAAAACATGGCTTGTTTACAAATCGAATTAAATTCCTTAAAACTTTCGAAAAATAAAGTAGTAGCAAAGGTCTTAGTTTGAGATACTCACACGTTGTTTTGTTTTTTTTTATATAAAGAGGCAAACGGCCACCGCCCTTGGTCATTTGCAACACCAGAGTAATAACTAATCTCTCTTCTCGAAGCTCCCCAAATCGTATCAACTATAACATTCCTTACCAGAGAAAACTTTGCCAAGAGGTCTGTAGATTATCGAACGCAATGCAGTACGAGAGATGCGAGAAATTGTCGATAAAACATTACCGCACTATCACAAAACCGAAAATGCTTAAATCTGCTACTACTAAGTTCGACTTCACTACCTTCTACTACTTCTATCTATTAAGTCCAACTCTACTTAAGGTAAATCAACTAGAAAGGACACGTAAAAAGGTTGATATTCCAAGGAAACATTTAGAAATAAATCACCCAGAGGACAAAACCTGTTTGTGCCAGGCATAATACAAATACGTCAATTGCGTAAAACACTAGTCTTTATTCGATAAAAGTAAACATTCCCGAATTGAGTGTGACTGCATCCAGTACTGCTCACCCCTTTGTCTAGGCCTGGAGCGTTATGTACGATAGACTCTGATTAACAATATTTACCAGCGGAAATAATAAAGGAATACTAAATATGTGTTGTTTAATTGCACAGATTATTAACGTTTTTCTTTGATTCGATTATGAACAGATGTATATCCTAACGATAGACTCGAAATGGGACAAGAACAACAAAGTACCTACATTAGCTACCACAACATGCTTTGAGTATCACTGATTATCTAGGATATTCTTTTGTTAACGTATGAATGTATCTTAATTTATATACCACAAGTCAATAAGTTTTTATGTCTTATAAGTTGTCTTATAATCAATTACAAACATTTCTTTTAATGTTCAGTAGAGCCACGCAGAGTAAATTAATTAACGCCACGTGAACTATTTATTAAGCGTTAAATAAGCACTTATTTTTATTACTACGCTTTAAAGTTTCCCTCATTGCACTATCTAAGTGCTGACATTGTAAAAGAGGTACGTTTTGAATTTATAAAATATTACAACACGAATATCTTATCCTTCACCTTTTAGATTGTCTGAAACATGAAACGTGTCGTCGGTTAAACGTGCTAATCCTTACCAAGGACGATATTTATGTATGGAGGAAACTGATTATTCATTGTTCAAAGTGATCCCACGTCATCCGATGATATAATCAGATCCAGATTATGGTTAAGATAACAACGAACGCGCACCGAAAAACTACGTAACTTTCTTTATTGCTCTAGGCATACTCAGATCCGGTTAAAATATAAATAATACGTAATAGACTTTTACAGCACATCATTTAAATCAGACAATACAGTTGTCTATCTGTATCCCCCCCCCCCCCCCCCTTTTTTTTGATTTTTTTATAATTATGCATAAAAATACAATAAATCAATTTAAAAAAAGTTACAAACACCACCATGTATAATTAATTTTGGTAGAATTTCGACCACTGAGCGACCACAAATTTTATAAAATTGTTGAAAACTAATTATCAATTCGACGATTTTCATTTTATTCAGATAGTGTTTAACTTATAATCTGAATAAATAAATGCGCATGTACTCTACTGGACAATCGTGCTAAATGCATGTTAAAAACAATGGCCTTAATATGTCTGCCTCCCGCATATTCAGATGATTTTTACTGTTACTAAAGCCCGTGTTATCACGTCCCTGCGGTTACGTGAATTATACAAAAAAATTGTTTGGTTTTCCATTAGATATCTCGATCAAATAATACTAACATAACTAGTAAACATACACACATGTACAATAACAGTTACAGTTTTCTCAAATCTGAAAGAATCCCTTTGAGAATTCTCTACATGATATATGGAAACAAGTCATTGTACATTCTTCCTCCTTTTGTCCAAAAACTTTGGTCGATGTATTTGTAATAGAAAAAAAATATTTTAAACGTTATAGACAAGGGTAAAAATAACTCCTCCATTCGCATCGCATTCATATTTATACTGTTGTCATATTATTTCCACTTTTGATATAGAAATATTTTATAAACACTAAGCAAATGGCCACAGTTGTGGTCTGCCAACGAACATTTTAATACCGAAAATAAACTCTATTATTAGTAGCACAAGCTTCAAAATATTATTCGTTTCATAAGTCTCAAAACAGATTCCTTATTTATGCGTTTCCCGGGATTCTCCAGTTTCAAAGATTTCCACGCGATTTTTTGAATTTATTTGCTCGGCGGCGTCGTCACGTTGAATAATTTAGGTTGAATCTATAATGTGGCATATTTTATTTGAGTTTCGGTTTGTATACGAAACGTTCCACCATTCAAACTGCTGTTTCTATTTTATTCATAATTAATGGAGCCTAACGTCTGTACCTTTTAAAACAAATCTACATGGAACGTCACGAGGATGATTAGATAGCTTAAATAAATTCATCTAAAAGCGAGCAAACAAATGAAACTTTTATTGTTTTATAAACATCTTCCGCCCACAATGTGCTTTTTATCTATTACAAGTACATTTCAAGAGTGGTTTCAACGTTGTTGTTTCTACGTTGATCGAGTATATTCAATTAAAGGCGAGCGCCCGGACACTGAGCTGTCACGGCTCACTCTATATTTAAAAGCATAAATTTAACATAAGCTGAACGCGAAAGTTTCTAATACAATAAGGGTCACCACTTACCGGCAACCTCTGAAAGTCGCCAAGGGGTGGTCCCGTGTCAATGTATTGCTCCATTTGCGAAACGAGCATTGGCAGAACGACTTTCTCATGAAGGTTGGAAGCAATGACTTTGTCTAGAAGGCCTGAAACGGAGAACAGTGTTTAGTTCCGGTTAATTAACGTTAAATATAATCATAAATGAGTGGACGTCTAAAAGTGAGGGTTGAATAAAATATGGTAGTAGTCGATAAATGTGAATATTTAAAATCACTACATAGTATAAAACAAAGTCGTCCCGCTGTCTGTCTGTCCCTATGTATGCTTAGATCTTTAGAATTACGCAACGGATCTTGATGCGGTTTTTTTTATTAGATAGTGATTCAAGGGGAAGGTTTATATGTATAATACATTGCACCCGTTCGAAGCCGGGGCGGGTCGCTAGTATCTTAAAATATGGAATAAGTTTGTTGAAATTAGTTTTTGATTGTTATCGTCGAGATTGGCGGTTTTATTCTCGATATTATGAACACATTGTACACACACAGAAAGATATGATCAATCTACAGAAATAAATAATGAAAAATATATAATATAAAATACATGAACAAAGCGATTCGCTTCTTCATTTATCATCCGTACAGCTAAGGAATTGAATAACCTGCCGGCGTCCGTCTTTCCGTCCCAATACAACGTACGCGTCTTCAAGGCAAGAGTGAATAGGTTTCTACTGAGCTGCATCGCTACTTACCATCAGGTGGGATGGCAGTCAAGTGATATATAGTAAAGCCATTTTTGAAATAAAAAAATAAATAAAATAAAGTCAAGTTCGTAAGTTATACAGTATGTTTTACGTTTCTTTTTTGATTTCAAACAATGAGTCTAGGGAAAACGTTTGATGTTTACGCAAATGACTGCGGGTGGTCGTTAATAAGACGCTTAGAACAATTTTTAACGGCCCGTAATTGGAAGTTAATTTATTTAACAGCCTCCATCTAAAGTAAGATTTACCTCACGTTGCAATGTTACCGACGGTTAAAAATTCTTTATAAGTAGTAATTTATGCGCAGCGTCTCCTTTATGCCGGCAAAGACCATATACAAAGTACAAATGACATGCAGAACAGGGGGGAAAAAGTTAGCAATTAGTACATCGAAAAATTGTAGAAAACTGGCGGTGTCTAAACTAGGAGAGTTGCAAGTTTATCTTCCAATAATCGTTACGACAAGTTCCAGGAATGTTGCGAAGTGTACATATCGATTAGATTGAATAATCGGATGGCACCGATGTATGAGCTACAAAAAAATTAGTTCCAATGTAGAACCTACTGATTAATTTACTGTAAATGCTTAATGATTAATGCCATTATTCAGATTCTTTGTTTATGTAAAAAGTAAAGCTAGGTACGTTTCATTAATAAATGATCAATAAAGTTCTCATAATTATTTATATTACAGCCAGTTTTTTATTTGGTTGTCTAAAAAAATAACGCGTATAAGCGTCATCTATTACTACTCAGTGGTGAAAATTGTAGATTGTTAAACCTAAAAACTTAAATTAAAATTATCAAAAAATTTAAGAAATACGTTAACTTTTTAGATTGATTTTATCCTCTAAAATGGGAGACAACGCCAAACCGCAAGCGAAAACAAGGACCTATTTCCTACGCTAACTTTTATGTTTGAAATCGTTGGACTCATATAACTCGTATTTTAACACCTTTTAACCGTCTTTAAAAAAGGAGGAGGTTTTGCTACAACTTCTTAACACTGGGCAGTTGCGTCTACAAAGTATTTATTGCCAACGGTTCGTATGTTAAGAAATAATCAGGTCTATAGTCTTCCAAAGGCCATAAGTTGTGCTTCGCAGTTATGAGCGTGATAATATGACAACCATGAAGCTACAACATGATGATTAAGACATCACTCGCCTTTGAGACCACAAGCAACTACGGTCGCTTGGACGAGGAATCAATGAGCGTCTATTACAATCGAGCCCAGAAATAACACTCGCTATCGAAAAACGCAATGAAATATGGTTAAGTCGTAGAACAATACGTTCTAAAATGTTATTAATAAATTCATCTATGTTCGTTTCCGTTTCAGCCATTGTTTTTAGGATAATGTCGGTTTAAAATTTATAATTAACTTCTCTACTCCAACAGAATGAAAACATTGTATTGAAGAAATCTTTCACGCAAAAACTACTGAATAGATTTTAAGTTTCATTAAACAATAATGTAACTTATATATCAGAATTACACAACACTTGTGTGTTTTTTGAAAACTTTTTTTTGAAAAGTTGTCGAACGAGCAGACGGTTCACCTGATGTTAAGTGAATACCGCCGCCCATGGACATCCGCCCACCCCGACGGTTTGCAGATGCGTTGACAACCCTTTTGGAAATTGGACTCTACCTCACTCACCAGACGAAACGCGAAAGTATTTGTCATACTTCCACTTTACGCTGGTCTTCTGTGAGGTCGTGGTACTTACCCGGACGGGCCTGCCCATTCGTGCAACAGCCGAGGCTTCTGCGTGGCCCTACAACCGTTAAACTGAGTAGGAATCTAGGAAAAACTATCTGTCTTTCTGTCTGAATGTTACGCCTTCAGCCTATTCTACGCAGACGTAGTCTCGGGCATCAGCTATTTTTTTATGTGAAAAGTTTCCAAGCGAACAGACGGTTCACCTGGTGTTAAGTGAATACCGTCGCCCATGGACATCTGCTACACCCGAGGGTTCCAGATGTGTTGACAACCTTTTGAAATTATACGAATTATTGAATATTATATCGAAACGCGAAAGTATTATACTTCCACTTTACGTCGGTCTTCTGCGAGGTCGTGGTAAGTACCCGGACGAACCTGCCCATTCGACGGCCGAGGCTGCTACGTGGCCTGCCCATTCAACAGCCGAGGCTGCTACGTGGCCTGACCATTCAACAGCCGAGGCTGCTACGTGGCCCTACCACCGTAAAACTAGTATAATATGAAGCAAAAAATATAACCGGCCAAATGCTAGTCAGACTCGTGCACGAAGTGATCCGTACCGTTGTATGATAGCCCCACTAAATAATTTCTTATTCTGGTTTTTAGTATTTGTTGTAATAGCGGCAACAGAAATACATAATCTGTGAAAATTTAAACTAACTATCACGGTTCAAGAGATACAGTCCGGTGACAGACGAACAGACAGACAGCGGAGATTTCGTAATGCGGTACCGTTTTACCCTTTGGGTTCGGAACCCTAAAAAATGTGGACCTGAACAGTCCTTGAACTATACTTGCTGCAAAAGAAATCTGCACGAGTTTAATTTTTACCTTTAGGCACGGGCGGCTGGCTTTTCTTGTAGAACAAAGTGGAATAGGAAAAGTTGTTCTTCATCTTGACCATACTAGCTGGCTCCCTCCCTCTGAGCAGAACTGCGTCCAACTCCGTGTAATAGGGCAACAGGCGATGGTTGAATTCCAACCGCAAAATCCTGTGGGAACGGAAACATCTTATCCAACTGCGATATTCTGTCTTTTCGGTGCCAAGACAATTGCGATTTCAAGAAGACTTGAAACGAATATTAAAAATAGCCGAGGCGAAATCGGTAAATATTGTTGAATTAAAGTATTATTAACTCGTATTTATTATGGCAAAAATTTTGTTGCGATTAATTCGCCAAATATTATTGAGGACCGTCACGTGGGATGACGCATTCGTAGCCTCAAAATAACCATTGGATGTTTGGAGAAAATTGTTTGAATATTTGAACAGCATGGTACGATAGTTACTTTTTGGGAGTAGAACAAAATTCTGTACAAGTATATGATGGGGAAAAACTGGTGTAAGTGATAACCGTCGCTCATGAACATTTGCAACACCCGTAGGGTTCCAGATGTGTTGCCACCTTTTGATAATGTGTGTCCCGGTTACCACTCACAAGACCAAAACGCTAAAGTTTCACTTCACGCCGGTGTTTTGTGTGGTCGTGATACTTACCCGGACGGACCTGCCCATTCGTGCAACGGCGAACACTGTTCCGTGGCCCTACCAGAGTTCTCTTCTCGAATGTCCATAAGTCGTATCGTTTGTACTCCGACTAGCGAAGGTCAGCAGTCTGCTTCGTGCATTCATCCATATTTTTACTACATTCTGTTATCTACGTTGTGTCATTTATTGATTTGGAATCACCTGGTCGGGAAGTTTATTTGCTTTATAGGCGGGCTGAAGATTCGCGGCTTATCGCCCGCGTACTCTGGCTCTCCCTCCCACAGCAGCATCCACGCGGCTGACCCCAGAGCCCAGATGCGAACCAGAGCGCCAGGGTTGTAGGTCTCGAAAATGGCCACCTCGAGCGGGTAAACGGCCCGTTCGAACGAGACTTCTATTAGAATTGACACAACATACGGAGAATGAGATTGACGCGCTTATATCGATATCGATAATGACATATCGATGGGTTAAGTTATAAAAGTCATTTGAAGCAGCGCAAATAAGACTAATTAGAATAAATTTTAATTGTTTGTATTATTTATAAAACATTAACGAAATTCTCTTATAGAAGAGAGGAACGCATGTGTAACCACTTTACGTAAATAAATGAACAAATCTTAAGTATTACATTTTGTTGTTCATAACCTGTATTGCGGAGAATGATGGACGTTATGTACGACGTCGATGTGGTAAAATCATAAGCAAGCTAAGTGCAATAAATAAGAGGATAATTACTATAATCTATATAACTTTATTTTATGTATAAAAAGTAAAATAACAGTCTATATATGTCCCACTGCTGGACAAAGTTGTCTATACAAAGGGTAGTAGTGGTCATAGTCCACCACGTGACCCCACTACGAATTGGTGGACTACACATAAAATACTTTAACTTTACTACTTTAAAAATATTTTTTTGTTTTTATTACAACGATATGCAGGTTTGAACATGTTTTATTTCACTGCTGAGAATGTGCCAAGTCAGCATTTAAAGCTGGGCATCAAATTCAAACCAATTTTAAAACTGTCACAGAAAATTGCTATCAGTACCCGTGACCTGAACTACTTTCTTTATACTCTCTACAGTATACTCTAAGAATGATTAAATCAAGGCGCCTATTATCATCACTCTATATATCTTATTCACTAGTTTAAATAAGTAAGAAATGGTAAGTCACATGTATGTATACATATAATTCATTCAAATACTCTATAACAATAAAGTGCAGGTGAAAATACACTAAATTATTGATGTTACTACAAGTTCATACCATTGTTTTAACAATATATATAATAAAGCAATTAATAAGATATGAATAAATATATAATTATGTCAAACTAACCCACATAATCTTGACTAGGTATGGATCTGCTGTTTTGTGGCATATAGTCCTCCTGAACAGATGGGGCTTCATCCCACCATTTTCCATATGTTCTCTGCAATAAATGATTTGAACGTGTAACCACTGTGAAAGTATCAGGCTGCGAATGCTGAAGACGTGGCTTCGATTCCCACAGCGGCAACAATGTTTTCATACTTTTTCTAGATATTTTAATGTGTAACACTTATTACTGTTGAGTGGTAATCTCAGATTATGCATACTCTTTTGATGTCAACTCTGACCTTTTTGGTTTATGTATTGTGTTTGAATTACTTTAAATTTGGAATGTTAGTTTTATTTGTTCAGACTGAATTGTGTCATATTTGATTGATTCGTTAAAAATAGCTTAAAGAAGTAACATGTCTAGCTATCTAACATAAATTTCATAATGATTATGTTTTGTTAAAAATAATTTCAAAATGTTAAAGTTGAAATAAATAGTTTTCTTATCAGTCCTTAAGTGTCTTTTTGGCTTGAAAGTGATCCCATTAGCCACATCTATCATTCAAGAATTAGCAACAGCAATATGGGACAAAAATTAAATTAATGAAGTAAAGAATAAATAATAGATGATGTGACTAGTTTGTTTTTAGCGCAAAAATGTTTTGTTGACATGAAATTTGATAAAAATTTCATAGAAAAATGGGCGAAGACTTTTCGACGTTATGAGGATTTGAGGATTTGAGCCCGGAGGACGCAGGTTCAAATTCTCGTAGCGGCAAAAACTTTTTCGTCCATTTTTCGACAAATTATTAAATTATTAATAATGAAATATTTACATGATAGATATTCAAAAAGAGAACGCAAATACAAACTTTAATATACGATCAAAAAGAGTGATACCGGTTACAATAGATTTAACGTTTTACCATAACGAAGGCTTGAGGATAATCGCCATAATCTGGAAAATTCGAAGGTGGTCCTCTAAGATTAAAAGCAGTATATGAAACACTAATTTCACTTCCATATTGCGAACTAAAATCCTCAACATTTTGCACAAATTGTTCTATAATTTGATTGTTACTTTCGTCGTCTTGATACTCATCGTCTTTAAACCACAACAGGGAGGATATTATATCTGATGCACTTTGCATTTTTATTGCGTATCAACTGTAATTGTATTCGAAGCAATGACTTGATCTGATATTGCCGAGAGCCAAACAATAACAAATACAATCACTGACTGCGATTTTCCTCGCGTCGTTCGGACAAATAAAAAAACACAGAGTCCACAACTACACAGTGGTACAGATTACAGAACACAGTAGAATAACTTCAGACACTGAATAGAGTTATTTAAAAATTTCTAATTACAGATTATAAAGTCTCGTCCATGTGCTATTAAGGGTGCGTTCCATTAAGCCCACAAGGATCACGCTCACGACTGCAATTTTTCGATTTCCTCTTGCTTGTGAGCTTTACTATCGTGTCGAGCGTGGTGTTAAATAATACAAACGGCGAGTTAGTAAAAAGAAAGTTGTTCAAAAAACTTACTCATTACTAACTGCTTAGATTTACAAAGTCTGTTAACCGTCTGAGACTTGTTTTTGTCATACATATATTTAAGACTTCTTCTATATGTTTATCACGTTTTAAGTGAACGATGTAATGTTTTTTTATGATAACTAAATGTATTTAACCTGAAAGCAGCTTAAACCCTTAAGAAGTTAGATTATAATCTTTAAGCCTTGGAAGTAAACTTAAAATTTTTTTGTTTAAATGGATTCATATTGAAAAACAAATATAATTTTTATAATCATTTTTATAATTTTTATAATCATGAAACAAAGCCGTCCCGCTGTTTGTATGTCCCTATGTATACTTAGATCTTTAAAACTACGCAACGGATCTGGATCGGTTTTTTGAAGTTATTTTTCTTTTGGCGCGTTAGGGAAAAATGATGAGAGTTAATTGCACACCGTCACAAAAAACTGACACCCTGAAGTTAGCTAGACATCCACGTATGTTTGCGTGAGAACTGACAACTGCATTCACGATTTTTATTTTCTGATATATAAAAAAACATTATTTAACTAGATAACGCGTCATAATAAAACTTTAAATGTATTAAATACCTTTTTTGTGTCGTTTTTTCTACTAACGTAGAATAAGGCGAAAGATAGAATTTTTGACAAGATTTTTATCTTGTTACGCCAAAGAAGGTATAAATTCTAACACATGTACATAAGTACATACACACTTTTTTATAAGATAGAGTGATTCAAGAGAAAGGTTTATATGTATAATACAAGGCATCCGTGTGAAGCCGGGGCGGGTTGCTAGTTTAATGTATAATAGAAATAACGTAAGATTAACGGTTACCATCTCTGATCCTTTGAGTTTTGAAAATAAATAAATAAATAAATTGGTTAAATATTTGACGGCTAGATGATACTTAGAGTATCATCTAGCCGTCAAATATTGATTGCCTTGATGGCTATCTAACAACCCTTTGCTCATATCACGTACCCCACGACTGTACATCAGTGATGGCACCGTGCGTATATACTAAATAAACCTTTTACACAATCCCAACGACGAATAAACAATCGTGTTCAACAATGTAAGGGACAAACAGCAACTGTCCTTCGTTGCATCGCTGGAAGGACGCAACGATAGATGCCTTACTGGGCCTATGATCGGCACATGGGCTACATAGTAACCCGATCACCTCGCAATAAGCGGCGCAATGGACTCTTTCTGCATGCGATGCAGGTGGCGCAACCTGGCAGGGCTTGCGTCAGTTTGATATTGATTGAAAGCAACCGTGGCTGAGTATTTTTTCCGCCGTATTCGTCTAATAAGGTTCTCTATCAGTTCGAAACGGTAATCATTCGCTACTTCCAAGGAATGTAAGCATTCTGTAGAATGGGGATACAACCCTTAAAGTTTTTATACATATATATATATATATATATATATATATATATATATATATATATATATATATATATATATATATAGTTACAACGGCGACAATAAATGAACACACGTCTAACGCTACTTGACAATAATCGTAAAAAAATATTAACGTTAAAAGAAATACACGTTAATAGTAATAATAAAAACACATTTATACAACTACAACTGACTGATTCATACATTCGGAGACTTTTTCATTCGTTGCCACAGCGTCGCATTACAAGCTTCTCCTTCTAACAGTATGTTTTGTCTCTTTTAAATTCATTCAACCAATTCATATGCTTTGTATTGTAACCTTTACAAATGAACTTTATGTTACAGTTTTATACTTAAGGCTGTTCTAAAATTCTTTGTTTTGGAAAATTTTATAACTCTGTAAATATTGATTTTTAAAGAATGTAAATTTTTAATACAATTTTAAAAAGTTATGCACTATGAGTGTGTTCATTTATTGTCGCGATTGTAAAGACACGCTTCATATCAGAATTAAAATACTTCCTCACAATATTTAAAAGTTAAAAGCCAAAAGCTTAACTATGAAACTAATGAATGTCAAACAAATTGTCAACGT
Organism: Iphiclides podalirius; assembly: GCA_933534255.1. Lineage (NCBI taxonomy): Eukaryota > Metazoa > Arthropoda > Insecta > Lepidoptera > Papilionidae > Iphiclides > Iphiclides podalirius. Next base: position 5,360,716 of record OW152830.1, read on the forward strand.
CAAGTCAATTACACGAACAGACGCTATAGTATTTGACTGACTTTGATTTGACTGTTTGTTTCAGTTCTATTTCTCTTAGCGGCTAAATGGGAAAATATAAAAAATAGCAACCATTGTTTAAAAGTAAATACACACTATGGCAGCAGGTCCTATTGCAGAAAGGAATCAAGGTATCTGTATATTCTGCTTGTTATGGTTACCATTATATGATTGCATTTGTTTTTGGAGGTTATATTACTTGTTTTTATCGTATGCGTTTTGAGACTAGTATTTATTAACTTACTGAAATTTAACTCCACGTCTTGCTTTAACTTGCTGATCTCGTCATACGAACATAAATTCAGCGACAAAATACTTTCAATTTAATATAAAAGGTAAGAAATAAATCTCATATTTTTACTGGCGAATAGAAAGATTCCAAACTAGAAACAAAAAAGAAATGATAAAATAGTACGCAACAATTTATAGTTATTCTTTAGCCAATGTCAATGATATTCTTTCAATTACAACTGTATTTATTTAATATAGACACTAAATCATTAAAGTAATATTAATAAACAAAAGAGAAAGAAATAATTAAATCTTGACACTAGGCAATATTTTACATTCAGGCAATACATTTTATGCAAAAATTTTAAGAGGTAACTGCTTTAAACTACTATGGTTCAAATCCAACAGTGCCAAACATTTTTCGCCCAGTTTTCCATGTCATCTGTCAAGTTGGGGGTTGATATTTTTTTTACATAAAGGATTTTATATAATGTTGAACACAAGAATAGCACCATAAGACTAAAAACCATTTGTTCCATTTTTTACTTTTTACCGATATTCCCCATTTTTCCCTGTAGTCTAGTAGAGTGTTTTTAAGACTCCTTCCCATCCAAGGAGTTCTCATTATTTTTAACACTTATTATGAATTTTAATACATTAAATGAGGAAAATGTACTCAAAATATAAAAAGGGGAGGAGGTCTCCATAACTTTTCCTTTTAAGGGTTGGTAATACCCATCCTCAAAAATGTCCTGTAATTTTTAAATGTTTTTTATCAGTGTTCTAACATATAAACTTTTTTATTTTTTTTACCAACATTCTATCAAATAGTAGGTACCACCTATATTTAACATTGATGATCTAAAAAATAATGTTTTTCATAGGCTTTTAAATTTGTAGAAATTTCTTGTATGTAGTCTTTACATGTATTCAGAAGCGTGTTATCTTTGCATTGGATATTATTTTTTTTTTAATATAAAACGAGAAATAAAACAAAAATAATAGGACTCCTGACAAATGGTTACCTCTGAATGCTTTTCTTCACAATACTTTATTATGAAATTGTTATTAATTTATGATGAAGAAAAAAAATTAAGATCAGTTGTTTGAGATAACTCTCAGCCATATATTTGAGAGTTAACTAGCAATATTTATTTGTTATGATTAATAAAATTACATAATAATTTTCAGATGCTACCATCTATGTAGGAGGACTTGATGATAGAGTATCAGAGAGTCTTCTATGGGAACTGTTTGTACAAGCTGGTCCTGTCGGTAAGCTAGTTTTCTTTAGCTATTAATAATGCCCTGATTATCCATACCCCATAAATAATTTAAATACAAAAAATACAATTAACTTCTGTATGACTTAAATATTCTGAGCTAATGTAAAATGGGCATAAGAGTTCCCAACATTTAAACTTATTTTGAGGCCTTGAATGACTGGACTATTCAGGGAGGCTTTCTAAGTGTATACTTTCCATTTTTTTTTTATTAAATTCTAGACATAAATAATGTTATATAAAAAATGATAAATAATTGAAATCACTTGTAAATTAATTAATTACATTCATTTGAACTTATCTCAAAAAGTGTGTGATTTATAGGCTACTCATTTATCATTTATAGCTAACACGCACACAAGTTTGTTTCAAAAGTATACAACGCATTTATGAATGACTACCTCATTGTCAACAAGTTCTGTTTTTTAGGGGATAGAATCGCAATTTTTTTGAAAAAAAAAAGATTTGTTATTATTTCAATAAACAATTCTGTCCTACGAGTCTGAACCTCTTGTGTGAATTTGGGCACCTTAAGAAAAGCCAACCGGTATATAATAAATTTTGATCTTTTATTAATAAATTTTTGTCTCTTAATTAAGTGGGGCTTATCTAATACATAGTAAAGCATTTGCCTTAGGTAAACATTAGCCATTCCAAATAATAGTAATAATAATAATTGTTTATTTGTCTAAATATATATACAGTGCATAAAATATAAAAAAGTAACATAAATAAAAAATAACAATTATTTAGAAGGTACACCAACTTTGATATTCTGTTGTGGCCAGACATAATTTAAATAAAGAACACGCTTTATTATAGGTACTTAAACTATTGTACATTAACTGTTAATATTAATATAACTATTAACTATTATATGTAAAAGACTGGGTAGTCGAAGCCAATAATTGCTGCGTCAAAAGCCATAAAGTCTAGATGTATGAGTTATATACGTAATTAAAAATTACAAAACGCACTTTACATTTCAGTAAATGTTCATATGCCCAAGGACCGTGTCACCCAGTCACATCAAGGATATGGATTTGTAGAATTCATGGGGGAGGAAGATGCTGATTATGCCATTAAGGTATTGTATTTTTGATTATGTATAATTTTTTTATTACATGTTATTTTTTTTGGATAGTTTGTATTGTCTCAGTGCCATCCCAAAATCAAATTTCAAAATCTTCTTTTAATATATATCTTTTATTAAAATATGTAGAAAAAGTGCGAAAAGATTGTCGCCGTTGTGGGAATCGAACCCACGTCTTCGGCATTCGCGGCCTGACGCTCTAGCCACTGAGCTAAACGGCTGATTGCCACACCGACGAAAATCTTAATGGATTCTTCTACATTATTTTCTTAGCATTTGAAGCAATGCTTGGCGCCATCTATTGTTATATCCTTATAGTTATTTATATTATAGTTATTTATGGTTAATTTTATGTTGATTATATGTCTAATGATAGTAATATAATAGACCATTAATGAATCAGATATATTTTGTCTATTCAAGTCCAAACCATTTACTTGTTTTTCGAACTATTCTATCACATTCTAACAATTACCTTGACAAAATGTTATATGTGGGTGTTACCATTCTAATATCATATGTCAGTTAGAGCAATTCAAAGGGTTGTATAAAACATTATAAGTATGGTTAAGTAAGCAAATTGATAATATTTCTAGTTCACAGGTCTAATTTCACGGGTCTCAATAATATTATTAGTTTGGTTTTGTGTTTTATCACTAGTTCATAATAAGGGTTTTATTATAAACTATAATAAAGGACCGAATAATTAAACAGACTGTGATTATATTTAACACCTGATTTATGGCCAGTTTCAATATTTGGTTACTAGCTAGCATTTGACATTAGCACCAAAATAGAATATTTAAACCGGCCGTAACAAAATAATTGAATCATTAGCACATTTTCGAATTTAAGTATTTATTACTTGTATAAACTATCAGTACATATGCAAAAGCCAAAGATTTCTATCTTTGGCTATACTCGACGAGAAGACTTGCTTTTTTTATACAATTTTGATAAATGCCTTATTATTTGCAATTATAATATTATAATATTAATAGTCTTACGAATATCGAAAATCTATTATATGTGTGATTTTAAAGCTATGTGAAAAACTGTGTTTTTCAGGTTATGAACATGATAAAACTTTACGGCAAGCCGGTGCGAGTTAACAAAGCCTCGGCCCACCAGAAGAACCTCGACGTTGGCGCAAATGTGTTCATCGGTAACTTGGATCCTGAAGTCGATGAAAAGTTACTTTACGACACATTCTCCGCTTTTGGTGTCATATTACAAACACCCAAGGTAAATAACCTCGTGCGATCTTCAGCGTCGATCAAATCCAATATCCCCATAAATTCTACACGCCCATTTTAGTATTGTTTAAATTGTTGTTTCAGAGGTCTGACGCCTCCGTTTGGGTTTGAGGTTTCTTTGGTTTGTTTTTGCAGGTCATGCGAGACCCGGAAACCGGCAACTCTAAAGCGTTCGCTTTCATCAACTTCGCTTCGTTCGAAGCCTCAGACGCGGCCATTGAAGCGATGAACAACCAGTATCTGTGTAACAGGCCCATATCGGTGTCCTACGCGTTTAAGAAAGACGTCAAAGGCGAGAGGCACGGCTCAGCGGCGGAAAGGTTAGAACTATTGCGCATTTTTAATCACCGTTTGTATTATAGAGCGTGTTCTATATTTGTGCTGGCACGTGAGATACAAACCGAGAGTTGTGCTTATGTAGTTCGGCTCCGAGCGGCAGGCTTATCTCAATACATTCGAGTCTCTTCAGCATACATTAAATGTAAAACTAAATTTTAGTTCTAGTGAAGTAAATTTGATTCTATCATCCTAAACCGACTGACTTAAGTCAACGTTTATCAATGTGTATGGCTTGGCTTCTTTTACGTGAGAAGGCGGCAAGAGAGCTTGAGCGGTGTTAAACGATAACCGCCTCCCATGGACATTTGCATCACCTAAAATGGTCTCCAGTTACCTCAGTCACCAGACGAAACGTAGAAGTATATAACATTTCCACTTTACGACGCTCTTTTGTGAGGTGGTTGTACTTCGGCGGACCTGCTCATTCGTGTAACAGAGAAACCTGTTGCGTGGCCCTGCCACAGTTATCTTGACTGGACTTATGTGTGTCTATATACATGTCTTTGTTATTTTAGAATTCGTCTAAATACAGAGGGACTTATTTACGCGTGACACTTTTACGCGACAAAAGATCTTGCTCCCGCTATAATATATATCCACAACAAGAATATTTTCTAAGTTGTTTGTATCGGGCCATCACCGGGAAAGAACGATTACCGCTAGCCCTAATTCCATGCCTCTTGGAGAGATTGTCGAACACACGACCACTAACGCAACACATCGTCTGCTTACAGATTGCTCGCCGCGCAGAACCCCCTGTCGCACGCGGACCGCCCCCACCAGCTGTTCGCCGACGCGCCCCCGTCCATGATGGGCCCGATACTGATGGCGCCTCCGCCGCCGCCGACGCCGTCGCCGATGCCGCCGCCGGGGCCGCCGATGGGGGCGAGGCCGCCGCCGCCGCTGCCCATGGCCGCGCCCCCGCCGCCCCCCTCGTCGTCGCCGTTCGGCCATTCGCCGTTCCCCCCCCACCATCCGCCCGAGCCGAATTACAATTATTAGTGTGTGCGTGTTGATAAGATAATAAATTTATACCTATTTTGTGTTCATTTGTTTTCTTTTATTACCCTTCATATATGCAATTTTCGATATCGAAGCTCATCAGAGTCTTTTAGAAGACCAGTGAGCAGCGAGAGTTTCTAAGCTTTGTGTCGTGTGGTACCTAAGTGTATGCGAAGAGCTTATCGAAGCCCGGCTGTTCATCAATATTTGCGAATGCCTAGGAGCGACGGTAGTTAATTAAGAGCGTCAATTTTCTTCTTGAATAAACAACCTTTTTAACCCTTTACTCAATTTTGAAGCTAGAACTAGCATTCTAATTAGCTGAATTTAGCAATCTAGAGTGAGGGATTCATTTTAAGCTCTTTCCTTCAAGTTATCATATACAAGAAATTAGTGGAATTGGTGTAAATTTAAATATTTTAATTTGCATGACTTGCAACTATACTACATTACGCATCTCACATCGGACGAAACGCGAGAGTATTTTAACATTTTGAGCAATTCTTGGCGTATTATAAGTGCAGAGATTATTACTTTACAATAAAAAAATCATATTAAGATGTTAAAATGATTTGTTCGTCCTTTTAGTAGTCCATAGTACTTGCCAGTAATTGCCACAATACTTTCTGATTTTGAGCCAGAATAGCTAGAGTTGACAGAAAGATTGAGCTAAAATAATAAATAAATATTTTTAGGACACATTTTTATACAACGTTCTCTAGTCCCAAACTAAGCAACGCTTGTACTATGGGTACTAGATAACTGATAAACATACTTAATAATACTTTTGTAAATAAATACATATTATACATATATAAACACCCAGACACTAGAAAAACACGATGTTCATCACACAATATTTTTCCAGTAGTGGGGATCGAACCCACATCCTCTGGAGCAGAAGGCAGGGACACTACCCACTACGCCATTCGGGTCATCTTCTAGAATGAACGTCCCACGAGACATCCACGAGAGTTTAAAAGTTTATCTAAACTCAATTAGTGATGGTATTCACCAACACAATAGGCAACTATAAGCAAAGATGTAACAAATTAAAATTGTTTGCATTTAAGATTAAACATTAAAATATGTAGAAAAAGTGCGAAAAGATTGTCGCCGTCAGGCAGCGAATGCCGAAGACGTGGGTTCGACTCCCACAGCGGCAACAATCTTTTCGCACTTTTTCTACATATTTTAAAGATACAACAAATCAACATGTTCAATTTTCTTTCTAATGTGAGTTTAATCTATAAACTGTCTAAAAATGTTCAGCACTGCACGGATTTGAACTCGCGTTTTCTGGGTAACTGGTCCAGAGACTACGCACTGACCTAAGCGGTCCATATTCTCAAGGCGTGTAAATGTCTACAAATATCTACTTTAATTTAAAATTTACACCAACGCGTGGCGCCATCTAGTGAAGTATGCCTAAATTTTCATTACGAATTCATGTGATTATTCCATCGGAAACGTTTAACATGAGTAAAGGACTCGGAACGCACTGCCGGCACAATTATCTACACAAAACACTTTTTTGCACACCCGCCGACAACACTCCAGAGAGCGTGTTTCAATTCATTACAAGCATTGTTTGGTCTAAATCACAGACGTGGCGTCACGACGAATTGCATTCTCGAATTGATATAGAATTCTCTAGAATTAATGGTATGCTAAAATCGGCCAAGTGCGGTCAGTTTGAGTATGGCTTCCGTAGTGATTGTGAATGATCGATTGTTAAATACTCAATATCGAGCTACACAACAATATATCATAAAATTATTGTTTAATATACTAGCGGACCTTGGAAATGTCCAGTCCAGTGTATTTATACTCTCTCTATCTCTCCGCGGGACTGTTTTAAGCGTGCAGTAATAAATACTTAGAGAAGAATGTACCATAATACTCGTATATATGTATGTATGAAGGTATAAAAGCAGATTGGGTGCAATTCAACATGAGATGCTTTGTAATTTAAAATCTTTAAAAAATCTTGAAAACAATACCTTAACCATTAATAGTTTACCACAGTTAATTAACTTTTACCAGTAAATAATTAGTCGAAGACCATTATATGAAAGCATTTAACTATGTATACTATAACCGCAAGAGCGGCGTTCGCTTTGGATCGCACTTCCAATAAAATGAATAGAATGTCACGCCGATAGTTTGGGGCCAAGAAGCATTCGGGTTAAATCCTTTCAAATGGAAATAGTTTACGTGCCTATCAAGAAAGGCGGTCACAAGATAGCCAAGGCGTCCTTTATAGAAACTATTCGAATTGAATGCTAGCCCGCTTATTTCATTTTCAATTCTACAGTATGTTCTAATATTAACGAATCGAGGTAATTAACTGAAGAATGAGTAAGTCAAAGTAACAAATGGAAATTTTACTACGTTGCAATAACCGAGCAGACATGTAGAATATAATTGTACTTTTAAATAAAAATTATTAAATTAATAGAAGGAATGATTTGAGTACCTATACTTAAAAAAAAATAGAATATACGCTTAATCCTTATGTTTATATTTAATATGTTTTAATGCCGTGCAGTGTTGACTTTGCTCTACGTTCGGCGTTTTTTGGTGCGATTTTAAAAAATGCTGTACTTTACTTTTTAACGTAAGTAGTATATACAAAAATCACTTTGTCACTTGTACTTTTCAATGCTCTCCTGGTACCTGCTATAATTCGCTCCCAATACACGGCATACATTTGTACATACTGTGTACTTCTGACAATAATAACATAACTTTCATACTTCAAGAGTTACCTATTTATGCAACACTATAAATAAGTTTTTTAAAATTGACTTATTTTATCTTACACATCAACAATTTATTTGAAGTATTTTAAAGGCATGTATAAAATTTATCTGATCAATAAGACACATGCCTGCACTTGCTCCCTGCACCTGATGTTAAGTGACAACCGCCGCCCATGGACATTTGCAATTGCAAAACAAAAAATATAATGTAAAATTTTATTCCCGTCATCAAATAAATTTTTCGATGACATGCGTTGAAAACGGATGTTTCGACGAATGTATTACATTCAATTTTGTCACTTCCATCGCTGAACTGAAAATACGTTGCCCTTTCAATCGAATAGCCTCATTTGACCTCGGAAATATCGTGCGGCTGCGTTTGACGTGTATCGGGAATATCAAATATTGAGTATTTTCTTATTGAGTGTGCTCGTTTGTAGAGCCACTGGCCAGTGTGCGCTTTACGAGAAGAGTTATTCTACTATTAACGTCTGCCGCTTCGTTGGCGATTCAAAGTCCGAATTTATTACGGTATCCATTTTATTTGGCCCCCAGCTTGTGTTTAGACCGAGACGCGTTGAATTTAATACGAAGGTTGTGAAAAAGCTCCATTGAAGTGTAATGTTTTAGGGTACGATGGAAAGGGTTGAATTGAAATTCAGCCGATTACATTATATTCATTTTAATTTTTTTAATCATTGCCCGTACTTTCATCATCATCATCATCATTTCAGTCTGTTTGAGTCCACTGCTGAACATAGGCCTCCCCCACAGACTGCCACGAAATACGATCCTGAGCCCCCTGCATAGATTTGCACAGGTCGTCACTACATCTACTCGAAGTGCGCCGTCGTCTTACACTGCGATGGCCAGTACGGGGCTGCCACTCAGGACCCTTTCTTCTCATTAATGAGTGATGTAACCAAAGCCCAACTTATTAATGTTAGCAACGCATCAGCAACCCGTTATTTTATTTTATTAAGGCATACAAACAAATGTACAAAAATTGACATAAACATTAACAAATTACACATTAATACAGATAAGTATATGTACATTCAACACCGTATACCCAAAGTAAAGTTTAACTATAGTACAAGTAGCGAGATAAATTTATACATGTTATTTTAATTTATTTTACATTTAAGTATTTAGTAATATTTTTTTTAATAAGAAGGCGTAGTGGCAAAAATATCAACAATTGTGAAGTTGTCGTTGTATGAATGCACTACGCGTTGCATCGGCGAGCGTAAACCGGCGTTAGTTCTGACTGTAGGCGGCTGTAGTTATAAATAATAATAAATAAATAACTAACACTAATAGTATTAGTGATTATTTGAATGATAACACAATCTGGAAATGAATTGATTGCTCCAGGCTTTTTCAAGTGGAATTTAATAAATTTTATACATGTTTGCTATTTCTCTGTCAAATTAAGTCCCCAAATTAAATCCCGTTGAGTTACCGTAGCCGGTTATTCTCTGGTCAGCAGTGGCTTTCTTTTCAAACGGGTAGTAGTGTTTTTTGACAATCAATAAGTAAGTGTAATGCTTCTATAATGAATAAAAAGATATTTGACTTTGAAACTTCAAGTGAACCCCTGCTTGATCGCCAAGTTTTCACATAAAAATATCTGGTTCATTGGTTTACAGGGGTTTCGTTTTAAAAAAAGTTCTTGCTTCTTTTAAACCCTGTGGAAACTAATGAAATTTCTGCACTCTTATTTAATATTTACGTGTTATAATGCTACACTATTTGAAGGACCATCTCCCGTAATTAAATTGAAATGTGGTATGTGTGGTTTCGAGGCCATTGTTCTTGGTACAAAGGAGTAAGTGCTCGAGCACCGCAACAAAGTTACCCCTTCCCGAAATGCGTCCGAACAACCCTTTCGGCCCTACGGGATTGCCACTGGATCTTACTATAGTTAGATAGGTTTAGGTAATTTTGTTATTGAAAAAAAATACTGGATATAATCCGCTAATGATAAGTTAATATACCATATATGCGCAAAAATAAATACATATTTTTGCTATAAATACGCCTGCCGTTATGGAGGAAGAAGTAATTAAAATATCTTTACTTAAAAATATACAGGGAGGCTTTACTAAGTGTATCCATTCTTTTTATTAAATTCTAGACATAAATAATGTTAAAAAATTATCATTTTTTATGTAACATTATTTATGTCTAGAGATTTTACTACAGGGTCTGAACCGCCTGTAGGAATTTGGGCACTTTTATAAAAGCCACCATGTATAGGACTTAACATCGCCACAGTAACATAAGCTAATAAAAAAAAACAATTGATTCTTTGCAACAAGATTTACATTTCTTTTATACGAGAAGGTGGCAAACGAGCAGGTAGTTCACTTGATGTCAAATGATAACCGCCACCCATAAATAAATAATTTACTTATTGAACGTCAAAAAACTACTACCGGTTCGCTAAACTAGTCCTGACCAGAGAAGAACCGGTAAGAAACTCTGCGGTCTTGTTACCTCTGTATTATTGAATGATTATTTGATTAAAATACTTATGTAAATTTAATAAAAATTAATATAGTTAACAATTAATTTAATGTTTCACCAAATTATCTTTTTAAACTTTATTTCACTAATTCACCGTATGAAGTGATGAATTAATAGTTACGTAATTTAATATTTATACTTTTATTTTTACGGATAACCTTAACAAGTAAAATAAGTACTTTTAGGTGAATTGAAAACACTGTTCTCATTGCAATTAGTATGACTTCAACCCGTTATTCATCCAATCCTTAATACCTAATTGTTTTCACATAACGCCTCTTAATTGCGTAGCCTGATGACGACATTTCCGAGAGCGTGTTTCAGGCTCATTAATAGCATCGCTTGGTTTAAATCAGAAACGGGACTGAACTTAGAAATGTATTTTCAGGCCTATACTTATTTATTTATACGTTTCAATGCTTTGCTTTGCTCGATTACTTTTATATTTGTTTTTAAATTTAGTTAAAGAATTTAATTAATTACTCAAACAAATTTTGAGTAATTAATTAAATTATTTACTCTCTGCATATTTTACCACATCTGAGTGACTTTATAAAAATCCCGTTAGTGTTTTTAATGAGGTTTATTTATATTTTATAGAAGGTTCAACTACAGAAAAGTTGTATAATTCCAATGGGTGAAACAACCACAGAACCAACCCTCAGTGTTGCCAATGTCCAGTAATGAGAATAGAATGAATGTGGGTTGCTGCATTTTAATAAAGTGGGTTCCGGTTGCCTCACTCCTCAGGCGAAACGCAGAAGTATAACACTTCCATTCGTCTTTGAGGTTGTGGTACTTACCCGGTCGGACCTGCCCATTCTTGCAACAGCAAACAATGTTGCGTGGCCCTACCACGAATTCTTCCGTTGTTCCTCTCTTCAAAAAATTTACATCAAATTATAATTAGTGTAATACTAGTAAATGAATAGAAACTATCAACATAAAACCTGACAAACAAAAATAAATCTGCTCAAAGTTTATATTTCAGAGAATTAACTGTAGCAAGTTTTTTTTAATAAATAAAGCTAGCAAAACGTTCTCTCGTTCTAAATGATTTACCTAGATTGGAATAATTGTTGGTAATTCAAATCCCTTGAGATAAGTAAGATTAATTACTGGGACGCTTCATTACTTCAGTTGAGCTTTTCAAAGAGATAAAAAAGAAGAAAATGTATAATAAAACAAAAATTTTAGAAGTAACACGGTACATATTGTTGTTATATACATTCATACTTTTTGGAAGTTAATACGTTCCATTTGGAAATAACGTTCTGATGTCCTCTTTAAAATTTCTTCGAATTATATAAATAGGACGGGACGGTACATCCTTTTTGAGAATCGTTTACTGGAAGAGTGAATATACATTTTAAGTTAAATGTACATATTCCAACATGAATTGAATTCTTTCAAAGTTAGTTTATTATAAGGATAGTCCGAAGTTCTATTTTCATTTAAACAGTGACATTTTACATTATAAATTTACACGTAATTCTCATATTCTCATTTTTAAGAATATATAATTTTAATATGCAATCAGCTTCTAATAATTTCAGGTGATTTTAATTGATTATGAATAAATTAAGAGCAGTAATTAAATTAAATTATTTTGTACGATAGTACGTACAATACCTATGAGCTCTTGTTACTCGTAGTAACGGCCATCAGTTTACCTTTTGTTATAAAAGTATTATAACAGACTATTGTTTTTTCTAGTATTAAATCGGATGACGCAAAATACACAGTGAAACCGTGAAGTAACATTAGCATCATTTTTATTTTGACACATATATTTCTAAACGAGACAAAGTTAGATCTTTCAGAGAGATGGAAATATTAGCTTACTTCGTTAATTAAAAATCCTTTGCGTGTGCATGTCATACCCCGACTGCAGTCCGAAATTATAAAATTTACAAAAATTGGATTTCTCCAAGAGGACGATTAATAATATTGCAATATTATTAATGACACCATCGGGAGTACAGCCGCGTTCCGGTGCGTCTCTCACCACTTCCGGCAAACAAATACATAATAGTTTAAAAAACTAAAAAACACGCTTTTGTGGAAAACCGAAATTTTCAATAAATTTAAACTGTGTGGTTAACTAAAAAAAATATATATGCGGGTTTATCGAGATCGTGGAAACTTAGCCTTTCCACAAGATTTATATTTATAGTTTACAAATGAAAGCGCAAATATCGTTTAACTGTAAAGGGCCACGCAGCAGCCTCGGCTGTTGCACGAATGGGCAGGCCCGTCCAGGTAAGTACCACGACCTCACAGAAGACCAGCGTAAAGTGGAAGTATGACAAATACTTTCGCGTTTCGTCTGGTGAGTGAGGTAGCCGGAGCCCAATTTTCAAAAGGTTGTCAACGCATCTGTAACCCTCGGGTGTAGCGGATGTCCATGGGCGGCGGTATTCACTTACCATTAGGTGATCCGTCTGCTCGTTTGATAACTTTTCACATAAAAAAATCTATAAAGGCCCCTAAGGCCAACAGTTTTATATCCTGCAGAAAAGCGCAAATATCAATACAATAAAAATACCAGTGACGCTAAGGGGACGGAAGTCATTTGATTGTTCACATTTAGCGAGGTCATTTAATTTGTTCCATGTTTTTTTTTGTGACATGTAGTTTTCTGTTAGCCCGGCTTCGATAACTTAGGCGGAAGAGGTCTGTTCTTGACTAATTAGTGGTAGCCTACCTATCTTACGCTATTCCGTGGGACTCTTACTTTTTTAAAACAAGAAAAATGAAACCGGTCATGCATATGAACCAAGTTCAAAAATAATTTTGCAATATTAGTTAACACTCTATCTAGTATTTTTTGTTTCAAAATATTCTGCCGTCTATTCAAAACATTTTACGTGTTCTCAACAATATAAAAATATATTTAATTGTTTGCAACCACGAAAACTCCTTAAGTGTATTAAAGCAATAAAAGAAGGTATGTGAGTTCTATTACACGAAGAATGAGTTTGTTCTGGCCGCGGACAGTAACGGAGGTTTTAATTGTCATTCCTTGACATTGCATAGCAACGTTTATACTTGTATATACAAAACTTTATGATTGTAATAGCTGAGAGAGATAAAAATGCCATTCAGCCATTTCAGAGCCCATTTCATCCATGATAATTTTGGTTTTGTACCTTTATAATTTTGTTTTATTTTTTTGTGACGTAACCAATTACAAATAAAGAAAGATCCACTGTAACAACAGTACCTATAAATATGTGCAGTACATAGTGCAGTACCGGAACCTAAAGCTTAATAAATCTGCTAACATGTTCCACTGCTGGGCAAGGGTGATACGGTGATCATCACGGTATCAGAGATGTTGAAGGACCACCAGGATCAGGCAGTTCATCTCAGAATTAAAATATTATTATATTATTACATTTTTATCACGAAATTATCTTTTTATTTTGTTTTTCAACCGACTTCGAAAAAGGAGGTGGTTCTCATATCGACTGTATTTTTTTAAATTTTTTTATGTTTGTTAACTCAGAACTTTCGACTGAGTGAACCGATTTCGACGATTAATTTTTTATTTCGGATAGTATGTTTTGTTTTTAGTTAATTAAAAGTGGTGTTTAGCAAATCTTACGCTTGCGAAACAGAGCACTTATCTTAAAAAAATCATTTATAAAGCCAAATGAAATGTCAACTTGATGAACAAGATCTTGTTAACAAGAGCCGAAATTCATCCCAATCCTCTGCGATAAAAGCGAAATTAACAACCGTTCGGAAACAACGCGTAACATTCTCGTCTCTGTCGAGAAAGGGGATGAAAGTTTTCTGCCCCGCAAGGGGTACCGCCTGACAACACTATACATAATATTGTGTGTGATAGTACATAAAGCTAATTCGGGAGTTATGAATAAAAATAGTTAATAATTTGTTACCTAGTGGGACCCAAATATGTATAAAGTAAAATTAATAAAATACCGACAACTTTTAATTATTGGCATTGTCACTTAAACCAAGTACCTATACTATAGTTGCCGCCGGATGGTTTCTCGCCTTGTCGTAGCGGAACGGCTTAGTATTTTAACGAACAGAATTTGTGTAAAGTACTCACTGACAAATATGAGAAAATTCAGGAAAAATTATAATAAATCATTGATAAAACACCATATGATATATAAATAAGGTATTTAAGCAGTTGTGGGAGTATCGTCTATTGGTCTTAGATTATAGATAGGTAGATTGAATGATGGATGGATGGCGAAATGAACTCAAATATGGCTGGCCTTTAGTATTGGCTCAGTTTGAGGTAGCCGCTTTTGGTTGTTATTCTTTTAGCCGTTTATTCGATAAATATTATCGCTGAGCATTGATAGTTCATTAAAATAAGTGGAAATAACAAAAAGACTGGCTCAATATACGGTTTTCCATTGTGTGTTCTAGTGCTGAGTTTTATGTCAATCATAGGAGCAGTATAATGAGTATTTGTGTAAAAACTGCGTACCATTGTGAGAGCTGTGCGAAACAACTTGTTTCATATCGAGATTGTTAGTTATTTTAAAACGAGAAGCTTTATCAGAAACGTGAAAACATATTTTAAATTATTGTCTAAGTTTCAATGCTTTAATTTTCACTATTTACTCCTTACTAGCGTTATGTTTTTAGTCTATTTATGTAAATACCTAATAATTTAATGTAATTATTAGTGTGGCATTGTCATTTCAAGAAATAAACTCAAATTCGATGTTAAAGGAAGTGTTTTAATATTGTTATGTTGATATTTGAAATTCATTGCGTGGAGGCAAATGGCATGTGACTTAAACGATAACCAGAGTTTCCATGTTATTTTGATTATTTTGATTAGTTATTATGATTCACGGTGAATGCATAAATACAAAAGGTCATAGGCTACTCCTACTTCAAAATCTAATATCATTGACTGAAATTATAAGTTTGAGATGATAAAAATTATAAGGATAGTAATATGTGCTACCGAAATTATCTTTCTTTTAGAATTAATTGACGAGTGGAGTTGGAAATATGCTTGTAGTATGTTGAGAGGGTTACTTGAAATAATATACAATATTCCTAATAAAGTAAATAACTTTTTTATACCCAGATTATAAACTTATGATATAGGTAAATAAATAACCACAATATTATCATAACCGACGTCACGGTTGTGATTTACACCAAACAATCTTTGTAATGAGCCTGAAAAGTACTCTCAGGAGTGTCGCTGGCAGGGTGTGCAATTAAGAGGTGTTTTGTGTAGATAATTGTTCTGGTAGAGCTTAATGAATTTTGTGCTTGTTCCACCTTAAACTAAAACGCGTAGAGTGTATATTATGAATAATAGTTTGTCATAATTTTATTTTACTACACTAACTACGAGCAAAGAAATTCTTGTATAAATGAATTTATTTATTCAAATAATAAACACTAGGTTTTGTTAATTGATCCTATTTATTTTTTTTGGAAACTTGAGGAAGAACCAAATCATTTTTAGATCTTAAAGTTCAGTATGACTACACAATAAGAATCGGTATTATATCGGGGTGGCACAAAGAGCTTGATGTTTTTCAAGTAAGAATCAGCGGCTATTTATGAAAATGAGCTCAGTTCCTCTTTTCTTCATGATTCCCGCTCAACCTATTTCTACTGAGCCATAGGAAGAAACTTTCTGAACACATCTCAGTCGCTCACCGTCTCCGGTACGTCGAGAGACTCTTACTCGTCTCGAATTCGGTATACATGCAAATCTAGATTCGTCACAACATTGGATTTGATCCATTCCATTTTGCGACTGATGTACTCGCTCACTGCACCATGCTTTTCTACAACCTCAATTTCCATGACATGGTGGGCACCTTATCGGGCGTCGTGCATGAAGGCCATAATCTGCAGTCTGTATCGTACAGTTTGGGGGTTACCAACTGCGGCAGTCGAGCTTGGAAGCCTTAAGGTAAAAATCAACCAAAATCTAACAAAACATTTTTTTTTATTTAAATGATATTCTTTTTTCTGCACTTAGGCATTTAAAATATGGCTAAATAAACTGATGTAGCAAATATCACAATATTATATCGGGTTGCTTAGCACTTTTGATATGTTACATTTATGACTTAATAAATTTTATTAAAACATCGATAACATTAATATTACATGTATAAGATGTCTATCGTAGGTATTTGTTTACCTCATATATTTTAAAAACATAAAAGGTTGTTTCTTTATTGTGAAGAAAATCATGTACAATCAGAACATGTACACATTTTAATTGAAAACTGAAAAAAAAAACAACACCAGCTTGATATACTTACCGGTAACCGCAATTAATTAACTTTTACCACTAACCAATTATTTGAAGACTTATATGAAAACATTTTATTGTACTGCAAACACAGGCGCGGCGTTCGTTTCGGATCGCAGTCCCAATAGTATGAAGGGAATGTTACTTTGATGATGGTTTGAGGCCAAGGAATATAATTTTTTTCTTGTCGCTAAATGTGATTTAGTGCTAGAATCTAGGTTTAAGCATTATCAGTGGGGACAGAATTCTATGGTACCCCATCTCGCGTTAACTTTTGTGGAATAAAAATTAAATAAAAACGATCGTTTTTATCAGTAAGTTTTTCTAATAAAATGAATGTTTCTGGTGTTCCTATCAACAAACTATTATTACCGCATATAAGTTTGTTTTCTGCAGTTTCGTTCAGATAGAATCTGCAGTAACAGATTTTTTTTCAAGGTATCGTTACAGTACTATCATTCAGACAATTACAAAAACTTATTTCATCAAAAAGAGTTAATATTTTATGTAACTTACTGCGCATTTTTTTTTCTAAAAATGGACCAAAACAGCGCCATTTCCTCACTTGGAATGATTTGCCTGGATTGTAGTAATTGCTGGTAATACAAATCCCTTGAGATGAGTGGGATTAATTGCTCGGACGCTGAGCTCATTACCCCAGCTAAGCTTTTAAAGAGATAAGAAAAGAGGATGTAATAGATTTTATATATTATGGAACTAAATATATATTTTTTTAAATATAAGGATAAAGTAACATTTCTAGTTTTTAAATGTTTCATTCTAAAATGTAATATTGAAAAAGAAGGTCGTTTGTTATAAAGGAACTACACTAGATGGTGCCTAGCATTGCTGGAAATGCAATAAAAAGAAACTGGATAAAATACGTTGAGATTAAAATACGTCGGTATGAAGATAAGCCGTAGCACAGTGGCTAGAGCAGCGGACGCGTATCCGGGATTACACAGGTTCAAATTTACTCAAACTTTTTGTACATTTTCCTACACATTTCAAATTTTGAATATAATATCTGAATGAGTATATTTTTAATATTGATTCAGACTATAAGACATACCATATAAAAATATGAGACCCCCTTTTGAAAAATTAAAAATCGTAGGCTACATTATCCTTCCTGATACTCTATCAAATCTATAAAATTCGTGTTTCGGGAAGTCAAGTTAGATTTACAATAAATTTTATTGATAGAAATTTTTAATATAATAATAAGTATCATGGGCTATGGTAAAAAGAAAGGAAATGCTTGAGAACAAAAAATATTATTTCTGAATTCGTTTACGTTTAGTCATGTATATCTTCGCCTAGTAACTATAAAGGTGCATAAATTGTGTTTATGTATACTCCTTATATACACCCGGCTTACACCCATTAACACAAAAACGTTCGAATTGAAAATATAAAATACTTAAATTAATTTATGGCTAAAACAAGGCCCTCTGCTCTGATTAATTCTTTTATTTGCACGAAAATTACATACATTAATTAATTTAGTTAGTTTTAGAAATAGACTGAATTTATCGTGTTTTTAAAATTTATTTTTACGTACACCGTTGTCCACGATGTTTTGCCAGTCTCTAACGTACTATGTTGAGGAATGAAAATTAGAGCGTTCTATTAAACCCCGACCAGAACAAACTCATTGTCCTTGTAATGGAACTCGCATACCTTCTTTCGTGGCTTGAATGTATGAAACATTTCGCTCATAATGGATGGAATACAATGCGAAGAACCTTTTTATATATAAAAAAAATCATACACAACATAGAAATATAGAATGATCATAGACAGATCAGAAATAACTGAGATGTATAATATAAGTACATGAAGGTTTTTATACCTTTTTTGTCCCGATACGAATTACCGATTTAGGAAAATACCCGATGTATTGCTAGTTTACAGTTTACAGATTTTACGGAATTATCATGACATTCTCTAAAACAACAATTAAATGGGCTTTTATTCATTATTCTTTAAGTAGAACTCGTGAAATCTTAGCACAGTATAGTTCAGGGATAGTTGAACTGAAAGAGATTTCACGACATGCTTATTATAAGCTCAACGTGAATCCTATTTTTTTTAAAAAGCATTGCCCTTATTTTAAGACGTTATCCTTTGTTGGTAAGCCGTTTAACAAACATAAATTTCACAAAGACAAACACCCTTGCCAAGATATTGGCTTCGGCGTCGGGGGTCGTGGGTTCGATTTCCACACGGCACAACTATTTGTGTGATCCACAGATAGTTGTTTCGCATCTGGGTGTTTGTCCGTATGAAATTTATGTTCGTGAAACGTCCTTACAACACAGGATAATGTTATCCTACAGTAAGGATAATGTTTAAAAAAATCCGTTTGTAGTTCGGTAAATATTATTTTCATGTTAGGTGTTTTCGGAAATAAATAACTGATAATAATACATGAAAAAGTGTTTACAATACAAATGATGGGTGCGGCTAGTCTCATGTATTTGGTATTATATCTCTAATTTTATTGCAGTATTTATTATACGGATTTGTTGGTACTAACTCAGCTAATGATAAATATGAAATATTTATCATTAGCTGAGTTAAAGACTATTGATGTTCAAATGTATGTAGTCCGAAATATTGTTATTGCCACACTATTATTTGAATCAACTCTCGAGTCCACTATGTATACTTTGGATTGCGTAGGGAGAGTACGAGTTGAGGGTGGTAAAGTAGGAGGCAGTCTCCCTCTCCTCTGCATCTAAGGTTTAAGTATTAAGGACTTCCGAGGGAAAGTCAGTCACGTTGTCATGTTTTTTAAACGTTGGCTCAGATTTGGTTCGTACAGGAATCCCGTTATTAAAATGCGCTGCTCTCGAATGCATGCAAATCACAGACTGCTGATTTTGCTGGCGTTAATGGTGACTAGTGAGTACTGAATGAGAAATCGTAGTAACAGTACAAAGAGTTCTCCCGCATACCGCACCATCGAAATGAATAGAGTACTTTTTAAAATTGTTTAAAGCTGTGTACTATTGTGAGAGCTTTTACAATTTTAAGATATTATTCAAAAAGAGGACAGTAGTTGCTCTGAAAAGAGAAACTTTATCGGAAAAGAATGGCAATTCTTTACTTTGATATGCAACTGAATTTTTTCTCAAATAAAAACATAAACATATTTCAGGTACTTTGAAAATGTTCTGTGGTTTTCTTTTCACATTTTTAACTTTTAAGAAGATTATTATCAAACAAAAGAAAACTAAGTTGTGTCTCCTTTATCACGTAGGACGTAAGATAGTAGTCTAGAGTTAGAAAAATTAATGGAGCCAGCATAGATCCTTGTGCAAATTATTATTAAACTAGAATAGGCTGAAGGCGTAAAATTCAGACAGAAAGTAAAAATATGTATATAAATTATAGCCTATGTCTTATTCTGATGTATAAGCTATATTATTGTAAAGTTTCATTAAAATCCATTCAGTACTATTTGCGTGAAAGAGTAACAAACATCCATCCATCCATACAAACTTTCGCCTTTATAATATTTGTAAGGATTACTGACTACTTACATTGGTATATGCGTATGTTAGCTGGTTGTTACCTAACGATACGTCATCTTATTAAATAAGAGGTAAAAAGAAATAGATAAGTAAAACTCCTCACCGATGTATACCTTTGATGAATCGGCCAAAGATATCAATATTGACGATATTTTAACGACGTGAGCAATAGTTCGTAAGTTCGAACGGACGATTTTACTGAGTTTTATGCCTAGATTAGTTTTTAATTTAATTTTTTTTCATTTTTTAGATCTTTAATTTCTGTATACGTATAGCTGGTATTCTATTTGTCAATATAGAATACCAGACTTATTTATATTACAAAAAATTATATTGTTGACTTACCGTCAATCTGTCACATTAAATGTTAAATAAAAGCAATAATATAAATTCCGGTATATACGAACATTGAAAAATAAATACAAATTGTGTTAGGACGAATACAAAGACTCAGGATCGTCTGCCTCTTTGAGATGTCGAAACAATCCGTTTAGCCTGATGCAGCGCTTTTATGATATTAGTTCTATTCAGGTAGGTAGAAAAGGTATAACATAATACTAGTCTGATGTCTATGCGAGAGAAATGGAATTTGAAGTATTAGAAACCTATCACCCTAAACCTATTGTCTATTTTTGAAGTACAATACGGAGGTAAAAAATAAAACGAATTAATAAAACTGATAAAATAAATATAGGTAATGAGTAGAGTTAGAAAGTTCATAACTTTGCTCTATTTTATTTGTAATAAAATGTTTTAATTTGTTGTATCACATTATTATATCACAAAACCCAAAATGAGATTTTTGTAGTAGAGGTTATAATATAACCTGAGATTTTTTTTATAAAATAATCCTCTTTCGAATATAAAATTGCAGATTTACACTAATCTAAGCCTAAAATTACTCTCAGGAGTGTCGTTGACAGAGCGTACACACAAGGTGTTTAATTTGTGGACAATTGTTATGGTAGAGAGGTATTGAATTTTATACCCATTCCACTTTAAACCGAACCATACACAGTGAATATTTAAAGAATAATTACATTTCATTATCTTTTTTCGCTTAACATGTGTTAGTGTTTGATATTGAAGAATTTGCGCTGCTTTATCAAGAATTTCAATCATACATAAGTGCGTATATTAGCACTAAAATTAAAAAGATTAAATTTCAATAGCTAATGTGGCGTCTCTAGTTGTCCAATATACATTGTAGAAATGTCATTTGAGAAAATGCTAGCACATTAGATAGTTACCAAAATTGTTAAAATGCAGTAAAAACTAATATAAGATAAGGTATCTGGACTCTTAAGAAAGTGTCATTCATGAAATGAAAAAACTTCGTGTAAATAAATTATGACTATGAAAAAACTTCGTGTAAATAAATTATGACCGATAACATACAATATAATGCTTTACAATAGAATATAGAAATTAAAGGATTTTCTGAAAACCACATCTAAGAAAAATATTAGTCTAAAAAAAATAGCAGTTGATTGAAGTTACATACACTATTTCAAAAAAACTATTCGAAACGATATCATAACGTCAAAAAAATTAATAATCAAATAATTAAAATAACATTTTAAAATTATTTCTGTTCAGATTTTTCAAGTACCCGTATTTTTAAGACTAAATGTTTATTTTAAGCTTTTATTAGTACGTAAATCACATACAGCGAAGAAAGGCAGATTTATTTTAGAATTATCTTAATTTTTACATTTATCAACCGGCATAAATCTCGCTAGCTGTATTTAGGTAAACCATGGATCCTTTCCTTTTATGTACATTATTCCACGACCCCGCATGTTTTAATTCCTGAAATACACATTATAAAGGCTCTAAACAATACGAGTCGTCTAGTTTTAAATCTGAAGTAATCTTCTATCTGCCGGAACGAAAGGCTTTCTGTAGCGACCGTGCATGTATTGCTTTGGTAAAATTTAAATTAAATTTCAGTTTAGGAAATCGATTTCAATATGCACGATATATTTGAACTTTTATTATCATTTCAATGACCTTATCATCTTAATGTAATTATTTTTAATTTCACAACTCACCGTTCAGATACCGGATAAAACCACGCTTAATAAGTAAAGTTAAATCAGATCAGCGACAATGTTACTTCGGTCAATCTTGTTTTTGTTGTCATTACTACACAGTAACTTTATATTGTAATTGTTGTAGTTCACATTGTAAAATCGGCCCAAGATTAAATTTGATTTACATGAAATAGATAGGAATAGTTTTATAAAGCAAGAAACAATAATTTTTCATTTGGCATGAGTCTTTTATAAAAATATACACTGACGTATACATAATATTAGTATTTTTTATTAGAATAAAAGTATTTTAATAAAATTAGTTTACGGATCTCTCTCATATTATCTTCATTGTAAACTCCCGGCGTTTGAAAATTTTTATAGCATTTATGGTCACAGCTCCATATTAGTATTAATAAAATATTTTATATTAGCGTAAACATATGAAATTAATAAAAAACAATGATTTTTTTAACATCATTTAGTATATGTTAACATATATTTAACACAGATTAAAACAGCAAAAAATGAATAAAACCAAAATCATTTCTTAGTATCTATCTCGCTCGCACTTATTGGTCTTAGTCTTATGGGTACCGAGACGCATAGTGATTTCCGTAAGATGAATAAAAGCACATATCGATAAGGGAATTAATATTAATAGAAAGAACCGTTTTGTAATTAATGTTATATAAAAATAATATTTGTTCTTCCCCACTGGCATCTTCGTCCTCTGTATCGTCTTGTAGATTGATTATGAATGGTGCTTCATTCCTTTTAATGGCTTTCTGTAAGTCAGTGCTAGCGATATGTGTGGGCGTTATGAGGACCATCACGACCAGCTAGCGAATTATCGATAACATATTCGAGCGCACTACACATTCCTATCCCTATTGACGTATATGGCCCGACGAATCAAGATTATAAGCATACATTTGTAATAA
Source organism: Iphiclides podalirius (assembly GCA_933534255.1). Taxonomy (NCBI): domain Eukaryota; kingdom Metazoa; phylum Arthropoda; class Insecta; order Lepidoptera; family Papilionidae; genus Iphiclides; species Iphiclides podalirius. Next base: position 5,384,061 of record OW152830.1, read on the forward strand.
AACTGGAGACACAATACTAGGACCACTTAAGTTGATTGTTCCGAATCCACTGAATATCAAAATTACTTTTCGAAGAATAACAGAGTCAAGAGCTTTACCAGCACAACTTTTTACTAGTTTGGAATAACCGATAACAAATAAAAGCAGCTGAAATAGTACTGAAAATCCAAGAAGCCTACCTTCGCCAAAAAAAAATTCTTTTACTAGAAAATATGTCATCGAACGCAAAAATACGTTACATAACAAAAGAACACGAAAAATCCTGTTTAACACAGTGCTTTTTCACGACCCTTACCAATTAGTTTAAAGTAGTGATGATTAGTTTAAAAACAATTTAAATACAATTTCAAATGAATGGGTACTCATACCGAATGCTTTGATGATAATTATAATTTTATTGTATTTATTACATACATTTTATTTATGGACCCTTTATTACCACAGGTACGGGTTGCTAAGTAAAACGAAACATGATATGAATTAACTTGTAGATTTGCTTATTTGTAGTTGTTATTAAGTTTAGATTTGTGCACTACTCTCACACTAATTAAATTAGTTTATTTATTCACTTCTAATTACGGCACATGTAAACAACTTTAACGTTGGTGTAATTCAATTAAAATAAATTTTAAACGACAGAGAAAAATCACAAATGAATTAATCAACAAGCAGAACTCGGCGGTTAATATAAAATATTATATAATTCTGCTATGTTTATTGTTAAATCAGCGTGTATATCAAATTTTAGCTCAATCAGTTAAAGATAACTGATTTAAAATTCAGTTGCAAGATTCCACCCGGACAATCATATGTACAACATTGCAAGTTAAATAAAATATAGTGAAGTTTAAAAATGAAAGGTTAATATTCGTTTAATTTGTCGTATCTGCATAACTCAGACCGAAAATAAACAGAGTATTAGAAAAGTTTGTTACTAGAATCTGAATATAAGTACTTATAGATAGCGAATAGCATAATCAAAAGAGTAGATACAATGGTTGGTGGGAAACAGTTGCAACATGATTTTAAAAGAAAAGGAAAGATGTTGTCGTAAAGCTGTTGGGCCGTAACTCTCCGTAATAGATTGGCTGTTTTCCGTGTGCCAAGAGGCTCGTAAAGGCTACTAAATACGGACGTATATCTTCCTTACGAAACACGATAATTTAAAATTTCCAAATACTAAATAATTGAATACTCTCATTTATGAATAGCACTATAATGGCATCATTTGGTGGAACCATTCATACATATTATGTAAATAATTCGGATGGGAGGAAGCGAATACTTGCATTTTCAAGGTGATTTCCTTCGCAAGAGTATGAAAGTTTCAAGTGAGGTGACGTTAAGTTAGCTTGATAAGATATAGTGTCCATTATTCAGGATAAAAAAAATATCAACCAAAGTTCTGAATTTTAACTTTTGCACCTATTAATTCTATAATTATTGATTTAAAAGCTAGATGCTTACTCTGATAGTCTAGTTGCGTATTACGATCGTCATATAATTATGTAGATAGCGTAAAGTGAAATAGTACTAAAATATCATCTCAAATGAAATAAACTTTACAAATATTTTTTACATGGCGTTTTTACATTTGGATATTTTTCGAATAGAAAAATCTTTTGAATAAAAAAAAATGAATAAACTAAAAACTGGATGTTTAAATTTTGCAATGGTAGACACATATTTAAAAACAAACAAGAGAATGTTCAAAGATAAATATAAAAAAATGGTAGCTAAAATTTGAAGTGCTATTTTTTCCAACATCTTGAAAAAGAGTTTATTATTTTTCCAAATTTCACATAAGTACAAATATGTATATGTATCTTATGTCGTAGATGTAGATATATTTTTGCGCCAAAGTAATAAATTCGGATTCTGTATCAAATGAAATAAAATGTATTTATGTTTCTTTATTAATTGGATTCAGATTTCGACTAAAAGCAATATTTTGTCTGAACAATCGTTCTACCTTAGAAATGAACAAAATACTGCGCTTCTAATCCTGTGCCTCGGTACTAAATGCTCGTATTTCGCTGACGCAACCTTCGTGTTTGCCAAAATCGTTCCTAATGTGATTTATTTCACCGGCACTTATCCGACAAATCTAGATTTTTATTTGGTAACGTAATCTTATTGAGGAATTGCTGTAATTTGAAATTTACACTCTGTGCCGTGACTCGTTACTTGTCGCTATTTGAGACTTCTTATAGAATTGACATTGCTAAAGGAGTTTCAGTTATATACAAATTTTAATAAATAATTAATAATAGTAATAGTTACAAGCTATATCTATAGGGTTTAAAATTCGACAACGCTGTTACTTTTAGGGGGAACAAATTCAATACACCCATCCTGCACTAACCTTAGACATGCCAAGATGTTCATGAAGAATGTTCAAGAAAGTTATAGACGCTTCGACCTTGCTTAAAAATGCTATTCAATTAATAAGTTATGATGGTAGCCGTGTAATGGTACACGGATGACAACTTCCATAAAAAGATCTCATTCATAACAATCATAGGCGTTTTCCCATCTATTGTTTGTAATTTAATAACAGAATGAAGATCAATTTTCCTCATACCTACTTGGTATTTTTTCACGAAATGTTATTGTATTATAAATGAAACTATTTTTTACGGATTTATCGCGTTTAAGTTTAATTCCCTTCAAAATAGAATGCTTCGAAACCCGATGCATAGATCGGACACAAAATTAATAATTTAAATACTGTCGGTAGCCCGGGTTAACTATGGCTAAGACATTCAGACGTCCAATGTCCCGTGACCATGAACGCTGAAAAGGGTTTGAAACGTCGGGTGTTAAAATTAAAAATTATCGCGATGGAAATAGTAAATATACACCGTATCTATTTCATCACCATATTACATTTGTAATGGTGTGTCGTACGAGTCTAGTACGGGGCCTGTATAACTGTACTTAGTTTGTTCTGCATCTTTGGATTTACGATAACCGATAGGCTTTGTTCTTTCCTGTTGAAAAATCAATAACTATACTTATTTGGAAATAAAGAAACTACCTTTACTATGTGCCGTTAAATCGTTTGTTGCGGGAGTCTACATCAGAACCGGCGTTACCGGTCTAGACTTTTTGGAGACAATCAAAAACGGGGCTTAACAGAACTAGTAATCGAGTTCGACCTTCCTCTACAGTCTGCACTTATTTTTATTTTCCTTTAATTTAACTTGAGTTTAAACTCAAGGTTGAGGTTAACCTCAGTCTGTTATTTAATGATACGCGATAAGATTGAATATCAATTCTCTCGGACTGTTTATGTAAATCTTGGACAGCAAGCGCCCTGTAAATAGTTAGGAAATACAATAACATTTAGAGAACTTCGAGGACAGACTTGTTTGCAGATGGTGTCGCCAAGTTAACGAAATTTTTTTCTTTTAATAATTACAGATTGTTTTTATTTATTTTAAACTGTTTTATATTTTATTGTCAAGCATATTTCTTGTTCTCTCCGTTTACTTATAAGAAATTGAAACAGGACCTTTAATTGTAATGACACTAACGACTAATTGATGAATATTAAACTTCATTAGTCTTAAATAGTGTACATAATGTTGATTTTTCATTAAAAAAAATAAAGAAATAAATAAATAAATAAGTAAATGTCCTAAAATATTTATTTATTTATTTATTAAAATAAAGAAAAAAACCAATGTCAAATAATTCTTCATCTTAACCTTTATTTTTTTCTAGTGTGTGATTGTTAGGAATACTTAAAAAAATGTTTATTTAGCCGTCATAGCAAAAATTTATTAAAATAGTAAAAATAAAGTAAAGTAACAGCCTATACATGTCCTACTCCTCCCTCCTAAAAGCCTCCTCTGTACAGACGGTATCAGGGCACAGTCCACCTCGTGGACGCACTGCGCATTGGCGAACTTCACATATCTTCGAAATATCTTTTTTCTTAATATTTGAAAATATGTAGGCTTCCTCACTATGTTTTTCTTTACTGCTGAGGACGTAATAAATCAATACTTAATATTAACAATTTCATTGATACCGGCACCGGGGACTGAAGTGTGGTTGCTCGAGTATATTAAATTAAAGGCGTGCGTCCAGACACTGAGCTATCACGGCTACTAGAATTACAATAAATAATAATTATATTTGAGGCAACTGTACATTGTTTCAAAAGATGTAGTTTTACACAATACGCTTATGGTATGTCAAGCATAAATTGAAATACTTAATGTTGAAATTGTTCAAAACGAAGACGTGAACACAGTTATTATTAAAGCCATGTTTGAGAAATTCACACAAAGCTAAACAATTTCAAACTCGCAGACATCCTTTATACGTGATAATTAAATTTCTTGGAACTACGAACAAATTTGACAGCCTGCTCAGTCCAATGTTCTGGATCTTAGCTAAACTTTCTCTACGTGACATGTTAAAATGTCGGTCGCATACTGTATTATCGGTCGATACTAAAATGTTTTTAGTATTTCAATAAAGGTTAAACTAAGCCTTTAAATACAAACGATAATAAGGTTCCGTTGTAATTAGAGATCTATGAAATAGGAATATGAATAATATTTGATAACAAGAACATGAACACGTAATATGTTAAAAACTAATAAAAAAATGGCATGACGATGTCTTCTGTCCTCCGTCTTTTTTATTTTTAATATGAAAAAATCCATTATGGATACCTGCCGATTTGTATCCGACTTGCATAGATTAACTTCATGATGATCGATATCAGCTTTGACCACACGCGATCGCAGATTTGACACAAAGTTTATTGATTCAAGCACTATTTGAAAGTCGCTATATTCTGCCGCTATTGACGGAATATGCATAAATAGAATAGTTAGTTTTATTATAAAAAAACATTCGTTTAAAAACGTCTTATAAATAATGATATGGCCCTCCTTTGACAATTTGTTTCAATGAAAGACAAGTAAAGCACAAAAATTAATTTGACCGTTGTTCTTTAAAATAACACGCCTTTCATTGACAATATTTATTTAGAGTAAAAAGTAACAGCCTATATATGTTCCACTATTGAGGAAAGGCCTCCTTGTACAGAGTTGCCAATCTTCGGATCGGAGGACTTCATATAACTTCAAAATATTTTTATTTTTTATTCTATAGTTTTCCCTCATCGCTAAATACGTGATAAGTCAGCACTTAAAATAGACGTCGATTCCAGCATCCTCCTTATTCTGCGATAAATATGGCAATACTGTTGTTGCTGTTCTCCCTGAATTAAGTACAATGGGAAGTTAGGTTATAGCCTGTGTTATTCAGATGTATAAGCTATATTATTGTAAAGTTTCATTTGAATCCATTCAGTAGTATTTGCGTGAAAGAGTAACAAACATCCATCCATACAAACAAACTTTCGCGTTTATAATATTAGTAAGGATAATGGTACGGAACTCTTAGTGCGCGAGTCCGACTCGCACTTGGTCGGTTTTTTTATTTAACTTTAATGATTAGAGATGTTAAAATAGTCACGTTTTATGCAAATTTTGTTCAAAATATAGCTGACATAAAAAAAATTAGTAAATTAAGAATTTCAATAATGTTTTTCATCCAGTACAGTTTATTTTAGAGATGCGTAAATAAAAACATTGAATGCTCACAGTACGAAATCGTTTAAATATACGAATGAATATTTGTTTTCCATTTTGCGCGACTACCTTTTAAATTCTGTTATGTGAAGCGGTAACGGATGTTGTGAATAATTATGCTGGTCTATTGTATGTACGCATTTGATTTCAAACTGTAACATTTTTGTTTCTTTCCTTTCCTTTTGTTTAAACATCGCTCTTGCTATACTTAACATCGTTCTGTGTTCTACGTTTTACATTCGTCAATTTTACGCGGACAAATACCCGGATCCGAAACAATTATGTGGTCCACACAAATATTTGTCCCTCCCTGCAGAAGCTACTAAGTTTAGTATAATGTGTTTATTTTATAATATAAAAGTAAATAATAACAATCCTAAATTACTCCTCTACTTCAAGGCGCAATAATTTTTTTCAATAAAAAATGCAAAAGCCTAAGAATTCCTTTTAACTCTTATTTTACTATCTTTTTCTTTGACTAGTAGTGATCTGTAGTGAAATTTAGTTTTTTTCTTGACGAACTTAAATGACTTTCTGCTTTATTCCAATTTTCGTTCTATAAATTAACGCGAGGACCAACACAAGGTGGTGTATAGAAAGTCGGTGTTCGGTGATACATTTGTCATTTGTTGAGGACATTATTATAAGAACTATAAAACGTGTAAGAGTTGTTTAATTTTTTTAAAGACACCACATATGAGTTTGACCATTACAGCACACAATGTAAAGAAGGAAACTAATAATTTCTTTTATTAAACATGAATATTTAAACAAACTAATTTATTATTTTAATGATAGGCTCCCGTTTCAAATTCTTATTAATAGCATTTTGGTCACAGTCTTTGCTGAGACGCTTAACACCGTGACATCACAGTTATCATGTGCTACTGTCATTGGTAACACGAATTAATTAATATTTCCCCATCCGATATCCCCAACGAATCTATATTAATTTTCATTTTAAAATTCTTTGACAAATTCGGATTGGGATAAATAAATGAATGAATAGTAGATAAATGGCTTTAAAATTTTCATTTTTCGTATTCACTGCATTTACTCTTCCCTATCTATTTTATTCCTTTTGAATAGGCAGCCAGAATATACAAATTCATTTCTTTGTTTCGAATTCCCATTCAATATTTAAATTTGTGACAATTCATTTTGATTCAAAATCCACTATTTTTATTAGACCTAATTAGTTTTCATTTCTCCATTTTATAACTATTATTCACTTATTTACGTTACTAGTGAGATTATGTTATGCGGTTTTAACGCAGTGTATTTGACATATCAAATATTATTTCAGACTAGCTGTGTCGGCGACTTCGTCCGCGTGGAATTTTAAATAAAAAAAAATCTAAATTAAAAGTAGCCTTAGTTACTCCTTATTAAATCAGCAATCTGCCAGTGAAAGTCCCGTCCAAATCAGTCCAGCCGTTTCAGAGATTAGTCGAAACAAACAGACAGACAGACAAAAATTGTTATTTTGGTATATGTACCGTACATACATATGCATTTAGTAAAAAGCGGTTATTTCAATATTACTAACAAACACTCCAATTTTATTTATCTGTATAGATTATACATTTGTTTACACACGACTTTAAAAAGACAATTGATGTAATGCTCAGTACGTTAGAACATGTAACATTCCTATACAACATGGCGTACGCTGCTCATTATACGTATGGCTTGGCAAAGCCTTTCGATACGAAAATTTCTGCGTAGACCGCTCTTATAGAATTTGTGGCTAAATAGAAAATTTGTTGTCCATGCGACTCTTCTATACCAGCTGCATTCTGCCATCCAATTCTTAAAAAAGGAATTTTAGTAACTTATTTGCGTCTCGGTACGAAAAAGTAAATAAAAACTTGTGATTAATTAACCAGCCTCATCTATTTATAACTCGTATTTACTCCGGGAATTAATATAATAGAAAAGGTGCTGTCCCCATTTTAATAGAGACTTTTACCATTATTTAATGCCATTGATTGTTCTCATGGAGTTTAAATCTAGAATAGGGTATAAATATATGGTACATTTATACCTTCTTTATGTAAGGTAGAAGTTACTACTATAATTACTTCTGGTATTCTAGTCTCCAGAAGGTAGATAACAGTCTCTGAATACTAAGGATTAGTATTCAGAGAACTTAATAGGATTCACATACAAAATCATCAGGTAGTACTGAAATCACGCTATTGTCTCTGTCTATAGCTGATGAAACAAGACTTGGGGTGTATAATAAGTAAGTCTTTAGTTTATCGTAATAAATTATGTAGATATTTTTATTATTGTGAAATTGAAAGATACTACTCTTATAGATAATTATATTTTAAAATTATATGATATAACTTCTACAGTCTGTTAAATATAGGTTGATACGCGGGACATTGACATTGACATACAAATATGGATCTCGTATATGAAGTTTAGTATTTTTTAAACAAAAAATTGACGTAACACAATGTGGTACTTTATTTCATAATGTCACTTTAGTTTATTAATGTCAATGTCCCTCGTTTCATCGTATACTTAACTAACTGTAGTACTATATACCTAACACCACGAAATGGTAACACAGGTGCGGTAGTATCCTTTATTACATTTATCTATGATTGATGTACTTTTGTCTGCAGGATTATGTGCTCACTCGAAAACTCATTATTTTCATCTACCTGTTATTAATGGATATGAGCAGGAAATAAATACAATATCAATAAATAAAAACTAATTCAACGTTGATTTGTAAAATAAACATGAAAATCAAAAAAAATGTGTGCGTGTAGTAGCGTACACTCGTAAGAAGTGAAACTTTTTTATCATAGACAAACCTTATTATCATAGACATAAATACAAATTCTACAATTATTTCATTTTAGCTTTGTATGATATTTAGTTTCTTATTTGTAATACATAGGTGGCGTTAGTAATAAATTAAAACACACTATGGTTTGACCGTTGTAATTAGTATGAGGGTCCGCAAAAATTGTTGATTAAAAAACTTGCAACGTGAACCTTGTTTATTTCAATTAACCTCACGGACCCAAAATACAACCGCTTTGAATTTGTACATGGTCCTTCGTTGCCGAATAGTCAGCCAGTCAGTAGAAGGCAGACATTCGACTCGCGCGCGAGTGTTGTGAGTGAAGTTTTTTTGGAAAACCGAACTTGCGGACGTTGGATCGACGTCGCAACCGCAAGTTCCAGGAGCCGATCGAGGTTTCGAAGAGCATCATCGGTCAGCTTCAGATTGTGTCTTCGGTGGAAGGCGCAGTCAGGTCACGGTGTCGTGAGTGTCGTGCTCTGAAGTATTAGAGCTAGCACTGTCATTACTACAAAGATTATTATTGAATTTCATTAATTGTAATATAATTATTACTATCATTGATGTCGTTATTATATATTTGTGTTATTAATGGCTTATGGTAACTGAAATACGAAATATATTGTTTACATTTTAGAATTAGAATTAAAATAAACCCTTTGATTTTGCTGTTCACTTTAATATAACATATATATATATATATATATTGCTATGAACACACAAAGGAACTAACGCCATCTAGCGTCAACTATTAAAACCACTAAAGAATAAAGACGACATAAAACCCCCTATTCAACACTAGATGGCGTTAGAGGAACATTTTAAGATAAAAAAAAAGATGGCGCGTAACGGAAAAAAAATGTTACACTACATTTTTTTCCAACCCCGATAAAGAAGTTTCACTTCAAAAAGTATTTAAATAATAATTCCTAACAATTTCATAGTTTTTGAACACACCCAGCTCTAATCGTAATAAAGTAAATACGACCATTATTTACTTTAATATTATATAATGCTCGTAAGGGGGTAGGACAGCTTCCCACGAGATGGTATGACAATCTGTGCAAATGCACTGGCGATAATGAAAAGTCGATGAATGCAGGTGGCTCAAGAGAGAGCTTTTGCAGATTTGTGCAGTCTGTGGGGAGGCCCCTGTCCAGCAGGCTGCAATGACGATGAATGTTGGTACAAATCTTTCTGAATATTGTTGAACATTTTCGATATGCCATAAAATGGGGGAAAAAATTATTATATCTCCAATTATTTTTGGAGAGAAATATTTGACATTTTAACAAATTTTACTTTCACAAAACAGGAACAGTGTTAGAAAAAGATGCTTTTAAAAAAAATGAGATCGTTTTAAAATGAGTGGGGATGAAACATTTATTTTCCTTTCAGGCACGTGTTATTACATTAACCAGACCAACGTGATCTTATTGACTCAAGTCACAAATAACTCATCTGAAAAATCCAACACGAGAAATGATCAGAAAAATCTACATCGTATAACTGGGAGATAGAAGCAGAAACACGAATAAAGATCTAGTTCAGAGATTAAGAAACTTTTCAGTAAAGCAACAACAAAGTAAAATTTTTCGTTTGAATAAAAAAAATGATATTCCAATCGCATGTGAACTCAAACCAGAAAATGATGAAACTTTAAAATCTATGATTCAACGGCGCCGAAGCCAATAGCTTAACAACGATAACACCGAGTCACCTAAATTGCAATATGGATTAATTTCAAGTTCTTGTAAGTCAGTTTCCAATTGATTGAGGTATTGTTATATTGGCCGATTGATGGTTATGCAATAATAATTACGTATTATATACATTGGAGCGATGACAGTGGTACAGTTGCTCAGCTATTGGCTTCGAGGCCGGGATTCATGAGTTCAATTCCCACAAGGAAAAAGTATTTGTGTGACCCACGGATAATTGTTCCGGATCTTGGTGTTTGTTCCAAAGAAATGAACACGATTCACACGTTGTGCCGACTCCGCCAAGGTGTAAGAGCACCTTGGCGGAGTCGGCACAACGTGTGAATCAGCACTAGAAAGAAGAACTTTTAATAAAATCAATAATCTAATTACGGTATGTTATAGAATATGTTATATCGGAACCAGATTTTTTTGTCTTACTTGTTATGAGTTACTTACTTGATATGTAGGTTAGCACTACAATCACATCCTTTTATAGTAGTCCAGAAAGAAACATTTCAATATTTTTGGTATTGCTGAATAATCTCTTATTGAGTTTCAATCGCTATATAAAATATAATCTCCTGTTTTATAATATTACTAGCGACCTGCCTCGGCATCACACTGGTGCAATGCTGAATGTTTGTTTTCGACATCGCATTAGAAACCTCTAAAATTATCGGTGTTTCTCTTAAAACACTCTATCAATTAAAGAAAACCGAATTAAAATCCGTTGCGTAGTTTTAAAGATCTAAGCATATATAGGGACAGACAGACAGCGGAACGACTTTATTTTGTACTATGTAATGATAAAACAGACAGGCAAAATTCCGAAGCCATTTTAAGGACGATATTATGGCGGCTTATTCTTAATATTCAAGCTACCTAGATAAATATCTTTATATCGGAATTAAAACTAATTTTAAATGTTGTTTTCATGAAAGTGATTAGTTGTGCTCCAAGAATAAGGAATGACAACATTACGGCGAGAACATCGTATGCACGTGCATGCTTCAATGCTGCATGTATTCGTTTTAGTATTATAATAGAGTATTCCCACTTTACCTAGTACGTTTCATTCAGTTTATCGTCATTTTATAGACAATTATCTTTTCAGTATCCAGTATACGGTTCAGTAAATCTTTTATATCATTTAGGTTTTCGCTGCTGTCACAAAAATAACCGATATTTTGAAGGCTAATTTCCTGAATCTAGCGGTGCAGTTACTTTGAGCAGAGTTTAGGAAACTATTCGATTTCCTTCGGTAGATGGCAGACTTATCATTATCTTCTTTTTCATTGGTTTGTTCTCTCAATTTATTATGAATATACGTAGTTTATTTCACCATTATTAATTAACTTCTATGTTTTAGTTTTGTTTATTTTGTCGGCCGTAAAAACCAATATTGCTTTAATTCCATAGACAAAATATTTAATAAAAAATCATCGGCCGCTTAGCTTAGTTCGTAAAACGTCTGGACCCGAAACCAGAAGACGCACGTTCAAATCCCGTAGCGCCGAAAGTTTTGGTTCGTTTATTAACAAAAATTTACAATTTTAAATAAAATATGTTTATTGTCTTCACAATGGCATATTACACAAAGAAAGAAACATTGTCTATTGCATAAAAGTAAGTAATACTTTCTGTATACAGAGGGCAAACGAGCTGGCGGTTAAAGTGGTAAGTGATAACCCACCCATGTATAATTGCAACGCCCATAGAGATGCGTTGACACCTTATAATAAAGTGGGCCCCCGCTACCTCATTCACCGGACGAAACGCAGAAGTATAACATTTTCACTTCACGTCGGTCTTCTGTGAGGTCGTGGTACGTAACCGGACGGACCTGCCCATTCGTGCAACAGCGAAGACTGTTGCCTAGTCCTCCCACAGTTGCATTGTTGGTACTAGAACATGGTCCACCACGCGACCCCACTGCGGATTGGCAGACTTCACATGTCTTCAGTACGTAGAAAGGATGGATAACTGAAATTTTTAATACTTTAGAAAATACCCTCGTTAAGATAGATTAATTACGGCTACGGACCTATGTGTAATAGCTTTGGCATCAGGAGTGGTGTATTTGGCGGATTCCCCACACGGGACAATTGTTTGAAGCAGAAGCTGCTGCACCAATGGGCAGGCACGTTCGGGAAAGTATGATGGCCTATGAGACAGAGGCTTCTATGAAGAAGACCGACCTGAAGTGGAAGTATTAAGCTTTCGCGTTTCGTCTGGTGAGTGAGGTAACCGAGGCCCACTATTTTAACGTTGTAAACGCATCTGCAAGCCCTCGGGTGTTTTAGATGTGGGACGAATCACTCGCTTGACAAATCACATGAAAAAACCACAAATAATTTTTCGGGTATTACCAAGGTATACCCAAGGAAGTCAATGAATGATTAAATGAATTCAATTTTTTGACTTACTTGACTTACTTGATTTAAAATCCTATGTCCCCTAACTGGGGCAGAGGGCGTCCACAGTATATCGCCATCACGAACGATCTTGCGCTTGATTTTATATTCCACCACAAATGAGAAGTATACATAAAAGTGACTTGAAAGTGAATTTACAATTAGGCCGCCTAATCAATTCATAGCGATCTCTTCTTGGCAACCAATGGCGTAAAGGAAACGTATACTACGTCAAGGAAACAGTGTGGTGTAAGAAAGAAGAGTTTGTGCGGCGTGATGGGCGACGATCAACTTGTTTGAGTTGCTAACATAATAATTTTTGCATTGACTATTGAATTTATAATTTAAACTATATTGATTTTATTAAATCGGATTTGTTTCTTATTCTGACATTTATAACAAATATGTTCATTTAATTTTAAGGCTTGATTGAATTTAAACGTGATTCAGTTAAGCTACTAGTTATTACTCTGATTCATGGCTTGGGTTTCCTCAAAAAAGTTTTTGTATGACCCACAGATAATTAGATCTGCGTGGTTGCTCCCAAAGAGGGTTGACGATGAAAACATCAAATTACTGTTATTTTAACTGGTTCTGCCATGAAGAATGGGCAGAGTAAAATTAACATACACGATAAGGATGGAATGATCAACGAAAGTTTTTAGCCGCCTAACCATTTGTTAACATGTTAACTTTGTGGTACTCCCGGAATTTATTACATTGGGCCGTTCCGACACGTGATGAACGACCACTCTTTCTGCTACAGCTAATATTCAAGTTGTTAGAGACCAGAAGTGTTGTATATTTTCTGCATGACATTTGTACAAGAATGTAGTTTTTAAACGCGACAGTACTAATATATTATTTATAATATTTTGTAAACTGTATTTGTAAAATTAAATTAAGTTGTATTTTTTAATCATTCCTTTTGCAAGAGAAGGATGAAATAAAGTGCAAAAACAAAGAAAAAAATTAAAGTTAGTACATTCGGAGAGGTATTCAACAACCTAGAAACTTGTATTTTGCTGTAGGTTTCAAAGCTGTATAACCTTTAAAATGAAACAGTAATTTCAAAATTTCATTATTTTATTTTGTTATATGAAAAAGGAGATAAATGCGCATGCGTATACATACCTGATGCTAAGTGATCTTTGCCGCCCACAAACATTTGCAACACGGGCGGGGTTACAAAATGCATTTCCGGCCGTTGACGTAGAAATTCTTGGTTTTTTTTCAATACTGTGGCAAACATTACTCGAACTACATACATTTTTGAACATGTTTCATATTTTTATTTAAGAACAGCGTAATCATGTAGGACGTTTGGTACTGTAATATACGTGTGATAATAATAACAAGTGTATCTGAAAATCATACTTACTTAACTAAGGTGATTTATAAAAACAAAACAATGTCTACAATATCAGTACAAGAAAATGAAAATAGCACGAGAAACGATTTTAAATATTGCTCTTATATTAATTATTAAGTTTTTTATGAGCATATTTATACAATAAGCCATCTGAAATGAATGTCGCTAATATTATATATAATTGTTCATTACAATAATTTCGATGTTATAATAACATTCATTTATTTAGAAGTGTGACAAAACATGCATAAAATTTATTTTACTATCTTATAACTTACTGTTACGTGACAGCGTGCAAATGTAAGTATGGCTGTACACAAGGAGCAACCACTAATTCTCTGACAATAAACGTACAACCCTAAGTTTTAACAACCTGAAAATTTGCGAAAGCAAAAACTCGTAAATTTGTACATGCCCCCGCCGTTATTCCTTAAACGGTGGTTGTTTCTCATTCTGAGTAATGGGCACACATAGTTTGGGATTGCCAGAGACTTAAATATAGATTGTTCGCGTTAACCGATTTTTAACATCGGCACAGAAGTATGTATTATACATATTTACGCATTAATCAACGACAATTAATGTCGTTGATTTTAAAGACAAGCGCAAAAAAAAAACTAATAAATAAGAATATGAAAATTCAAACACAATTTATTTTACATTTATTTTATTTAATTATTTAATCTTTATGAACAAACATTTATGTACACAGGCGGACTTAATGCCATCAGCATTGTCTCCCAATCAATTTTGAGGCGGTCCAGAAAAGTTAAGGTAGGTTTCATTCATTTGATTGGCAGCTGCAAGCCGTTCCAGATTATAGATTTTTTGTTTTGAATTATTCAAAATTTAAATCATGGAATTTCGTTTTGAGCAAATAAAGAATATAAATTTATCGGACAATAATCTACAAAGATCAGTTTTTTCATTGATTTCATGATCAACTGCAAGTTATTTAAGTGCAAAAAATATATATAAAAAACTAAAATTCAGGTTTAAAAAGAGTTATTTCGAGTTCTTTTATAGTAAATACCTACTAAATGTTTCATCACATCTTTGAAGTTTTGTAGCATTGACGAATTTGAATTAACTGCAACGGAAAGTCGATTTATTTGTAAATACTATTTATGCTATAAAATATATTAGGATTTTATTAATTTAAAATTAATGTTAAAAATTAATAAAATCCTATATTCCATTCAACGAGTTTTTTTACAATTAATAAGAGGGAGATCTGGGATTTTTTTTTTTAAATTAAAAATAATAATAAAACTATTTTGTCTAGTAGTAAAATTTTTATCTCATGCAATATGTATATTATATATATTATATGATTATAACATTTCATGTTATATAAAATTTCATTGCATAATATTTTTTATAAAAGAGAAATCTTCATTTGTCTCCTGCATATAGCATATATATATATATAGTACAGACAAGAAAAATGAAAGAAAATAGCCACATCCTTGGAATAATTAAGCAAAATTATCTTTTGAAAAATAGTTCGCACTGCCAAAGTTCCCAGTTTTATTTAATGGCAATATTCCTTCCTTTTTAAATTATGCCCACAAAGCAAGTGGGTAATTGATTCCCCTATGATCAGAGTGGCTGTTCAAAGTAATACATCTTTTTACTTTTCTACTACGTTAAGTCTATGTGAGGTCACCCGCAAACATTAACTAATGATATTGGAGAGAAAGGGAATATAAGGGGAAAGATCCTCTGTCTAATTACTCAGTGGTTTTGTTGTTGCCGCAAATCATCATCATCTTTTTGGAAAAAAATGAGACGGGCATAAATAATCGTTTTATTTACAATAAAGACTCATAAAATAAGTTTTGAATAATAAAGCCGTAAGCATCAATAAACAACAATAATAAAATACTTAAAATTAATAAAATAAATAATAAATGTAGTAATATCAAACTAAAATGCAGGCGGGTAGATGAAGATAAAACTACTTTGGGATTAATTTACATGAACGTTAACGTTTTAAGAATTAGAGTTATAACTTTCAAGACTATTAACAAATATTACGTTAACCTTGCGAACAATTTACATTAAAATTTAAAATTGTCGCCGTTTCATATTAAAATACATTAAAACGATTTTACAGTTGAAGAAGGAGGTTCTTTTAAATAAACAACGTGTATCATATAAAAAAAAACATGTTTATCTAAAATTTTTCGAAGGACAAAGATATCAAACTACTATTTTTAAACAAACATGTTATTCTTGTCGAAACTTTGCAGTTTACGAAAGTTTTACTGCACCCAGTAAATACCCGAAACGATCGTGATGGTGCCGTCAAGAACTTTAAACGTCGCGAAATTTCCAGTTGCAGTGACATTTTCGACGTTATCGATTTCCGACTAACCGGAAACATTTAATAATGAATTTAAACATTTTTTCCAAAATATCATTTGTCATCAACACAAAATTTGGAGTATTTATTTAGAAATTAGAACAGAATATTTAATTTGTAACTTACAATAAATTGAATACTAATAAAATAAGAATCACTGTAGGCTGGACGGGACGTTAACTTGACCAGTGTAGTAACGACGGAAAGAGTTATGCATATCTGTTTATTTATTGACTGCGGAACTAAAAATATGAGATTTGTGCTATATTTCTCTCAGAATTCCAATAAAAAGCAATTTATTATAAAGCTTTCTCGTATTCAATTTGTTCATCAATGGTATATTTGAAAATTATAAGCGTTTCATCGACCTGGGTTAGTCATTAAGCTTTCGATGAAATTTCTCGTGTTGGTTTTAATTAAGTATTATAAGATTTATTACATGGAGATTATAAATATCTGTTGAGTGATTGATGTTTACCGTAGCATGTTGTGGAAGTTATAATTTACATGTTATTAAAACGTGATCCTATATTAAACATTCGGTTATTGTTAAATATGAAATAGTTACAACACTGTATAAAATTTACATTAACTTAAAATTATATTTAAGATCAATCTAATATACCTGCTTAGTTGATGCACTTTTTTCTATCTACTATACTGTTTTATAAAAATAAAGAGAGTTATGGAAGTGGTATAAAAAGTGAACATATTAATACTTATAATAATATTTTAAGCCAGCAGAAATTATACCATTCTACGTGATTTTTTTAAATATCGGGTCATGAGCCTTTTAGTGACATTCAAAAGTTTATCGATTGTGCTTTGTGTGTGTTACCATTATTGCGTTTATTTTCTTTTCGTGTTCTTTACTCCTCTGTGCAATGACGTCTATTTATGCCATTATAGAAAAAGAGAAAACTAATCCTTTTCTACTTTTTACTATCGTTAGGCAGATGTTTCAGCTGTGATGAATGGAGGGGCTCGTCTGGGTTTGTATCACGGCCTGACAAAGCTGCTTGTAGTGCAACGTACAATTTTTATATTTAATCTTTTGAGTAAGTTACTGTGGTAGGGCCACGCAGCAGCCGCGGCTGTTGCACGAATGGGCAGGCTCGTCCGGATAAGTATCACGACCTCACTTTCGCGTTTCGTCTGGTGAGTGAGGTAGCCGGAGCCCAATTTTCAAAATGTTGTCAACGCATCTGCAAACTTCGGATGTAGCAGATGTCCATGGGCGGTGGTAGTCACTTAACATCAGGTGAACCGCCTGCTCGCTTGAACTTTTCTCATAAAAAAAGAAGTTAATCAGCGCCCGCGTTTTTAAAGGTTCGCGTAACATCTGCACCCACGTTACTGTTGTAGATGTTCATAGGCGATGGTAATCACTTAGGGTAAGGTGGATCGTTTACTCGCTTGCAGCTTACTAAATAAAAAAAAATACTTTTCAATCCTTTACGGCTTAAGAAATTTATATCGCCCCTTTCTCCCCTCACATTAAACACATTCAGTCAACAACGCGAGTTGCTTTTAGAATTAACCTATCCAAAAGATTTTCACATTTAACACGTAGCGTTAATCTCTCGAGTTGAATTTATAGCCGGTAAACAATGGTTCCTTTATCCACCCGTGTGATTTAATCCGTAAAATGTACACGTGAAAGGCTCCGGACAATACTCCCTAGTTGTAGAAACGCTATTATCTGGATATGCTACCAAAATTTTGCTTCATTTTTCAGTTTATGTACTCTTTACGATATAGTACCTGGTGGACCGAGCTTTGCTCGTTTTTTTTTTTTGGTAAATCGTGTATTTTGGAAATAAAAAAAAAAAAAACAAAGAAAACCATGATCTGGTATAGAAAAAAAAGTAAAAACAATAAGTATAGTACATAAACCGCGGCCTTCTGCTACGTGGCCGCCCCATTACCGACCGAGCTATTATAACATTTTTTTTTCGGCGAAATTTACCGTCATATTTGAATGATATTTTGCATTCCTTGAAAACAGGGATAAAAGGACATTTTCTAAAAATGTAGGTATCATTTACATCTAGATCGGTTTTTCGCCCCCGAATCTACGCAGATACTAAATTTCATGAAAATCGCTGGAGCCGTTTCCGAGATTCCGAATACAAGAATTGCTCGTTTAAAGGTATTAGATGTATATAAACTCAAAGAATTAGGTTTTTTTTAAGAATTAGGGTATTATAACTTTTGGGTTACAAGTTATATTTATTTGTTTTCAGGCAATATATTCAGCGGTTTCAATTTAGAACAGAACTAAACTAACAGAAATACTGTAACATCTGAGAACGTCGTGAATATAAAATAAATAAAATAAAAATAAAAAATAAAAATAAAAAAGCCTTTTATTTCTTGCTACACAGTAGAAATTTACAACTTGAAAAAAGAAACAATGGTGCCGATATGTAGAATAAATTAATTGTATTTATAAACGTAAATTTGCAAGAACCCCTCTCAACGGAAGGTAAAGGCCTCCTCCAGAGTTGACCAATGTATTCTGTCCTCTGCTACTCGCATCCAGTTGGTACCTGCTATTTTTTTAATGTCATCTGCCCAGCGCGCATTCGGTCTACCCCTTTTTCTTTGGCCCGATGGTCCTAACCATGATGTCGTTTTTGTAGTCCAGCGGTTGTCAGTAAGTCTGGCTACGTGTCCAGCCCATCGCCATTTTAGCTTCTGTGAGTAACTGAGAGCGTCGATAGCTTTTGTCTTCTGTCTTATAGCAGTATGACGGATTTTATCGATCTTCTTAATGTTCAGAATGCTTCTTTCCATACTTCGTTGGCTTGTTATGATCTTATTTTTTACTTTCCTTGTAAATTTCCAGGTTTGACAGGCGTATGTTAGTGAGGGAAGTAGACAGGTGTTCATGACTCTGCTTTTGAGTTTTATGGGAATGTCGCTTTTAAGAATTTCCTTGAGACTCCAGAACTTCTTCCAAGTGATGTTGACTCTTCTCTCTACTTCCAGTTCGTTGCTGTGTTGGTTAAATGAAATTTGTTTTCCCAGGTAAACGTATGTATCTACATAGGTTAAAGGCAGGTCTTTGAGATATATGGGTATTCTAGTATGGTTCGTCATGATATTAGTTTTATTTAAGTTTATTTCCAAACCTACTTTACAACTTTCTTCATGTAGAGAGTTTATCATCTGTTGTAGTTGATTTGTGTTTTCTGATAGCAGAACTATATCGTCAGCAAATCTCAGGTGGCTCAGGTAACATCCATTTATGTTTATGCCGACTTTCTCCCAGTTTAGTTTGCGGATGATTGACTCTAGCACCACTATGAAGATTGTTGGCGACACTGGATCTCCTTGCCTTACACCTCTTTTAATTTGTATTATTGGTCCAGTGGTCTCCAGCTTCAGTCTGCTAGAACTAGAATTTCCGACTCTGACCATTGACGTGGAGTGTTTTTGCTGTTCAGTATCATATTGAACAGTCGGGTCAGCGGTTTAGCTAGATACTTGAATCCTGTTTTTATAGCTTCGTTGTTGATCCTGTCGGGCCCTGGGCTTTTATCTGTTTTTAGTGCTTTAATTCCTTTGGCCACTTCGTTTTCATCGATGGTTGCTTTCGTCTCCTCTGTGTTAATACTCGGTAATTTGTATGCTGGTAGGTTCGGCAAGCTATAAAGGTTTTTGTAAAAATCTGTTGCTATTTTGAGTATTTCTGTTCTATTTTGTGTTATGTTAGTTTTGTTTTTTAACTCCTCAATCCATGATTTATGTGTTCTCAAATCCTTATACGCTTTTTTGGCGCTCCCTGTGGTATGAAGACATTTTTCAATGGTTTGCGCGCGGTGTTCCTTGTAGTCTTGTTTAATTCGTCTACTTATAAGCTTATAAAGTGCTTTTAATTCATTTTTCATGGCCCTTGTTTTTGGTTTTGTTTTATGTATTTCTTGTCTTCTACTAATTAGTGCCTTTGTTCGTGCTGATATTATTTGGTTTGTCTCTGTGTTTGCGTGTGTGTGTGCTTTTTTCAAGCTTGTATCTATTGCGTTTATTATTTTATCATAGCAATTCTGAACGGTGTCTCTATCATTCCAGTTGTTGAGCAGATTTGCAGAGCAGCTGTTCAGTGTGTCAATGTAGGTTTGCACTTCATCCTCATTTTTTAACTGGGATCTGTTGCATTGACCAAACTTGGTACGATTTCTGGACCTTGGAAGTATATTGAATGCTGCTCTAACAGGTCTATGGTCCGAAGGGTAGGTGATGTTTAGGACCTGTATATTGTCTACGTTTCTTGGTAGATTTGTTAAGATGTAGTCTATTTCATTTCTTGTATTACCATCAGGTGATTTCCAAGTCCATCTCTGTTTGTTGCTCTTTTTGAAAAAAGTGTTCATAATGGCTAGATTGTACTCGTACGCGAAATCAATGAGTCTATTTCCTCTACAGTTTCTATTACCGTAGCCGTAATTTCCGGTGATGATTTCGTTTGGTTTTGGTTGACCAATTTTGGCGTTAAAGTCGCCTATGACTATTATTTTATTCCCTGCGAGTCGTATGGCTTTTTCGACAGTACTGTAGAAGAGCTCTAGTTCTTCATCTTTCGAGGCCTCCGTTGGGGCGTAGGCTTGAATGATGCCTAGGTCTAAATTGCTGGTATGAATCCTTAGCAACGCTACTCTTTCTGACAATCCCTTGAAGCATGTTATATATTTTTTCAGGTGTTTTTTGATAATAAAGCCTACTCCATATAATCCTGGCGTTTCTCCAATGTGGTATAAAATAAACTCGTCATATTCCTCTATTTTGTTGCCGAGTCTTCTGACTTCTGAGAGACCAATAATATCGTATTTTATGTTTCTTAAGGATTCTGTTAGTTCCAGTAGACGTGAATAAGTCGATAGTGTTTTGACATTATAAGTCGCTATATATAGGGTGTTGTGATGATTATTTTTTGTGGTGTTTGAGAAAACTTCTAGTTTTTCCTCTGGAGGGTTTTGGTCGTGATCTTCCACGGAGACCAGCTTGGAAGATGTGGTTTAGTGTTCGTTTTAATTTGTAATGTGTTTTCCGTCGTGAATATAAATACAGTATACTTGTAAACACATTTCATAGTAATAGTTAATATTTCTTTATCAATTCAATGCGTAGTTGCTAAGCTAATGACTTCGGCACTGGGGTCGCTGGGTTTGATTCCGAAAAGGAAAAAGTATTTGTGGTACCTACAGTTAATTGTCCTGTATATGGTGTGGTATTTGTCCCCAAGCAGGGATGGTGTCAGGCGGCCGTTCATAGTTTTCTATGAACGGCAGCCTGACAGCATACTTCTAACAACATGTTTAATCCAACCAATCTTAGTCAATACTTCTAAGAACATGATTCATGTGTCGTTAGTTTGCCCATTAAGTTTTACTATTATAAACAACTATCACAAAATGTCTTCGTAAAATAAAATAAAATCGTGTCGCAAGCTTTTTCACTAGATTGCTCGGAAATCGGTGGATATCAAAATGAGTTTCCGATACTAAAAGTTAACATGAGCTTTATCTGAACAAAGACGTCTTCTAAAGTGTATTGTGATGAATTTCGCTGCAATCTAAACTACGAGACGGTAAGCTGGAGTTGAACAACTGAAAGCAAATGCAAATGTTTGAGATGAGGATTTGTTACCAAACTTCGTTTCGCCGTGAAAATTATTATGCAAAAGATGTAATGACAGTTATGCACCAAAAAAACAATTTCACATAGTTTTTTAGATCTCTTTTATTTTTACGACTTACTGCTTCAATGTTATAAATACATATGTATTAAAATTTGTAGAAAAATGTATAATTATGTAATTAAAAACTCGTATATATCAAATAAGTGCCTTGTATTTTTATAAAGAAATAGTGTATGAATATTAGAGTATATTAACAATTAAAACCTTTTAACAATTAAAACCAATTAACCCTGTAATTGAAAATTAACAGGTTTTGTTGCATCTTTTTTTTTAGGGGTTACTAGCTTTTCATTTAACTTTGCAACAAACGACATTTGACACCATTTCGATTTCCGAAAATTCCACCAAAAGAGCAAACATAGTCCCGATGTTGTGTGAAAATTGGCGACGTGACTTTTTGCCATTTCTCCAACTGAGTCTCCAAAAAATAAAACTAACGTTGTTAATGAGACACTGTTTTTTGTTATTTTGGGAAATACTTACTCATACTTGACCTCTTGGGGGCAGAGATGATTAAGAGCCACACGATATTCTACAAATGTGTTGCATATCAGCAGAGCAAGAACAACGCTTTCGCAACCCTGCCTATGGTGGGTGCCTCAGGGGCCCCTCGTCTCGAAGCAACTCGTCTCTCCTCCAGGAAAAGCATCATTCACCACGTCTTCCTATTCGGCTCGATTTGCACGGACAATGACTTCACCGCGTCCACTTATCAGAGGCTATGGGAGCTAGAAGAGTAAGTGTTAATAAGCAGGGATCCTTTCAGCCCTCAGCTGCGGATCTCGTCTAGGGCTCCGCCATTCATTAAGTTTCGGCCGCGGAGGGTAGACAGAACGGCCTATCGCAGTACCGACACTCTTATCTCGTGATTTCACGATGAGATTGAATCGATAAGAGTCGCTGTTTCTAAAACCCTATCAACCTATCCCTCACACCTTGCTAGCTCGCATGATAGTTTGTTGAGCTTGGAAAAGGCAAGAACCCGGTCTGAGGGTCAATATCATAAGACACCCAACTCGATTATAAATGTTATTACGACTAATCAATTATTTTTTGTGTTGGCTTGTATTTTGTATTTAAGTTTTCTGTAAAATTGTGCACTTAATTCTCTTTTGGTTTTTACTTCCACTAAAGTTTTATGTTAAATAAATAAATCCTAATAAACTTAAATTTGTACTACTCTCACGTAAAAATATATTGTTGTGAAAAATATGTTTTAAATATGAAAACATATTTTTCACAACAATATATTTTAACTTTTTTTTTCATTGAGTTATGGGCCTACTAAATCGGTGCCAAATTACATCCTGAAAAACGGAAAGCCTAAAAAATGGAAACACTAAAGCGAAAGTTAAGTTCACCTGGAAATCGAACCGACGATAAACTGTAGAACAAGTCGTTAAACGAGACGTTTCAGTCTCTGAGCTATTACTGCGACAAAGTAGTAAATCTTTACTTCATATTCATAGTAAGTTAGCACGAAGTGCTCTCGGCATGATTAATGAAGCAATTGCTTCTTATGTAGATGGCCAATCTACTTTAGACGCTACATCGGCAACGAAGCGTAATTATTTCCCAGGCAGACCACAGTTTGAAAAAAATATATATCTTACATAAATATCAACGCATCTACGACTTGAACTGAGATACTGCAGTTCAGTAACAAACATACTTACAAATTTCACTCGCAGGATGCAAGTTTCAATTCAAAACAGGAATAAGTCCTTGGTAATGTTTTAAGTAATGAAAACAAAATTAAAAATCTTGTTTATATTTTTTCTGTTAGAATTCAGAAAAATAATCTAATTCTTCCTAGTAACGGAGGGACGGTAGCTTTCTTGCAGATTATGCCAAATTTAACATCTTAACCCGTGAGTTCGAATTTCAAATACGGGATTAGAACCTAGAGAATGGTTTCTAGAACACAAGGACTAATTTTTATGCTTAGAATGTGTAATACTTTATTCGATAATACTAATATCTATGATCATTCATCAGTAATACTTAACACTTTAAATATTCAAATATATAACTGTGATTAAGGTTCCCTATAAAATTAATAAAAAATAATTTCAGCAACTATTAAAGTAACAATTTTCTTAAGCTCCAAAAATATTTTAAGCTTGTGAGTGAAAGATACTTTATTTTTATTATAGGTAGCCGATTAAAAATATGTTTTAACAAGACTACAGTTACTATACTTATCATGATATAATAGAGAAATCCGTGCAGAAACATTTAAAGTGTAATAACTGTACTACATATATACTGGTTACATACTCAACGTACTTGTATATCATAAAAGAAAGGATACATTTATATCACGTCTTTATATTTGCTATTAGAAAAACTTCGACATTTCCTCCTAGCTATAATACAATTAGACTGTAATATAGAGAGTTAACAAGCTCATTTAGCCGACGCCGTGTTCCGAGCTTGTTTAATACCGTTAACACGATTTTCTTCCATAATAAAGGCCATATCGAGCAGTATTACTTAATATTTCTCTACGCTAGTTTTAAATTTAAACATGATTTGATTTTATTTAATATTACTTCTCAACTTCATGATTTCCAATATTTTCCGTACTATAGACCACATACACACTCTGCTGCAGATTATGCCCTGCCCTTATGCCTGGCCCGTGGACTGTGAGAAGTGTTGATTCTGTCGAAATTTGGGTGGTGGGCTTCAGCGGTTCCAAATTATGTGTTGGTATATCGAA
Organism: Iphiclides podalirius; assembly: GCA_933534255.1. Classification (NCBI taxonomy): domain Eukaryota; kingdom Metazoa; phylum Arthropoda; class Insecta; order Lepidoptera; family Papilionidae; genus Iphiclides; species Iphiclides podalirius. Next base: position 5,408,792 of record OW152830.1, read on the forward strand.
GCGCTAAGGTCTTTGTATAACAAGGCTACAAAGTTAAAGAACGAAATATAGTGTAGTGAACAAACAATACAAATATAGAGTACTTTACGGTAGTAGGTCCACGCAGCAGCCTCGACAATTGCACGAATGGGCAGGCTCGTCCAGGTAGGTACCACGACCTCACAGAAGACCGGCGTAAAGTGGAAGTATATAATACTTTCGCGTTTCGTCTGGTGAGTGAGGTGGCCGGAGCCCAAATTTCAAAAGGTTGTCAACGCATCTGCAACTCTCGGGTGTAGCAGATGTCTATGGGCGGCGGTATTCACTTAACATCAGGTGAACCGTCTGCTCGCTTGGCAAGTTTCCACATAAAAAAAACTATGGAGCGGGGTATGTTCGGTATTTCTCTGCATAACGAAGATATACCACAAGCTGTGACGTCAGCTTACTAAACGATTAGTAAGCCGTGTAGAGTACGTGACGCGTTGCTATCTCGTGAAGTGGCAATAGGCGGTCGGCCATATAGCTCGTAGAACCGATAACCGATGCAGCGATGACACGATGGCGGCCTCATACTGGCCAACGCAACGTAGAGCCATCCCCCACTAGACGGAGTGAAGATCTGTGCAGATGTACGGAAAGTCGATGGTGCATCAACGATGATGGCTCAATACTAATACGCAAATATACTACCCACGTTAAAATAAAACTCTATCAAGAACTTTTCGTGGTTCATTTTATTTTAAAGGCAAATTTATCTGTTCTTCAGGCATCGCATTATGATGATTGAAGAACTACAGTTTGTGAATACAAATCACAAACTGTAGTTATTCAATCGTGTCCATAAATGAGTGATAATTATATATACACAAAATAAACATTTATTACATAAACCTCTAATCCTCGCAAACGAGAGTCAATTCCTCCCGGAAATGATCCGAAAGGCTATTCAATATTCGGTTATCATCACTACATAAAAAAGAATTCTTTTCCGCTGTCTGTCTGTCCCTATGTATGCTTTTAATTTTAAAACTACGCAACGGATCTTGATGCGGTTATTTTTGTTTGTTTGAGTGATTTAAGAGGAAGGTTTATATGTATAATACATACATTGCACCCGTACGAAGCCGGGGCGGGTCGCTAGTCAGATATAAAATAAATAATTAACCACAAAAATAAATAACTAGCCATGACATGATATCAATAAATAACTAGCCATGACATGATGACATCTATATAGATAGGTAGGGGAAACATAAACCTTAATTTAACACTTTGTTAACATAAGTTCCCATAGTTATACGTTATCTTATAGACTCATTTTAAATTAGAATGTTTTAATAACATATCATACATACACGAAAATCTTCCTTCGTTTATTACATTTACGCATGTGTTTTATTCATAAATGTGCGACCTCCCCTATTCATGATGTTAATTATACTTTGGAAGGTTAACATGGCTTAGCACGTACCATTAACATACACTGGAAACTAAATAAGGTCAAGCATCTATACCGCGTCGTGTAGAGTACGTGACGCGTTGCGATCTCGTGAAGTGACCTAAAAGGCTAATTAACAGGCAACCTGTATTTTTTAGATCGTGGTAAAATATCTTATGATTTTTCCCCACAAAAGCTCTACCAAACGAAAGTTGCTGCAAAACATTGGCTGATTTAACTTTTAAGGATTCCTTGATTTGTATTATACTTTGATAATTTTCGCCGGTTTTTATTGTAAGCTTTTATTGTATATAGTGTTATTATTTCCATGAGGGCGGATTGCGAAAGAGAAGTGCATATCTTTTTTTTGTTTTTTTTTTATAAAAAACATTACCATTACATTAGGTAATGACGTTTTTACAAACATAAATTTCACGCAGATAAACACCCAGATGCGAAACAACTACCTGTGGTTCAAACAAACAGTTATCCCGTGTGGGAATCGAACCCACGCCCCAGACGCATAAGTCAATAATACCTTGGCAACTACGCCACCAAAACATCAAAGCATTGTGAAGCATTGATCAGAAGTCAATCACCTTGTGTGGATGAAAATCTGGCAATAATAGCATAAAATGTTACGAAAGGCATAAAATATAATAATATACTATTAGTTTAGTTAGTAACTTATACCTTTACACTATAAAGAAAAAGAAAAAAAAAAAGAAATGAACCAAAAATCTAAAGTTGTATTATAATTCATCATCATTGTTTTAGCATGTTTTAGTCCTCTGCTGTACATAGGCCCTCACAGCGGTCTGTGAGGGCCTATGTCTGTCTCGTTTTGTCGGATGGATTTTATAAACACATACATATAAACTCCAAACGTCGATATACGCGGACCGCCACGTATCACAACATTTGGAATTTATATTTGTGTTCATAAAATCCATCAGACAAAAAATTATAGACTAATCTTTCACGAGTTCTGAATTAAATTGTTTAAATAATGTAAAGACATTGCTGCAATTACAATTATTTTATTAAATGATTTAACAAAATTGTAACTTCAAAATAAAGTAGCAAACATTAATGAAGTCTTTATTTAAAACTATAACTAAAAGGTTTACGTCAATATTAAGTGAAAGGCATTAAGTTTCCCGGAGCGTAACAAAAGGGCATAGTTAATGATTTAATTCTCGTATCACCAGATCTCTGGAAATGCTGAATGCGTTTATCTATCGTTGAATAGTCTATTATATTTGCTTAAAATCTAGCAGGATTGATGTTCTCATTTCATTTTGCAGCAGCAATTTGCAATTTACCAGTCAGCAATTTGATCGGAAAGACATCATCAATAATAGTCGAAGTATATTTCTTCACAGTATTGTAACAAATGCGTTGTAGGAATTTGAGGTAGGAATAAGCTCGCTTCTTGATAGTCTCTGAGTCGTATCGGTACGGAAATACCGCTGGTGACAACTGATTCCACAACTTGGTCGCGAGTGGCGGAAAATTCGTAAAAAAGGCCAAATGAACTGTCAACGCAAGTCTTTGGGAAAGTTTAAAAGTATAAGATTACACAACTTCGTAGTCTATATCCATTTCTTCCTAACAGAAAAATAGGAAGAAATGGATATGGACTACGAAGAATTAATTATAGGATCGAAAAGCTATACTTGTGCGATTGTTTTACTGAGTGAGGTATCGGGGCCCACTGTTTATTTAAGATTGACCACGCACTTGGCCTTCACTTAACATCAGCGCTAACAACGTGCTGGCTTGTCTATTTTTTAAACGGTTTTATTTAGCTCGACCCGTACGGAATTTGTTTGTTTGGGTCAAAATTAGAAATTGAAATTTAAGCACCTATTAATTGTCAGATTGATCTGAAATTTGGTACACACATTTAATTTAGATGACAACATAATATTAACAAAAAAAAAATTAACAAAAAAAAAACAAAATAAAACCGTTTAACTTAAAAGTTTTTAAACGGTTTTATTTTATTTACATTAAAAAAATGTTTACTAACTTTCTACTGATATTTAGTTTCACCATGTGCAGAATTCCGTTGCACTAAAATGCAGGAGCATGTAGACACATGAGTTTATAAACATCAAATCAAAAATAAAATGAACTGAAATTGGAAATCGATAGACTTCCGCCTGGAGCCAGAGTTGACGGTAGCCGAATAATATTTTTATTTTATTTTCTGTCGCGTATCGTAAATCACTTTCGTCCAATGAACTTTCATCGTTCAAGCACGTTGACAGTTATTGAGAGCAAAATGTTAAATTTGAAACATTGTAAAATAATTGATGTTAAAGTTGCAGCTTATGTTGCGGGGCATGTTAATATTTATATTTGTTTTTTATTTTAAGTAAGATAGTTGCTAGCTATCAGGCAAATATATATTATACAAAACCCATGGAGTGGGAAGTGCAATGCCACTCCATTTACGATCGGGAAATAACTGATTTACAGAAATACCATACACGGTTAAAGTTTTATTTTGATCAAAATTCTCGACATTTCGAACACTGTAGCGTTCACGGGCATAGGAAAATTTTTTAACATTTTTTTTCAATTACATGCAAGGAAACGTAGCAGCGTTAAGAACTCTGTCTATTATTGATACTAACCGTCTTTATCTTATTTCAGAGAAATATTTTCTTGAAATGTGTATCGCACAAGGAGCCAAAATTAAAATAAAACTTACGTACCTATTCTATATTAACATAAAAATAGAATTTGATCGCATGATTTAGAAGAGGTTAAAACCATTTTCATAGTACAGGGAATTTTAATGAACGAAGGTACAAATCTCTGTCTAGTATTGAGTTTGTTTTTCTACTTGAGAAAGCAACCAGTAGTTGGCTTACCCTATTTTTCATCGAATACAAGCCAATTAAGTTGCAACGTTGGCATCATTGGAATTTACATAGCATTGTTTAAAAATTACTGAGGCTAATAAAGAATACAGCTTTTGTTTATTCTTGCTATTCTCGATCATTCGATTTTATTCAATCGATGTCGAGGTGGCTTATTTATTTCGCTAAAAATTTATGAAATTATTATTTATCGCGCGGTATCATTAATTTATAAAAATAAAACTGTTACAAAAAATATTTTTATAACGCTTAGAGCTATTACGTGATATAAGTTTGTTCTATGATTAGTTTTATTATTAAATACGATACCAGTAGTCGAATGCCTAATAAGTAATAAAAGACACAACAAATAAATATTGACGGCAGATAATTAGGGAAATATAACAATCGAGCGGAAGCGTGGTTCATGTGATAGTGGTGATCTCCTGTGGGATAGCAAATTCATTCCCAAACTTTTAAAAAATGGACCCATTTTTTTATTATTTCGAAGATATGCAGGTTTCACAATAATTTCCTTCACGGCTGAGCACGTGATAAATCAGCACACAAAATTATCAAACTTCATTCATGCTGGCACCGGGAATTGAACTCAGGTTGCAATAACGAATTAATAGCCCTTCCGGACAATGAGCTATCATGGCAGTCACAACATACTACGAAATTATAATTATCATCCATTTAAAGAAATGTAAGGTTCAATGCCATAAGGTTTTATGCCAAGGCAGGCCTGAAATTAAACGCTAAGTCACATTTCTAATTTTAGAATTTTAACGGCATCACGTTATAGATATTATCGATAAAATTTTCACACATCCATGCGGAATAGCTTAGTCATACCTTATTTATGGCTCACACATTGGCCGATAAAATTTTTCGATCCTCGATATAATAGGAGCTTCGACTTTAAGGACGCTTGGTTTGAAATACTTACTTATTTTTACCGTCATTTTTATCACACGTGTTTCCAATATTCTGGTATTTTTATTACTTTTACTTTTTCACTTTTATAATATGCACCTGAAATAAATAATATATATTTACTAAATAAAAATCCTTGGATTTGAGTGAAAATGTTGATGGTGACAATAACGTAACTTTTTAATATTATTTTTTTTCAGCGCATCCTTCAAGGGTCACCAATTAATCATTACATAATTTATTCATTTCATCATGAAAGGGACAAGATAGGAGTGTAAATTATAACAGTGTAATTTTGATTCAACAGTGCGGTATCCCGTTGAATCAAAATTACACTGCATTTTTTATGTGAAAGTGGCAAGAGGGCAAACGTTTCTCGTGGTATTAAGTGATTACCGATTTCCATGGTCTTCACATGTGGGGTACAATGATGCGTAGATAAAACTTTAAAAGAAAAGGCTTCGGTTACGTTTCTCACCAGAAGATGCACAGCAGTGCAAATACTTCCACTTTACATCGGTCTTCTATGAGGCTGCTGTATATTTCCCCGGAAAAACCCGTCTATTTTTATTAAGCAATATTTAATTAAAAACTCATCTCCATCTCACTACGTGGCGTCACTATCTGTCTCGGTCGCTCATGGAAAACATGTCTACTATCCATCTCTCACATCAATAAAAAACATTTGAACTGAGTAAAATGGGTTAGCAAAAATCGGGTTACTCGAGGTTTTTATTTTTTTACTAGTTTTTTTTTTAGTATGAAACTAACAAGTATTGTACCATTTTAAAATCCAGATTAAATGCGCGAACTTTTAATGGCACTGGCCAAGGCACTTTAGTACATTTTTTTTAAGGAGAGCCTTTCAAAGTCCACATATTTAGAAAATTTTAAATTCATAGTTTAACAAATAGTCATAATTCTAGAAAACTTGGGGCAGTTGTGTCATTATTTTTGACTGTGGTTCTAGAAATGTTATTTAGGTTTACGGTTCCAAAGTTTAAATGAATAAAAATAATAAAAATTAACCTCAATAACCGAAAAATGGTTAAAGTTTGACCAAATTTCTATTGGTTTTTCTTAAATACACATAATTTCCAAACTGCAAGGGATAGAATTTTTTTCTGATTTTTCTCATGATGGTTACAATCAATCCTGTCACCCTGTTTCGGCTTGATGTTGAGTTCTGGGACACCCTGTATATATATATATATATATTCTATTAGTTTTTCTTAAATACACATAATTTCCAAACTGCAAGGGATAGAATTTTTTTCTGATTTTTCTCATGATGGTTACAATCAATCCTGTCACCCTGTGTCATTTGTTTTCTATATATATATATATATATATATATATATTAATTATTTTTAACTGAGCCGTGATAGCTCAGTGTCCGGGCGCTCGACTTTAATTCAATATACTCGAGCAACCTGAGTTTGATCCCCGGTGCCGGCACCAATGAAATTGTTAATTTTAAGTGCCGAATTATCACGTGCTCTGTGGTGAAGGTAAAAAATCGTGAGGAAACCTGCATATTTTCTAAATAAAAAAAATATTTCGAAGATATGTGAAGTCCGCCAATCCGCAGTGGGGCCGCGTGGTGGACTATGCCCTGATAGCCTCTGTACAGGCCTTTGCCCAGCTGTGGGACATGTATATGCTGATACTTTACCTTACTTTTTAACTTTAAAATAATAATTAACAATAATTTTAACATTATAGTTGTTTTATTTATAGGTAAATATATTAATTATTGCTAACTTACTTTTCACTTCTATCGGCAGTCCCCAGAAACTGCACCACATGTTTTTTTTGTGAAAGGATAATAAGTGTAATTGGTATGAAGTTCACTCCAGATATTTCTCATTTTATTTTGTTATCAGACATTATTAAATAACTTGAATTTATGTTATTTATAAAACAAATCTAAACTCTTAAACCTATTTCTTTGTTAAATGTATGTATTCGTAATTTTTTTTATTTCTTTATAAAGAATAGAATTTTATGAGATACATGTTTACTACATGTACCTATCGAAATTCAATAAATAAGTTGTTCACTACTAATAGTTGCAGGACGAATATGTAAACCTATTACGTTTATAATGTAGCAGCAGGCAAATGACCAATTAACATGTATAACAACGTAACTTTTTACTAATATGTATATACGTTGAACGTACTTTTATATAGGACTCGCTGCTGCCCGCGACTGCGTCTGCGTAGAATAGGCTGGAGGCGTAACATTCAGACAGTGAGACAGATATACATAAAATATGTATATAAATTATAGCCTATGTCTTATTCTGATGTATATAGCTATACTAGCAAAAAGCTGAGCTTTGTGAGGGTTCGCGTAATTTTTCTAAATGGTAATAATTTTTAAATCAGTTTTTTAAAATGTAAAAAAAAAATATTATTTCTGATATGAGCTTCGAGCCCATATCATATTTACCGAAGTAAATAATCAATACGACAAATCATTTTAGATATTTTTTTATTTATTATATTTAAACTTATTATTTATATATATTTAAACATTGTTTAGTACTTATATTAATTTTGTGACATTAGGTTATTAAATGGTATTTGCACTTTGAAAATTAAATTATCATTTTCTGGATATAAATTGTAAAGTTTCATTAAAATCCATTCATTAGTATTTGCGTGAAAGAGTAACAAACATCCATCCATACATACAAACTTTCGCGTTTATAATATTAGTAAGGATAAGGATAGTAAGGAAGTACGTAGATACGTCCTTCACATGTATAATTTGATTGTCCTCCTTTCACCTAGCAACGGAGCCATGGATTGATATGGTATTTTGCTTATGAATGATTGCTAAGTCCCCACCTCCTCACCGCGTCAAATTCGTAGAAAACGTTTGTAGAGAGAACGGTCATAAAAATTAACATTTAATTTTAATAGCAGAGGCATTTTTTTCTAGTTTTCAAATATTCCTTGTGAACATATAGTCCGAGAAAGTGTAATTAATGTAAAGAAATCTCAACGAATCACAATTACAAATGCAATAAAAAGTAAGAAGATAAGGCGTCGAGAATTGTGTGAAAAAAAATAAAAAAGTTAAAGCTATTAAAATAAAAAAGTCAAAAAATGAAATATTGTTTTACTTCAGTATGTTGTCCCCTTGTATGATGTCATGTAAAGAATAGATAATCCGGAAATAACTTGCCGGTGGTAGGGCCACGCAGCAGCCTCCGCTGTTGTACGAATGGGCAGGCCCGTCCGGGTAAGTACCACAACCTCACAAATGACCGGCGTAAAGTGGAAGTATGACAAATACTTTCGCCTTTCGTCTGGTGAGTGATGTAGCCGGAGCCCAATTTGAAAAGATTTTCAACGCATCTGTAACCCTCGGGTGTAGCAGATAGCGGCGGTATTCACTTAACATTAGGTGACCCGTCAGCTCGTTTGGCAACTTTTCGCAAAAAAAAACCCTCATAGTAGAGCTGGAGTCCCAAAATATTTTCTGAGAAGTACCATAATTGTACCGTGATAGCTCAGTGTCCGGGCGCTCGCCTTTAATTCAATATATACTCGAGCAACCTGAGTTCGATCCCCGGTGCCGGCACCAATGAAGTTTTTAACTTTAAGTGCTGAATTATCACGTGCTCCGCGGTGAAGGAAAAACATCGTGAGGAAACCTGCATATTTTCGAAATAATAACAAAAAAAATGTATTTCGAAGATATGTGAAGTCCGCCAATCCGCAGTGGGGCCGCGTGGTGGACTATGCCCTAATACCCTCTGTATAGAGGAGGCCTTTGCCCAGCAGTGGGACATGTATAGGCTGTTACTTTACTTTTTTTTTACTTTTACCATAATTGTGTCATATTTTTTCAACATGACATGCTTCTAATAGAAAACATTATTCAGCCCTTCAGTACAACGAGCTTTTTAGCACTACATTTACATTTAGTAAACATTGTAGGTATATAAACAATGTTTGTAGGGTATGATTTTGAAAATGCAGAAGATATAAGAACTGGAGGTTGAAAATTTTTTGCTTTATAACAAAGGAGCACGAAATTCAATAAAGCCGGTACGTTTTGTGGTTATTCACAGGAAAACACAGTTCTTTGGCTTTTAAGAAGAGTCGTTTAGTATTCGTGTTGTGAATTCGGCTTCACGACTGTGATTATAATAAAATAATAAAAAAAGGTGGAATTAAATTATTAAGTTTTTTCAGCTTCCATTATACCTATGACCAGCCCGTATATAGCCCGTAATAATATCAACAATCAAATCAAAATTATTAAAGAAAATGAACAAGTTTTCATTGTAACTTATTCTCAGACCGAAACATACATATAAAAGTAATACATGGTACAGGTTGAGATCCAATTAAAAGTTTTACATTTGTGGTATTCATGTTACAACTCGAAATACGTACGGTTCCAAACAACAAATAACTGACAGGACTGCTCTTATTTTATAACAGACTATTGTTTGTTTTATAAAACTGGCGCAGCATCAATTCTACCGATTTTAAAAATTAATTTATCCTTAGAAATGATGATAGGACAAATAGTTCATCTAAGATCGAGGATACGAAGGTTAGTGACTCACTTTTCAATTTTCTTATTCATTTGATATGCTTAACGCTTTGTGTTACCTTCAACAGTATTGGTAAGATTGATAGTGGTGATTATATTATAGATATCAGGTTTTTGTTGTGTTATTCTTATTTGCCGTGTTACACGTGCCAGTGTTACAACAAGCCAGTGTTCGGGAGCTCGCCTGTAATTCAATTCAACATGTTTAGTTCCCGGTGCCAGCATTAATGAAATTATTGATTTCAATTTTAGTGCTGGGTTATCGCATTCTGAACGACGAAGGGAAATAGCGTGAGGAAACCTGCATATTTCTGGAATAATAAAACAAAAAATATTTCGGAGATATGTGGAAATCGCCAATCCGTGGTTGGGTCGTAGAGGAGGCTTTTCGCCAGCAGTGGGACATATGTAGGCTGTGCCTTTACTTTTATATGATGCAGGCCAACCTGAACTTAGAATACATACATAACATATATCTTTATATATATAATTCTACTGCACGTGTGTATGTCACTGAACTCCTTCTAAACCTCTGGACCAATTTTAATGATTTTTTTGTGTTTTCAGTTCGATTCGAGAATGGTTTAGATTCACAATTTTTTTTAAGTTCTCGGATTTAAATCGTGTTTAGATACATATTTATATGCCGCTGAGGGAATCGAACCCACGTCTCATATATACTTTGATTATTATACGACAATCTTTTCGTACTTTATCTACAAATTTTAATGTTTAATCTTAAGTGCAGAGATTAGCACTATAAAAAATTTAAATTTTTAAATGTTTATATTCTACTTCTATTGCCGCCTAACTTCAGATTTTGATATTGCATTGTTTCGTAGAGGGAATGTTAAGATTGCTAAATTTCATCCACCTTTACTTTATATTGTAAAATAAACTTCATATTTGTTTTTATCGAAAAGTTGTTAATCGGGCAGGCGGTTCACCTGAAGTTAAGTGAATACCACCGCCCATGGACATCTGCTACACCCGAAGGTTTGCTGATGCCTTGACAACCTTTTTGAAAATTGGGCTTCGGCTACCACACTCACCAGACGAAACGTGAAAGTATTATACTTCCTTCTTCACACACGTCTTCTGTGAGGTCGTGGTACTTACCTGGACGAGCCACCCCATTCATGCAACAGCTGAGGCTTCTGCGTGGCCCTACCACAGTCATACTTACAGGAGTCCTGATGTTGATGGTCGAATTATTTCTTTCCCTTAGCGAATTTTAGTCCCATTATGCAGTGCACATAGCTTTGAGAAGATTCTGAAATTTAATGCGTAATTTTGGGAATAGATGCCTATATCAGTAAAAGTTTTACTGAATTTACTTTGCCGCGTTGAAGGTGGACTGGATTGGCAGAAAAGTGTTTAATAATATCATAGGAATTTTCTTTACTGGTGAACTGTCCAAGTTGCCTTGGTACATACTGTCGTAACAGTTGTATCAAACTTGAAAAATTTCCGCTTATTCCAAATTAACTATGAAAGTCTTGATCCCACCTAGTGTCTTTGAGCTTCCATACCACGACATAATTGGGGGAGTAATTCGCCCTTATTATCCAGCGTCAAGTTAGATGCTAAATGATTGTCTAAATGATCGCCCTTTTCTTTTCAACTTAAACTTTACGAGTATGGTATTTGCCATTTCTCACTCTCATACTACACCGTGCATCTATAACAAATAACCAACAAGAGCTTTTTAGTTTTAAGAGAGCAAACAGTGTTGAATGGCAATATATAAAAAAAGTATTATAAAAAGACGTGTTACATATAAAACTTTAACATGAAAAACATATAATTTCGGTTAGCTCCCGATGAGAAATGGCAAGGGCATACATGAGCCCCAATTTCGAAAGATTTACGTTTATTACATTTAGAGAGTTCCCGTAATCTCCCCTTTCGCTTAATCTATTTCGTTACAATAAAGGTCTTTAAAATAAACAAGCTTATTAAAAGAACGAATTTGTAAAATTATCAGTCACATATCCTTTAAACATATTTTGTTTTAGTCAATTAACGATTACTCGATACTTAACGTAATTAGTAATATTTTTATTTTGAATTAAAACATTTATGTAATTATAGTAAAACAAATTGGCAATATAATTTTATTATTCTTAGCAAATAGGATAGTTTGCTTACCTCTGAAGAATAATCATAATAATTTCGAATTAAAAATAAAATAATTTTTAAAACAAAATAAGTAAAGTGTAAAAGCTGTAAGAAATATAAAGAAGCATTTCTTCAACATTTATTATTAAATAGATGCTGTACATAGATCGGACGCGAACTAAATGCACTTATATTTTTATATCGATGTTCAGTGCTTAATTAGCAGTGACAAAAGGCAGTCGCATTCCGACTGTCAAGCGCGCCGTACTAAGCACATTCTCCTATCGAAAACGTCGCGTGCTTGAGTATTGAAGCCTGTAACCGTTGCGTCCACGCATCCTATCGCTGTGGTGATGAACTCGCAACCTATTCCCGTGTGACTAAAATTGTAATCGAAGGCCTGTGAAACGAAGGTGTTAGCTCATCGACAGCTGGTAGCAGTAAGGCTTTATATTTGTTACTGACTATTTCAAGAATTGAACATTGATAGTCGCAAATCGTTCTGACACTCCATGTGCGTATGATACAATTCAGTTTCCTTTGTATGATGTAATTGTAACGACCTATTAATAATAATAAATATTATTATTAATTAGTCATAATAAAGATCAATTAAGATTAAAATAAAACGTTTAAGAACGTTTAATCACAATAAAAGTTAATAATATATACTTAAATTAAAGAAATATAAGTGTTAGTATGAGAAAATGATATTACCAAAAATTGATAAAAAATAGTTAAAAATTACTTAAAATACTCAAAAAAGGATATTTATTAAAAATATAGCAAGATACGATCACTATTATGTCCATTAAATACAATTCCATACTTAGTGATTTCTAAGGGAAGTATTATGTACCGTGCGGGGACACATTTGTATGACCGCACATATGTAAGTACAGAGGTCGATCGCGACTCTTAGTACTATAGTCAAAGTACATTGTATGAACGTCCCATACCAATATCATATGGAAGTAAGGTCTAATGGATAAAAGTAATAATATGTGAAGGCTCAGAGAAAAAATAATAAATATATAAATATAATGAAGAGCAATGAATGACTTGGGACTTTATAAGACATATTACTATGGAGTTGCGTGGTACTTCTGTACGACGATATGGTCTACGGTAAACGTGGAACCATGAATGGATATGTCTTCATTGGTGGACATATCATCGATAGCTGGTGGTAGTTGGCGTCTTAGTGACCATCACTATGATACGTTAGCTGTCATTCGGCATAGTAAGAGTTTGGTGGTAGTTGGCGTCTTAGTGTGTTGCACTATGATACGTCGACTGATCATCTGACTTTGGGGAGTCTGGTGGTGGCTTGCGTCTTAGTGTATTCCACTATGATACGTTGGCTATTACGTGGCTTGGGTGGGGGTCCGTTGGTGGTTGGCGTCTTAGTGTTTACGCTATGATACGTCGACTATCATTCGGATCGTGAAAGAGTATGTTTGGACACTTCGTGTGTTCCGAGTATGTTCTAAACTTTGGAGCCGAAGTTGATTGGAGTTATATTGGTGTGGTGTGAGGGTGTGCCACCTACGCGATAGTCACATTGATGCATGCGGCTATATGCAGTACAGCGTCTTGTGGTATTTGCGGGGTGATCTGCACCTAATATCATTGCATCGTGTGAATCTGGTTGACGGAGGTTCGAGGTGATGATGTCTGCTGTGTATGCGGATAGGCTGTATGTTGGTGTGTTGACCTGCGATAGTTGTATTGATGCATGTTGCATTTAGTGACATTGCGTCTTGCGACATTTGCTTGGGAGACGACGCTATTCATAATGGCCGAGTCTGCGTCTCGGTTTGATGCACATCTCAGTAGATTTGTCCAAGTCGGGTTCCTGATGACGGAACTGCAGACTGTCTGACCTCTCTTATACGTTTTAACATGATTAACGAATCTCAGTAAAGTTCCCACCCGTTCGAACGAATAATGGCAACTTGCTGGTGGGTGAGACAAACTTGATCGAAAATACATTATACTCAACGTCAGAGACACTGACAAATAAATATATGTTGCCAATTATAAACCCTTCTGATGGCTAAACATAAAAATCACAACTAAGGCTATATCTGACTATTTCAATGGTTGGTGGAGCATATGCGTTTACCTCATGTGGATGGTAGCTGGCGGGAGAAAATCTCTCAAGGCTGCGGCGATGCCGTGCAACGTTTTAACCATACCCTTGGGGTGAGCAGTGACTCATAACGCGCTCTGCGACGAAATGTCGTGCTAACCTTTTTAATGGTGGTGATGCCAAAACACTAACAATCACGTCTGCAGTCGCGGCGATCTGGCAAAAGTGGTGGCGCTTACGGAGGGCTTATTATATCATAGGGCCAGAGTGCCTGATTTTTAACACATGCCCAAAACCGTATTGACGTACATTCACGAAGACTGGATTTGTCGTCGGCTTGTATGACGTTTACACGCATTGACATGCGCGACTTCGGTCAAAGTTTGTGCTTACGCACTGCCAAGGGGCCAAGCCCTCTTTATGCTGGTAAAACAGCTTTGCAATGGACTTCGGTCCTTTCCCCAACTTTTTGTCCCTCTTCTGGGGGGGGGCGCAATATGTTGGTTGGCGCTCACCGCACACGGCGTTGGTGAGTGTTTTCATGGAGCCGTGTGCCTTCCCTACATTTTTTAAAAGTGTGGGGGAGCTGTTAACTTGTATCGGGCATGTAAAATTGATGTGAGCCCTTTTCAAGAGAGAAGGGATATTAGTTTAAAATTATATTGTGAGCTCTTTACAAGCGTGAGAGGGAGTATACTATATACTCTGAGCCCGTCTCAAGCGAGTCGGGATTAGTTAATAAGAAAGCAATCTAGCATTATCTCTGGCTTATACCACAACTAGTGAATATTTATCTATCCAAGATCCACCTAAAAGAATCAAGTTACTAAATAAACACAACGTAAATAAGGTCCTACCGAACATGACGATCACAATAATATTTATACGGCTAATTATTAACTTTAGAAAGATCCTATAGAAAGATCAATATTTATCCTGGTCACGTAATGATGTTATATGATTTATTCATATAACGGGGAAAAAATATATATAAGTTAATTATATATATACACAATAAAAGGGGGGTGCGAGTTACATAATGAAGTAAGTGCAAATTCTCAGGTAACAACTTGAATATTGTGATTTAAGTCGGGCGAAAAACATTTTGCCGGCGGCCTTCACATATCTTCGAAATATTTTTTGTTATTATTTTGAAAATCTGCAGGCTTCCTCACGATGTTTTCCTTCTCCGCTGAGCAAGTGATAAGTTAGTACTTAAAATTCAAAATTGCTCCGGTATATTGAACTAAAAGCGACCGCCCGCACAGTGAGCTATCACGGCTACGAAAATAAATAATTTATATTCTACAGTACAATTTTCTTTAACTGTCTTTAAAATATACTTGTATAACTGGTATTAAAAATAATAGTCAAAAGATTCTATTTTAATATTAGATTTAGATTAATTTAAAAATCAAAGATAAAATCAAGACGAAATCACAAAATTTTCAACGGTTAAAAATATCGCTGTTAGACCGGTCCTCGCATTTTTCTCCTCGGGAAATATGACGTATGAAACCATGATATAAGCTATCAAAGCCTGAGCGTGTCATGAGATAACAGTTCATTAATCACGCTTTTTGCTATAACCGAGGCAGGATGCGGTTGAGCTTTGGCAATTTAAGATGGAAGTGTCTTTTTTAAGTGATTCATAGAGTGTTTGCAATGTAATGGCTGGGACTTTGATTCGTGATCTAATGTATTAAATGAAACTAGTTTACGGATTTTATCGTGTTTTTTTATTTTGATTTGAACTCCCAATGTTTCGAACCCTTTCCAGCGTTCGTGGTTACGGGACAGAATAAGTTGTTATATGTCTTGATGTCATAGTTAACCACGGCTACCGTCAATTATTGTATATTGTTTATTTTTATTCCGATCCACGCAGAAGGAGCTTATGGCTTGAGGTCTGGCAGTGTTGGTGTGGATTTAATTTTATAAATTATGGGATCCCAAGCAGATGATAAACTCCAACCATCTTCTATATTGAAATTAGGATGTTTCTTTATTTCAATAGCCTCGCGGATCATCCTTGGAAGGAATCGGCGTTCTTTTGCGAGGATTTTCGGTTGATCAAATCTAATGTAGTGGTTGGGGCGGTCTAAAATATGATCAGAAATTGCAGACTTCTTCAACCGTCGGTTTTTCACGTCAGATATGTGTTCTTTTATTCTGGTTTTAATTGACCTTTTTGTTTGTCCTATATAAGAGAGCCCACATTCGCAGTCAAGCTTGTACACTCCGGGATCTTGTAGAGGGATATTACACTTGAGAGATGGTAAAAATTGACTTATCTTCTTAGGTGGCTTGAAATATGTTTTAATTGAAGCACCCTTCAAGATATAGCCAATCTTGTCAGTGACTCCTTTGAAATATGGCAATACAGCAGGCACTCGCTCAACCGTGGCTGGTTTCACTCGGTCACTGTGACGCAGGCGCGGGATTTGGACCTAGTTGTCACGCAGGACTTGCTTGACATTGTGTAGCTCAGCAGCCAGGTGTTCCTTGTCACAGAACCCTCGTGCACTCTGTAACAAAAATTTACCAACAGTATCTAGCTTTGAAGGGTGGTGGTGAGAATCACCATTTAAATATTTATTTGTATGGGTCTCCTTTCTGTAAACAGTATGGCTCAAGGTGTTGTCAAGATTTTGGATGGCTAA
Organism: Iphiclides podalirius; assembly: GCA_933534255.1. Classification (NCBI taxonomy): domain Eukaryota; kingdom Metazoa; phylum Arthropoda; class Insecta; order Lepidoptera; family Papilionidae; genus Iphiclides; species Iphiclides podalirius. The sequence continues at coordinate 5,425,484 of OW152830.1, forward strand.
TACATGTAGAAAGGCTAAGGAGTCACAAGGAGGCTCCTGCTCGTTTGCCTCTTTTCTCCATAAAAAAAAAGAAAAAAAAGACATGTCTTTAATTCCATAGGGAATTTAATTTTAATGTGCAAGGAATTGAGCTGGTTTATAAATGCATCTACTTTGTCTGATGGTAAAATTGTGAAAGTATCATCTACATACCGCTTGTAAAATCTAGGTTGAACGGGAGCTGTTTGAAGGGCCTTCTCCTCAAAGTCTTCCATTAATATGTCGGCAACAATAGGAGATACTGGGCGACCCATTGCTACACCATCCAACCATTAGACAGCCAGATGTGAGGCAATGTTTGGGCATTAATGCATATTCTATAGGCATGTTTGATAACTCCGTGGCGCAGTGGCCAAGGTAATGGCTTCGGCGTCGGGGTCGTGGGTTCGATTCCTACACGGGACAACTATTTGTGTGACCCACAGTTAGTTGTTTCGCATCTGAGTGTTTGTTCGCGTGAAATTTATGTTTGTAAAACGTCCTTGTATATATATATAATCGGAATCTCGGAATTGGCTCCTGCGATTTTCATGAAATTTAGTATGTGCGTAGATTCGGGGATGAAAAATCGATCTAGCTAGATTCATTTTTAGAAAATGTCCTCTTATCCCTGTTTTCAGGGAATGAAAAATATCATTCGAATATGACAGTAAATTTCGCCGCAAAATAAAAAGTTATAATAGCTCGGTCGGTAATCGGGCGGCCCCAAAACAGACGGCCGTGGTTCGTATCACGATCATTTACACTTTTTTATCATTTACATTTTTTTATTTTTTTTTTATTTCCAAAATACATAATTTACAAAAAAACACCGAGCAAAGCTCGGTACTCCAGGTACTATTATTATAAAGTAAGGACCATGTTTAAGGTAAGCATGTAAATAAAGACTGTATGTCAAAGCTAGCCATAGTTAATTGTCAGCATGATGTAGGTGGTTAATCTCACCGACAAAATGGTATGAATCTTTTATCATACAATTTTGGGGGTTTTGCACAAGAAGGTATTATCGAATTGACGTCCAGACTCAATTTTTCGCAGTGTTTCTTTATGAGTACGCTAGTTAATTTAAGCGTTTTTGTAGTGGGGTCTATTTTGACCTATTTTTTTTACACTTCTTCTACATGTTTTAATGTTCAATCTTAAGTGCAGAGATTAGCACTATAAAAAAAAACTTTAAAATTCATAAAAAGCAATGGCGCCATCTCTCGTTCGAATTATCGTTGTAAAAACGATATTCGAAATTGTTTGTATGCTGGAAAGGATATAACAATAGATGCTCCAAGCATTGCTTCACATGCTAAATAACAATGTAGAAAGAAGGCGTTAAGATTTTCGTCGCTGTGGCTATCAACCGTTTAGCTCAGTGGCTAGAGCGTCAGGCCGCGAATGCCGAAGACGTGGGTTCGATTCCCACAGCGGCGACAATCTTTTCGTACTTTTTCTACATGTTTTAATGTTCAAACTTAAGTGCAGAGATTAGCACTATAAAAAAAATAAAAAACTTTAAAATTTATAAAAAGCAATGGCGACATCTCTCGTTCGAATTATCGTTGTAAAAACGATATTCGAAATTGTTTGTATGCTGGAAAGGATATAACAACAATAGATGCCCCAAGCATTGCTTCAAATGCTAAATAACAATGTAGAAAGAAGGCGTTAAGATTTTCGTCGCTGTGGCTATCAGCCGTTTAGCTCCGTGACTAGAGCGTCAGACCTCGAATGCCGAAGACGTGAGTTCGATTCCCACAGCGGCGACAATCTTTTCGTACTTTTTCTACATGTTTTAATGTTCAATCTTAAGTGCAGAGATTAGAACTATAAAACAAAACTTTAAAATTTATAAAAAGCAATGGCGACATCTCTCGTTCGAATTATCGTTGTAAAAACGATATTCGAAATTGTTTGTATGCTGGAAAGGATATAACAATAGATGCCCCAAGCATTGCTTCAAATGCTAAATAACAATGTAGAAAGAAGGCGTTAAGATTTTCGTCGCTGTGGCTATCAGCCGTTTAGCTCCGTGGCTAGAGCGTCAGGCCGCGAATGCCGAAGACGTGGGTTCGATTTCCACAGCGGCAACCATCTTTTCGTACTTTTTCTACATGTTTTAATAGCTAAATCTTAATTTACAGAGTAAAATTGCTTGGTTTATTTAGGTAGTGTTTCATTATATCAAATTAGATTTTAATTGAATGTGTTATTACATATCGCCTTATTCAGTTATTAGAAAAAAATAAGATTCTTATAACCGATTATGAATTGCATCATAGAGTAAACTTAAATGCCTCTATATATTCATCCGTAAATATAAATAAAACGGTACATTCAGTTAAGTTACATGAAAATACAAATAAATGTTACTTCTTGATTATGCACCAACTTTAGCATAACAAATGGTGCTCCTAAATTTTTATTTTTACCTATTACAAAAAATCGAGGACAGCCTGTACAACTTTTAATGGAAATACTCTTTGCTCGAAGAGAACATTCTTGTTGCCAAAATTATTCACATTTTAAGTATTAATTCGAGATGTGCAAGAATCTGTCTGATTCTCTTTTAACTTAAAGCTCAAGACTTTTAAAACAAGAAATCAAAGTAAAGTTATGCTTTGAACTTGCATCAAAATATTTCATTAATGTTTATTAAGTCTTTTACAATTTTATTGCAATTCTCCTATTCAATATACTCACATCCTAAAACTGTGACTGTAAATACTTGTATCAAGTTTTTTATTTGACATGATAGTAATAAAGTTCAACTAACTAGGTAACTGGCTTGATTCAGATGTTGAGATAAGTCTTTTACTTGAGTTTTCATTGATTTGCCATAAGAACTAACAACAAAAATTAGTCGCCTATGTATGGAAATTAAAATAATAAAAACAAAAACAGAATGAAGAAATTAATAATCTTAATAAGAAATTAATATAATTGATTTTTTATTATCGTGAATAATCGATAAATTAAGATATTTTATTTTCGTTCTTACACTAATTTTTAGAAACACTAAAGTGAAAAAAAGTTGTCCTAAAATTTTTCTTAAAACACTTTCTTTGAAAAAATAACTTTTACGTTACGAACAAGTTCCTTCACATAATCCAGGCAAAGGAAATTGGATTTTTCTTTGTACACGGAAATATCTTGATAATGTGTGAATTATGGAGATGGAAACGCTGAAATGTTGATTTACTTCCATTAATTAACTTTGTTAGATACCTTTCAGAAATTTTTAAATAAAATCCAAAATATTTCATATATAAATCATATTATTATATTATTACTATCCACAAAGTAAATGTAATTTCGGTTATTATTATAATTAACGTTTAAATATTGTTCATGTTGAAGTTTTTTAGAAATTTAATTTATTGAGTCCGTAATCCCCTTTCGTTAATTGTTTTTTTAAATATCCGTATTTTCATTAAACCGTTGTTAGATGTACAGTAATCGGTTTTCTCTTACTTATTTTTGTTAAGTACTACATATATTTGTTAAAGGTACCGAAGGAAGGAGCGGTAAATAAAATGTAATTCGGTTCAAGGAACTAATGGCATAAGTCTGTAAGGAACGAAACTGCCTTCCGTCAGGAGAATGTCGCTTTAGAATGCGTGGAAGAAAATGTATCTATTACGTGATTTAGTGCAGTGACGAGAGTTTACATTTGATATTAATAAAATTTAATTATTCAAAATTTGTTTTAATAAACGAACTTTCTTTTGACGCTAACAAGAAGATTTTATTGGAAGTAAATTGAAACTCACATAAAACGTAAAACCCACCCACGACTAAGAATTAATGTAGTGAATAAGAAACCCAACTTGAAATAAGAAAAAAAAAATGTTCTTTAACAAGATGTTTTACCTCGGAAACTCTTTATGCTCGCATTTGAATAGAAATGTTTCGATTGTTGGAATCGTGTATTCATCATTTTGATAAAATTGTTTGAAAGGATTCTATCATTCTGTATCGAAACAGTGTTTAACATTTTTAATAAATTAATAATGTTATAACTTGAATTGACATTGACATTGATGTGATTTTTTAATGTGAAACTAGCGACCCATCCCGGCTTCACACGGGTGCAATGCTGAATGTTTTGTTTTCGACATCGTTTTAGAAACCCCGAAAATTATCAGTGTTTGTCTGTTATATTATGCATGAATTATACATAGTACCGCTTTGCTTTTCCCTGTAAACTGGGATAAAACGACATTTTATAAAAATGAAACCTACCCAGATCGATTTTTCGCCCCCGAATCTACGCGCATACTAAATTTCATGAAAATCGCTGGAGCCGTTTCCGAGATTCCGATTATATATATATATATATATATATATCGGAAACTCTGAAACATCTTAACATCCCCATCAGCAAGAATGTAAAAAATCTTGGTTTACACATTGACATGACTCTGAGTTGGAAAGAACAAATATCAAGTGCTAGTCAGAGGGTCACAAGTATTCTACGGTGTCTGTACAGACTTAAAAACTTTTTACCATCAAAAACTAAAGCAACGCTTGTGCGGACTGCACCTACCCATAATCCTTCTTTTAATCGACTATGGCGACGTGTGCTACTTTGACCTGAATGCAGATCACCACAATAAACTAGACCGTCTTCTGAATAACTGCATTCGATTCATTTTCAATCTTCGTAAGTATGACCATGTGTCTATCTATCGTTCTCAACTTCAATGGTTACCTATTCGCCAACGCCGCTCCTTAAGAGTACTGACCACTGTATATTCTTTTCTTAATTATTCTTCTACTACTTCTTACTTATCTCCACACTTTAAATATCTTTGCTCAGCCAATGATAAAAATCTTCGCTTAACGAATAATCGTCTTCTCCAGTGTCCTTCTCGTCGTTCTGGTTTTATGCACTCATCTTTCTTCGTCAAATCTATTCCTCTGTGGAATGCGCTGCCTCTCGAAATCAGGACGGCTAAGAGTCTCTCTGCATTTAAAAGAAAAACTCGCGAATACCCGCTGAAAAAATTGTCGACAGATTCACAGGAACGTTAATCATATAAGTATGTATATTATTTATGTATATATTTATTTATATAAGTATTTTGTATTTAAATACCTTTATTTTTCTGTATGTACATAATCATTGCAATATATACCAATATACCCAGTATAGTATTTTATGTAATATCCCTTGTAAGTTTTTTTGTTTTTTTTTTCAATAATCTCTTTTTTTCTTACAATCAATGCACCTCCTTAAACTTCTCTGGACCACCCAAAGGTTGACTGGTAGATAATGCTAATGGCATTAAGTCCGCCTCTGTACATATTTTGTGTGCATAAAGTATAAATAAATTATATATATATGTGCAAGTATGTGTATGTAAAATTGTAATTATTTGTATTTATGATGAAGTATATTTAGTTTTGCCATATTCTTTATGATAGACACTTAAAATCTTGGTCATTTTAGCGTTACTACCCGTAACTTGCTCTCAACCACCAAAGGTTAACTGGAAGAAAATGCTATTTAGCATTAAGTTCGCCTTTGTACAAACTTTTAGTACAATAAAGAATATACAAAAACAAATACAAATGAAACGTGAAAGTATTTCTCATACTTCCACTTTACGTTTGTCTTCTGTGTGGTCGTGGTACTTACCCGGACGAGCCTGCCCATTCGTGCAACAGCTTAGGCTGCTGCATGGCCCTACCACAAAAATCTGTTTTTTAGTATTTTCTATAACTTTCTCGTTATTTCGAATGTTATTTTTTATTTATATTGAATGTCAAATCTTTAGATAATTTGTCATCTTGGTATGTATTTATCCCACATATAAGGTGTTTTTGGTTATGCGTCTGTGACTCAAATGTTGTAGTTGTAGAGGCTATATTAAATGCTGCAGAAAGGAAAAATTCTTTTCAAATTCTGTTAATATATATTTTTTTGAGACCATGGAAGATTTGAGACCATGCGCCGACAAACTGCATCACAGTTTGGCAGAGAATAATTTATGTCATTGTACTTTATTACTGGATTAAATAAATTAAAATAAATAAATTAATTCCATTTATTTTAATTGAGTCGAGGGAATAGCAATCGCCAATCTCAATGGGCTTTCAAACTATTTCCATTTGAAAGGATTTAGCAACTTTGTTCCTTGTTCCAGGATCCTCGATATGAATTCCAACATTTATAAGAACGGAATTTTGGATCAAGTCGATCGGGAAATAGTTTCCTCAATGATAGCATATTTTGGTATTTAATATTGATATCCACGCAAAAGTATGCATGTAAGAGTACAGTGTTGGCCCTATGAAGATATTGATTAGCAAAGAACATGAAAATTGTGATTTAGTAGCAATTGAAAAACGTAATCTATGACAGGAACTATGATTTAAATAACTTCAAAAAAACTCGTTATCCATGTGATGTGGCAACGTCAGGAGAAACTGTCAATTGCCATTGATAATTTACAATTTCTTGTAAAGCGATTATCGTTCGCACCAATTGAAAGCAATTGATAAGAAGATATGTATTGTATAAGATATTCATATGCTGCTTATTGTGGTACCCCTTCCTTTAAATTTGAAAAAAATTGCTTGTGGGAAACAAGCAATTTTTTTCTTTGAACAGGTAAATTGGCAGAGATCTATTCTTTCAATACATTTACAAAATTACAAATTTCTACACTTTCATATATTTAAAAAGAATTTTTAGTTAAAGAGGCTAGAATTGATAAAATTTCAAATCACGGGAACGATGTCCTTGGGTGCATCAAAATATAAGGAATTTTCTTCGAGTTCACAGATTTAATTTTATCTTAAAGTAATGTTAAACCAAAGAAAGCTTCCTTAAAGAATTAAGGAATAAATTTGTGATATTTTGTTGAAAATCCAGTAATTATTAGATAAATAATGAACATAGAAAGAATCGTACTTACTTATATAAGTAATAATTGGTACTCAACGCATTTGAATCTTTTTTCCCGTATAGTAGATTTAGACAGGAAATATATCTCTGAATTATGCTTTTGAATGCAGACAACTTTTTTATTTTCATGTGTCAATCTGAAGAATGGAATCTTTAATAAACCGCGAATTAACACACCGTAAAGTTTGAATAGCTAGCTCATTATATATTGTACGGCAGTCAAAATAAATCCATTTATTATAGATGCTGCAAATATTTTAAACCATCCAAACGTTTTAAAATGAAAACGAATAAAGTTTCTGATATACAAAATAACCATGAAATTGAAAATGTTTTATTGTATTTTCCCCGCAAGTTGGAATACATGCATAGTTATTTCAATAACTATATTAATGATGTTACTTCCGTAACTTAATGGATGGAATAAAGTAATATATGATCGTACCGCAATTTGTATTTTTAATTTTATCAGTTTGATTGACAAAATTGATATACTGAACAATTTTTATAGCAGAGAACCACCACGTTCCATGTGCTAAAAAATCTCTTTTGTCCTAATTCAGTTCTAATGTTTAATGTTAAGTGAACATGTTGTTTTAATATTTACCTAATTTTCTCCTGCAGGCTATATTAAAAAATGTAGCAAATTTTTCTTACACTTAATTGCATGAAAGGTGTATGAATATTATTGTTATAGCAACAAATGCTTAATTTTTTGGGAAAGATAATAGACAGCATTGGTGTTCATGTTTTCACCACATGCAGCAGAAAGTTTCTTTTTCTTACCATCTGCCTATTCATTTACTGTGGGTTCGAAATTAACATTCGATATAGATGTAAAGTTTATTAATTTACTGTTAGAAGGTGTTTAATTATGATGAGTAAACAGCGCAGAGTAATCGTAATTACTTTTCAAAAACACACATTTTTGCAACGCATCGTTTGTGTTTGTGCAAAATACGCATTTTTCCTATTTAAAGTTTATACATGCATATTATAATGACAGTAAGTAATAAAAATGCTCATAATTCATTTAGTGAATAATAAAGTATGCTTATTCTTTGTTGTATTGTCCCTTCGCAAACTCTTAAAATGAATAGCGTACTTTTAAAGTTTTAAAAAGCTGTGTACTATTGTCTGAACTTTTGCTACTTTAAGTTACTTTACAAAACGAGTTACTCTAAAAATAGAAACTTTCATGAGAAACGGTACTTAGTTTCTTCGATATGCATTCATTTAACTTTTTCAAATGGAAATATGAACACAATAACATATTTTTGAGAAGTCACCCTAATTCATTTTCACGACTTATCGGTATTTTTAAATAGAAACGTAGAAGTACCTTTGTTAAATATATACGTAATTTTAAAGTTTTTCAGTACGAAAAGATTGTCGCCGCTGAAGAAGTGCCGAGATTAGCACTATAAAAAACTTTAAAATTTATAAAAGCAATGGCGACATCTCTCGTTCGAATTATCGTTGTAAAACGATATTCGAAATTGTTTGTATGCTGGAAAGGATATAACAATAGATGCGCCAAGCATTGCTTCAAATGCTAAACAATGTAGAAAGAAAGCGTTAAGATTTTCGTCGCTGTGGTTATCAACCGTTTAGCTCAGTGGCTAGAGCGTCAGGCCGCGAATGACGAAGACGTGGGTTCGATTCCCACAGCGGCGACAATCTTTTCGTACTTTTTCTACATGTTTTAATATATATGTAATGTTTTCATGTGTTTATTGCGGTACTATGTATCAATCGCTGAGTAATGTTTAATGATAATAGTCTCGTTAATAAACTATTTTTAATTATGAAGTTCCTGAAATTTCGAACACTTTATAGTATTGTACGAGTATTGCATTTTACTGCATAATATATTATTATATGAATAATGTATACAAATGGCTTTAGAGGTTAATTAAATCAATGTTATAATTTCATTTATAACAAAATTTTGAAAACAATCATAAAGTAATATTCCGGGATCCCAGGCCCATTTTCACCTTTTATTACTAACCAGCAGATTATTTGTGAGTAACTTTATTTTGACGATACGCCCAACTTTTTCTTAACAACAATTTTGGTAAACGATAGCTAACAGGGTTAGCAGAGGTGAAATATGTTGATTTGACGAATTTCAATTTATTACTAACTGAATTTTTCTTTATTAATTCCCAAGATAATAATCTAAATAAACCGAAAAAATATTTGTCCTACAAAATTCAAACTTTTATCAAAGAGTCCCCCCTCTCCAACGTGTATAATTAACAAGGTCATTATATAAATATTAACTAACCAAAAAAAAAATCAGCTGGTTAGTAATTACTTTTCATGACCTTAAATTATCTTTATATATTTCAATGTCTTTTTTTTATTTAATATGTTAACCAATTTATTAAGAATATGGTTTTATGAGATTTTATGCATGATTTACATAATATTTTAATAAAGAAGCAAACTCTGACTTCGATTTTTTTAATAGAAAAAGGGGCAAACGAGCAGGAGGCTCACCTGATGGTAAGTGATTACCGCCGCCCATGAACACCTGCAACACCCGAGGGCTCACAAATGCGTTGCTGGCCTTTTACGAAAGAGTATGCTCTCTTCTTGAAGGTTCCCAGGTCGTAACGGTTCGGAAAGACCGCCGGCGACAGCTGGTTCCACAGAGTGGTTGTGCGAGGCAGAAATTGCTTTGAAAATCGCGCTGTTGTGGCACGCTGGATATAGAGGTTGTGTGGATGAATTATTTTGATTGTGACGCCATGGCATGAATAGAAAAATTTGTCATGCAAGAAATGTTTCAAATCCTTTTACATGACAAGTAATGTGATAAATATACATGTATACAGATATCGATAATTCACAGTAAACGCCATATAAGGATAAATTTCTAATAAATTGATATAAAGCACAATGCCACAAGGGCCACTTAAGTAGATTGCTCCGAATCCCTTGGATATCAGATACTTTGTGAGATACAATAAAGCTACATGAGCTTCATCTGGACGAAGAACGCCGGGCAAAGCGAACTGCAATCGTAGCTTCAGAATGGTAAACTAGAGCTGCATAACTAAAAATGCAAATATACTAAATAAAGAAATCATATCATTCTTAACTTCGTTAGCAAAGAAGTGTATTAATTATATATAATAATATATAATATATATTATATATATTATATATATATATTATATAAATTATAATATATAATAAAATATAATAAGCATAATATAAAGTTAAGACACGGTTAAAGTTAGATATCAATACACCAAAACACAGTTTTTTTTTAATTTATATTAATTTTTGATATGGGTTATTTTAGAAATACCTAAACACTGGTAACATAAATAAACTTACTTTAAATCATTGATTTAAAAATTCATAATGACAGATATAAGCCCCGACAAAAAAAACTTTTTCTCCTAACAATCATCCCAACTTTTAGGTTTGCCATCCGCGTACAATATGACTTATTGCACTAATAGGTACTTCCGTCCATCCACCAAACTTTACTTATATTTCATAATATTGTCAAATTAACTACAGTTGTTTTATTTTTAAAGTCAACCCAATTTTTTACGATTGATTTGACGATAACGGATTTTGAGATTGGAGAGACTGATTGGTGTTATTAATTGGGATCGTGGTGTTTCCCAGGAGGTGCGTGCCGAAGTTAATTGGAAATCAAATAATTTTCGAAGTGAAAGTAAAAAAAATGATGCTTATTTAAGGAAAATCGTAAAAAAGAGTAACAATGCATAAAAAAGGACGATCTTTTACAGGCCCATGCATTGACACTTTGATCCGTATAAGATAATCCCTGTACTTATTCTCCATTTTCCCTACAAACTGTTCTTTTTGGGCACTACTTTTACTATCAAAACTCATTATTTATTTAATTTTGCTTAATGTTTTGAAAATAAATCATTATGCACAATTTGAACAAATAGGTCATATTTTAAACACGTGGAATTTTACTCTTAGATAGAGCAAGGCAGTGAGTGACATATTGAGGTTGAAACTACCAAGTCAGATCGCAAGGCAGTAAACCCACGCAAATCCCTTGGAAATTCCCGAACTACATGTAGCGGGGCATCACCTTTCATACTTACCGTACAACTCAAATTACGGCATAAAATTGAATGTTAACGAGCACGTTCCTGTAGTATCGTGTAATATCAGACCGCGGTTTTAAACAGACCTCAACGTCAAAACGACGCTGGCTTCAGTAATGGCCGCAATAAACACGAAGGCCTACGTAACTTGAGTGTTAAAATAGTTGAAATCTTCACAGCATTATTATCAATATTGCCATATGTTTTAAATAAGTAGTAAGTTTGCTACACCTTCTATAATATTTTACCACTGCTGGACAAAGGCGTCCTCCAGACCGATGGTTTTAGGGCAGTCTGTCCCTTATGTGAATTAACAGACTGTACATATGTGTATTCGAAATATTAATATAAATGTATCAACCATCTCTCCATATTTCTTTACATTTCTTAGTACGGTCTAAAACTGAACCGACCACCTTGAACAGTGAACCAAAATGTTCTGTATGTTTGGATTCCAACAAAAATCCTTTTTAGTAAATATCTTGCATTAGTTGCATATGTGAGTTTCAATGATACAAGGATCAAAAGAATTTTATACACAATTTTTAAAACATTTGATGAAACTTTCTTTTCATGAAACACGTCTAGATAATTTATGAGTTTATTTATTGTATTGAGTTGCACGAATGGGCAGGCCCCTTCGGGTAAGTACCACGACCTCACAGAAGACCAACGTAAAGTGGAAGTATTACAAATACTTTAACGTTTCGTCTGGTGAGTGAGGTGGCTAAACTTCATTTATGAGAGGTTACAAAAATATTTTATTTTATTTTCACCGTAAGCAAGAACTAATAACCATAAATACGTGAATATTGCAAAAATCCATCCACTTCCTTCTAATGCCCGCGTTTGTTTGTTTACGAGATAACTTTAATGAAAGCAAGCGTCTTGCGATTGTTTTGGTTGCTCGGGTAAACAATATTATTACTTTTATGCTTAGTCATGCCTACAGCAGTGCTTACTTAATTTGCTGTATTAAATCAAGGAGTGTTCATAGCTTAATATATCAAGTCCATTTCAGGACAATTATAAATATTTATGAGCTTTAATTAATATTTGTTAGAAGAAATTTATAGAGAAATTTACTCTAAGGCAAAGATAAATTTGATACAAGAAATCAATGACGGTTTGACATGAAGTTTTTCATGTGAAAAGTCGTCAAGCGAGCTGGCGGCTCATATAATATTAAGTGATTACTGCCGCCCATAAGTAACGTAACGGGCGTAGAGGTGGGAAGGAGGCAGCCGTTGGTTCGGGTGGTCTTCTGATGGCCTGAGTGGCCGGTTTAGTGGGTCTGCGCTTGGGCGCGTTGGGGCAGCCAAGGTAGTTGGCTGTGTGGCCTTCTTTTTGGCATAGTACGCAAGCGGGAGGCCCGTAGCTAACTAGGAGTGCCTTGTCTTTAGGCCGGGGGCAGTCTGGAGTGCCGTGGTCTCCTAGGCACTTAACGCACCTAGGCCTGGCGAAACAATTACGGGCCGCGTGCCCGTATTTCTGGCACTTGTGGCATTGCCCTGGGAGCACGCCTTTGTGCGGGGGTTCTACTACTATGTTGTCCAGTCCCAAAACGGATTGGACGTTGAATATTTCTTTACCCTCGAGGGTAAGTTCGAGGTGGACCATTACTAAATTTATCGGCGTACGCATTCGCTTGCTAGTCATGCGATGGACTGCAAGGACCGGGAAGTTTTGATTTTTTAGTGATTCAAACACTGTCAGTGGATATGTTTCTAGGGATCCTCTTGATAACAACGCGGAGAATCCTATCCTCTGCGAGAGTGTAGGTGTGGTAAAACGCCTCCTTGTCTCGCAGGAATTTGGAAACCTGCCTGTGGGCGTCGACTGTCTCAAGCTGTAGCTTGATGCCTTGGTTGGTAGAGGTGGCGCTGAACTTGACCCTATTAGATAGGGCGGATTCAATCATAGGCCACTTGATGGTGTCCTGAATGAAAATGGGAGGCGGGTGCTTGTCTTGCGGCGCACGTGGGTCCGCGGGAGGCACGGGGGTTGCTTGAGTAGCAACCGGAGCTGAGGGGGTTGGGATCGCTGAAGGCGATGGGGTGGGTTGGGTGGGCCCCGAGGGCCCGGCTACGGCCGACTCGGTCGGCCTTGGTTCCTTAACTGGCGGTACAGGGGACGTGGCCGTTGAAGACGGCTGGGAGGCGCTTCTTGCGCTTCTTTTTGTTCACCACTTCGGTGAACAAACCTCCTTCATCGGCGTAGGGAGAAAGGGGCGAGTCTAGCTCCATTTCCTCTTGCGAGGAGGAGCTTGCTGCAGCATCGTCGGTCGTGGTGGATGCCCTTGAGGAGGGTCTTGACAATTCCTTGAGTGCCTGAAGGGCATCTGTCAAGGTTTCCGGGTATTTAGCCTGGAGAATTTGGAGGATGGCCTTAATTTCGGTCATTTTTTATTTCGAATATATAAAAAAAAAAAAATATTATTTAAAAGCCCCGTGGGATGCCGGGGTGTGTCCGTATCCCTCCCTGCCGGGTATAGGCAGTGAGGATGAGTGCCTAGGTTGTGTGACCCTAGTGCGTCCTTGTGCCGATCTTATTGTGCACTCGGGTGTGTACTTATGACTAATTAAAACTACCCGAGGGCGCTAAATGGCCAAACGTGGACCAACGCTGACTAGGGACTACACCCAAGGCCAGTGATGGAGGTCTCTTCCGAGAATTCGGGAATTCCAAGGCAATCGGGGCAAGCCTTGGCTAGCTTCGTTAGCACCGTTAGATATCCACTAGCCCTAGACGTGAAACAGAACCGCTGCTAAGCGCGTTGGTTGGCGCAGTCAAAACTGCACCTCGCAAGTCGACTTGCGAGCGGGGTGTTCACTCGTAATTAAAATCACGAGTAAACGCGGCGCGCGGTGCGCGACGACTGAGCGTCCGCGGCAAGCGAGTCGGCACGCGGAAGCGGACAGGGGTGGGGGATAGCAAGAGTAGAGAGAGCGCGTGCCAAGGCGTGCGTTCGTCTCGACTGCTGCGAGCGGAATGTGAATTTGCAGATTTTTTTTTTTTTTTTTTTTTTTTTTTTTTTTTTTTTTTTTTTTTTTTTTTTCTTATTGGCTGGATTAGCCACTGTTGGCCTTAGGGGCCTTTACAGATCAAATTTGCAGATGCTATGACAATCTTTAAAAAGTGTGCTCCAGTGAGGCAACACTCGCCAGATGAAACACGTAGGCATAATACTTCAACTACACGCCGTACTTCTCTGAGACTGTTTCACTTACTATGGATGACCCTTCTCACCATTACATTAGTTTTAGATAAGTTACTCGCATACTTTTAATAAACTTTTAGCAATTTATCTTATTGCTTACATGTAAAATTATAAGCCATAAAACTTTTTTAGACTAGAACTACTCGGTGTTAATCAAAAAGTCAATGGAAAAACATGGTTACAAAAGTTTAAAAATATTGATTAGGCGAATGTAACTGTATATTTAAATAAAAGGGCTTTCTATGAATTTTAGATTTTGTTTAATAGCTTAAATGTGAACACAAAATTAGATGAAAATAAAATAAAAAGATCATATCTGGGAGTGATAAGTGAAGATATATTAGAAAAGCAGCGTTTTTTCTGTTATCTCTTTTATATCATTTCAGATTTGCGGGGTAGAGATTTATTTAGGAGGGCAAGAACATAGTATGTAGTAAAAAATATGGGCTGCAACGGTCAAGCGAGACACCAAAGTCTCACAAAAGGCCAGCATGATGTGTAATTATTATTCTTTTTGTATTTCATCTGGTGAGTGAGATAAACAGAGCCCAGTATTTTAAAGTCAATAAGCCAACCATGGTGTAGATATCCATTGACGATGCTAATCACTTGAAATCAGGTATAACCACCTGCTCTTTTACCACCTTTACCATAAAACTAAGCGTTGACCACCAATCGCTGCATTACCATTGAATATAAGTTGCGATAGGAGTCAAGCGCTAGTCAGTAAGTAACAAAAGTAAAATAAAAATTAAGTACAACTTTTGTATGGTTTTAATTACTAATGGAATGAGTCAATGAGTTGCCGACTAATTTCTGGTATACAATATGAAACAATACAGCGGTGCAGCTATTTCTGTAGTATTGGGAAAGTTGTTACTACCTAAAGAATTTAGTTCTTACGTAAAATATTTGGTTTTCTATATTGTATTTAAAACTAGCACAAAGAAGAAATTCTACAGACATTTTTCTTAAACACTAAAGTATTTTTCATCGTCCCAGCTGTTAATTAAAGTTCTTAACAGCTAAGTTTTGTGGTTACAAAACTTATTACTTAATATTCAGGAGATTTACTCGTATAACTACTAAATATATTAACAAAAAATATTACTTATGAGACATTTGATTTTTTTTTATTTTAAAAAAATACTCAATTATAATTTGTTTCAATATGAAAAGTTGTCAATCGAAGAGACGGTTCACCTGATGTTAAGTAAATTCCGTTGTTCATGAAAATATACAACACCTGAGGCTTTTAAGAAGTGTTAAAAACTTTAAAATTTGTAGAAAGAAGTACGAAAAGTTTTTCGCCGCTGTGGGAATCGAACTCACGTCTTCGGGATTCGCGCTTTAGCTGAAACTTTAGCCACTAAGCTAAACGGCTGATTTCTACACTGAAGAAAATCTTGACGTCTTTTATCTACATTGTTGTTACAAGTGTTGAAAACTGTTAAAAACGCGGACCCCGGTTACCTCACTCAATAGACGATACGTGAAAGTATAAAACTTCCACTTCACGCCGATCTACTGGCCGTGGTATTTTCCCGGACGACCTTTTTTTAAGGTGCGAAAAGTCCAAAAAAAGTATGCGGGAGTCCTGGTCAGAAACGGGCACCCACTATAAAACCCACGTTGTACCCGTCTCTGTGTCATAAGCCGGGGACACGGGAACTCGAAGACGCATACACCCACATAACGCGAATACAATGATGCCACCAAATGCCAATGATTGAAATATGATTTCCATATCAGCCTAGTCTGTGCTACTTTTGTTTCCAAGTGTTCGTTGTTTTTACGATTGGGATGGACATACTGTTTACGTTTTTAAAACGTGAAATAAAATGAACGCTCTCACAAAACAATTAAAATGGCCCACGAACCGTAGCACGCCCATTCATTCAATCAATGAGTTAGGTATAAAAAAGCGAAAGTTTACGTTACGTCTAACCTAAAATGTAAACGAATACAGCTTGCTGACTTTGGATAGAGGATTTGCCATAGCGTGCATATTGAAAGCTTCAATTTTTTTCGTTGTTTCTCTAGTCTTTTTTTATCTTACTTCAAAACAAGCTTTTTTTGGAATTTTGCATACAGACTTCCACTGTTTATAATTGATTGTTCTTTAGGTCATCTAGATTAACTCTGGATAAAAATCTCAGTACCAGGCCATGCCTTTTTATGTTAATAAATAACTTTATGTCATATTCAAAGTTGTAAATGTCGTAGGGCCACGCAACGGTCTTCTCTGTTATACAAGTGGGTCAAACGTCTATCTCAAAGAAAACCGCCGTGAATAAGAAGTTTTATACTTCTGCTTTTCGTCTGGCGAGTGTGGTAGGCGGGGCCCACTTTATCAAACACAACGCATCTGCAATCCTACGGGTGCTGCAAATGTCCGAAACTACCTTATGGGTTTTATTGCGTTTAATTAGCTTTTTTAATTCCCGACGTTTCGAAAATTTTCCAGCGTTCACGGTCACGGGACAGACGATTTGTTTCACGTTTTAATGTCACAGTCAACTCGGGTTACCGTCAATTATTTTTTTATTTTATTATTTATTTTTATGCATCAACTTGACAAAGTAAAGACAATTTCAATAAATCATCAATACAGAACCACTGTCTTATCCAGAGACAGTGATACTGTCGTTGATAGTTGAAACGATTTTATAAGGTGAGATTTTTTTTTAATTTTATAAGGTGAGAAGATTCGACCACCAATCAAGATTCATGATTCGTCGATTGTTCGTTTGACTTTCATTAGTGACTTCCGCCCATGAACGCCCAGAACAGTTGAAAATTCACAGTTTTTAATTTTTTCCAGTTGCAGGGCCACGCAGCTTTGCAGTTGCACGAAGTACCAATCGCTCATAGAACACCCATGTCATTAAAGTATTAGTTTCGCGTTTTGTCTGGTAAGAAAAGTATTCGGAACTCACTTTTTTAATGGTTGAAAACAGTCCTCCCATAGATTTCCACATGTAGGTGGCAACAACCACTATTGTTTTTGATAATATGGGGGTTATGTCGGACTCATACCGACTAAAACCCCCACGATGTTCCGCCCAGGCGCATGTCGGCAAGACCAGGGGAACGATTTCGGACACTTCGGTGATCCTGCCAACGCTGGCCGCCTTAGCAGCCCCTTCTTGGGGAGAAACTGACCTCCCCTTCAGGTAAGGCATGCTGGAACATTCAGCGCGCCTCCTTTTCACCCGTGTTCAGTTTAAAATTTTTTTTTAATAAATCAAGTTATTGTTTATATCAAACTGATTGGTAAAGTTTATTCGACAGGTCGGGTATTTCGACAGTTTGATATATTATTATGATTTAGGAAAAGGTTTGTTATTGTTAGGGCTTAAAATATTTGCTTTCAAAACATTCAGTTGGAGTGTAATTATTCAAATGTTACAATAATTTAAACTTTTGCGTTGGAGTTAATTTCAACTTGCATTTCGAAAACAGTCTCGAGTTCAGTAATTTTAAATTTGTGTATGGCCAAAACTTTGCTTTATAATTAAAATGTTAGAATAGTTAACAGAGCAAAGAATATGCAATAAATTGCTTTTTTTTTACATTTGCATATTAAATTACTTAAAAATAATATACAATGGCGTAGTCAAAAGATAAAGTCACTCGAACATTTCAATTTGAACTAATTCTAGTTAAAATAATATAGGAAATACCATAATTGGTAAAATTCCCGAGCTAGCAATACTTGATCAGAATTAAAGTGATAATTTTGTCTTGGCCGTTAAAAAACTGAGTTAATTAAACATTCCATTTACCCCACTGACACTATTTCGAGCTGTTTCGAATTGAATACATTTCTGGGACGAAAAGTATGAAATATTCATGCAGACCACTTTTACACCTTTTTCTGTGATTAAGTAACCTTATTATGCTTATTACAAAATTGAAATTTACTTCAATATTTAGTAGTCATGTGGTTTATATGGTGGTGGTTTATATGATATCTTTAACTAAAGCTTTTTAACTTGAATGAATTTTGTTTTAAATAAATCAAAGCATCCGTGGTCACGGAACAGGCAAAGTGGTTTTATGTCCCAGGAATTTAGGGAAAAGTATTAAGAAGGAAACTAATATATTTAAAGAATAATAATATAGTGATATATTCCACTGTTATATTTGTATTGTTTATATTTGTTTCTCTTTACTGTACTTTCATTACTTTAGCGTTTTCATGACGATATATTGAGGATAAGAATTAGATACACACGAATGCTACATATCGTTAAAACAACATTTAATGGATTTTAAGAAACGTATTCGCCATTTATTTTGATTTAAATTCGCGAATTTTAGGGATTTAAAAGAAATAAACTCGGTCAGATAAAATCTAGACATCAATTCGTTCAACCAATCATGTTTAACTTAATAGCAACATACACGTGATAATTTTATGATTACAATTACTTACTATAATTTTATTGTAAAAATTAAAAATGAGCACTTCATTTTTTGATGTTCATTTGTTTGTGTATAATTACAGATGAATGATTTTCAAGCTATATTTTATGTATTGAGACTTTCGTAAAATGCTCGCGCTATTGTGAACGGGAATTTTACGTAAATATTTTCGTAAAGTTCCCGCAGCTTTCATATTATAAAGCGTACAGTGATCCATTCATCTATCCGTTGTTAAAATACGTACTGCATAAAAATTGTATAGAGCACTCTACCCGATTACTAACGCATATTAGAACATATGGGAAACGGGAACAAGAATTTATTTTGTATTCCATTTATACTATAGTTATCGGTGATATTGTTCATTATTTATTGTTGTTTTGTAGCGCATTTAAAATGATATCCGACAATGATTTGAAAATTTATCACAATGAAAAATAATTATAGTTTTCGCGCAGTTGGCAAGGCAGGGCTCAGCACCGGGGGTCGTGGGCTCAATTCCCACACGGGACAAGTATTTGTGTGAAACACGGATAATTATTTCTGATTTAGGTGTTTGTCTACGTGAAATTTATGTTTGTAAAACGACACAGGATAATGTCATTCTACAGTAAGGGCAATGTGTAAAAAAAATTATATAAAAACGGAAACTATTTTACGTTTCTCTTGTGAAGGAGTTGAAGAAAATCAAATGAACAAACCAAATGTTTAAAAAAGAAAATAACGATATACACGGTTTCCAGTTGGAAAGAAATATGCCAAGACAAATAATTTGACAGACAGAAATTGTGCAAATTCTAAAATGCGTGCTATCAAGTATCCTTTAATGCAACGATTACTATTCATGAATCTTATACTTTTTTGTGGTAATTAGAAAATATATTGTAAGGTAATTCAGATGAAGTAATTCCCTTCATTAAATAAGTACACAGACCTTCGCGCTTTATTGACACCTTTGGCTTAAGTCCAGATATACTTAACAAAGTTGAAGTATTTTAAAGAGCTTTCTCGAGAGTCAACTTATCTATTATTAAATAAACAAAATATTACCTGCACAAAAATTTTCAACCTATCTGTAAGTTACGCATTTCGTAAATATAAAAATATCACAGTTTTGAATTTTTATAACATTTGTTAAACAAAATTAACAATGGTAACACAGTCTTCGTTATTGTAGGAATGGGCCGGTTCGTACAGGAAGTACAGCGACCTGATGAAGACCGGCGTTTTTTTTGTGACGTATAGTTTCCTGTTAACCCGGCGTCTATGACAGCTTCCGCGGAAGAGGTCAAAGGAAGACGACACCCACGGATTCGGGAAAAAAAAATTAGCAACGTAGCTCGCTTGCCACCTTCTCACATAAATAAATAAAGCATTGAAAAGCATTCGAATTATTAGATGATAAAACCAAAATTATTTATTAGCTCAATACACCTCATCTTAAGGTGTAAATAACAGTAAAGTTTAAATAAATAAAAAATAGGCGTGGAAGTCTCCTAGTCTATTTGGTTATCTCCTAGACTGGAGAGCGATTGGAAAGCAAACCCCAGAGGATGGTTAAGGACGTAGGAAGAGATGGATGGAGATTGTCACAGCCTGAAGTATACGTGTAAAGTACCAGAAATCAATGTGTAAAATACACTTCACTATCACGGCTAATAGCAGACTTTGAAATGGCTCTTGCAAAGGAGTGCAGGAGCTGTTTTGATTAATGCATGTTAATTGTGTAATTAATGAATTAAGTTTACTTAGATTTTTGCCATATCATTGATATTTAACAGAAACTTGGCAGCCATGCTATATTAAATAAATATAAGATGGCTGAATTAAAAAAAAAGATTAACAGAAATTTAAATAAAAAATAAACTAAAAACATTGGAAACCATATGGAATAAAAATCTGACGACCAATTGACGACCACAGCAGAGAGCGGCGTGTTTTAATTTCATAACATCCTTTGTTGTTCAGCTAAACGAGAGTGTCGATAATACTTGACACGATGAGTATAAACGATTCCTTGAAAGACATTCAATCAAATAATTTCATTAAAGGAATTTAAAAAATAAAATATATAATCTAATATGGGAATTCATTTGGTATTTAATCGTTTATTACTCAAGAACATATATATGAGCATAGATGCAAGTATGTGTCAGAGGCGAAAGAGGTGTGTAAAACTAGCGGAAAGCTTAAATCCGTAAATTAAAACTTATTTCCGAGTTGTTGGAAAATAAAATTTGTTTCTCACATTAATTAGTGTTATCAAGTCTGTTACTGAATAATATAATACTATCCCATTCATATACAGAGTGATCATAAATAAACAATACAATTTGATTTCAATAAATGTTATATTGTTATTGTTTCTGCAATGTTGACTAGTTTCAATAATGACTAAGAATTAAACTTGCCATTGATGCGGAAAGTACGATACCCCGTTAACGAATACCGCCGGAAGCGGCATTTATTGAAACCTTCTTAATACTAAACAATTGAATAACAATCTTGTTTCAGCAGTTGTATTCCAAGAAAATACCTGTTAATGAAACAAATTCCTCGCTGGAACGAGTAGAATAGTACCTTAATTTGCAACATTGGCTACATTCCAATTTTGAAGCCTTTAGTAACGGGGTACTTTTCAGTACTTTGTCAGGAGATGCTCGTTGCACTCACTTGTCGTTTGTAAGGGTTAAGAAACTATTATATATATAGGACAACAATAATCAATATGTTTCATATTATTGGGGCGGTCCTAGATTAAGATAAGCTTCGTGTGTTTGTGGAACTAGTGTATTACCATAGTACAAGTACGGAAATAATCCTAAATTTTGTTATTTATATTTCTTACAATCAACTTCAAACAGATATTATGTGGGCTTTATAGGCACATAAAAACCTGCCTTTTGTGAATAACCCAAGTTAAAGTCTGTAGCAGGTCAAGGTAGCAATATATCGGAAAATAAACTTAACGTGAAAAATATAGTCACAGGATCTAAATCTCACATTACTTAAAATACAAAAGAAAATTTAATAATGAGTATACTTTTGACAGTGAAATAACTTTTATTACATGCTGAGCCAGTCGGTAAGTTGAAGAGTCGACCTGTCTAAAAATAGGGCCTAACGGAGCATTCAGTTTGTGTTTTTTAACGGTTTTGTGCTAGCATCAACTTGGGATCCTATAATAAATAAAATTGAATCTAGGCACAAACGAAACAATACTGCAAGACAAGATACAATTGGCCTTCTGTGTACATCGGACATTAAATTAATAATTTAAAAAATAGCGCAAGCCTGGGTGGATGAATGACATTCAGACGTCCTGGCCGAGGAGTCCGCCCCGTGACCGTGAACGCTTAAAAGGATTCGATACCGAAGTAAATATTTGACGAATAAAGTATACAATTTACGTATCTTAATTACATGTCATCTAATAAATCTAGTATGCGTGGCTTGGTGCCGAGAACGCTAGCTGCATTTCCTCGCTGAATAGTTATGCTTAAACTTTGAGCGAAAAAAGAACCAGTTCTCTTGTCAATAGCCGCGGCATTAGGACTAGGACGCCCTTTCAGAAATTTCGATGTACGAGGACCCCACGGACCCTGAATGTATTTTTATTGGATATATTCATTTGTGCTTTCATTTGTGTATTCAGGCTTACATATACTTTTTATTGGTATTTCTTTTACTATACTCGGTATCCGAACATCTTCTATAAATGGCAATATTAATCCATGATTTTTTAATCAATTTGTGTTACTAAACAATACAATTAGTTAGGCTTATTACACTGGAGTGCAGGCTGTGTGTTTGGCCCTGTTAGTATTAAGTTCTCCAGCACCGCAACTAAGTTACGCCGTTCTGGAATATTCTCTTTCAACCCCTTGGCCCAAACGCATGATATTGGATTCCTATATAGAGACGTGGCTTTGAAATAATTTTTCACTGAAAATAGAGTTTGGCAGAACAAAGACTTAAGTTAATTATAGAATCTCGAACTGGAATGTTATGTATGTTGATACGTCAATATTTGAGTTTCGAAGTTATACTTTTGAGAAAAAATATGAGAGTAAATTTTTTTCGATGCACGCGTATATCGACAGCCATGACATGATGAAATTAGTTGCAAAGCGACCAACTAAACTGTATTACCATGGAAACCAATAACAACTTTTTGACATTTACCCAAAATTCTAAGTTATTTCATTAAATCCTTATACTGGCAAACGGATGTTATATTTATAACGTAGCTTCGTACATAAGTACGTAAGTTGAAAATAGTTTACAATGATTTTTAGCTCGAATTAGGATTTTAGTTTCAAAATTATTTGTACATAACCTGCATAAATTTTATTTAGTTTGTTTTTGTCGATTACTACGTAATAATCTTTTATCCGCACGAAAGCATAAGGTCGCATAAGCATAAGGGACGGCAGTGTCAATTGAAGAATTTATTTTATAAAAAAGGAAAAACCAGGAAGCGCAGCATCTATGGTATTTAATCACCATAACCCATGGACATCACGAGAGGTTACAAACGTGTTGATGATATTTGCCTTTAGGCGGAAATATACCGCACGAGGAAAATGTTTCAGCTTAAATTGAATGTAGTATGATGGTTTGCGAAACATTTTATTTAGGATCAAAATGGATTTTATTATTGGCAAGTTCAATATGGCGGAAATCGATCATTACACGCATAGTTTGGTAAAGCTTCTGACATGGAATTTTCCGCGTAAAATCATTTCCTCACAATTTGTTTGTGTTGCTAAAGTACTGATAAATATATAATTAATGTTTATTGATACTTATGCATTAAGATGTGTACAGTATTTGTTATATTAGTATAAACATTATCTAACGGGCCTCGGCGCAATTTAATTTGTACAATTGACTTACTTAATGTAGTTATGATGACCCCCAACTTAATAACTATTTATAGACATATTGGGTACATATTTAGATATACCTGAGAAATGTAAATTTCGTAATATTTCCACTTGCAGGGTTTTAAGTAAAATATATATACATACATACTAAAATTTTTATCGAGAATATAAAGAGTACTAAATGAGAAAATTAAGCACCTTTTATTTTTGAGGTAAAACTAAGGTAGAACGCGTGCGAACCCAGAATGCGTGCAACTATCTTTTAAAATTTTGATATTATGCCCGTTTAAAAGATGACTTTGATCTATGTTGTGGATATTTATTAAATAAAGCTCCACCGACAAATACAACAATTTTACATTAAAAATATAATAATAAAATATCAGAAGGAGTATATTATATTTAAAGACTATTGATAACACATAGAATTCTTAACTTCAAAATGTTCACTTACAAGTTTCAAGATCTTCCCCAACTTAGTAGGTGAATTTCGAGGGATAAATCCCTCAAATGTAATAATATACGACTTTAGTATAATACCGATAATTTAACTAGTGACGTTATATACGACAATTGAAATGTTTAAAGTATTACTAGTTTCAGAATACTTGGTCTAATTATGATAATTGTCCGTATTTATGCAAAATGGAACCACACGACAATTTTGTGTTTTTCTTTTTTTTAAGAATATTGAATTTAAAAGTGGTCTAAATTCTTATTCAAAAAAAGAACCACATGATTTTTCCTTGGAAATAGGGTATACAAAAAGCAGAAAGGAACCAACTGCAATAAAGAACATTACATATAAAGCAAAACCGAACCACAGTACAACGGGACTCGATTGTTCAAATAAATAAACTATATTACTACCATGTCATTTTATACAAAACAGATCCACACATACTTGGTTCCATTATAAATTTCGCAGATTTCAATTATTAACAATCATTTTAATATACCAAATGGAACCAAGATTCTGTGGTATCGTTATGCCTAAAATAAATTCATAATTTAATTTCTAATATTTTTGCAAAATGGAACCACAAGCATTCGGTTCCATCATGTATAAATACATGTATAAATACATGCCATACATCATGTGTCAAATAGTAGAACCACTAGTGTGTGATTCCATTATTAATGTAACGTTTTGAAACACATCATCGCCCAAAGGTACCAAATGTCATAACTTTTTAGATGCCGCTTGCCTTTAAACAACGTAATATAGGTATGTACTCGTATACTTAATACTTTCGAAATATATAAATTCTCTCGTAAATATCTATTGGAAAAAGTCGAAGTGCACCTGAATTTATATATCAAAACACTTGCGTTTCTACAAAGATCAATAATGCTGATTTAATTAAAGTGATATCATAAAATTATAAATATTATATAGAATAGGATGGGAAAGTGGAGGTAAGAACAAATGCAGCGACAAAATAGTTTTATACGTGAGGTGCAATTAAACCATATTTCTAAGTATAAATCACACTATAGAAGAAGTAAGCCCGTGACGGAATATCTTATGCCAGACTTGACTTTGGACACCATGTTCGATTTAAACTGTGTACATATAGGAGAAGCTAAGAAGGTCAATAAGGCAATGTATTGTTTTTATGTAAGAAGATGGCATGGGCATTTGCAACATCCGTAGGGTCGCAGATGCGTTGTCACTTTTTAATAAAGTGGGCCCTGGTTACAATACACTCAAGACGAAACGCAGAAGTATAACTCTTCCACTTCACGCCGGTCTGTGAGGTCGTGGTACTTCCCCGGACGCACCCACCTATTCGTGCAACAGCGAAGACTGATGCGTTGCCCATATTTAAATCTTAGACGAGTGCCTTTAAAACAGATTCTTGTAACAAGTGTGATACTTTAAAATCGGAAATTAACTCCTTGCAAACCTGCTGAGAAGAAAACAGCCATAGATACAGAACGCGAAGAATATTGCCGATAATGGAAAGAGGCTCAAAATCGAAACCTGACTTTATTCTTGCTACTAAATGTAAGAAACTGGTCTCAAGTTTGATCTCCAAAACATTACTTACTATAAATGACGGCTGGGTTGCTTTTTTGGATAGAAAGAATGGTTGCCAAAGGTGCTTAGGAAGTAGGTTCTTGTCTTTTAAAATATAGCGAGCATATTTCTGTAGATTTCGAGGATCTAATTTTATGGAGCGATTCATGTAGAAGATTCAATTTCATGTTAAAAGCATTTTTGCTTCCTCATTTCACCTTCAAAAAATAACACTAACACAGTTTTTATACTCGGACATGCTACCTAACTTATGACAGAGATTTCCCTCATTAAAACGGCAATAAAGAAATATCCGAGACTATACACTTCCGATGATTATGGCCAGGTAATGAAAGATTGCATGACAAATCACCTGCTTACAGTAACAGTTATGCCAAAAACTCACATGGGAACTTATAAGGTCGAAAAAAGTATTAGTAACAGACGTGGTATTAATAAATAATGTATTAATCGGATATAAACTCAAAAAACATACCTGAAAACAGAATCACATAACTCGATTTATTTTAAAAGATTTCCTTGGGAGTTGTGTGACCGGCTGTAATCTTGACGAAACATTTACCTCCCCAGTGGCCGTCAAGGAAGCCAGTATCATCAGCGAAATTAGCCGATGTTCATTTTATATTACACCTCATGCCACTAAATGCAGAGTTTTTATAATGGTCTCAATTATAACGATATGAATACAATAGAAGTCGCTATAGATGGACGAATATGGTCGATTTCGAAGTTCAATTTGATGATAACGTCGAATAAACGCTCTCTATACGTATAATTTTACATATTTTACTGAATTAAAGTTTTATTACGATAATATGAATACATAGTTTCATTTATATCAATATATCGCTGCGTTGTGGTTCTTTTTTGTATATGAGAAAACCTATAAATCAGTTCATGTTAAAAGGAACCACATGCACATTTTCTTAATTATTTAGAATATTTCAGGCTGTGCAGAGCAAATCTATATGTACTTACTTAAATACATAATTTATCAATAAATTAAAATAAAATAAATAGTAATTTTGTTTCATCTAACAGAGCTGCACATATTTTTGTAAATCCTGTAATATCTCAGAAGTGCGTTTTTGCTGGGTGGTTCCTTTTTGCATAAATACGGACAATTATTCTTCGACTTCAGACAATATTGTATAGTTTAAAGAGAATTGTTTGCATGTAAATAGATTATTATGTATGAAGTAAAGAAGCAGTTTTCAGAGACGTCTTAAAACTGAAATTTAATTTATGACAAAAGATGAAAATTAAAATTTTAAATATTGATTGGCTATTTAAACTAGGTATGTATATTAATTGTATTATTTGTAACTTAAGATTATTAAATTATAAAGTAAAAATAATCCTAATTTATCTATCCTGTATTTTTTATACTATTTTGTATTTTACAGTTACACTGTTCTCGAGTGTGATAGAAAAATGTGGAAAGATTGCTAAAAGTAATTTATCACAAGACTAGCGACCCACCCCGACTTCGCACGGGTGCTGAATGTTTGTTTTCAACATCGCATTAGAAACCTCTAAAATTATCAGTGTTCCTCTACTGTATTATGCGTGAATTATGCATATATACCAATGCCGATCGGCTATCGCATTGTTAATATTGGATATATTATTACTTCGTTTTATATCGGAATAGTAAAATATTAAACTAGACAAAAATACAACCTCTTTGGCAGCATGGACGTTTTATGTCAAAACCTGCCAAGTGCGAATCGGACTCGCGCTCGTAGGGTTCCGTACCTATTAAAACCCACATAACCCTATGTATGGGAGCCCCACTTAAATGTCTTTTTATTCTGTTTTAGTATTTGTTTGTTTAGCGGCAACAGAAATACATAATCTGTGAAAATTTCATTCGTCTAACAATGACAGACGGACAGATAGACAGCGAAGTCTTAGTAATAGGGTCTCGTTTTTTGGTTTTCCCCTTTGGGTACGGAACCCTACAAATGGAGAATCCCTTTAATAAAATCTTGAAACGACAATACGTAACACAAACGGTAACCTTAAAAGTTTTTAAGATATTGGTGGCGTTGTAATTTGTTTATATGAAATTTCATGAGTGTTAATTTATTTGGCTTTACCTATCTGGCTGACTCGACTGCTGAAAAATTGTAACAATAATTCTTTAATTTATCCACATTAATAAATGTAATCATATTAAAAAAGGGAATTAAAATTTTAAATTTTTAGATTATTTGTAGTTTTGAAAATTATGAATCTTATTATCATATTTTTATATAAGGAATGGCAAACAATCAAGCAACATTTGTAACTACAGCGGTGTTTGTAAGTATGATATAAACTTTATCGGTCTTTAAGGGCTGAATATGATATCTACTTTAACCTCCCTAAGTCGTATCCATCCGCAAGTATCGCCAGCAACAACTGATTTCGCAAAGTGCTCTCGTGGCAGAAAATTCCTACAAAAGCGCATATGTATCTTTTACTAAGGCAATGGTGAGCAATAAACAGAATCAGAATTTGGACCAGTGCCTTTAACAGTTCTAGAATAAATTTGAAATAAACCGAGACAAATACTACGTCGTCTCGGTGACCACTTAAGTAGATTGCCCCAAAGCCTTCGCATACCACATTCGTTTGTTGAAATTGTATTCAGTTCGAGCTTTATCTTCATGGTTATATGTATAAGATCGAATTTCCTCGCAGCTATTTATTAACACTTAAAGATAAAAGGATACTGGCTGAAAGAAATAAATTGTCGAATAAAATATTACTTAAATTAATAACATTTAAATTTCAACTTGTTTACAAATTAGGACTTTAAATTAAAAAAAACCTAAACAGAGATATCAAGCAATAATTAAACTATGCATATTTTTTATTTTATTGACAATTTCTGCACTTAAGATGAAACATTAAAATGTGTAGAAAAAAGTATTTTAACCACTAAATTAAACGTCTTGTTGCCACATCGACGAAAATTATCCATCCATATTATACCATCTTTTATCTACATTGTTTTTTCTCATTTCAGGTTGAGAAATTTTCTTATCTTGGCGCATCTATTGTTATCTTTACAGTATTCAAACATCGTTTTGCAATGATAATTCGACCGAGAGATGTCGCCGATGCTATATGAAATTTTGATTTGTACAGTGCATATCTCTGCTCTTAAGATCATTAAGTAGAAAAGCTCGAGATAAACTTTTCATCCCGTTTTCTACAAATTTTAACAAATAAGTCAGTAATTTAGCGCATTTTTTTTTACTTTGTTGACAATATTGGGATTGATTTAAGAAACTTTCCTTGACGTTCTTAACTATGGCCGAAATAAATAAACTTTCGCAAAAGTAAATAAACCTTTCAATTACTACTTGGAAAGATTGAGTGGTCTTGAAACCAAAGTATGAAAGTAATAATGTATTTCTTCCTGGTACTTAGAAATACTTCATATTTGGTTAAAGACTACTTTAAGAGAGTTCAAGTTGTATTACACCAACCAAATTTCTTCAATATTGTGGGTAAACTTAAGTACATTTATTCTATCCAGAAATAGCTTTTGATTAGCTTCTATTTTATGATCCATCTTATGGTAAATGGTGATGTTGATAGTAAACAAGGCGTATTTAGATAAAAAGACATATATAGATATATATATATTTTCTTGTTACTTTGCTCTATACACTTAAAAGTACACGAAAAGCGTTTGACGAGACGGCAAATTTTTTATATAAATATACGACATATATTTAAATCTCTGTCTGTAAAGTTATTTTATGTTATTTCTTAACGTTGCATCAATCTTATCTAATTCAAAATTTAAAAAAAGAAACTGAAATATTGCATGGAATTTACATTTTTCTGCCCAGAGTAATTTGATTATTCTAATTTTTTTTTCCGTTCATCTATTTTTTGTTTTTCTTATGATGTTGTCGTTACTATTTTTTTCTGATAACTTTATCCAAGCATACTTTTTTACATTTTACGTTCACAGATAGCAAATCCTTCTTCGTAATGTGGAACCGTGTTCGTAGTTGTCTCCAACGGTGTTTCCGGACTGATAAGACTTAGGGACAATCAAGAAGAGAGCCTTCTCGGCAAATCAGCAATGCGGTTGTGACTCTTCCGATGTTGCAAGTGTCCATGGGCAGCAGTGATCGCATACCGTCAGTTGACCCGTTTGCTTGTTTGCCTCCTTTTCCTCTACAAACGTAACATTGAGTCAAATGTAATAAAAATACTTTAATATAATAGAAAAATAAAAATATTTTATATAATAAAAATATACAATATTTTATACAATAATATTTTACTTAAATATTATATCCAATATTATGGCTCAGGCCATTGTTACATAGCAATAGGCCTCGTTAAATATCCATTATACGCTGGCACGAATTATCCGTCGATCCCTCTTGATTATGGGCATTATCATATCACAACAAAAGGATATTGATAGGTACACTATGAATAGACCTCTTCACCAAAGGAGTATTTAAAGTAAAGAGTTACGTTAATTAATAATTAGCACCAGTGCCGCGATAGATAAGTGTGTAAGCGTTCGCTTTTAAATCTATACACTGTCAAACAGCCTGAGTTCAAATCCCGGTGTCGTCACTAAGGTAATAGTTAATTCCAATGTTACGTGCTCATTTATCTTGTGATCATCGGTGGAGCATGACAGTAAGAGACCAGCATATTTTCTGAATAAATATAAAAACCACCCTCGGTACAGAGGAAGACTTTAGAGGAAGACAGCAGCGAGTCATATAAAAGGCTGCTACTTACTAGCTAATTGCCTAACACTATTAACTAATTGTATACACACACCCAGTGTCGCGGGTATATACATGTTATATTCGTTAGAAGTTATCTCGCACCATTTATAACGGCCACGACGTTCCAATTTTATAGTTTCATAAGTTTTTGTAATTATAAATCAGTCCTAGTATCATACCCTTGTTCTGGTATATTTAAATCTTTTTTTATTGGAACTTATGTTCCATCGGGTTATCGGGACTTAATGCAATACTATGAACAGATATGTGTTAACCATTATTTTTCATAAAACACACTAAACTCAGTATAAGTACCATATTTGTCTTAATATTTATGGTACTGGTCATCCACTCTGGGCAATGAATAAATTTATCCCATGTCATACTTATAATAAACCATCTTTATTATTATTCCATCAAATGAAAATTAATCTAAGTTTCCTTAAAGGTATAAACATTTTCGGAATTATAGTTCATATGATGTCTTATCACGAGTTCGAATTCCTAGTATTTTTAAAGTATTTTTTTATGAATAACTGGGCTGTGCTTTACCGCAATCCTACTTGACGGTACGATGCTATGTGGCTGTAGATGTTAAACGCTCTAGCTCTGTAAAAGCATATTCAATATAGTTTTGAAGAGGAACATTTTAATGCTAATTATACGTTCGTTCAATCAGAGAATTGAGAATCAATATTCTAAGTTGTCTGGACTATATCGTCTTAAAGTTAATAGTCTCATTAGGAGAAAAGGTGCTCTATAAAGGTATGATATTGAAAATCCATAACCTAGTTATGAAAGTCGTTCTTCCCGCTCAGCGCGTTGAAACGAACCTAAGTGCTTGTTAAGAACGGCTGGAACTGAATCAAGCTGGTTTTTACGATTCCTTATTCGCAATGACTAGAAGCAGTTTTAACACCTTATATGTATACTTTGTGGCGCCAGTTTTTTATAAATGTAGAACAATTTCTATCGCGTTATGCTTGTCAATTTTTATTTTGACACGTACAAAACTGGCCATAATTTCAAGGCCTACATTATTAAATTATTATGTTTTATTCATTAACGATCGATAATATTTGTATATATATATAATTCTTTTGTACGTGTGTATATCACTGATCTCCTTTTTGTGTGTCTTCGGGTCGATTCAAGAATGGCTTAGATTCACAATTCGGTCCACTACTGTTTTTTTTTTTAGTTGTCGAATTTAAGTCGTGTGTACAGGACAACATCTGTCCGGTCCGCTAGTATACTATAATATTTTTATTTCATTATAGTAACGAGGTTTTATTAAGTCTATTAACGAACTTCGTTCCTGTATCTTAATAACCAATGTAGGCGAGCTACAAGCTCGCCTTGCTTTTACAAGTCTTGTTCTCTTTAAAAATTCCATAACTCCAACGAAGGCTTGAAATTACTACATGACAAAGGTGTATTGTGTTTATTGAGAAAGTGAGTTTACTTCAGAACTAGAAATATTATAACCGTTTAATAAGCAGAACTGGGCTGCAAAGAAAATGGTGTAGGTCACGCACAAACGTACCTGCAGAATTTTACTTCTAAAAACTATAAAAACATTAAAATTTATGGGAAATAATATTGTAAAATTAAAATATTGATAGATAAACATGTAAAACGTTTCATCTTTTGTGCAAAGAACTGAATGAATTTTCCCGTGGTTTTGTCTCACCAGAAGTCTGATGAAGGAACTTGACAAATGATACCCGAGACAAATTATCTCTTGGGAAGGAATAATTTAGGGGCACCCCTAAATAAAGAAATTCTGTTAATGACTTGACAAATTACTTAGCAAATTGTCGTGAGCGATAACATTTCTTGGATAGAATTAACTCTTAATTATTTTTAGGCAAACGCAGGTGTGTTAGCAATGCCATTGTTCTAAATTCATCATTGCACGGATACTTCGATTCCAGTGCTATTAAAGCCATGCTTCCCTAGTCACTTACCTTCTCTTTAGCCACTTTTTACCATCAACGTATCATTAATACCCTTTTTCCTTTTTTAACCTTTTTCGCGTATTGCAGTCACTGAAACATATCATATTCAATTTAGTTTAATCTTTTTAATCCACATTCCTTGTAACATTTAAAACATAGTAACTTTTCATTTACATAAGCCTTAACAAGTTTTATATCTGAAGAAACACGTTTGCTACAAAAGTGGAAAAATCTCTAGTATAATTCCCTTATATCTGCTAGGCTTACCATCACCACAAGAAAGAACTAAGGAGATAATACCATCAAGTACTACTATTTTATATTTTTATATATATTTACAAGGTGATGAACTATTTTTATGAAATATTTTTATTTAAGACATATTTAATTCTTTCAATGACTCTCCAAATTTTTGCATGGCGAAGATTGGGTTCATGAAAGTGATTTACGATGTGCAACGCGAGGAAAAATGAAATAAAAATTTTATCAGCTACGAAGCCCGCTCGGATGACACTTCATCAATTCTCAATTCAACTCATTTCATTTTCTTTCTCATTCGACATTAATCGAGTCAGCAGGTTGTCGTCTGTACAGATTTCTTAATTGATAGGGTAGGAATTTAGACATAAGTGTCATTTAGGTAATTTTTTTAATTTTTATTT
Source organism: Iphiclides podalirius (assembly GCA_933534255.1). Classification (NCBI taxonomy): domain Eukaryota; kingdom Metazoa; phylum Arthropoda; class Insecta; order Lepidoptera; family Papilionidae; genus Iphiclides; species Iphiclides podalirius. The sequence goes on from OW152830.1 coordinate 5,458,506, forward strand.
TTTAATTTTGAATTGGCCAGCACTTAAACAGACTCAATTACTTTACCTCCCATACTTCCTTTTAAAAGTTGAGTAATTCTTATTATCATTACCAAAACTAATTAGTCAATACTAATTTCTACTGATATCAAATATCATAAAACGTTTTTTTTTTAAAAAAAATATCTTTTCATGTAAGTGTTCTGCATAGTGTGTTGTTCACTTCTGTTCACTGAGTTCATTCTTTTTCTCATCATCATCATCGCAATAATTATAAACTATATCAACTTTGCCTCCAGTTAACTCTTAACTTCTCTTTTTTCAACTGACTTTACTGACTAATTTTAAAACCATTACTACGAATAAATAGTGAATTGAAGTATTTATTACTTTGCTAGCAATTTATGCATAAGTCAATTCATGTAATTTCAACAAAACGTATTCCATTGTAAGCATATGTAAGCTCTCCATGTTTATTATAAAATAAACTAATGTAGAATAAGACAATAAACATGGTATTTTAATAGTTATTACTTTAGAATTTTGGTGGTAAAATAGGAGGCAAGCGCGCGCTGCCCACGGACATTTGCAACGCCCATGGGGTTGCAAATGCGTCTGCCTTTTAATAAAGTGGGCCTTGGTTACCTCACTCACCAGACGAATTGCAGAAGTATAACACTTCCACTTCACGCCGGTCTTCTGTAAAGTCGTGGTACTTCCCTGGATGGCCCTACCCATTCGTGCAACAGGGCGAAAGATTGTTGCGTGGCCCTCCCTATCTCAGTTAAAATATAGAAGATTTAAATATTCCGTCAAGTATTATATTAATGTGTACTTTGTTTTTATTTAATTATCTATACTACAATCATAGTTTTTCCTATATATTTTATTACAGTTAGCTTTATAACGTTTCATATTTACACGAAACAACAATAAACTTAAATTAAAACGTTTCGTAAAGCTAACCTGACGTTAGTGTTATAAATGCGTTAAATACACGGTCCGTTTCGTGTTAATTAATTATGTATAAAATTCAAAATTCTGCGAATTGTGTTTAAATTAAATGCAATTATACTTAAGGTGTTGTATGCAGTGAATTTTTGACTATTTGGGTGGTGAAGTATGAGGAAGCGGAGGAGGGGCAACGCCGCTTAACGGCGCGCAGCGCGCGAGTTTCGTCGACGCGCCGCTAGACCAAGTCATTCATTACCTAGTGTGTGTGTAGTGATCGGCCGTAGGATACTGTCGATAGTATCATGGAAGGCTTTCGAAAATATACACAGATGATCCCTATAATATCTTTTATAAACCATGATTGTATTTTACTTTTATATTATAATAGGAATAATAATAAACAAACAAATATAAAGTATGAGAAAGTATAAAGTATATATATAGACATATAGAAAATATAAAGTAAGAGAACCCAAATATTTATATATTTTTTAGTTTCGTGTTTTCGAAGGTCTAATAAAATTAAAACTCTCAATAATAAATAAATACGAAACATATTTCGTAACGGTGAGCGGGCGATGAGCGGCATAGGTCCATCTAGCAAGGCACCTCAGCGGTTTCTGTTCAACGTGTGGAGTTGGAAGAGAACCGAAACAATGCCGAGGTGGCGCGGTGTTTTGGCCATCGCGTTCGAATTAATTTTAATGAATTAAATTAATATTTACAAATATTACTTATTTCAATCAAAAAATTAAGATAACAGTCCTTTTTATTAATATATTCTACGAATGAATTTCACGTTTAGAGGTAGGTTCGTGATTTTTTCTATCGAGGAACTATATCGAGAATATGTTTTGAAAACAATGGTCCATTAGAATGTAATATTAACATATTTTTTTTTGCTTCCATAAAATGTACAGATTTTGTTAAAAAAAATTTTGGAAAACCTATTTTTACTGCATACAGCGCCTTAAACTATATCGTGTTTATAACATTATGACGTTTTTGAAATTTCTTTTAAGGGAAACGTATCGTATTATTTGGAACTTATGTATGACTTATTATAAATATTTATGAGCTACCTATACATAGACATTTTCACTTAAATGGAAATAAAATGATTGAGTATAGCTTTACTGTGGTCAATAATGCAACAGTATACATTCCATATAAATGAGAATGACTCAGTACGTTTTGTACAAAATGATTAACGACTTATTCTTATTTTAGTTACGGGAATAGTAGCCATTGATCAATAAATATTGCTTAAAGCATGGCTCGCCCGAATATAGAACGTATTTTATAATATTCGTTCCAAGTCATCTTATGGAAATTTGATGAGTACGAAGTATATAATCAAGTTAATACCATTATCAACGTGCAAATCAAACTTTCACTAGACTTATGCCCAGTTTCCGAAAGGCCAATCAAAGCAGCAATCACATAACACTATGTCAGAAATGTATTAGGGAATTATGTTTATTTTTAATAAAAACTAAGATTTTTGATAAAATACATTTTTAACCAACGATTGATCGTCCAAATTGACAGATTACTTAATAAAACTTTTGACAACTCGTTGACCAACGAAAAACGCTTTCAGAAACTCGATTTTATGTTGATTGTCCGTTTATTAGTGACTAATTGCAAATCAAAATCAATGTTGTTTTCAGACGTTCTAGCAACTCGGATCATGTTAAACAACGTTTGACAAGAGATTTATCGTAAATTAAAATTGATTGCGCTTTCGGAAACTGGGTGTTAGCCGTGACCGTCTCCTTGATGGTAAAATACCTATATAGATAGATATTTTCTAGGATTTAGATAGATATTTTCTTCCCTAGGTAGATTTTCGGTTATGATCAGACAATATTAGAGAAGACTTAAACCTGTTTTATATGTAATTTGATCTCTATTTTTATTTATTTATATATTTATTGTACACAAAAATAATGAAAAAGAAAATAATGTACACAAGATACAAAAAAATTATGAAAATGAAAATGAAATGTACAAAAGGTAAGCTTAACTTATTGCACGAGTTCCCTGCTAGCTAACCTAGTGTGAAAATAAGTGATTGAAGGTAGCTGGAAATGTGTTCAGTGCACACAGTTATTCTTATAACATACCTTACATAGATATATCATAAATAAATATACATATACGTAACATATATAATATATTATAGTAAATAAAGATAAAAGATAATAACAAGGCATATATACACACGAAGCAAAATACGTTATGCGGATAAATAGAATTCCTTAGCTCTATTCTTGAAGACATCCGATGACGGATAGGCGCGGACATTGTGAGGTAACGAATTTAAAGACGAACCGCTTATTTAGGATCTTATTTCATTTACCACACTTCATCATACTTTTATATTCTAGCCTAACTCTGTTCTACATTTATCACTTTTATTTAATATGCGTAACTTGTTGTCGGTTCATGGAATTTAAACTAATTGTTTTTGTAGTGTTCGGAGTGTTACATAGACATCCGGAACAGTTAATAGTAGGTCATATATTTGTATGACTATTGATTAGTTCAATTAAGTCACAAAATCCATTAAGCACTCACGTAAATTATAGCGAAGTGAAATAGTTCTTATAGTCAGACTGTCTAACATAAAATGATATTCTGCCACAAGTTATTACTCATTGGAATATGTTATTCATTAAAAACTTTTTTACTTTAGTAAGGCACTATCATTGAAATATAATAATATAAAGTGCCACACAGATCAAACTTTTAATTGGCTCTGGAGAAATGTCATGTAACTTGTTATAAATGAAAACATATTTCATCAGGAATTTAAATGTGTTCCTTAACTCAATTCAACAATGATTAATTGTAAATATACACTATAGCGAAGTGAAATAGTTCTTATAGTCAGACTGTCTAACATAAAATGATATTCTGCCACAAGTGGAAGTATTCATTAAAAACTTTAGTAAGCACACAATAAAATTAGCAGTTTTTCGAAAACTGGGTTGTTGGGATCAACCCAACTTACCACGTGGCAGTATTTAAACCTTTATTAAATGTCCACTGGTGGCAATACTGGATACTTCCTCTTTGAGTAAAATGTATAATAAAAATCTCTTGTTAGCATTTTTTTATGATTTTAGTTATTGAAAATCACGTTCAAAAAGGAGTTTCGAAACAAAGGTTGCACAGAATTGGGTTGAGGTTGAAACCAATTTCAGTTTTTGATAGTCGCAGTCCAGAATCAATCTCCCAGCGGGAGCAATTGCAAACAATATTCACAGCCCCTACCTTCTCGATATATTTCAACATGAACATTCAAAAAGTAATAAGTACATGACGTAATTTTATAAACGTGAATATAATTTCACTTTTATTGGGGATAAATTGTGACAAATGTCTGATAAATTAAGGAGACAATTTTTGGACTCACTAGAAATGTGTATAAGTATCACATTATACCAGAACATATAAGTCAATTTATTATAATAAGCAAGATACAGCATAAATTATAATCAAACCGGAATCTTATCGGAATCATATTGAAAACTGATTTTTCTTTAGGAATTAGAAAACTTTTCGTTATTTGGAAAGATAATACGCAGTGCACAGTGGGGCTGCATGGTGGACTATATATACTCTAATACCCTCTGTACAGAGAAGGACTTTACCCAGCAGTGGTATATGTATTGGCTGTTACTTTATTATTTACGTGACGGGGTTGCAACTAAAAATTCATTCCATTATGCCATAAGAATGACTTCCGATTGGACCGGAACTAGTCGAGACATACAACCGTAGGACTTGAGACAGCCGTTTAGATATTTAGTTATTTTGTTGAAGGGATATTTTTTTTATAACCTATAAATAAATATCAATAAATACCCATAATGATGCTCCATAGAAATTCATTAAGGCTTTCGCATAAATCATTTAGATCATGTTCAAGTATACCTATATCAATATCATTTTTAAACGTGATCAGTTACTTTAAAATATTACACGAAACTAAACGAAACGAAAATTTTCTAACTGCTTAATCGTGCTGCATATGCTTTGGTTTTTAAATTAAATAATTAAGGAAGGTAGTGAAAAGTATATAAGAGTTCTAACGTTTTTACCTTGATTCTAATATTTTAACTATTACTGAACTTGAATATTAACAACTATTATAACGACAAGTAGCACTAGTGGTTGTATCACTGTCCGGGAACGCAGCCGAAATCCAAGTGACCGCTGCTCCATGCGACCTCGAGTAGATAACGTCATATCCGGTATACAGTGTTGCCAGCGCCAACAAGTAAGATTGCGTTTTCGTGTTTCAGTGTCGCCGGCTGATGCGACAGAATAAGGTGAAACGTGGGTTTTTAGTGGGTACCCGTTTCTGACTGGGATTCCCACATATCCATAAATGATTTTTCCCACGTATAAAAAGTAACATGTAAGGATTACGAACTTGTCAAGGGTACTAAATTATAATACAAAGTACTGAGTGATGTGACTATTTTTGTTTCATATTGTTGGGGTCGGCACAACAGGTGAATTGTGCTACTTTTTTTACAAATGTCCGCGGGGCTCACGTCGACCCTTCTTATGTGTAAAGTCTTACAATATTTTAGCTGTTAAAATATATTCTAGAACCGACACATTATTATAGGATTTATATTTTATTTGCTGGTGTTTTAATATTTCTCTTAGATTTGTATTTTATATCTTTGTTTTCTGTTAGTATTTTTGTTACTTAATATAAGGATCCTATCAAAAATATATCATTTGTAATGTTGATCACCATGTTTAATAGGTCCATAATGGTTCAAGTTTTGAGACCTCTGGTAGAGTCTAGTTCTTGACTTCGATTTATATAATACGCAACATAGCTGGGACTGTCCTAAGTTCTAAAACTTTAGCTCTAAACGTTCTTGACTTTGCCGTATTTAGAACAATAGATAAACAGTAACACTACAACTATTGTTAGAGCTTCGGCTCTAAAAGCTCTACACATTGGTTAGAAATATGGCTTGAACTACATATTTCGTAACGAAACACAGACTTTTTCTTTTGCAATTTCCAGAATTAATTATTCAATAATATATAATTATGAATTTGAGTAATAATATATAATATTGTTTGTGGGAGTTTATTTTTAATTTTTTAATTTTAGGAGATGGTAAGCGAGCTAGCAGTTCACCTGGTGTTAAGTGATAACCGCCGCCCATGGACATTTGCAACACCCGTAGGGTAGCCGTGATAGCTCAGTGTCCGGGCGCTCGCCTTTATTTTAATATACTCGAGCAACCTGAGTTCGATCCCCGGTGCCGGCACCAATAAAGTTTTTAACTTAAAGTGCTGACTTATCACGTGCTCCGCGGTGAAGGAAAACATCGTGAGGAAACTTGCATATTTTCAAAATAATAACAAAAAAAAATATTTTTCGAAGATATGTGAAGTCCGCCAATCCGCAGTGGGGCCGCGTGGTGGACTATGCCCTGATACCCTCTGTATAGAGGAGGCCTTTCCCAGCAGTGGGACATATATAGGCTGTTACTTGTAGGGTAGCAGAAGCGTTGCCACCGTTTAATAAAGTGGGCTCCGTCTACCTCACTGACCGGATGAAACGCAAAAGTGTAAGATTTCTACCACACACCGGTCTTCTGTGAGGTAGTGCCTCTGGACTTCCCTGGACGGGTCTGCCCATTTGTGCAATAGCGAGGATTGTTGAATGGCCCTAAAAAGGGAGCCAGCAGAGAGTTTGCTTTAAAAGAACTTACAACAATTGTATTAAATTTGTTAAGATTTTGAGTGACGCATGAGATTGTAAAATGAGTCATATATTAAAAAAACAATATAAATGGTATTAAATATAACTTTAATTTGCAACGCCTTGCAAGTTCGTGTCACAATATCTGAAATCCAATTTAGTATGTCAACTGTCACCAAAGTTATGTGCATGTCAAAGTCGCTTATTGGATTTGCATTTAGCATTAAATCATTGTTTCTATGAAAGTGTGCAAGATTAGTTGATTTCAGAGATAAGGACATGTTGCTTTAACCATTTATAATAACATTGTCATGTACATTATTACAATAAGCATATGATATAAAGCTGTGAGAAAAACTTTCAAAAATTACACACAGAACTGTCAGAATACAAAAAAGTATGTGTGTACTTATGTAAACGCGTTAGAAGTTATACTTCTTTGGCGTAACAAGATAATTTTTTTCAAAAATGTTATCTTTCGCCTTATTCCACGTTTGTAGAAAGACAACACTAACAATAGAAAAAAAAGTATTTCATACATTGAAAGTTTTATTATAACGCATTATCTTGATGAATAAAGTTTATTTAAATATCACAAAATAAATATCGTAAATACAGTTGTCAGTTCTCACGCAAACACATGTAGATGTCTAGCTAACTTTTCAGGGTGTCGGTTTTTCGTGACGGTGTGCGCGCGCTTCGTAAAAATTTACTCTCATAATTTTTCCCTAACGCGCCAAAAGAAGTATAATTTCAAAACATCAATCATGACGGATAAACTGAAGAGGGTTTTAAGGTTACATACAATCGTGTATTATAATGCGTATTTAGATTTAGTTTTCATTTTAAGACTTTGTTAAGCTCGATATGACTATCACACTTCTTTGAACTTAGTAAGAAATTTCATTTTGTGAGACTTGAGAAACTCTAGTAGTCTCTACATAACTAGTTAGATAGACGACATAATGACAAGGAAATTATGGTGTTACAACTTATTTGAAAGTGCGTTTTGTTATATTTTATAGTTATTACTAGCCCGGCTTCGCATGGTTTAAATGCATTAAACATATCAAGATCCGGTGCGGAGTTTTAAAAATCTAAGCATAAATAGGGATAGACAGACAGCGGGACGACTTTGTTTTATACTATGTAGTGAAGAAGAAAGAGAAATAAGTTCCCGTGGTTACGGTGTTATAAATTTTTTTTTATTGCCCTTTTTACAGTATAGCACTATCCTATGTTGTAGGGACGTTTTACAAACATAAATTTCACTCAGGTGCGAAACAATTATCTGTGGGTCACACAAATAGTTGTCCCTTGTGGGAATCAAACCCACGACCCCCGACGCCGAAGCCAATAACTTGGCAACTGTACCACTGAATCCTTTAAAAGTTGATAGAAACAAAAATAATAATTATAGTGAGAGCCATACGGAAGACAGTTGTTCAGAAAACAGTAGCAGGTAAAACGGAAAGCAATTCTTTGTATAAGAACCATCGTGGAGACAATAATTATCTACGTTGACGCCGTATGGGTGGAGTTGCTAAATTGGTTGGTAATAGGGATGTATGTACGTAAAGGGAAGTCCGCTTTGTATCGTTGTTTTGACCCAGAGTAAACTGCCACTTTAAATGAAAAAAAAAAAGTAAATACAATTATTAGCTTTTACCGGTAAGAGTCTGGAGATATTTTTGTATCCAGATGTTTCTAAAAAATATATTTAAGGATGTTTTTTATTTTTTTTTTAATAAAAAAAAAATTAAATAACGTAAACATGTCATGAATGTAATGTTTATTTAGTTACAATGTTAAATGCAAAGGTAGGTTACTTTATATTCGCAATTACATGTAATACCCATTTGTTATGTCTTCTATATCTAGTTATGTTTGTTTTACCGAAAAACATTCCACATTATCTGGAAAGATTTTATTTACACCTATTCATAAAAATCACGTACACAATACAGAGTGAATTTACCTGTTTTATTTCTATTCAATATGTATTGCAAACTCTACATTTAAATAACAATAAACAAAAATCTACGTTAATATTCACTCCACTTACCACGGCGCTCTTAATGAAAAATGGCTGTATTTATATCTTTCCCTATTGACATTCCGCGCATCGGGACTTTTTTACCGCTTCCAATTTTCCCTTTCCCTATGAAATATTGAAATGAAAATTGTATACGCATTGTATGTCATTGATAATGATGCTTAATTATTATAATTCCACTAAAGAACTTTAAATGTCGCTGCACCCATTTGTCTAAATACTGAAAGAGTATCAAATTGGATGAAATGGACTGCAAGATTTCAAGATCCAATTTGTACTGCGTAGATCAGATACAACATCAATAATCTTAAAACTAATCAGCTGTCAGATGGCTTTTTATATGTTATTTCAGTTGCCAAAAGGATTGTTAAACTCTCTAGATTTATCAGAACAATCTGCTTAATGATCAGAATGATCAATTCAAAGACTTAACAGTATGTAACTACTATTCTTGCTGGCGTAACATGCGGGCCGTTCAAGCATGGCAACTCCATGCTGCACTTTATCAAATTGCCCGGTTAAAACATGAGAAGTATTCATATTGCGGGTCCAAGCGATAAAATCAAGATATCTCAAACCTCAGTTTTTTAAATGTACCACAGGCCGGCGGCCATTATTAATATGGACCAGAGTGTAGGAACTCGAGTATTTGATGCAAATTAAAACGTCGAGATCAGAACAGATAATAAGGTTTATTTGAAGAAATGCAGGTGCTTATATAGGTGCCAAAACAAAAAACGTCGATCAAACGATGTGGCGTGATTTAATGCGTTGGCCCAAGTCAAGGGTGTTAGCGGTAAATTATCGCTACACAGAGCAATAAATTTGTGGATTTTACTGACGCTCTTAGGCAAGATTCACAGTAACCCGGTACTGCCTGGTTAATCAATTTGCCGGTAATAAATACAGAAAGTTATGAACAAATCGAAATCTTTATTCGCTCGCGTTCCGGTCTGTTACGTAAACCTAAGCTATTCTTTAATCCACCGTGTTAATCATTAAGAAACATACTTTTATGACTCAGCTCAGATATATTTTTTTTTATACAGGATTCGCCTAGTGATTGACTTCCTTGTTATTAATGATACCATGGCAATGCTGTCGTAAGTAATAAAGGCACCTTCCTCGTAAGAGCTTATTTACCCTTGCTTTTAGACCAACAAAAAATATTACAAAGTGATAAAATTGCCAAATACCTCCAAAAGTAAATTTCAAACGACCCGATCATAAACTCTCGCTAGGATATGGTAAATAGAAACGATGGATTCAACTTTGATCTAGATAATGTTCAATGTAAATTGATATTGAAACTTCTTCTGTTTTCACACAAATCCTATCCAAATAAAACCCCCAAGTGGCCTGGAAATCATAAATCACACGTGGGGGTGATTTTTAGAAAGGCAGTTCTTTCAAACTCTACTTGGTCGGACATCCGGCGCTTGATGGATATCTCTGTTTATGTACTTGAATGATTTTCGTTTCTTCAGTAACAATCGCCGAATGTCATGTTGATAGTTTTCGCTGGTCATTGTTATAAATGTTATGCACTGCACACTTTAATATATTTTCAGTAGTAAGAAATAAATGAATCATAAATTTTCTCTATGTTAGTTTATAGATATTCCATTGCTAAAATAACTAAGTACTCTAGTCATAAATAAAGAATTCCAAGGGATGAATTATTAATCTATTTATTGATGTCTTTTAAATATTTACTGATATACCATTAATCAATACTAAAAATGGTAATTATGAGTTTGATATTTTATATATTTTAATACACAGTAAGGTTTTTGCTGAATGCTTCATATATCCATATCATATTCTTTCTCAAATGTGCTTTTTGTCGCTAAATTAATGTTTTCATAAAAATAAACTTTCAATTAAAATTATTATTATATTTCTTATCCAAAACATGCTCGCGTGCACTAATAATTTATCAAGCCCTTAGCTATCTTGTGCAGTTTGGTGTTCCTTCATATAAACGTTCATTCCCCAAAACGTTTAAGCCAGCAGAAAAATAAATAACGTTCATTATATTAAAACCATTAATGATATATATTTTTGTTAGCTACATTGTTCTTGACTTCAACTTACCAAGTTACTGCCAACATTAACTTTTGCGTTCGTCCTCTGAGTAAAATACTACTAGGAAATTATTCTTAAAATTAGTTTAATTCAATATTGTAGTGATTTTTTGGGTTAGAATCTGCGTAAGAACCTGTGAGATTGAATCTCGACGCGTGACGAGCGTTTCGATCAGTAACAAAATACTAGAGAGTCTAATATTACTTGATTAAACAATATATTTTCAACCTACCATTTTAAATTTAAATTCTCCATATTAAATTAATCTAATGTGTTGCATTTATAAAATTATGGTCATGGCTCGATTCACATTTATACAGGATCCAAATTTTGATACAACTTTGACAACCCAGTCGATCTGTGAGGCCTATTGTTTGATTATCGAACTTAAATGAAATATGTTGATTATCATACTTGCCGACCGAATACTACTTAAGAAAATTATATAGCCAGAGTAAAGTATAAAACATTATTTTTGATTATTTTTAACTCGGGTAAACAGGGCATTGTATTTTTGTTTTAGGGTTCTGCACCAAAAGGGTAAACTGGGACCTTATTACTAAGACTCCGCTGTTTTCTGTCTGTCTGTCCGTCTCTTACCAGGCTGTATCTCATTAACCGTGATAGTTAGACAGTTGAAATTTTCACAGATATATTTCTGTTGCCGCTATAAATATAAATTTAAAAAATATTTAAATGGGGCTCTCATACAATAAACATGACTTTTTTTGCGGTTTTTATAGATAATGTTACGGAATCCTTCGTGCGCGAGTCCAACTCAAACTTGGCCGGTTTTTTTTTTTGCCATAAGCTATTAAAATTTTATCGGCTGTATGCTTATGCCAGATCCCAGGAACTTGATTCGACCCCTCTGCATTATCTAAAAGCTAACCTACGGGCTAACGAGGTTGGGTACGGTCCTTTAACCCGGAGGCTGTTGACTGTATTAATCGGCTGGTGGTGGTGGTGGCTGGAGAACCAACCTGAAAAGGTGTACGCGGTGTTAGTTAGACAAACTATTTGATAGTTCTTGCTATCACAACGCCAACACGTGTTTCTTTTATCGGTTCGACCAATTTATATCTGTGAATAATCATGACTACATGTTAAATCTAACCATTCAAAGCAAGGAAGCAATTCTGCAAAAGAGTTTAATCCCCTTTAAAATCTAAATAGATCTGATGCTTATCATAGACGTGATCAGTCTTGGGCCTCACGGATTGAATTCTAATGTCACACAATTTAACAGTTGTTCGAAAATGATTTGGCATTCTAAAGCTAAAGCATTTTTTTTAAAGTGCTGTTACATATAGTTGAAAATACTAATATCTTTAATAATGTTTCAGATATATATTTTGTCATATGCAATCTTTAAAAATATTCAATTACTTGAATTCTTTTTTTTCTTGCTGGAAGGGTTAAAAAGAAATAATATAATTATATCGCTCAATAACACGGGACATATTTTATTTAAATGAAAATGTTTAATTTCTCGTGTAGACATATAACAGATTTGTTATGTGACAAGTTGTCGTCGCCCATGGACATCGGCATGATCTGATTGCTTGCAGATGCGTTAACAACTTTAATAAAATTGGCCCGATTACCTCACTCACTAGAAACGCGAAAGAAAAAAAAATACTTCCACTTCACGCCAGTCTTCACTTCATTTGTCGTGCAATAACAGTAGCTGTTTCGTGGCCCTGCCACAGAATTGACAATAAAATTTCATGACCGCTGGGAAGAAAAAGCGAAAGAGCTTCTTAATTTTGCCATTCATAATGATGTTAAAACACTCGCGGTTGCTTCGACATTAATCTACTCAATCACCCAATTTCCCATCTCTTAGTATGGGTAAGACTTTGTTGACATTTATCACATTCGAATAAAGACAGCCTTTTTCAATTTTTCAATCCAATCATCCTATCGCAGTCCACTGATGAACATAGGCTTCCCCAAGGGCACACAACAGTGCACGATCTTCTGCTTTCAACATCGAACTACTACCAGCGACTCTTGTAAGGTGATGACCTGAGAAACGTCGCTGACAGACCGATGGGTCTACCTGGCAGAGGGATGACCTACACTACCGTTTGTCGAGATGTGGTCACTGTTCTACTCCCTTCTACTCCAACACTCATCGGTTCTAAGACAGATGTGGCCAGCACACTGTCACATCAGATACACTTCTGAATTATGTCCTACACTTTGGTCCGGATGATTTCATTTCGAATTTTATCCCTTAGCGAAATACCGAGCATAGATATTTCCATAGCTCTCTGAACGAAGTGTAATAAAGACAACCTACCCATTCCTAATGCGTAAGCAAAAGAGTGGAAGAATTGTCTACGTCCGTTCGTTGTTCCACCTCTATAGATAGTTGTAGACACCATAGGCATTTTCTGCTACTCGCTACCACTTTTTGGAAAATAAGAATGAGCTACACTGTTCGTCCCGATTATATATTATATTATATTATATATTAATAAGGCTTAGGGACGACATTAAGTATTCGTGTAAAAGAAAATTCTTAAAAAGCGCGTGTTGATCCAATATCAAAACAGAATAGAAGAAATCAATGGTATTTTGTATTACGTCACGATCTGCGTTAGTGGATTTGAACAGTTGTTAGTAATCCGATAAAATCCTCAGAACCCTCCATGAGGTGAATAGTTTAATAATAATGCAAAGGGACACACAACATCTCTTCGCGAGGCCGAAGGATAAAAAGATGGGAAAGAATTGTACGGCGATAATCCTTTTTTGGTGTTTTTCTTCTTTTTTCTTTATGCATCATGCATTCAAAATCTCAAGTAACTTTCTTTTCGGAATATTATTAAATGTACTACGTAAAAATAGATAAAAATAAGAAGTCGTGGGGACTGCTGACAGAAGTAAAAAATTAAAACTGGAAGCTTTTCTTATTTTTTAAATGAATTATAAATTAATATTTTTAATAAATTATATTATGAATAATAAAAATCCCAAATACAACTTTAAATTGCAAAATACCTATTTCATTTCAGACAGGTTCAAATAAAAAAAATATTTTAAAATGCACAACAAAGATATTATCGAACAACTTACTCAAAACAGCTAAGAACCATCTCGATCACGTCAGCTATCAAACAAAAAAAACCGCAGCATAATTGGTCTATTACTTTAGAAGCTAAGATGCCGCAGATAGAAACACAAATACTCAAACAGACACTTCAACTTATAAAAGGGAAAATAGGGGATTTTCCCGTCGGGAGTTAAAAAAAGGGAATTATTGATGATTTTTACCCTGCGGTTCTTATTAAGAAGTTATAGGATCGAATAACACGATTACTACATATAACGTCAATTTTAAAGGTAAATACCTACAAAAATTAAAAGAAAAACAAAAAAATAAGGTATATAAATTAAAACATTACAATGCCGTTTTCTTAAAAAGAATTGATGAACCGGATAGACTCTGGCAAATATAGAACACAATTCAAGCTTTGCAAAAATTGGCTTCTTCATTTAAGTATCAATAGAATACCAAAAGAAAATAAATAAGCAATTATTTTATTTTACGTATCGGAATCGTTATTACATGAATACGTCAAGTGTAGTTTAACGTAATAACATTATTTCCACCCTGCGGCAAGATTGGATCTTTGCGATAACAACCTGCAACATTAACGAACATTAATGGCACTAAGGGAATTGAAGTCGTTCAATCACCCATGCCGATTAAGCCTAGAGTCATTTAATTTGTTTAATGATTTCTTAAGCACACGCTAAAGTAATCAGTAACTTAACACAGTTCATAAGAAACATACTATTTTAGGAAGTATCTCGACTTGCTACTGAATAATGCAAAAGTAAAACATTTCACGCTGAGTTTCTTTCGCTGATTCTTCTCAGCTTAGACGCTAGTCTTTTCCGAAGAGGTAGTGGTATTTTGACGATCAATAATTAAGTATTATGCCTCTATATTTATTAAAGATATTTGATAAGTGAATTGATACATGTAGTATTAATTATCTAAATTGTTTTTTGGGTCACGGTAAAATCCAAATATAGGTCCAGCGTAACATATTTTTGAACAATGTTACATCTATTATATCAGGTAGTCTTTCGCACCAATTAATTTAAAAAAAGAAGTTAAAATCGCATTGAATTAAAATTTGTAGAAAAAGTACGAAAAGATTGTCGCTGCTGTGGGAATCGAACCCACGTCTTCGGCATTCGCGGCCTGACGCTTTAGCCACTAAGCTAAACAGCTGGTTGCCACGACGGCGAAAATCTTAATGTCTTTTATCTACATTGTTTTTTAGCATTTGAAGTAATGCTTGGCGCATCCATTGTGTTATCCTTTCCAGCGTACAATTTCGAATACCGTTTTACAACGATAATTCTAACGAGAGATGTCGCCATAATCGCCGGCTAAAATCGCATCGGTTCGATATTAGTTTAGAACACATTGAATGTGTGCATACGATGCTGAAGTCCAAAACCAATTTCAATTTTTGATAGCCACGACACGAAACCAATTCCCTTTTACAAAAACTATACACTATACTGTCACTGTTTGGGTTGTAGCTGATATTTAAAACGGCGTAAAGTCAATAAATACTTGACATCTAACAATCAATCATCAATAGAAATCTCAAGTATTTCTTTGGTAAGTGACATCATCATTTCTTTTAGAATACAAAATCCAAATAGGGATCTTAATATTAATGGTGATAGTAATAATTCGTGTAGCATGGAGAAAATGGAAAAAGTAATTCAGACACTACGGTTGCTGCCGGAATTTGATAATAATAATAATAATAATAAAAACCCAACCAGACGAGAAAACCAAGAAATATCCCCAAATAATAATAATATATATAATAATAATTTATAGAGCCATTTAGCTCCTTTAAGTCTTGTGGTGTTTCCGTGCCAAAGCGGTTTGAAAAGCTTTGCCAAAGCGGTTTCCGTTTCTTTGAACGGTGTCAAAACCTCTTCCCTACAATACTGACCTATGTGTCGCTACATGAAACTGTAGAAAGCACTGTAGAATCATAAATATATAAAAAATCACGCGATACACAAAAACCGACACAACAAGCTTACTTACACGTCTCAAAATAACTGTTTCGCGTATACACGTTTTCGTACGCAATCTGATAGCTAACTAACAACTAAATAAATATAAATATAAGTTAGCGCCCAGGACACTGTTATGACTGTCCTTCATATTATATACACCAGAAAGAAACGAGGCTCCACAGCCAAATCACATCTTAGGAGACGTCGTAAAAAAAGAAAATTCTACTGACGACACTGCTACTGCAATTCACCCAAGGACAAAAGGTAACAATTGAAAAAATCAAAAAATCGTATCTCATTATCATTCCTTTTGAAATTGCTTAATTAGAACTTACAACGTATTTTTGTTGACTTACAAATCACGTAAGTGTCAAATTAATTAAACGAAACATTAAAAATTTCAGAAAAAAGTACGAAAACTTTTTATATTAATCTATTTCCAACTAAACGAAATATAAATGTGAACATAAAACGTAACAGCTTTTGAATTTAGCTTTGTTTGCAAAAGTTATCAAGCATTACTTGTCATTATTTTTACTGGTAAAGGGAAAATAATTTATCTTTTAGATCTGCACTTAGTTCGGACAGTCTGTAAATTTTTAAGTGGCAGCTTGATGAACCAGCATATCTCCTGGTAACAAGGTAAGCGTCTACCGCTTAGTTCTATAATGTTGTTAGTGATTAAAAGCTAGCAAAAGCTCTTCGCGAGGAGAACTTCCGAAATGGTATGCATAAATCCATACTAATATTATAAATGCGAAAGTATTATAATATTAGTATGGATGTCTGTCTCGCTTTCACGCCAAAACTACTGAACCGATTTTAATGAAACTTGGTACACAGATAGTCTAGATAGAGCCTGAGAAAGGACATAGGATATTTTAATTGGATTTTTTTAAGAAACATATTTATTTAAGGACTTCAACACGAGTGATGCCGCCATATTCGATATTCCTTCTGGGCCGCGTCTATTTGCAGACTCTAAGACTTCCAGCCTCCCGAACAAGCCGGATTCCAAGGTGTAGTATTCCATAAACCACATACACACTCTACGGCAGATAATACAGAAGACCGAAGAGCATAATCTGCCTTTATGTCTAGCGTGTGTTCCAAATGTATGTGGACTATGAGAAGGCCTTCCATTCTGTCGAAATTTGGGCGGTACTCCAGGCCCTTCGGCAGTGCCAAATCGACTGTCACTACAAAATATATACATCATGAACTCGAGTCGTACATTTGCGATAAATATATCGTCGGCGGGAGGTAAGTATACTTATGTGATTTACTGAGACCATTCCGGTAAGTCCGAATTAAAACATTTATGCGGTATAGGAGTAAAACGACATAGTCTTAAAACTTACATTTATCATATATTTTACTTTCTTATGTTACATAGATTAAATTATTCATTCACTATAAATAATCTTCAATGAAAACTGCTCACCTCATGTTATGAATTAGTGACTTGGTTATAAAGCCAAATATTTGTAAATACAAATCCCTTAAGATCTGAATGTTATTCCCAAGAGCAACTAAGAATCACTCGCAGATTTTTCTTGAACTTCAGGAATGATATGGGACTTGTTGAAAACTTTACGCATTAGTTGAAACGCACCAGAAGGCGGAATCAAGTTTTCTTTATTTCCTTTTTATTACAAAGAGATATTTACAAGAGTAATAAAGTTCTCATTAATTGTTTTTACAGGCGAACTGTTGCTTAAAATAATGTTAATTAAAAATTACATATTTTGATAGAAAAGCATTGTCGTCGACCGTCCTCTGGTATTTTAATTTTCTCATTATTACTCATAATATCACGAAAACATCTATGTTTTAGAATTTTCAACAAACGATTTGTTATTTTAAATAAAAAAAATATTTTTATCTTTTAAAAAATTAAGCAGAAAATTTAATTTAATTTTAAATTTTCATATAATTTTGTACAGTTTCTTTTGATTAAGACAAAACAATAATAATTCATATTTTGTTTTGTTTCAAAAAATTTGGTGTGACCATACTTCTAATAACAGGATTTGATTAAGAATTCAATATTTTATTTCAAATATTGCCGGAAAACCAAATTGAGTGATTATTTATACAGTTTCCTTATCCAATGATACTACTGTAACCTAGAAGAAAATCAAATACATTACTAAAATGAGTTTAGTAATGTATTAATTATTATGTTGAACACATAAAAATTAATGCATTCCTAAAACCCTTGTAACAGCCATATGTTAATAATCAATAATAATAAGAGTATATGATAGGATAATATTACACTTTTTGCTGTAAAAAAGACGTGATTATTAAATAAAAAAGTTACATGTAATTTTATTTAAATATTGTAACGAAAAATAGACTACAAGTGTAAGAAGTCTTAAGCAAATGTCACCTTTTATCCTATGTCAATGTAACGATGTCTTAAATAAGAAATTAATATATTTTACACAAGTAGGCTCACTGAAACAACGGTCGTAGTAAACACTTTTGTTCTATTTGACAAGGATTACTCATTTCGCAAAGTCCAATACAAGAAAACCGGAAACGATCAATATTCGCCGAGGTCCGCTAACAATATCCGCAGCTGTTTGTTTACGCGATAACTTAAATGAAAGCAGCCCGTGATTGTTTTGGTTTCGAAGTAAACAATATCTCAGCTATGCTTACTTTCACTTCAATTACCCCATAAATTTACATTTTTGATAAGAAATAAAATACGGTAAAGTCATTATTTATTAAAAAATAAATAATGACTTTACCGTATTTTATTTCTATAAGAATTTGCAGTTTTAAACCTAAAACTATTTATGATTAGGCTTGATATATAGACAACCCATTCGCGTGAGTTGGACCCAAGGATTTTTTTTATTTGGTCGTATTTTGAAGAATACTAGCCGTAAGCGTTCATTCAAGTAGTTTCCTAACTTATTGGCTCCTTTCTATTCTATTTTGCGATAGCCCGGACGTCGTCCATACTTGCTGTGCGGTGTGAGTTTGGGGTACTTTAACAAACCTTCTTTGTATGTGTAAAGGTGACAAGCGAACTGGCGGTTCAACTGATGTTAAGTGATAACCGCCGCCTATTGCCCCTTTAAATTGTTATAAAATGGGCCCTGGCTACCTTACCCACCAGAGGAAACGTATAGGTATAACACCCCATTTCACATCGGTCTTCTGTGATGTCGTGGTACTTCCCCTGACGTATCTGTCCATTCATGCAACAGCTAAGACGTTCCTTCCTTACTGTATCAATTACACTTTATTTTCTATAATTCTATAATTGATTTCCATTCTAAATTTATTGCATTCTTTTACACGATTCTTGCTTATTTTCATATTTCAATCGCAGTTTACTCTTTTATTCGGATCATTAGAAGGTTGAAGAAGGTTAAATGGGCAGGCCTGATGAGGAGTATTTCTCGGATGTGAGGTCTGTCATACATTTGGATGCATGGATGGATGATGATGGATGCAGGTGGCTCGGGATCGTGCTTTGTGGCAGTCTGTGGGGGAGGCCTATGTTTAGCAGTGGACTCAAAACAGCTGTTTTTTTTTTGGGCTGAAAGAGCCACTGTTGGCCTTAGAGGCATTCACAGATCAAACAAACAGGCTGAAATGACGATGGTGATGATGATGATTTATCCAAATAGTATGGGGCCGTGTCATGCGCGAACAGCTTGGGATTGGGTCTCTTGGGTTGTCACTCGTATATACGAGTAGCATGAAGAGCAAAGGCATGGGGTGGAGGGGGTACGTTAAGGGTGGTTGAGGACTTTCAAGATGTACTCCATCAGGTGGTATATATATGCAGGCCAGGACTAGTACTGGAGAAAGCAGAATTGTTCAGGGGGAAATTAACGCAGTGATTAGTTATTATAAAATACTGAATTTTCCTTACCTTATTTACTATAATGAAATGTTTACCGTTAAATAATTTTATTCTAATAAATATCAAAGTAAGTTAACAGTTAAAAAAGGGGTTTAAATATTAATACACAAATAAGGAAACCTAAATATAAAAGTACACAAGTTATAGTGTAATAAGTAACAAAACAAAATAAAGAAATAAACTCCAAAATAAATGTTCATTTTTTACATAATATTTACTTATATACATAAATATCCATTTATTTATATGTTGATAATTGAAATCTATTTAAAACGTAAACGTATTATATATAAGATATTATTTATTATATTTACCTGATTTGAAATCAAGATCTAAAGTATCCAATGACTATTTTTGAATCGTACTTTGTGTTCCTTGTAGTATAAGCCCTGAAATTTATTATTAAAACGAAAAAACAATTATCCAATTATTCGTATAAAGTGACTGAGCCGTTTGTCTCCTCAAATCTAAATAATTTTAAATACAATAATAACAATAAAATTATGTATTGCTGTACACTGTTTCAATTATACTAACATTAAGAATTTAATTTTAATAGAACGTGTTACGGTCCATGCTTATTTGATATTAATATTCATGTAAAGCACTTTTATTACAAGAATTTCAAAATTCCCTCTTGAAATTGAAGACTAATTAAAAATCGTAATACGGAATGAAAACGACATCTAAATGGACTGAGTTTTGCCAGAAAATACGGAATGAAAACATGATGACTACATAAACGTCAAACGAGAAATTGGAAATGGGAATTGATCTAGTGTCGCTTGGCCCGAGCCGTGCGAACGTTATGGTTGTCTGTTAATATTTTCCTTTTATCTTCTGTCATGTATCGTAAATCGCTTTCAGCTAGCTAGAAAGCCTGCACCGTGCAAGAATGTTGACAGCCATTGAAAACAATTAAATCAAAAAGTGAATTCGATGAAACCCTTACGGTTCAATAAATACAAAAGATAATAAATAAATTTATTTTCATAACCACAAATTACATATATACGTTGACATTATATTTACAAATACTATGAGTTATTTTATCAATCACTAACACGACAGACCACATTTTGTATTGAAACTATAGCGACAATAGAGTATATAATTTAAACTATGTTTGTTATAATGTAATAATAAACGAGGGAATTAATAGAAGCGGACAAATTCATCAAAAAAACTTACGAGATTATGAAGAAATTTATTTTGATTTTTTATTTATTTATTTAAGCACATCGACAGTTCTTACTTTATAATTTTAGTATACATTACCTTACATTATACTATTTACTGTAAGTATCTCTGTTTTATAATAGTTTATGTTAGTTATGAGAACCAATTAATTATGTGTACAACAATGACCACAAAGTTTTAGATAGTTAAAAAAAACCAAAATATTTTGAAAATAAAATTGACATTTACAATTTAAAAAGATAAAAACTAAAATACAAGGACCACAACAACTTCATAATAAAATACTTACGCAGGGCCCAAAATATTCGTATCACACTAATTAAAAATTTCATTTTTTATTATGCGTGACCGTTATCCAACACTGCCGCATGTTACTTTTAATATGAATTTGTTGTCAATATTTCCACCTTTACGAATTTCTTTAGATAATTCTGTCACGAAACAAATAAATTAAAGAATTAACTAACCTATTGTTTTTAGGACGGCTTACACACACGTTACGTACACTTTCTTTGCGCAAACATAAAAAAATGAACCTCACCACCGCATTAATCATCTCAATCTTAGCATACTACAAGGGATCAAATTGTATATAAGTATAATATACTACGTAATAACATAACATAATCAACAGTCATATTCACGTACAATAATTATTCTCGCAATTACGTATTCTTGTGGCGACTAAAATAAATGTATGGGGTGCGGCTATTACAAATGAGCAGACTTGTTTGGTTATGGGCGAGTTTGAGAATTTTTTTTTGTCTTTTTTTTTTTTTTTTTTTTTTTTTTAACATTGCCCTTACTTTAGGATAACATTATCCTGTGTTGTAGAAATGATTACATGAAGTTCACGAAAGACTAAAAAAATGTTGGACAAAAGAAAATGTTGGACAGCAATCGGATGTATCTAATTAAAACGAAACTGAACTAGAAATTACTCGGTGGCGCCATTGCTAAGCTGTTGTTTCAGCGTCAGGGGTCATGGGTTCGATTCCCGACGAGAGTAGGTATTTGTGTGTTCCTCAGATAATTCGCACTGGATCTGTTTCTGAAGGAGGGGAACAAACACCCAGGCTTAATATGTGAATCGTGTTTGTCACTCCTTCCCCATTAGGAATAAACACACAGATCCGAATCTAACGGAAACTCTGTCGCCACAAATGCCTGTCCTGTGTGGGGCCAATAGCAACTGCACCACCGAATGATCACTAATTATTAAATTTAGCGCCAAATTCTATTTATTTAAAGTGGAAAGTTGGCGGTGTGAGTTAAAAAGTTTTAAATAATAGCAATCATCTAATCACTGTAGTTGAAACGAAATAACAGATCCAACTTTAAAACAAACCATTTTTGAACGCGAAAAAGCGTATCGTTGTTCGTTTACTCTAAATTTCATCGAAAACATACCAATTGGTTTGTCAACATCAACAACATTGAAATTTCCATTAGTTTGTTTTTCGCTTGGAAGTAAGATTCGTCGAGCACATCACTTAATTTACTTGTAAATTAATAAATGAATGTAATTTTTTTATTTTTTTTATTTTGAACTGGCCAACACTTGACTGCCATCCCACCTGATGGTAAGTGGCGATGCAGCCTTTGATGGTAAGCGCGCTAGCTCAGTAAAAACCTATTCACTCTTGCCTTGAAGACGCCTACGTTGGATATCATTATTTGTCAGCCAATTTTACTTTGACAAGGGCCAAGTGCGAATCGGACTCACGCACGCAGGTTTCCGTACCATTCTATAAAAACTGCATAAAAATCATGTCTGTTGTATGGGAGCCACACTTATATAGTTTATTTATTATTTTTCTTAGTATTTGTTGTTTTAGCGGCAACCCGTTTTACCCTTTGGGTACGGAACCCTGAAAACTGCTACACCCGTTTATAGGTTTCGGGTTCGAATCCTTATGATGCAATACAGTCAGTTCCCAGATTTCTCTGCCATAGAAGAGCTCGGTCTACTTAAACAACGTTAAAGACCAAACGCAAGCGTCACCATATGATTAAAATAAGATAATCATTATAAAGATATTTTATATATAAAATCGTTATACTGAAAAGGAAGAGTTAAATTTATAAACTTTCGGGATTTTAAATAAAAATATGGTAAAAATATGTAGAAAACTATAACTATAAACAATTTAAATCTTTAAAAATATGGGTTTAAAGGTTAGGGGAAAAAAAGATACATTCAGAATAAAAACTTAAAATGTGAGACATTTTGGCAATAGGAGCGGTCTATGCAATACCTAGAGCAAAGCATTAAAGAAATTCCGTAAGAGGTTGCATGCAGTCTTCGCTGTCTTACATGACGTACGTTTTATGATAAGGGAAAATAAATTTTTTGGAAGCATTCAGATGCAACATTTGTTTTGCTGAAGTTGGCGCATAATCAAAAAGTAATATTTGCATTTTGCATGGTGAATATGTACAGTTTTATTTTAAATATCATTACATAGTAAGTATAAAACAAAATCGCTCCCGCTGTCTGTAGATCTTTTAAACTTTTAGTTATATATTTTATTTTAATTCTTTAATATTTAATTTACTAGACCGTGTTTTATGACTTCTTCGCCATTTCTTCTTCGTAGCTTTTTCTTATTACATTTTTTTTATGTGAACAGTTGCCAAACGAGCAGGCGGTTCACCTGATGTTATACCTCTGCCCATGGACATCTACTATACCCGAGGGTTGAAGATGCGTTAACAACCTTTTGAAAATTGGGCTCCGACTACCTTACTCACCAGACGAAACGCGAAAGTATTATACTTCCACTTTACGCCGGTGAAGTCGTGGTACTTACCCGGACGAGCCTGCCCATTCGTGCAACAGACGAGGCTGCTGCGTGGCCCTACCAAAGTTCAGTTAAAAAGTTCTAAGTTCACTATCTGGCTGCCTATAGTGAACTAAAATATCATCTACATTGTGTGCAATTTTTGACCAACTTTGGCACAAATATTTGGACGAACTTCCAATGTTGGAGCGAGTATAGGGACCGATGCTATTTCCTCGGTCCAATATGCGGAGCCGGAATTATTTTAAGTTTCTACTTATAAACTTTTGTTATAATGATCTTTATTTTAATATTTCGTGTAATAATAATAGACCTAAAGGAGATGTTGTATGAGGTTCTGGCCATAACTTGTACTCTTCATGAAGCTTTCTACCTCTAATAAGTTTACTATTTAGGGTATTTTAAAACTTTATAATTAAAGATGAAAATGTTTGACTTTTGTTGTAACGACGTAAGAATTATAGCAGGTTCATAGATATTTTTGCTTGTCTAAACGATGATATTACCAATTACTGATTATGCCGATGTATGCTACCCTGATTTCCCACGATGTATTAAAAATAAAACTGGACCGCCTCCTTAATTGCATTAGGTACATTTTAGACTTACGACATTACAACCACACATCCCAGTATCTCTCTCTTTCACTATCAAAGCTACACATATCTAGAACTCCTTGAACAATAACGTAAGAAATTCACCAAATAGAGCCTCTTTCAAAAGACTTTTTCGTGAACACTTGTTGAAGTCGACCATCACTTAATGTATAAGCCATTATTATATGTAGAAGTATTTACGTATATAATAATTATATATAAAAATATATTTTTATATTTAAATTGTTATATAATCTAAAATGTTAAATCTAAATCTTACCATCGATGGCCAACAAGTCGTCAGATGCGGCGAATATAAATATTTGGGCACCGTGTTGCACAGTTCGGGGGAAGTGGACGTAAACATTCAGCACCGAATTCAAGCAGCCTGGCTTAAATGGAGGGAGGTAACTGGCGTAACCTGTGACCCAAAAATGCCTGTCAAGCTTAAAGGGCTAGTATATAAGACCGTGATCAGGCCAGTTCTTATGTATGGAAGCGAAACGTGGGCCGTGACACGGAACCAGGTCCATAGCATACAAGTAGCAGAGCTAAAGATGCTACGGTGGATGTGCGGAGTGACGAGACTCGACAAGATACGTAACGAGTACGTGCGAGGAAGTCTCGGAGTCCGTGACATCGCCGACAAGCTCCAGGAAAGTAGGCTGCGATGGTATGGACATGTGCAACGTCGACCTTCTGATTACATCGGGAAAGAAGCGTACCATCTGGACATCCGAGGTACCCGGAGACGAGGAAGACCAAAAATAAGATGGACAGAGGTAGTGAGAAAAGATCTTAACGCCTGCAATGTACTCATGACGACGCGATGGATAGAGCGAAGTGGAAGCCAATGACAGGAAAGGCATACCCCACTACCGTGTGGAAATAATAAATGCACGGGAGAGAGAGAGATAATCTAAAATGTTAGTTTTTACATATTCCTTATATGTATATATCTTATATATTTTCCTACTATAAAAACATTTTGTAACTGTTTAATTTAAAAGTATTAATTATAACTTTTATGTTAAAAAAATATGTTTACAAAAGTACCGATGATTTTCTTATTTCGAAAACCCAATTGGAAAACTGCTTAAATTTTCCCAGTGATAACAGTTAAAATGGATGACGATTCTTAAAAACTTTTAAAATCGTTTTAGATTTCAAAGAAAATAATTTGTAAACAATCTTATAATACAACAGTTGTTTTTGAATGCAACTGAGAAATCGTCAAAATGGAAGCCCATTTCGAATTTAATGAAACATGTTAATTACATCGCTCATCAAGAGAGATTTAATTTCAAAATAATATTTTACTACCGCATATCAAGCCGAATGTTGTCGTAGTTGCAAGCAAATCCCACTTCATTATCCAGTGCAAACACGTGAAATGTTTTAAAATGAAAACTGAATTTCATTTTTGTTATGCGAAATGGCAATAAAGATGTAAAATGTTATTTTATTTATCCAATTAATTGAAAAGCTCGCCGGATCACGACGATGTTAAACGAATTCAAATGTGTGAATCACCTCATTGTAGGATAAGAAAATTAAAGTATAACTGAATTCAAGCTTTTCCTTTGCTCACTAATCTATATTCTATACATACAGTCTTTTGTGATTTTAAAATCACGACTTTTAACTAAATTAATATGGATATATACACGGTTCTTACATAAAAATAATAATTTATACATTTGTCTATCTGTTTGTTTGTTCCGGCTAATCTCTGAAGCGTTTGGACCGATTTTGACGTGAATTTCATTAGCAGATAGCTGATGTAATAAGGAGTAACTTAGGCTTATTTTATTTTGGAAACTTTATTTATTTTAAATTCGATGAAATTGCGGGCACAGCTAGCAGATTATAAACTTTGTTGTGTATATAATGATGATTATATTCGAGAAAGTTGTTTACAGCAAGCGTTCAAATGTTTCCTTGATTTTACACACACATAAATGTAAACATGTTTCGTTTTAAACATAATATTTTTTATCAGGAGTTTCAAAACTTAAACCGATTTACGTTTAATATTTACCTAGTGTGAAATATTTATACAAATATCCTTGCACGATGTTGAAAAGCTTAGCAAACGTTGTTAACAAATGTCAGTTAGCCTAATTAAGAAGTTTGCAACACCTCGTTACCAACTGCCTGGTTAAAACAAGTTCATTAGCGTTATTCAGTTAAGCGGTAGTCTTCCTGGCTAAACTATATATTCGTATATCAGATATAATTATAACGATATTACGATATAATATTATACACAATATAATGTATAAGCAATATTTATAGACATTTAGTAAACATTAAAGTAAATTTAAGTTTTATTTTATTACTATTATTAACACTTTTGACGAAACTTAAAATCTAATATATAAAATTCTCGTGTCACGGTGTTTGTAATTGAGCTCCTCCGAAACGTCTCGACCGATTATCGTGAAATTTTGTGTATATGGGCCAGGGTGGAGAATCGGACATCAGTTTTTCATTCCCCTAATTGTTTTTATGTTTTATATAAAATTTTTTGTTTTTATTTTTTTATAATACAGCATACAAAAATACATACAACCCTAAATTTTAACCCCTCTACGCAAACGTAGTTGCGGGCAGAAGCTAATTTGTAGATAAATTTTTAAAAAATTTTCTTTATTTTTTTTATTTCAACAAAGTAACTCTACAGACTCGTGGTCCGTGTTCTTTTTTTTTGGTTAACATGTTTTTTTTAATTTCCTTTTTGGGCTGTCACCGCCGCGTACATCAACCGGGCTGATAGCAGTGAGTTCATATTTATATATATATATATATATGTATATATATATATATGTATATATATATATGTATATATAAAATAATTAATAGGGAGAATGGACGGAGATCTCGTCGTCGCAGGTTATTTGGTAATAGCTGTTATTTTTTTGCTAGTCTCTGCGACCGCTGCGTCTCTGTTCCTAATTGCCATTTTAAGGTTGTAGTCTCTTATCTTGCAGGTTGATGCCGCCATGGCTTTTTGGATAAGGCGGCCTGCTGCGTCGTCACAGTCGTCTGTGTAGTAAACACAGCTGACCGTGTGCCGGGATTAAACAATTTTCACCACTGCTAAGATCACTCTCTTGTCCGTCTGTCCGTGTTTCACCACTTAACTTTTTTTGGTCTTCTTATGTTAGGACTAAGTATTTATAATAGCAAAATTATATAAATATTGGAAAAAAATCTTCCGTTTTCAGCCGTATTTTAGTCGTTTATACTATTTATTGTTGTAACATGTATTTTTCGGACCCCGTCTTCACCAGGGGATGACTATTGGGGTTCTTCCGGTTGGGATCTCAATACCCCACTCATTTGTTATTGTTTTTCCTAAAAAGACGGGAGGAAGTTACTGAAAGGCTTCGAATAAGACTTCTGACAAAATTTTAAATTTCATCGTAAGTGCAGAGAACAGCACTATAAAATATTATTTTTAGACCTTTATAATATTAATATATCATCAAGGTATCAGACCTTAGATCACTAGACAGATCTTAGTACTATTAGTTTTCTATTAGTAAAACATTATATATTATTAATATCCGGGTAATAACGAACAATAAGCAAGCAAATTTGAACATATTTTTTCACACGTAAGGCATTATTTTATCTCCCGAAACGATCTACAACCCATTTCAAATTGTTCCAAAAATAGAACTCGTAATTAAGATGCATTAATTGCGTTTAGTCATTGCTGTCATTGATGTGGTTTCCAGTACCACGCCTAAAGCTGATCGACTTTAAAACAACGTGACCCGTTAGTTAATGTTTAACTCAATTTGTTTTGTGCGTCGATTCAACTGATAAAATTTCGAGGTGGGTTTATCGCTTTTTAAATTATTCCAAATATTTAATCTTTTCACGTCTTGTGTTATAGACTAGTGATAATTTTTCTTACGAGAAAAATATTAAGTTTTTCTTCCATACATAGTATACATACTTCTTTGAATAACTAATAAAATATATAACGATCACCTTGCGAAAGTCATAACTACGCAAAGAATTAAAACTAGGCAAGGTCCTGACTACCCAGCAGCTCTAGGAGAACGGGATTTCACTCATATTTTCTCTTGGTTTTAAGCGACTCGTATTCTTTATAAGAGGAATGATTTTTTTTTTGGAATTTTAATAATAATTCTTTGAAAATTTGCTTTGGAATTGCGCTAATTCTTTGGAACTTAGCTTTAAATCCATCATAAGTTATGGGCATCAGTTCCGAAAGCGGTGCACTGTCGTGTAGGCAATAATCGCCTTGAAACAAGTTTTCATGTTAAACATGAAATTTTCATTACTTACACAGAAATTTAATGATATTTTGATCAGCGAAATATCACTAGTAAGTAAAATTTTTTTTAATACATATATACATCCATCTCTCTCAGCTCATGCAATGATTAAAACAGTTAGCTTTGCATCTTCTGTTGCTTACTTTCTGCATAGTCCAGGATGGTCTCCGTATATACGTAGCTTCTTTGATAGATGGTTATGCCGTGTCTTCATTCATATTGTACTAAAAATAGGTATCTCTTCGCTTAACCCTAACGGAATTAACAGGTTAAGTGAACTTTATCAATTGTATACAACAATTAATTTGAGGCAATAAATTAGTTTGCATAGTCCAAACAAGACATTTATGTTATGTGTAGTTTAGATCATGCAACTCATTTATTGACTTAATTTAATTCTTTTCTTGACTGTTGAACAAGTTTCTTATGTTCAAGTCTTTTATGGCATATACATTGAATCATATTTGCATAATATTTAGGTTCTTAAGAAACTTACGTCTATAAATATGATTGACCCAAAATTTGTTGATATTCCTGTTATATTTGAAAAAAGCATCCCCAAAATTTCACACAATTTACAACTCTACTTACAATCTCATTTTACCCTCGATCGAATAAAATGCTTTTTAATCTCAATGGAGCACTCAACTTGATTGCTAAACCGTTTTTAGATTGAAGTATTCTCGCCATAACGTAGCTTATGAATATTTTTTTCACTGCGAATAGATTTGTTTGTCACTCGCTATTTTAATTTTACAACTAGAACTATTTTATTCTAAATATTATTGGATATTAAAGTTATTATAAAATAATAATTAAAAATGACCAGATTTTTTTACTCTCAACTTATTTATAATTCAATGTGATCATTTATAGTTCACAAAGAAGACATCCAAAAATCTCAAAGAAAGACACTGGTAGTAAGTTAGTTATACTATGTGAATGAGAAATGTTATGCAAGGGACTGGTGACGATCATGTCAAACTCTCGTTTCGTCACTTCCTTCTTTGCTGTTCTCTTGACATATGTATATGTGTCCCCTCTTAAATTTTTAAAAGTTGACGGTAGTCAGGACTAATTGAAAATTTTATAGCTTTTTTCATACTTTTGATTGTAATAAATACAGTTTATTTTGCTTTCCAACATAATTTATACAACCAGCTTATAATTTAATTATTACCTCTACTCGATAATTTCTACGTTAGAGGTGTGGTCATTTTTAGGGTTCCGATCCCAAAGGGTTAAACGGGACCCTATTACTAAGAGTCATCCGTCTGTCCGTCTGTCACCAGACTGTATCTTATGAACCGAGGTATTTCTGTTGCCACTATAACAACACACACTAAAAAACAGAATAAAAATATTTATGTGGGGCTCGCATACAGACTTAATACAGACAGAATTTTTTTACCGTTTTCATGCATAATGCTACGAAACTCTTCGTGCGTGATTCCGACTCGCACTTGGCCGGTTTTTTCGTAAATGTCCAATATATTTAATAGCCAAACCTCTTGGTAACTAATGGTGAAAAATATTTCTGGTGAAATAATGTTGGTTGTGGAATCAACAGGTGTAACCATTATTTACAAATGCATTTAGGTACTCAAGTATAGTCTACACAGCGATTGTAAAGTTTTGGATAAATAAATATGTCTGCCCGTTAGAGGAAGCCCTTTGCTTCACCAACCAAATGCAAGCAATACTCTTTATTTCACAGTATGTTAGATAAGATGTGTAAGTATGAAGCCAGTAGCTAGATGTGAGGAAATGATTGTGAGGATGCATATTCTATAAGAATGTTTTTAACCGAGTTAAGCTAGTCATAGTTGAATGAGTGCCGGCTGCATTTCAATGTTTTACAAGAGTTAAGTCCTAAATTGACTATGTTTGAAAACCACCGAAAAAGTTTGCACCAACTTCATAATGTCTCTCTACAAGCTTGACTATGAATAGCTCTGCCCTGTAAACATGAACGATATAAACTCTTCGAATCGTGAAGAATTAATTAGTTTACCACATTTATTACAATTATATCGTTCATAGTGTAAAGAGCATTAGTTAGAGCAAGAGCAATTCCCGAAAAAGGTTTAAGACTATACAATGTTTCACCATAAACACATCTACTTTGATGTTGAATCAACATTGAAATCCCGGAAATTATTTTTATTCATATTCAATTACTTATGTTTTGAAATAAATTCAGCTGACTATTAAAAAAGATAAATTCATTACCGCTGACTCGAAATTACCAAATGAATTAACAAAACATTGTATCCAAATATTAGATTGTCGTGACATGAGTGCCCTTTAAGAAGGAAGTTGGGCGGTAATGAGAAATTAATTTATAATTACCGTTATAAAATTTGATTATTATTTAAAATCGAAATAAAAGAAAGTATCATAAACTTACCAGTAACATTAACTTATAAACATATACTCGTAAACCATTGTAACCTTTAACGTTAGTGTATACTGAACTTTTTTCTTATATCCTTAATTACCAAACATAAATTGCAACATAATGTCATTCTCGAAATTAAAAAGGCCATAAAACGAAACATTATTTCCTTTAGTCACCTTACTTTTTCTTTGTACAAGTATATTTCACTTCGTTTATAGATAAGCGTAGATTTGTTATTTGTTTGAATTGTTAAAATTTTATAAGAATTGAAAAATATTTTTTTATATACTAGCTGCCCGGACAGAGTTCGTTCTAATTTTTTTATATAGTATTTTAATACTACGGTTTTAACCGTCCGTGGACCTTAAGGAACATACAAAATAATAAATTAGCCGAATTGGTCCAGCCATTCTTGAATCATGCGCTTAGCAACATTCATTTTTATTAAGAAGAAATTTGTGTTATTTATCGTTATGTATAAATTTGAGATTCATATGGGAACTCGAATGAGGGATTAACGTTTGCGAAATATAATCAAAATATAAGCATTCAATTGTAGCAGCACTGTTCGTTAAAGAAAAGCAAACATTCCCGATGATTAATTCGTTCAGTGAATGGATGACAACATTTCATTGATAATGATAAATTAATAAAGATATTATTTTGGTGTAAATATTTCTGTTCAGAACGATAAGAAGAGTATCAAATTGTTTGTTTTAATATTATTACTGTTATTAAATTAATTACTTTAAGACATGGAAATCATAAATTTTTATCTTTACTTAAACGGTGCCGCACTGTAATAGGATTGTCAAAATTCGGTTATTTTTAAGTCTTCTCACCTTTCGATTCTAATGTATGCCTTTCTGCTGGCAGCTTTGGTGAATTGAATGCCGGGGTAGTAAACGGACGCCTATCCCTTATAAAAATAGCTTTCCGCTAATTTAAACGTAGATAAATTTTCATAAGTTTGTAGGTATTTAGTGCAAATCATAGAGAGGAAGTAGGAAGTCTTTAATACACGTCGTTAACTCAACCGCAGTCTCTTGGCTTTTGTCAACCGGAGTATAGCTCCGAATGACCCCTGTTCAGAGATTTTAATGGCAGTGCCTGAGATAGATAGATGCACAATGCACAATGAAATAAAATCTGAAAGAGTGAAATATCCATTTTCAACATTATTCTTTCAGTGTAAATAAAAAAAAATACTTAGAATGTTGGCGCTGGCAACACTGTATACCGGATATGACGTTATCTACTCGAGCAAGGGACACATGGTCGCATGGAGGAGTGGTCACATGGGTTTCGGCTGCGTTCCCGGACGGTGATATAACCACTAGTGCCGCTTGTCATTATAGTACTTGTTAATATTCAAGTTCGGTTATAGTTAAAATATTAGGATCAAGGTAAAAACGTTAGAACTCTTATAAGAAATGGAGAGAGTGTTTAAGCATTTCTTATAAAACGTAGCGCACAACTTCATAAAATAAAAAATGATCGGCTCCGTAGAATCATACATGTTTCTTTCCCCAAAACATATTACACAATCGGTGATTAGTTGGCAGTACCGTTAATTGAACGAAGAAAACTTAAACATTACAAGGATTACAAAATATTAATGCTATTTCAGTTTATTACGAATACGATCAAAATATGTTGTATTTGATTTCCACTGCCATTTATCAAGGCTTACACGATTATTTTATACGACGCTTTCATTAATTTCGATGCGAAGAGCTCAGAATTAAGATGTGATTTAAATAACTTTATTTAATATACCTGTTTACTGTTTAAAGACTATGTTATTGTTTATTAATTTTTTTATTTATGTATATTACATATTTATTTAATTTAACAATATAATTATAAACAAACAATTGTAACTTATTCATTACTGTACACATTAACTTATATGTAAATGCAATTTCTTCTCTATGAAACGGTTTGGCACCATTTTTAAAAATGTTGTCTATGCATTGAAGTTTATCTTTTTATGAATATCTGCACTATTCTTAAGCAAGTCCTCGGTTATCGTATGTATGGTGTGATCCGACACTATCATATGCGTACTGTGTATGTCATACGAGCCTAAAGGCAATATCATCGGATTCCAATATACAGGCGTAGCTTTGATAGATGATTCGTTTATTTTTCTTATGCTCTCGTAAACACGAGATCTATACCGAATAGCAATATACATAACCTTAGGTAGGTTATGAGTACCGGCTACTGGAACTTAGGCTTTGCACACAAAAAATAGGAACTTGATACGTTTTTTTCATAACCGTTTAAAGCCATATATAATATGTTTATTGATGCAGATTACGGTAGAACCACGCAACAGTCCTCGCATTGCACGAATGGGTAGGTCCGTCCGGGTAAATACCACGACTTCTCAGCAAACCGGCGTAAAGTGAGTGAGGTAGCCGGAGCACACTTTATTTAAAGGTGGCAACGCATTTCCATTTATGTGAAATGTTGCCAAGCAGGTGAGTTCACCTGTTTTTAAGTTAATACCGCCGTCCATGGACATCTGTTACACCCGAGCGTTTGTAAAAGTGTTGGCAACCTTGTAAAAAGTGGGCCTCGACTACCCACCCCTTACTATACTTCAACTTCACGCCGGTCTTCTGTGAGGTCGTGGTACTTTCCCGGACGGACTTGCCCATTCGTGTAACAGTAAAGTCTGTTGCGTGTGTGTGGCCACGATCACTTATGCATCTCTTTGAAATTGTCAAGGTACCATTACTCGTATTACGTACTGCATTTCAAAAGGTCACGCCTTATATCGACCTATTTCTTGTCTACTACTCTTCAAAATGCACAATCAGTTTCAATGCTAGATAATTTTAATCGATCGAATCGATTTATCGAAACCGGTAGTATTTATTGTTTAGCCAGATCTTTAGGTTCCACATTTTCAACAAAAGACAGGTTGTCTACTTCGGTGGTAGAGCCACGCAGCAGCCTCGGCTGTTGCACGAATGGGCAGGCTCGTCCGGGTAAGTACCACGACCTCACAGAAGACCAGTGTAAAGTGGAAGTATGAGAAATACTTTCGCGTTTCGTTTGGTGAGTGAGGTAGCCGGAGCCCAATTTCCAAAAAGGTTGTCAACGCATCTGCAAACCCTCGAGTATAGCAGATGTCTATGGGCGGCGGTATTCACTTAACATCAGGTGAACCGTCTGCTCGTTTGGCAACTTTTCAGATAAAAAAAAAAGGTTGTTCGCCTTTTTAATTGCGATAAGATTTTTTCAAAGCGCAGAACTAATCATATCGTGTTGATTATTTTAGCTTACGCTGCAAAAATATTGGATTTTGTTACTATATATTGTGTTTTGGCTAATACACATACATACACACCTTATAAAATCATTACCCTTCTTCTGAATTCTTATAAAAATATATAAGTTCATTGCTTACAAGAACAGTTTTTCACTTTTAGCTTGGAGAACAAAATTCATTCATACATACATACAAAATACTTATTGGGTCAGGAGCATTCAGGAATTTTTAATGTTTATACCAATATATAGATAGGTATATATATATTAACAATAATGATAATCATTCACCATCAAAAGTAAGCAGTGGAACAGCTTAAAAGGAACATATGCTTAATTTCCGTGTGTGTAATGTGCAGTTGTTATTTTACCATAATTTATATATAGTGATATCTCTTTTGATATAGGGCACTTAGTACGATAATGGAACAAGAGTTTATTTATTCATAATATCTCAAACCCTCGTGGTGCTGCATTAGCGGGTAGCACAGTACCTACGCATCAGGTAAGTGACAGCGAGAGTGACAAGCTAGCAGCATTTCTTTATTGAAAACGGAAAAGCTTTTATTTCACTACTTGTTCAATTATTAACAGCAGACTTCTTTACGGATTCGGTGATAAGTTGAAAAATTTATGAGGATCAAAATAGTTGTTACTTGCCAAATCGATATTTAATGAAATGGTAACTGGACTGGAAATGAATGGACACCTGCAACCAATGTTGCAGGTGTCCATGGGTGACAGTGATCACTTACCATCAGGTGAGCCTCCTGCTCGTAGTGCTTTTTCCTTTTTATGTGAGAAGGTGGCAAGCGAGCTGACGGTTTATCTTTTTTTTTGTTGACGTGGGGGAAATGTCTACGCATACCCGCCCTCGCTGGGGCAAGAGCGGGTTATGTCGGACTCGCACCGACTAAAACCCCCACGATGTTTCACCTAGGCGCATATCGGCAGGGTCACGGGAACGCTTTCGCACACTTCCGCGACCCTGCCAGCGCTGGCCGCCTTAGCAGCCCCCTCACGAGCTGGCGGTTTACCTGATCTTAAATTCTTTTTTTTTAATGATGCAATGATTACCGCCGGCCTATGGGCATTTACAACACCCATAGGTTGCCATTTCTTTTATTAAGGAGGCCCCCCACCTCACTCACCAGACGAACCGCAGAAGTTTTCTTTTATGGACAAAAAGGGGGATACGAGCAGGAGACTCACCTGATGGTAAGTGATTACCGCCGCCTATGAACACTCACAACACCCGAGGGCTTAAAAATGCGTTGCCGGCCTTTTAGGAAAGATTATGCTGTCTTTTTGAAAGTCCCCAGGTCGTAACAGTTCGGAAAGACCGCTGGCGGCTTTCTGGCTGGCTGTTTTCATAGAGTGGTTGTGCGAGGCAGGCAATGCCTTCCCGCAAAATCACGCTGTTGTGGAACGCTAGACATCGACTATGATCCTCGATAACGTGCGGTCAAATGGGTAATTTGGCCACAACACTTCACGCCGATGTTTTGCAAGGTCATGGTACTTCCATGGACGGATAAGCTTTATTCCATACATACAAACGAACATACAGCAATATGAGCATTTACAATCATAGTAAATTTTCTTGTGGGTCGGATAATATTATAATAAAAAAATCGGCCAAGTGCGGTACCGTACCATTATCTATAAAAACAGCAGAAAAAACATGTCTGTTGTATGGGAGCCCCGCTTAAATATTTTTTATTCTGTTTATTAGTATTTGTTGTTATACCAGCAACAGAAATACCTCATCTGTGAAATTTAACAGTCTAACCATCACAGTACATGATGAGATACAACCTGGTGACAGACGGGCTGACAGACTGACAGCGGAGTCTTAGTAATAGGGTCCCGTATAACCCTTTGGGTACGGAATCCTAAAAAAAGATATTTTACCTCTCCACGATTGAATATATCCAAGTGAAGTTTGGAATGAAAGCAGCGTTGAATCTATTTATACTCGTATAATATTATCTTCATGTTTGCAAGTAATTGAAAATGCCAAGATGAACGTATTTCATTATTACACATAAAAACTATGAAATGCTCTGCGAACCGTAAAGACGCCCAATCAATTACTCAGTTCGGCTGAAAAAGCGAAAATTGGCCGAATGCGTTCAGTCTAACCTGAAATGTAAACGAATATAGCCTGCAGAATTTTCGGATAGGATTTGCAACAGCGTACATATTGATAGCGCCCATGCATTTCGTTGTCTTGCTGCTTTTATTTTACCCCAAAACCTACCATCTGTTTGGATATTGCTTGAAGAATTTTGCTGTTGAATATTTTTGAATTGTGGCCAAGTTTAATTTTACATATTCATCGGAGTTGTTGAAGTAACATGAGGTATATCAATATTATTTTTTATGTGAGAATTTGGCAAGCGGGGAACCATTTCTCCTGATGTATTACCGCCATCCATGGACAATTTACAATAGTCGGTATTTTTGCAAATGCGTTGCCAACCTTTTATAAAGTGGGCTACGGCTACCTCACTCACCAGATGTGAGACGCGAAAGTATAGTAATTCCACTTCACCACGGTCTTCTGAGGTGAGGTCGTCCCAGACGAGTCTACCCATTCGTACAACAAAAGAAGACACCCCATCTGCCGACCAGAACTAAGCGTACGGTATTATCATATGTTCGCTCTCGGCTTCCTTATGCGGCTCCAGCGTGGTACGCCCATACCTCCAAACACCAACGGAAACGCATCTGCGCACTACCGTAGGAGCCGGACGCTATGTAAGGAATGACGTAATCTCGCGGGACCTGAGAATCGAAACCCTCGAATCCTTCATCACCCGTCTCGTGCGTCGGATGTTCGACCGCGCAGACAATGGACTCCATCATCATCTTCACGGATTCTTCCCTCTACATGCGCGTCCTCTTGTTTGTCTCTCTACAATGTCTAACATTTCCCGGGGGGACGGTGCGGACGATTCCCCTTGAGACGGTGCCCGGGTCATGGGCCCGTACCTGCACCTGTTTGACTCCTAGGGCAGTGTACACGACCCCGGTGTGTGTGTGTGTGTGTGCAATTAAAGAAGCAGCTGCGTGTCCCTACCATAGTTAATAAGTTAGTATTCTTAGTGTCAGTCGCGTTAGTCGAGCTTTTATTTCATTTAAAACTTTATGCTTAAATTTTTCATTTAAGTAGAGTGGATACTGTATATTCGAGAAGATAAAACTGTTATGCTATAAATACAATCGCGACAAACAAAAGCGCACTAAAGCTTTGGTGCAATACACTTAAGTGGCCACCTAGGCGGCGTTGTATTTGTCTCCGTTTATTTGAAATCTATTCTAAAACAGCTAAAGGCCTTCGAAGTTCTGCTTTTTCTAAACGTCACCTTAGTAAAGCTATGTATGAGCTATAATTAAACGGTCATTTAAGTTAGTAAGAAGTATTTATTAATACCACAACTATTGAAGAAAAAAGTTTGATGCTACCATCAGTTTGAGAACCTACAATCTACAAAATTTAATGCAGACCCAAGAACTGCCATTGGTCTTCCAGATTTTGCGAGCAATTAAAATATATGAAATTGGGTATAATGTAAAGGAAAATAACTTTATTGGATTTCAGAGACAACATTCAGCTTGAATACAGCGAGAAGTGACAAGCGTTTTGTGTATTTACATAATTATAATATGGAAATGTGAGGCGTTAATTTCTCATCAAAGAATTTGCAACATGCGAACACATAGGAACACGTCACCTAGGATTCGAACCTCTTAAATGTCTAGTACTTCGTACGGAGCAAAAAGTAACATTTAATGTAATCTAATAATTAAATTAATGCCATTCCATGCATGAACATTTATGGCAAGCTGTAAACAGTCAAACGTACAATGTCTTGTCTAACATTAAATCTGTATTTTTGTTCGAAAATAATGGGGATTACACCTAAAAACAGCTGAGAATAATTATTGAACCATATAATTTTATTATGTATATATTTAGGTACTTCGCTTTTTTATTTACTAAGTATTATATACTGTAAGTGTAAAAGACGCTAAATATTGAATCATATTTTTTCCTGAATGTAAACTTCATTACTTAAAAAGAGTAAGTAATATTTTTTTTTATAATAGCACCATAATATGCTTTCATCCATTTTCACATTTTACTGGTGCGATAGCTGACTACGATACTATAAAACAAAATATTGCCGGTCGATTTATTTTTACTCTATTCATATAAATGCTTATTAAAGTACTTAATAACATTTTTGAAACACCATGTTTATGCATATTGATGGTGAGGAAAACTTTTTTCTTTCACTCGCTGCGTAAAGGGATGAATTGTTTTTCCTTCGTACTGTCCTGAACAGAAGTCTGATCAAGAAACTTGACAAATGATACTCGAGACAAATTATCTCTTGGGATGGAGTAATTTAGAGGGTGCCATAAGAAATTCTGCTAATGACGTGATAGACAAATTACTTGACAATTTTCCGTAGTCGATAACATCGCTTGTAAAGAAGAAATAGTAAATGATTTTAAAGACAATCGCCCGGGCATTGTTTAAAGATATGATTTTTTTTTCTCTGTATTAAAAGACTTTTCTATCCCTTAGATTTTTCTACATCTATTCATCAAAGTACAGTTGCAAGTCAAAGATTTCGGAAATTTGATCCTTATATTTTACGATCGCCTTGACTATGTTTAACAATAGCTATTAATTATAATTGTAAATTTACATATAAAATGATAAACATTTAATTTAATACTGTCGTCACTATTTTAATGTCATCCTACGAAGCATACATTATTGAATTATTTGTCGTAAATTATCATTTAGTTCGTACTTCTCACTATTTCATTATCTGCCGATTATAGGAATAGTACCACATTTGTAAGTTTTATAGCCGTATACAGGATAATAAAACAAAATTATACATCTTATTAATGTCAGGTAAATTAATTATTTCAGTCAATGACGATAATGTCAGTATGGTTATATTATGCTACAGGTACAACTATCAATGAACCTCGTTTTTAGGGCACTAAAAGTAAACGAGGATAATATTACGTACATTTGATATTAATTCATGTGATATGAATTCTATAAAAGAGAATGAATGCAATAAAATACCAAAAGTCACATGAAACTTATCTAATGAAATAGTGTAACCTCTTATGTTATATAAACTGTACAAAAATATATATAAGACAATAACTCCAAACTTATTAGGAATTGTAAATGTCAAATAAACAATCGTGTTGCTCTGAAAACAAAGATTTTATTTCAAATTTTACATACACATAATTATAATTACACTTTAGATTAAATCATGCTATCCTACCTGAAAACAAAGAAACGACATTTAAAGTCTATTCTTCCAATTATCAATTCCTTCTTATACAATTTTTATTAACTAAAAATAATTATGCTCCATCACAACTCATCTGTCAATCCATATATGACCGCCATTACTCACAGAGCCATCTATAGCGTACATGAGTATGGTCACTGACAGAAGAGCGCTGTACATATTAAAGAAATATAGTTTCTTTACATCTCCCTCCTCCAACAAGAAAATTTTCGCAAAAATTTTCTACTAATTAATCTCTATATATTACAATATTATATTAAATTTAATAATATTTAGTCTTAATTATGTCTTTATATTTATAACATTATTTCTGTTTTTATGTAGGCATTGGTATAAGTTTTGTGATATGAAAGAGATTTGATTCTAATTTTTTATAACCTGTATTAATTCTATATATTGAATTTGATATTTTTTCAATGATTTTAAATGGACCAATCTTCAGCTCATCTAATTTGTTTCTATTTAGTTTTGTTCCCATTCTCAACGTATACCATATCCCCTGTATTGAAATTAATTTCAATTCTATTTTTATCAAAGATTTGTTTATTGTAGTTATGTGATGTAATTGTATTTTGAAATGCTATTTTTCTATCTCTTATCCAATCAACTTCTGTTTTATCCTTTTTTAGTTCATTTGGCAATAAAGAAACATCTGTACCATCCAAAAGGTATTTTGGTGCAAAACCAGTAACTGTATGTTCTGTATTATTATAGTTCTGTACACAGATATGAGCAATGGTTGTCCATGCCATTTTATTATTTGTTTCGTTTATTTTACATCTGATTTTATTTACTAGCGTTTGATTGAGTCTTTCATTTAACCCGTTAGAAAACGGGGCATTTACTGCTGTGAAGATCATTGGTATAGATTTTTCATTTAAAAATGTTTTGAATTCTTTTGAGTTGATTCCCGGGTATTGATCGGTGAAAAGCAATCCAATTTTATCAGAATTCGTTACATTATTGATTAATTTAATAAAATCATTAGCACTTTGTGTTTTTGAAGTAACAATATAAGCATACCGGGTAAAGTGGTCCACTAGAAGGTGTAAATATCTTTTCGTTGATCGTGAGCCTCCAAAACCTCCAATCGTATCTATTGAGACTATTTCTAAAGGTTTTGTGGCAGGACCTAAGTGTGACATTAGACCAAATTTATCCTGTCCTCTAGTTTTATTTTTTATACATATATCACACTTTTTGCAATGTCTTTTAATATTTATCGATAAATTTTTTTCTGTATACAGTGTACTTATTTTGTTTTGCATTTGTTTTACACCTAAATGACACATATTTTCATGTACATTTTTAATGAGTTTTTTACTGAAATCTTCTGATAAAATAATTTTTTCATGTTTCCTAACCTTTTTATAGTAAACATTGTGTCTTAATATTAGTTTTGATTTGTTATTTTGAATGTTTTCATTATGTACCTGATCTGTAACGATATCATTTAATTTTATCATGTTTACAATTTTTAATTGTTCATCTGCATTTTCGCTTGCATCCAATACTGGGTTTCTACTCAAACAATCTGCTTCTATATTTTCTCTTCCCGGAGCGTATTTAATTGTAAAATCATACTGTGATAAATAATATGTTAGATCTCCTAACTCGTCATCTGTCCTAGACTTAATATTTAAGTTTTCCAACGGTTTATGGTCAGTATATACTGTAAAAGACTTACCAATTAACCCAATATTGCCAGTATCTTACTGCTTCTTTTATAGCTAAGCATTCTAAATAAACTGCCTTTTTTTTCTTTTGTATTTGATTTAATTTTTTTGAGAAATATGCCACTGGCTTATCTTTTCCATTTGGTTGTGTTTGTTTTAACACTGCCCCAATACCCTCTAAAGATGCATCTGTGTGAATATTGATAGGTAAATTCTGATCAAATATTTCTAAAATTGGCTGTGAACACAATATTTTCTTAATTTCTTCAAAAGATTTTTGACAATCTGCAGACCAAATAAATTTTTGGTTTTTTTGAGTAAGTTATGAAGCGGTTCTAAAATTACCGAAATTTTTGGTACATACTCATGATAGAAGTTAATTTTCCCTAGAAATTGTCTAACATTTTTCTGAGTTTTCGGTATTGGGAAATCTTTTATTGAAACTAAATTATCTCTTACTGGCCGTACTGTATTATTATGTATTATATGACCGAGATATTTTACTGAATCTTTAGCGAATGTACATTTTGTAAATTTAAGTCTAAAACCCTCCTTTTTTATCGCTTCTAACAATTGTGTTAGATGGTTAATGTGCTCAGAAAAAGTCTTAGAAAATATTAGAATATCATCAATGTAGTTTACTGCAAAATCATTAAGCTTATACTTTCTTAATATGTTACCTAGTATCCTTTGGAAAATAGCAGGCGATGTCTTAAGGCCAAAAGGTAAACATGCCCATTGATAGTGCCCTTCTTGCGTTACAAAGGCAGTTTTTTTTCTATCTTCTATTCTAAGCGGGATTGACCAGAAGGCTGAATTGATATCCAGTGTTGTAAAGTATGCTGAATTTCTTGTCTTAATCACTAAGTCATCGATCAATGGAAATGGTTGAGCTTGAGGTACCACTATTTTATTAAGATCTCTAAAATCTATACATAATCTTGATTTTTTGTTGTCTTCTTTTTTGAAAGCCAAAGTTACTGGTGCTGCAAATGGACTGTACGATTCTTCTATAAGATTTCTCTCCAGCAACTTTGCTATTTGTTCTTCTATTTCCTTTTTGTCTTCAACTGAACATCTATAAGGCCTTTTACTGCAATATTTGTCCACAAGTAAATCAATACGAGCTTCATACTCTCTGACTGTACCAATGTCATATTTATCTTTTGCAAAGATTGATTTGTACGTGTCTATCAGTTTGTGTATTTCTGACTTCTGTTGAGTATTTAAATTACTCATACTTATCTTGAAGTCCTCTTCTTTTATGTGTTCATTAAAATTTATTGAACCTGGAGTTGTTCCATTTTTTTACCTCCTTAGAAGTGTTATTTTTATCATCATCCTCATTAATAGGACATTTTTCTTTTATTTTTATTTCTTTTCTTATTTGCGCGATGTGCATATGCTCATCCTGAACCAGTCTAAACTGTTTTATCATATCCAGTCCAATTAGAAAATCATATTTAAATTCTTCTCCATTAATTATATATACATCAGCTTTATCTTCAATATCAAAAATTTTTATTTTAATAGTTGTCAAACCAATTGTCTTTTTAACACCATTAATTGTGATTAAATTATCACTTTTCGAATCATCACCCCCCCGCTCCTTTCAGTCTAATCAATTTGGAATTAATTATAGAAACGTTTGAACCTGAATCATATATTCCAAATATTTCTAATTGACCATCCAATAATAGTTTGACTTTAATTAATGGTGTTATTAATCGTTTTTTTTTTTATCATTATCATTTATTTCAACATCAATCACTGAATTGTTTATGGTTTTATTATACTTTGCTCTATTATTATAATCTTCTGTCTGTTTGAACCAGCACTTTTCTTCAGGATGAAACCGAATACCTTTATGTAAATTCTCACAAATTTTACATGGTTTTATTTTATCAGACTTTACTTTAAAATCAAAGTTATTTCTTTTAGTCTTGATAAAATTCTTTTTATTCGTTACATATTCATGTTTTCCTATTTCATTGTAGAGACTTGCAGTAGATTTTACATTCTCTTTATCAATTTTATCTACTACATAATCTGGTAATCCCATTACAATAAGATTTATCATTGTTTGGGTGTCAATGTGCTTGTTGACTTCTAATAACAACCTTTCCTTTTTTGTGGCGTATTCGAGTAACGATCCAGCTTGAAATCTAAATGAAAATGCATATTTGACTTGGGACCAACCTTTATTTCCGTATGTTTCACAAAAGTTTCCCTTCCATACGGCCCACTCAGAATTCACCGTCAATTTTATCAGCATACTGCTATACCAGTCTAGGCACTGTTTTTCTAGGAGATGTTTTAAAATCTCAATTTTCTCCTCATCTTGTGAAATTTCAAACCTTCCACATTCACTCTCAAATTCATTAATCCATTGGTCAGCATTTGTCGTTTTATGTGAAAATTTTTCAATTAAAAACCTTTCAGCAGTTTTTCCTAAATTTTTTTTTGCATGTTCGCTATTGTCGTTACTGTGTGAAGGCATTATCTCTTCTGTGACCTCATATAAGTATTCGTCACCAAATTGTAAATTTTCACCTTCATCTAGATATATTTCCCTCAACTCCGAATTAAGAGGGATCCATACTGAGCGTGTTTGGTGTCTTTTTTTTAACGAATTTTTAATTTTCTTGAACACTTCTGACGACAATATGGCAGTGTGATTACTTGTAGGCTTAAATTCATCTGGGACCTCAAAAACGTGTCCGTCCGGTGTCTCAATAGAAGTTATACATATTACATTTGTTTTTCCGTCCGCTGATCCCAATACTTCAAATCTAAATTTTAGCTTTTCCATTCCTCTTAATTTGAACTAGAAATGTCGTTTTATAAGACAATAACTCCAAACTTATTAGGAATTGTAAATGTCAAATAAACAATCGTGTTGCTCTGAAAACAAAGATTTTATTTCAAATTTTACATACACATAATTATAATTACACTTTTAGATTAAATCATGCTATCCTACCTGAAAACAAAGAAACGACATTTAAAGTCTATTCTTTCCAATTATCAATTCCTTCTTATACAATTTTTATTAACTAAAAATAATTATGCTCCATCACAACTCATCTGTCAATCCATATATGACCGCCATTACTCACAGAGCCATCTATAGCGTACATGAGTATGGTCACTGACAGAAGAGCGCTGTACATATTAAAGAAATATAGTTTCTTTACATATATTTACTATGTTTTAATTTAATACTTTTGAATATTATTTTATATATTACCTAATAAAAATTACAAAAACGTATCAATTCCACTCAAACTCTCATCCACCAGTTGAA
The DNA here is from genome assembly GCA_933534255.1 of Iphiclides podalirius. Taxonomy (NCBI): domain Eukaryota; kingdom Metazoa; phylum Arthropoda; class Insecta; order Lepidoptera; family Papilionidae; genus Iphiclides; species Iphiclides podalirius. The sequence goes on from OW152830.1 coordinate 5,503,239, forward strand.
GAATTGCTGACAAAGGTAAAGAGAAGACTCCTATTAGAAACTATATACAATATATAAGTATAGATATATGTAATCATTGTCAGTGTAAAGTAGCACGTTTTCTTAACTCAGACACGCTCTCCCACGCTAATTCATCAAGCCCTTATCTATCCACTGCAGTTCGGTGCACAGGTAATCACAAGCACATTAATTTTACCAACTGAAAAAATATCTTGCTGTCTTCACTTCAAATTTTAATTTATTCTCTTTAGTAAACTCGTATAAGCACAAGAGGTGAAGTTATATTTTATTCAGTTTCACAGATAATATTTGCAATATGGGTTTGAATATGAAATCTTGTCAATTCAAATTATTCATTAATCAAAACCATTCAATGGAAATAAAATCGTCGTCTCTGTCCATGCGGTGGCCTCCATACACAGTAGTCCTCCCGAATATGGAATTAATTTATACTTACCAAACTGCGTTCATTATCATTAATTTTTGCCCCAACATGATTGGCATTTTTCATGGGTAGACTAGATTGTATTATACTGTTGGTAGGGAAGTCAAAATTAGTATTTGGGCCTCTTAGAAGTCATGAGATCATATTTTTTCAGATATGTTGTCAGCTTTTACGACTCGTGGGGAATAACTTCGACTCATTCTATGAACTTGGGTACCTTACAGCGCGGTGCATATTTTTCCCTTGGTCCGACGTAAACGGCTTCGTCTTCCAACAGAATCAGGCCTCTCAATCCTACTTAGCTATCTTCTTCTTGATCAAGACAGTTTCACAGTAAGAACAAGGAACAGGTGTTGGACGATTTTCTGAACCTAATGTATTCTACGTTAGCTTCTATCTAGAACTTTGCAACTAGCACGTTGCACCTTTCCTCGGCATTAGCACCTGGAGTTGTAGTTTATTTAAAGAAATACCTAAGTAGTGTTAACGGCCACTCATAGTCGGTGCCAGAGTAATAACAAACGCCCGCAGATCGGCTTGGTACCGAAGTGGAGATGTGGAATTCTTCTAGTATTAGCACGACAGTGGAACATGCGTCAACGTTCCACGCTGAAAATATTTTTTTTTAAATATAATATTCACAATTTGAATAAGGTAACTAGGGCCGACGCTTTTAAATGTTGGCAATGCTTGATGATTGGTGTGAATTGGAAGTATTTTACCAGACGAAATGTATGGTGCGCTAGTTGACCTCTGTTGATAAAACGCCTTAAATTATTTACATTACATTTAATAATTACGTTTAATTTGGTTCTGCAGCAGGAATTAAAATACGATACCCAAATGAGATAAATTTTCATGATTTATTGTTGTTCATCATTGTTTCGGAAGAATTATGTCAATAACACCTAGAGAGTTACTTAGGTCACCGCTTAATAATCAAAATGAATCAGGTCTATAAAATACACATCTTACAATATTTTCCTTAAAATAAACCATTGTTACTAAAAATGTATTTGAAAAGTAATAACATGCTTTTAGCTAGTAGCTATGATGACATTAAATAACTAACTTGCAAGAAAAATATGCGTAATATGATTTTTGTAATCCAAATTGATAGCTTAATATTATGCCTGTTTATCTGTGTTATTTTATACAACCTGAAGTAAAAACATATAAAATAATATTACGGCGTAAATGAATTGTAAATGTAGCACTTCTACTTATTATTTCATACTCATATACGCAGCTCGGAGTTTCCTTTGAATGAATCTCATAAAACCAGTGGAAATTCCCACGTATTAACCTGAATATGGCAATTTAACTCGAGCGAATAAGATTTTGGAGCAGAAAATTGTTGAGTGAGTAGTAGAGTAGTAACTTGATGTAGAGATGGTGCTGCTGTTCATGTTGTTTCATATAAATAGTAACGTCTTTTCTTAGATAATACTTAAAAATATAATGGTCGCAAGAAATACGAAGAAGTATATTTACATGGCGTCATATTTAATTTTGAGGTTAACGAGGTAATTAACGCTAGAAGTACGAAAAATATATTTTCATTGCTTCATATTTGAGGTTACTGAGGCTTAGAGAGCTTTTCCTATTTTTTTTTTCCTCACAATGTATTTCTTCACCTCTGAGTATGTGATAAGTCAGCACTTAAAATTAACAATTTCATTGGTGCTGTCAATGGGTATTGAACTCGGAATGCTCGAGTACATTGAATTAAAAGCGAGCACCCGAATAACGAACCATTACGGCTATAATGTAATGGATAATATTAAATTCACTTCTTAAATTTATATTAAGAGTATAATTATGTTAAGCCCAATTTTCAAAAGGTTGTCAACGCATCTGGAACCCTCGGGTGTAGCAGACGTCCATGGGCGGCGGTATTCACTTAACACCAGGTGAACCGTCTGCTCGTTTGGCAACTTTTCACATAAAAAAAAATCTATAATACTGAACGTTCGGCCCCGATTTTTTTTTCTCAAAACAATTTATTTAGTTACTCGGTACTCTAACTTAAAGATGGTTGTTCCTTTTTCTGATTGAGTCATGGACTAATAATTTAGATTTTGTCGATTTAAAGCAGAGTATGGATTGAATAGTTATACTGAATTGTTATTATATATAATGGTATAAAATTGTGGCTACTGATGCTTAGTCAGACTGAACTAACAAACAGTGATGTTACTAAGGACACTTATACCATGAAGTGTGAGAGTGAAATATAACATTCAACGATCTTTGGAAACTTTTGGTGGAGATTAAGTGTAAAATTTCTATATATTCATTCGTTTTATTAAAACGCGTAATATTCGCGAAAACAACATAAATCGGAACCATATCTTTTTTTTTTTTCATAAAATACAAACCACCACAAACGAATGCTATTTCTTTCTTAATTACTTGTGTGCGTTTTTCAATACCATCATGAAAATTCAGTGATTATATTGACTGTAAAATTGCGCTCTCATTTTGTAATAAAACTCGCTTACCAACTGTTGAAATATTTGAATAAGAAATTCAGATCGAAATAAGAAGAACGTTGTTCATTTAATAAGTTGTTTTACGTAAAACTTTTATTGTTCGATTTGAATAGGAACGTTTCGATTGTTCGTTTCGTTTATTCACCTTTTTGATTAAATTTATAGAATGACTTGTATCACTCTGTATCTATACAAGCGTGGAGCGATTTGGCTTCTGAAAAATTCTATCAGTAAATATTTAAATAGAGTAGCAATTGCTGCATATTATGGCGCACATTATTTTTCAATTATTCATGCGTACGAAAATGCTAAATGTCTTAGATAATGGTTATTGGCAATTATTATTATAATTGTCTTCCTATCACAAAATTTTTCCAAAAATTTAGTTGTACGTACTTAATTATACATAAATGTTGCCATGTCAAAAAATGCTGGCCGCTTAACCTCCACTGTTCCCTTAACGGTGTCATCCGTGGGCTTTTATTTTCATCAACGTTCTTTTGTTTTAGAGGCATTTAACGTCATTAAGACAAGCAACGGCGCTAGTTTGGGATACAACTTGTATAGACAAACACTTTAGTTGTCTTTCATCTAAAAGGTACTGCGATCAGAGATGGGCAGGATCACATAACAATATATAATCTTTGTTCAGATTACGTATTTCTGCCAATTTCTGTCGGACCTTAGGTTCGTGTGGCTCTTGCACATCAATTTTTTTATAAAGAATTGTATCCTAGATAGCAGCGGCAAGTGATAAGAAAGCTGGGTCTTTTCGCTCAAGGTTAAGCATAACTATTCAGTGAGGAAATTTAGCTAGCGTTCTATGTACCATGCCGCACACTAGGATTATTATATAACACGTTATTTAATTGCTAAATAAAGTTTTTCATTATATTTAATAATGAGAATTACATCCCTAAAAATGTCATAAAAATTCCTTTTAAATTTCTAAAAACTTTATTCTTCTCAGACCTTATGTTAAATATAGAAGAAATTTCTTACGACAAGAAAAGCATTTATTACATTAACGGTAAACCTTTAATTTCTTTAGGTTTAGTGTGAAGTCACATTGTTTTTATTTCTGCAGAACCACAAAGCTAGTGGGTGTAATTTCATGGCATTCGCGCGGTCGTTCAGACTAATAGATTTATTTTAGTTCTCATTTAGATTACATCTCTTCTAAGATAACCGCCAGGATTAATTGATATTTAAAAATAAATGGCTGGACATCCTTTATTTAATGGAAAACTATTCGTTTATTTAAGTTTTGTTAAAATACAAGAAAATACAAAAAAGGAAAATATAGGAAACATGTGTACATAATTACAGTCGGTCTTATTGCTAATGTAGCAATTTCTTCCAGGTAATTTTCTTAATATAAAATTATAAATAGAAAAATTTCATGAAATCCATACTTTTAAAAAAATCTCTTATATTTTATATGGAGAACGGACAGTATACGGTCGTTCTTTGCGTTGTGTGCCTAGGCTGTACAACTGTATTAACGTTACAGAAATGACTATTTAAAACTGTACAATAATTACGTCTACTAGATATAAATATTCATTTAAGTTTATAGCTTGTGATCGTTTTTAATATTATTGAGCAATTAAGTGGATATTTTAATTACTTCTTTACCATTTGTACTAATGAGGAATTAATAAAACAATAATATTAAGATTTGCCATAACTAATCATTAAACTAGGTTCTTGCATATATTGTATTGAACCATAAATAAATAGCCGGAAATTGGATGGCAGCCCAGGTGAACTTAAGACCTCAGTCTATCCGGTGGCTATTATATTATATAATAATATATTTGAAACGTTATTTGTAAAATAAACTAAGACGCGGTAAAATATTAAAAAAAAAAAAAAAGTAACAGCCTATAAATTTTCCACTGCTGGGCAAAGGCCTCCTGTATACAGAGAATTTTTTTTGTAAATTTGTAATTGGTGGCGAAACGGACAGAAAATAAATGAGTCAAATCACAGCACTGGAATTGTTGGGGAATGAGTTGTTACATTTTTTAAGATGAAGACCTTAGTCGTAATCTCCTTCAACCGTAACTCTCCTTAATACATCTAACACACACGAAAATCGACACGAAATTACTGAAAACGTAGCACGGCTTCGGATAGGCCCGGTCTTAAGGTATAAAAGGTAACCAGATGATATTATATAGATAGGAAGAATCTCTATCTAAATCTATTCCTTTGTACCCGCAGAATTTCCAGCTAAACTTATTCTATGGATATGACCAAATTTTTAAATTCGTTTAGGGTTTTTTTAATGAAAAAAGTCTTTAAGCGAGTAAGTAACCCTTAGGCATATGCAATACCTTAAGGTGTTTTGTCAACGTATCAACAACCCTTAAGGGTTGTTGATACGTTGACAAAACAAATTAAAAAAGTGTGTCCCCGGTACATTACTCACGAGACGAAACGCGAAATATATAATACTAGCGTTTCGCCCGCGTTGAAGCCGTTAAATAAATATCTATCCCGTATAAGCACCCTATATAACCCTTTTTCCAATTACAAAATAGCCTATGTCCTTTCTCAGGCTTTAAACTGTCTGTGTACCAAATTTAATTTTAATCGGTTCAGTAGATTTGGCGTGAAAGCGAGACAGACAGACAGAGTTACTTCAGTGAGAGTAGTGAGGTCATTTAGAAATGCATTTCAAAAGCTAACTTAGTCTATTTCACCTAAGATAACCAAATTCAAGTCTTGAAAGGAATATAGAGCACAGAACAGATACCTTAACAACTGCTATCTCCTGCTTAACTTTGCTAACTTCCACCATCATAGTTTTCGTATAAATAAAATGTTTTCAGCAAACCTTTTAACTTGACACTACCACATGACCTCGTGACATAAAATTTGCAAAACAAAGAGAATGCTTAATTGAATGGCATCTTGACATACCTTACGGCTAATGAAGGATCATTATGAAGCAACGCGCTACGCATGACACAAACACCGTGCCCTACTTGCATATGTAAACGGTGAAAGCTAGATTAGGGACTGAAAGCAAAAACATCAGTTAACACAAGATACACTAAAGTGTACACTTTTTACTGGACGATATTTTCATTTCATTGTATTACATTATTATTGTTGTAATGTATAAAACTGGTGCCATTGACTATTTATAACTAAGACTTTTTGTTTACATTACTACTACCAGGACGTCTCGCCCAAAGATACTTCTAAGAGCCCTATGAGCACGTTGAGCCCAACACGCAGCGTACACTAGGTATACCTGCGTTCTGGGGTGTTTCTTCCCACCTCCAGCTAACGATTAACACAATCAAAGGTCAGAGAAATTATGGCCCGCATACAGATCTCTGACGCGCAATAGCCAACAAACCTTTTTACTGTACGTGTACGGTCTACCAAACTCGTGGGAACTCGTTTTTCAGATACCGACAAGGCTTTATGAATAGTCTTTGGACTGAGAGTGTTACATCACCTATCAGAAAACGGCCTACTCGACGGATCACGATGTCGTTTCGGGCTGCTGGATTACATGCAAAATAAAAAAGAACGCCTACAAGACTTACGATGTGATATGTTTTACTACGCTCAATATCGATTACTTTTTTAATAGACAATTTTTAATCACCTTGTGATTTACTTTCTAAGCTGTGGTAAGGCCACGCAACAGTCTTCTCTATTGCGCTGTCCGATCGGGAAGTACCACGACCTGAAAGAAGACCAGCGTGAAGTGAAAGAGTTGTACTTCTGCGTTTCGTCTGGTGAGTGAGGTAACCGATACAAGTTTCATTAAAAACATTTAAAAAATATCAAGTATATTCAATTTACGGGAATATTATAAAAGTACTAAAAGTTATGTCCTCGACTTTTGATAAAAGAGCCGGTTCTTTTTCCATTCTGAGGTATAACTAATCAGAGAGGAAATACAGCTAAAAGGTTTCTTTCTTACCCTAGGTACTGTGTTCTAGGTTTGTGCAATTTATTTAGAATGCGTTTTTCTGCAATGTACGACGAGTTTGAGGAATTAGTTGTCAGCAGCGGTTTGATATGACTTTGGGGCCTTATCCTCTCTAATAATTTCTCTTCTTGAAGGTCCTCCCTTTTCTCCAAGGCCAGCAACGTATTTGTGACTCTGCTGGTGTGTTTTAACGCAAAACTAATTTAAAAGTTGAACTATTGATTAATTATTGACAATAACTAAATAATTGAAAGTGGATCAAGCGGTTTTAATCTGTATTACTAGTTATTTAGTTCATTAGCATTCGTTGAGTAATTAGATGATGTAGAATGTTTACGACATTTTGTGGTCGCTGTGTTGCTAATTGGTTTCGATGAAGGCTAGACTGTGCAAACTTCAACTATACATATTTATGCTTTACCTTTTTGGACATTTTGGATCACATACGGGATAAATACTTTACAAGATTTATTTTGATGCTCTCGAACCCAATACCCGAACTCATGCGTTAAAAATGTTTAATATTATAATCGAGACTGGCACTACATACCCGTTTTGATAAATAATGAGTAAAAAAATATTCAAATAAAAATGTACGCTGCAGAAAGATTGAAATTTAATATTTTTGTATATTATAGTATGAAAACAATTTAGACTGAAATTCGTAATACAGATTTGGAAACAATGGCAGCGGCGAATGAATATTCCAAATTTGGGCGCATTACGCGCAAACCCCTTTTGAATATGCATGAGCTTTGGAGCCACGAGTTATATACAATAATAGAATATAAATATTGCTCATATTGGTACTTAATACAAAATGTTTTTTTAATTCATTGAAATGAATGTTTCATAATAATTAACATACTTTTCCCGTGTATTTGGAAAAATAAATTTATTTTGTCAAAATGGTGGAATAATAGTTAATTATTAAGTTAGTTATATGATAAGTTAGTTTTATATGATGATAAGCATGTCCTGTTCCCATCTTCTGTTTAAAAAAAAATTAAGATACACATTTTCATATAACATTATTTTGAATAAAACTAGTGAGCACTTTTGAAAATTCCGTTGTATCGGGCTTATCGTGAAATTACGTTATCGATTTTTCTACAACGCTTCTTTTAACCCTGCCAACGTGTCTAGCAATTTCCGTTATGAGACTTGTCTTGTCTGGTGACTTTTATAAATTCACCGTGATCAACTTGCTTCGACTTATCAATTTTTTCCGCGTTAATTGCAAGACAATATCAAAGTTGCGTTACATTTTTCTTGAAAACTTTTCAGGGATTGGTGGATAATGAAACTATCTCATACGTCAGAGTGTGTGGGTTTGATCCCCACATGGAAAAATATTGTGTGATGAACATAACGATTTTGTAATGTTTGGTTATTTATAAATCTATCAGTACCCATAGCACAATCTTTGCTTAGTTTGGCGCGAGATAAAGTCGTGCAATAATATTCCTGAAAATATTTATTTATGATTCAAATCATAACATATATATTTTTATCATCATCAGCCGTAAGACGAACACTGTTGAACATATTATGCCTCCCCCTTAGAACAAATATACATTCTAAACAATAAATGTTTAAAAAACACAGATGAAAATTATTATCTTATAATGACAGTGAACAAGTCAAATTAACTTTATGCTTTTTACTTCGACTTGATCATAAAACATTTACAAGGCTTATCGTTAATGAAAAAAAGTAAGGAACGAAAAGTTTCCGAGATTACCCAATTTATTTTAAACAAAAATAGCATTTTTATAACATTTCAAAAAACATAGATTGGCCCACCTTAATACAACTCGCTTAAAATGAACTTTTATAGTTACAAAGAAAGATACTGTATCGTTGACATAGTTGAGAATCTGTTAAAAAAATACCTGTAAAAATATTCAGTAGAGAGAAATTGTACATTAATATTACATTATTATTATATAACTTAATTTTAATGTTCATTTACAGCTGGGTCGATATTATTTTTTTAGCCTTAAGTCCTAACTCCTAAACATATTTTTAATAATTACTATTTAGTTTAAATAGTTACCTCATATTGAAGTTTATGTCTCAAGGTGTTGATTACTAAGATAGTATTGAACAAATTGAATGGACCCTTATTAAATAGGCTGGGGTGATAGAACGACTTCCATCCCTTTAGTGCCATTAGTTAATGTAGCAGGTTGTTCCCGCAGAGATTTAATCTTGCCGTGGAGTGGGAATAATGTTATTACTTCGGACCGCTGTCGGGGTTCAGTGGAAAAATAGTCCCAAGACTTACAATTAAAAAATATGCCATTGACTATTTTGAATTTTTAATATAAAAAATGTAAGGCTGGGACGCGTGGTATCAAATTATGTTGCAGTCCTACGGATGTTGCAAATGTCTAGGCGGCGCTTATTGCTTAACATCAGACACCGCCAGTTCACTTTCCATCTTCTTACATAAAAAAATATTTTCATTTCCTCTTTTACGTGAATGCCACAAAAGCAATGTAGTAAAAGAAATTCCTGATCAAGATTTGGATACAATAAAATATATATTCGAAATAAAAGCGCTTCCGTTTCAATATACTCTTACATACATGCACATAAACTCATAATAATTTTATTACAAGATAGAAAAAATACTTTATATAATATAAAATTTGTTAAATACAAAATAATTTCCTGTATTTTTTTATAGTTGCCAAAGATATGAAGTTAGTAATTGGCTTAATCTGAGGTCGCCAATGTTTATCCCTGCAGCACTTCGTAATATGTTCATTTCATGGATTTCTTGCAATATCTGTGCCCTAGTGTGTAGCGAAAAGCTTTGTTTTCGTTTAGAATTTATTGGAGACTTGTAACGTAGACATATTTTGATAAGTAAATAATTTCAATGAAGCTTTATTGATATAAATTCCCAAAAATATATTATTTAGGCTAGTTCTAAATAAAGAGTCAATTCATCAACAGCTTTAAATTTTATCTGTTGGATTTTGCTACAAACTAGTTAGACCGTCGATGCGAAAAACACTAGAGGGCTATTCAACTAACCAACAGTGTCTGGTTAAAGGCACATTCACATATATTTATCCAGTTACCCATCGACAGATAACACACCATTATTACAGTAATAAATCAAGGCCTATTTATATTTATGAATAGCTCTTTAAATTCAAGCTTTAATAGAGTTTAATTGTACAATAGTGTCGGGTGGTGTAACGTTAGTCATCACTATACATATCATATATATATAAATCACGTGCTTGTACGATTACTAGATTATTTATTTTAATAAAAAACATTACACCTCATACCATAATTCTAATTTCTAATGTGATGAAAATGTGATAAAGAATTTCGTATCAAGATAGTATCCGTCCACTTTTTGAGGTATATTGTGATGAAGAAGATCCACCAAAAATGATAATAATCTAGATAAATGCATGACATGCTGCATAGAAAACGTGCGGTTGTAATTGTTACCAATTTAAAATTGAAATTTAATCTCTTGATAAATTTGTACAATATAAGAATTGTGTGTAAGAAATGAGAATGCACACCGTAAATAAATCAAGTTAGTTAATGTCATTAATAATTTTCTAATTTTATTTTAAAAATAAAACCGTTTAAAAACTTTTAAGTTAAACGGTTTTATTTTATGCTTTTTTTTCTTAAATTTTTTTTGTTAAATTTGTATTGTGATCTAAATTAAATGTGTGTACCAAATTTCAGATCAATCTGACAACGGCAAGGTGCTTAAATTTCAATTTCTAATTTTGACCCAAACAAACAAATTCGAGAAACAGGGTCGAGCTAAATAAAACCGTTTAATAAATAACTCTGATCGCTGTCTTGTGTTAGTTCCATTTATCTTTTATATGTTATTTTAACATGTCTTATTATTATTTACTTTCATATATATTCAGGTATTTAGACGTAATATTAACGGTCTAATCGCCTCTGAAAACATCGGTATCAGTTACAACTTAATAAGCCCAGGATCGGTCACACCTGGGATAGCATTCTCATTTAGTGAGATAAGCATGCCAAAACCAAACTACAGAGTTAACGCGATTGATTTAATCCTTTAAGCTTGGAATGAAACATTCTTGCTCGTTGCAGTTTTAATCTTAATAAAAAATCTGCTTATGGCTTTGTGTAGCTAGTGTCCGCAGGAGACGATGGTTGGACTTTTTTTTTGGCTTCTGCATAAAGATACGAATAAAAAAAACTATCGTTACAATGAAGCTTTAATAACAACATTACTCTGCTCAAAATGAAATGTATAAGTTTTCGTGAGATTTTTATTTACGGTACATGTGTCCCAATAATTTTCAATTACATTTTATTTATACACGTGCAATGTGATTCCATGGTGTTAATTATCTTTCGAATACTTTATATGGCATTGCACGTACCATTAACTTATACTACAAACTAAATAAGGTCAAGGATCCTTTCTGCGTAGCGTCGAGTATGTGACGCGTATCAATCTCGTGGATCAACCTGAGAGGTTAATTAACGCGGTAGCAGTAATAAACTGTTCCTAGATCGTGCTGAAGTTTATTCACCTTTATTGATACCTCAATAAAATTTGCAGCCGAAAATAATTCAAAACTCTAGGGACGGAGTCTTTTAGGTTTGCAGCACTTTAGATTTCGGTTCGTGATTTTCTCAAACATATAATTCTTGCTTTAGTAAAGTATAAAGGTGAACGTAGACTATAATTAGGTAATATTAGGGAAGCGGTTACCAGCTGCTTTGAAAAGTTGATAAAAACAATACTGTCGTAATACAAAGGTTTGCAAAATTTTAAGCACAATTTGCAATAGCTGGTTACAAAGATTTTTAAATAAAACTGAGACTTGTTTGACTCTTAATGATAAAATGTAATCCATATTGCATATTAAAACAGTTAACATTAATTCAGTTGATGAATAAGGATCTCTTAAAGGTTTGAGTAAGGAAAAGGCATTAGGGTTCAATGAGTTTCCTGCAGCGCTAACAATGGGGCGTAGTTAATGTTTTAATTATCCCATCCTGGGATCTCTGGAAAACGTATTTGATAGCAGAATGAAGAGATCACTGAACAGTCTATTGTTTTTGTTCCAAATGAATTCGCGAAGCCATTTACGCTTTAATTAAAATTTAATGTAAAAAAAAAAATATGTTGTGAATGGTCACCACCGCAATCTATTTATGATAGAGGTTGCGGACACATGCTTTATCAATGAAGTTAAATCAATATGTCTCAGTCAATCCGTACTTATTATACCACGTAATAAATAAGCTAAAGATCGGACATTCGAAAATCTGATAGTGTAAAGCATTTAAATACTCTTAGAATTAAGAGCCGTGATAGCTCAGTGTCCGGGCGCTCGCCTTTAATTCAATATACTCGAGCAACCTGAGTTCGATCCCCGGTGCCAGCACCAATGAAGTTTTTAACTTTAAGTGCTGACTTGTCACGTGCTCCGCGGTGAAGGAAAACATCGTGAGGAAACCTGCATATTTTCGAAATAATAACAAAAAAATATTTCGAAGATGTGAAGTCCGCCAATCCGCAGTGGGGCCGCGTGGTGGACTATGCCCTGTCTGATACCCTTTGTATAGAGGAGGCCTTTGCCCAGCAGTGGGACATGTATAGGCTGTTACTTTACTCTTAGAATTTGATAAGAACTTTCTTCGAAAAGTAGGGAAAGAATGGCTACAAAGACAGTGACAGACTGAAATATAAAAAAAACACCGGCCAAGTGCGAGTCAGACTCGAGCACGACGGTTTCCGTACCATACCATCATTTTCGTTCCGTACCATCATCTATAAAAATGGCAAAAAAATCATGTCTGTTGTATGGGAACCTCACTTAAATAATTTTTATTCTGTTTTTTTAGTATTTGTTGTTATAGCAGCAACAGAAATAAATCATCTGTGAAAATTTCCTGAAGGGCTTTCTCCTAAAAACTAGAAAACTATGTTCGTACATACAGATTTAATTGTAATATTCCTATGAAATGTAATTATGTTGTTGTTAGGGGGTCAACACTAAAATAGCTAAACTGACTTAAAAGTTTTAATTGTAGACATTGGAAAGACATACAGGATATATTTTATCCCAGAAAATAAATGTATATTCAGTGAGGAAAACTATCACGGTTCATGTGTGACAGACGGAAAGACAGATGGTGGAGTCTTAGTAATAAGTTTTCATTTTAAACTTTGGGTACGGAACCCTAAAAAGAAGTCAACCCTTTTCTTTAACTTATATAAATGTCATCACGGGCAATTTTACATACAAAGCTGGGACGAACAAATTTATTATACAAATCTGGGACGAACTAATGATAACAGAATTTCCTTGATGAGTCCGTGGCGCAGTTGCCAAGGTATTGACTTCGGCGTCGGGAGTCGTGGGTTCGATTGTCACACGGTACAATTATTGTGTGACCCACATATAATTGTCTCGCATCTGGGTGTTTGTCCACGTGAAATTTATGTTTGTAAAACTTACAAACATAAATTTACTTACAACACAGGATAATGAAAAATTCTAAAGTAAGGGCAATGTTTATGAAAAACGAAAGAAAAAAAAAAGAGCCCGCCATTGTACGCATTTGTGCAAAAAGATTTACATAAATAAATAAATCTCTAGACCAAAATTAGGACAATGTGTATGAACCACACAGTAGTCCTTGTCGTTGCACGAATGGACATACTTATGAGGGGAAAATGGGCCTCACAAAAAACCGGTGTGAAGTGGAAGTATTATGCTTCTGTTTTGAAGTAAAACTTCTTTGGGCGCGACTAGGGAGTAACTCAGATTTCTGACGGAAGTAACGCTTTTTCTGACGGAAGTAACGTCATAAGTATATGTCATATTTTTAAAATATGACGTTACTAAATATTTAATCATTTCAGTGATATATGCCGTCAACGCCAAAGAAGTTTTACTTCAATCGCGCTTAAAGGTTACACGCACACACTTTTTTTTAATGGGTGAAGTAGCTCCTGCAGATACGTCGCCATCTTTTCAAACGATCTTTCGAATGTATGATTATGTTAAAATAAGGTGAATCACAAACACGCTTGGCATTTTATTACCTAAACAAAAATAAAACTCTATCTATATGCATGAAATTCAATCCTTATATTTAGCTCATCAGTAGTTAATTAAAAACCGGTAATAGTCATTAACTTCCCTACCATGCTTGCAACAGACGCCTTTAAATGTTTACTAGTAAATAAAGATTTTTAATTCAACAAAGAACTAATATAGTAAATACACTTTTGTTTTTAATGAATTATTAGCAATTTTCTTAATATCAGTTTAATTAATTTAAGCGTATTCAGAAACATATCCCATGTGATTGCTTCCTTAGGTAAAAAATCAGTAAATAAGCCTTTCAATCAGCCTGGAATGCCTACTTGAAAAGCAATAACACGGCCTTGTTTCAACAGATAAGTTTAAATTGGACTTCTAACCCTTGATACCGGAGTCATAAGTTATACCTCAAAGGACCCCACAGAAATTTATTTTTGTTTTGCAGGGTGCCGACCCTTCGAATCAAAATAGATTGTAGCGTTAAGGTTATATTCGCATACTTGAAAATCTAAATATATTTACGTTCCTTAACCCTGTATCACTCAGTTTATATAAATAAAATAAACTACTAACAGCTTCTTAGTTTTTGAAAATTAATTGATTATGACGTACTTTAAAAGTTAGAAAGGGAGGAGGCGGTTCACCAGATGTGATTACCGCCACATATAGACATCGACAACACCTGATGGATTGCGGACGCTTTGCCAACCATTAAGAAATATGACCCCCTGGCTACCTCACTCAATAGGAGAAACGCGAAAGTACAATACTTTCATACCCTTCTGTGAGGCCATGGCCAAGTAAATACTACAATAACACATTACAATGTTATTAGATACTAGCTGACTCGGCTAACATTGTTTTGCCGTATAAATTATTTCTAGAGGAATCGGAACGCACGCATTAAGTGTTTGACTGGTTACCCAGACATAATTGACAGGTTGACAGGTACAGTTTGTATGGGAAAATAAAATTGTTGCTATTTCGATTTTCCATGCACTTTTTCCATAATTTCTCATCGTATAAACCTTCCCTGGACTGCCACGAATAAATCAAAACCAAAATTAGCCAAATCGGTCCAGCCGTTCTTGAGTTTTAGCGAGACTAACGAACAGCAATCCATTTTTATATATAAGAAAGATAACAAAACAATAACAGACTAATAACAGTCTTAGAAAAAAAATTATGAAAGAACCCTGAATACAACTAGTATATAGTAACTATTTACATAAAAAATGCAATCATGATATAAAATGTTGAAATAGAACAAAAACAACTATGCTCTTTGTTTTTACTATTTTATCTTCTATATTATAAAGAGGAAAGATTTGATTGTTTGTATGTATTGAATAGGCTCCGAAACTACTGAACCGATTTGAAAAATTCTTTCAGTGTTGGGAAGCTACATTATCCCTGCTTAATATAAGGCTATATTATATGTTAAAAAAAATAGGGATCCTTACTAAAACTTCAATAATGTAACCCAAAGTGTACAAAAATTACCAGAAATATTCTTTACATCGCGTGCGCTGCGAAAACTATTGATGATAGAATAAAATAATGTACTACGACTTTGCAGAACACATCATTATTTACAAAAAGTGTCGCGACAGCATATGTCTAACTATTATGGTTATGCCACAATAAGTGTTATTTTATTTTAAAATTTTGATTGAAATGCCGCCGCTAGAAAAGGCTCTTTATTTGTATCTTGTTATTAATCCTTATAAAAATAAATTACTTCATATTTAAGACTGTTTCAATATCTTTATATAACTTTTTGAATTATTCAATTCGGACATTCCATTCGAGAGATATCACAAGTTTAAAAATGTTAGTATATTGGAATTTAACTATCCAAACAGCTTAGTGACTGACTTAGTAGTTCTTATAATTTTTCAATCACATTTATACGGGTAATAGTTAGCATATTATTAAATACAAAGGGAGTTTAATTTTTTTATCATTTTAAAGATCTCATCTTTCTAGAAATCCAGGCGAGGGCATCAAAAATACGTCGTAATGAGGAATCTTTACCGGAAACTGAAAATAGCCTTAAAAGTCGGAGAGAGTCAAGTAGTGTTTGCAGCGGCTTGAAGAGCATATTAATATAAATATACAAATTCACACTAGGGAGTCGAGTTCTGAGCATTTCCAACGCCTACGAGATTAGAGGGAAAGACAACAAACGTCAACGATTAGAGATCGTAATCGACTTTTAGCTCACAGTAAGAGATCAGCTTTAATGCATTAAGCTCAACAGTCTTTTGTCCAAATCGGAGCCATGAATAAGATCTGCTCTAAGTGTTCTGCCAAAAAATGGGTCGATGAACCAAATGGTATGTGCTGTGCTTCTGGAAAAGTTAGTCTCCCCAATATTGAGGAGCCGCCACAGCCAATAAAAAATCTTTTGACAAATATCATTCACCATCTGGACATTTTTAACCAATATTCGAAAGTGCAATAGCTTCTTTCAAATGATTTCGTTTAGCGTGAACTTTTAAAATAGAGGGACAAGTATACAAGTTATCATTATCCTCCTGCCCCTATCCCACCTAGGTGGGATCGGCACAACTATATTTTTACAACCAGCCGCCTGCCTGACGTCAAGCCTCCTTGGGAAACAAATACCCACAAAACCTAAATTCAAAAATCAAATTTCAACTCTGTAACTATCACGGTTCATGAGATACAGCCTGTTGACAGAGGGACAAACAGACAGCGGAGTCTTAGTAATAGGGTCCCGTTTTACCCTTTGGGTATGGAACCCTAAAAAGGCCCTAGAGATATATTGCACGGTAGACACGGCCAACTTAAAAGGGTCTCTGAGTTACACCGATTGTATGATCCACTAAAATATCTCTTAATAGTCGTAATAGGAGAAGACGGTTAATATTTGACTATTCCTCAGCAAGGTACTGTGTGTAACAAAACTGTGACATGCATGCAATTTTATGCATTTAGGTTGATGGTTAGAGCTACCTGTTTTAATCCATTATATTACTGGGATTTATTAGGGTTCCGTACCCAAAGGGTAAAACGGCACCCTATTGCTACGACTCCGCTGTCCGTCTGTATGTCCGTATGTCTGTCCATATGTCACCAGGCCGTATCTCATGAACCGTGATAGTTAGAGTTGAAATTTTCACAAACGATGTATTTCGTTGTCATTTGTTGCCGCTATAACAATTAATACTAAAAAACAAAAAAATTATAAATAAGAGGGGCTCCCATAAAACAGACATGATTTTTTTGCCGGTTTTATAGATAATGTTGACAGCAGTAGTGTTTTTGACAATATGTAAGAGTAATACTTCTATATTGAATAAAGATATTAAAACATGATTTTTTTTAATGTGATAAAGTGGCACACGATCTGGCAGTTCACCTGATGTGAAGTAATAACCGCCGCCCATGGATATTTGCAACACCTGTAGGGTTGCAAATGAGTTGCCATCTTTAAATAAAGTCGGCCCCGGCAACCTCTCTCACCAGACGAAAAGTAGAAGTATAACACTTCTATTTTACCCCGGTCTTCTGTGAGGTCGGTACGGAACCCTTCGTGTGCGAGTCCGACTCGCACTTGGCCGGTTTTTATTCAATACATTGTCGATATGATGGAAAAAGATATCTGAAAGATTGAATTACATATTATGTCGTAATAACCAGAGTCTGAGGGCTGGTGAAACATTCATCTTAGAGATGCTTTAAATCAAGACATTGGCCCATCAAATATCGGTCAACGCGTAATCTGCAACGTCATATTCATTTACAAGTTCTCCGAATTATCTGCATTATAACAAAATTATTTTTAGGCCATATAATATGACTGACAAGTCGAAGTCTAATCCTCACAAAATTCTTCTTTTGTTGCTTTCACAATGACAAATACTACAATGGTATTGTATAACTTGATCAAAAGATATTAGTAAAGTGCTTGGTGGAGTTTTGTGTTGCTGGATATAATTTGTTTTGCCTGATTTATTAAGCTCTTTGCGATATTTATATTGCTTCTAATGAAATAGGCCAAAACAAATACTCACTTTACCTAATGGACATTCACTCATAATTCCCAGGCTTGATTCATTACTGAGTATGGTTAGTGGAAGATTTCTGGACCAAAGCATCAAATAGATATGAGAAGTGCTTTGCACTTTTATTTGCCTGACATTTTTTATTGATTGAACGTTCGAAGTACAGTTAAATAGTACCTCCTTTGATATAGTTGTAGCGTAAAAAAATGCAATACGTGGGAAAACCATTGTCGTTGTGTTTGAATCGTTGATTCTTTCCATCCACTGGGTTTTTGTTGCGGAATCAAGGGTAGGAAATATAAAATGAGCTTTGAAGGTCATGGGTTTACAAACGGAGGTTTGCGTCAATTTCTGCTCTGGTTATTTTCGGTTTATTTTGGGAAATACGTCCGTTGAAAACTTAACATAGAATAAATAAACACCGGAATATGACTGAGAATACGATAGAGCTTTATTAGGGGCCAAATATTCAAACACATCATTCCTATATTACTTTAACGTTTTAAGCAGCTTTTACTGTCCTCATTACCTATCATATAATGTTTTAACATTTTTACTTGATTTTATAATTGATTTTTTGCAATAAATACTTCAAGTAGCCACATTTATTAACTTTTATACATTGTTATATCCATTCCAGCATCATTATGGCGGCATCTCTCGTTCGAATTGTCGTTGTAAAACGATATTCGAAATTGTTTGTATGCTGCAAAGGATATAACAATGGATGCGCAAAGCATTGCTTAAAATGCTAAAAACAATATAGATAAAAGACGTTAAGATTTTTGTAGGTATGGCAATCAGTCGTTGAGCTTAGTGGCTCTTTAGCCTGGGGGCCTGATGCTTTCGTCAGGCCGCGAATGCCGAAGATGTGGGTTCGAGTCCCACAGCGGCGACAATCTTATCGTACTTTTACTACAAATTTTTAATTTTTAATCTTAAGTGCAGAGAAAAGCACTATAAAACAATTTAAATTTGTTTATTGTTTAAAACTAACACGTATCAGTTTTAAATACAATTTAATATAGTTGTTTAGTGTTCATTAATTTTGTATCTTTTTAAATTTTGGATGTTGGCGTCATGTACGGGTAACGGAAGATTATTTTAATTATTTTATTTTGCAATCTTTGTAATTCCTGTAATTTAGTTTTAGCAGCACTGCCCCAGTGTGATTTGACTAGTGAATTATAAAAAGTGAAGCGCATCATATATATTTCAATATAAATAATGTCAAAATAAAACAAGCACGTCATGTACGGGTAACGGAAGATTATTTTAATTATTTTATTTTATTTTTATTAATCAATCTTTGTAATTCCTGTAATTTAGTTTCGACGATTGTTTCAAAGTTATATATGTATTGTTTCGAAATGATAATAAATAAAGCTTGCATAAAATAGTGACGTAGTGGAAATTCGAACTGACACTGATTGCGCAGATGGTGGAGTATACTTTGAAGTTTCTCTATTAGCTTAATAATAGTAGTTTTTTTTTGTAAAATTAACTGCCCAGGTGCAACTCTATTCACCGAAATAAATCTATCGATAGTAATTTTTTACATCTACCACCGTTATGTAATGAGGTTCTTCTAACGGAGAAGAAACAGGCGGAAAAAACTCTGTAGCTATCAATGTGCTCATCACACGATAAACGACGCCTTATTAACTTATTTCTATTGCATTTCTAGTAATGCTTGGCGCCATCTAATTTCCTTTCTTTACAGAAAACACACTTTCTCAAATGAAATTTTTACAAATAATGTTTGGAAACTAGAGATGATGCATTTTGGTATTGAAATTAAATTTTTAGTAGGTACTAGTCTCTCCGCTGTATTCAGGCAACGGTAAAATATTTAATTTTCTTCAATTTATCTACACATTTCAAATTAATGTACAATCATAATATTTATACAACGTAGAACCGCGAAGTTTACTAAGCGAGAGTGTCTAGTGACAATCGTGTTCAATCCTAATTTCGTCATTTCCTGCTGTGCTCTTGCCTCTTCTAACAAATAGAGGTCCCTTCTTTAATTTGTAACGTGCCTTAGGGAACTCGGGGTCAACGATCGAAATATGACATGGTTGTCCATCTGTATCCTACCAGGGCGGTTTTTACTTATGATAGACTGATAGTTTGACGTTTATTATGTACAAACAATTAATTATTATTTATTAATAATAATTAGTACTTTTATATTTATTATACAGTTTTTTCTTAATGTAAAAGTAACATCATTTTTTTATCTCTCTCCTGTCTGTGATGGGGTCACGCAACAATTTATACTGTTGCAGATGGTCAGGTTCGTCCGGGGAAATGCCACGGCTTCAAAACCGGCGTGAAGTGGAAGATATTATAGTTTCGCGTTTCGTCTGGTGAGTGAGGTAACCGAGGGTTCCGTACCTAAAAAACGTGACCCTATTACCAATACTCCTCTGTCTGTTTGACTGTCTGTTCGTCTGTCGCCAGGCTGTATCTCATGAACCGTGATAGTTACAGTTGACATTTTTACAGATGATGTATTTCTGTTACCGGTATTACAACATTGTATTGGGGCTCCCATACAACAGACGTAATTTATTGCCGTTTTATAGATAATGGTACGGAACCCTTCATGCGCAAGTCCAACTCGCACTTGTTTAAAGGTTGTCTCTATATTTTTTCTTATCAATTCGGATTTACATTCCAGCCTAATCAAACACAAAGGCACCGTAAGTCTAAATTACTCGGATTACAGAGCTTACAATTACGAAACACATAAAATTACATTGTTAATGAGCACTTTCCGCCAGTATCGTGTTTTATCAGAATGTGGTTTTAAACGGATTCAACGTCGAAACGATATTGCCTTTAGTAACGCCGCAGTAAACACGAAGGTTTACGTAACATCATTTTGAAAATTCCGTTGAATAACTTATTATGAACTTTTAAACAATAATAAAATACTAAAAAATGTTTTCACTTATCAACTATTATCAATTTGTCCATTAAAAACCCTAATAAGCCTTTTTATTCATAGCTCGATTATGAGCAAAATCTTAAATAACAACGTCTCATTAGCAAATATTATTTTCGCAATGGTTGTCTGGAATAAATCGCTTTCTGAGCGATTAGACTGCCTATTGTACTACGTTATATATTCATTTGTAATTTGCTTTTTATATATTTTTATTTTTGGTGTACAATAAAGTATAAATAAATAAGTTAAATTAATTCTACAGTTTTGAGCCTCTAAACTTTTACACAACATCACAATTGTATATCCAGAACAATTAATTGTCATTAATAAAATTGTCGAATGTTATCACTAAAATTTTCCATTTAATTATAAGTAGTTATCATTTGTGGAGCCTTGAGTATATTACAAATATGTGTTAAAACAACAAAAAAAGAAAACCAGTTTCAAATCTATTTGCAGAAATGTAAAGTTAAACTTAAAAGACAATATAATGATACTTTTAAATCATCAGTAGAGTATTATGCTTTTCGTATGACCTTGGTACATTTAAAACGGCGTTAACATTTTAATCTATTTGTTTTTGAGATAACTTCTGTCATAATACTATAACGAGGATCCAAAGTAAGATCTTTTTAAACAAACCACTATATGTTTGCTGATCACTATTTCTAAAATCGCTTAGTTAAAAGTTGATATCTTTTATTTCATCTTTTGTTTTCATTACATTATCCAAATTCTTGCGTATAGTTTCACGTGAGAGGTGACAAATTATTAGTATTAGTAGCATGATTTAAGTAAATTACGGTCAGTTATTATATAGGCTACTGTTTCGGTGGCTGTATAGAAATTTTAAGCTTTTAAAAACTTATATACTGAAATCAATTTTAAATTCTAAATATGCTATCTTATATACGTCGATCTAGAGGTCAGACATGATCACTGATATTCGTATGGCGACGATTTTGTATTTCTGCTTACTACGAACTCGTATCAATGTTACTACTCAACTGACAAGCTTTTAGTGGTTGAAATTTATATTGCTAGTTTCCATTACTCGAAGTGCTCTGTCGGAAAATGGATGACGTTTTGGGTTATTGATTGTCTTTTTGATGACTACGGTCGCTTGGTGAGAAATAAGACAAATGTTTTGTTGATTGGCCATTTTGTTTTAATCCTACTCATCAATTTTAAATAAAAAGTAAAAACTTAAAACTGAAATAAGTGTTGTTTTTTTTAATTTATTAATGAACTTACAAATGAATATTTAAAAGCACAGAACACTCATTTAAACAGCAAAAGACCTGTTTTATTTCCGACAATTTAAATTCATAAACAATATTTTTTGGGTGAATATTTTATAGAATTTTAATATTACCCACCGTGCCTAGTTTTCACTTAAAACATATTTAAATTTCAAAACGTTTTAATTTTAAAAACATACTAGCGGACTGGACAAACGTTGTCCTGTACACACGTCTTAAATTCGAAAATATCAAACTTTTTCGAATAACTGTGAATCTAAATCATTCTCGAATCGACCGGAAGATACATGAAAAATTTCATTCAAATCGGTCCAGCCGTTTAGGAGGAGTTCAGTGATATACACACGTCCAGAAAAATTATATATATAAACATTATATAAATTGTTATTAATATGATATTTATAGAAACTTATGCACTATTTCATCTGGTAAGCTCCAAAAGCCTCTCTGGCAAAAGTTGAGTTCATAGATTTTTATTACTTATTTATTAAAAATTATTATACAGTTGTTATAAAATAAATAACATAAACAAGCTTAAACAACAAGTAAAAGACATTATTGTTATTTTATAAATTAGATGCATAGACTAACTGAAAACATTTAATCCCAACAAAAACTATATTAAATTTCTCTTCTTTTTATTATTTCTACTTAAATACATGCTATAAAAAAAATTTCAATACCCTTGAGGGTTTTTGAATCCCAGCTACTATCAAAGTATAAATAAAAATGTAAAGGGGTAGAGGAGTATAAAATAACTATCGCGGTTAAAATTCCTGTTACAAATAAAACATAAATGTATGTTATATATGAAATATCCGTTAACTCCCAATGACAAAGGGCGAGGTCATAGATGAGTGCCTCTACACCCCAATTTTGGGAGATTTACGTTTATTACATAGAGGGAGAACTATTGAACTCCCCTAATGCTTAATCCGTTTGTATGCAATAAAGAGTCGTACAATATACCAACTTAGTAAAATAATGAAAAGCAAAAATAACATCACAACAATGTAAGAAATAATAATATATTGGACCATTCTACGAAATAATTAAATTTATTTAAACGTCTTGGATTTACCATTCAATAGATGATTAACTCATAGACGCAGAACTTTAGCTCCACAATCAATCATTATTATCGTTTCCTATTTCGACATCGTCTTCATTACTAATCTTGAAAAAGTTTGTCTCTGACTGCTAATTAGCACCTAACATATTGAATATACTAATTACATATTTTAATCCAAGCTGAAATAATTTATACATGCATACATACTATTACTATCAGTTCAATGTTACATGATATATGTATATAGCATAATATAGATTAAGCTATGTGTGATAGAATGTGGGATTCAATGGGGAAATTGATAATTTTATTTGAATTCTTTAGAAATTCAGTCAGTAAATACTAATATTAGTAATATATTAGTATATTAGTAAATACTCAATTTGTATTTATATCAAAACGCTGCAGCTTTTTGATTATATTCGTTATCCATATCCTTATGGACGGTGTTATCCATATCCATAAGGATATGGATATGGATAACACCGTTGCTAAACACATCCAAATTTCCTAAACCCCTATACACAAAAGTGAATAGGTACTATCATTTTTTAAAATGCTGGAAATTAGGGTAAAGTAGCATTCTTATAATACGTCGGCGCTTAGATAAATGAGGTAAAATCGTTTAACATTAAATTTAAAAGGAAAACCATCAAGCTTATTCATAAATAAATATTAGAAGGAGATTAGAACACGATACATAAATAAATAACATCAAAACCAATACTGAACGTGTTATAAATTTTTATATTTTTTCTGCGGCAGAAGTAAATGACGAAATTGGGATTTAATAAAGCAGGATAAGGACAATCCTCTCAAATTAGTCTAGTAGTCTCGTTCAGAGAGTCTAGTCAAGATTAACGAGGAGTTTTTAGCAAATGGACTGTACAATTTTCAAATGAAGCCAATTATTGGCAATTCGTTTAAGTGTTACTAGTAAGTTAGTTAGTATATTCTAAATAATATAACTGAATATCATTTCTTTTACGCGAAACACTTGACGTATTCAAATATAATCATTTACAATCCTCCTAAATCTATTTCACATTCAGTCTAGCTAGACTAACTTTACTAAAGTAAGCTTGGGATTGATTGCGTGGAACAAGTTCTTGATTTAGATGTAAATAGGTTAGCTAATTGTCGATGTGAAGATGACTCCAGCCTGTACTCTGACGTCATCAAAATTCAAAGAATTCCTACGAGATCTGTAAGTTGTCATCACCGGCCTTGGCACGATGATCAAAATCAAAGGCTCATGACAAATAGCGTTGTACGGAATACGGCGAACAGACAGGTTATGTCTATTTGGCCCGAATTAAGACTTCTAGGTTTATAATAACCCCTGGGAATGCCTGATAAATATCATAACACTCCCAATTTTTTCTAAAAGAAACAAAAAGTAATAACATTAAAATGAAATATTAAATGTGAATAAAATATTTTAATGTTTTGTGTAATAAAAATGAGTATCGATAGATGAATTGTATGTTTCCATCGATGAATAAATGATATTGACTTTTTTTATTTTTGTTACGGTAATTCTTATATATGTTAAAATTTGAAGAAGTGCAGAGATTAGCACGATAAAAATTTTAAATTTCTTATATATGATTAATGGTCGCACGCCACACTTTTTCGGTATTAATAAAGGTAAAAAATAATACGATCGTTTACGTTTGTGGCACGCTGATAAGTAGGTAATTCATGGTTTTCTCCTTAAAACAGACTAGGTCTGGCATTTGTGTATGTTGCGAGAAAAATTTTATATTAAATTTATAGCTAAGTAACATATTAATTTATATATTAATTATAATACTGAGCGTGTATTGCATTATTCAAGACTATCTTTAATTAAATCCTAAATAAGTATTTCTTCCTAAATTCGACGCGAATTTTAACAGTGTATAAGAAAAGATGTTAGAACATTACTACGGTCTCCCACTCGGTCATTGAACTATACTACTGAAATAAATGCACGACGCATTGCACGACACAGTAAACTAGAACTTATGAAAACCGAATAAGCTAGTGTTGTTAAGAAACGGTTTTCCATGAGTAGAAAAAATATTTTTCATTCTTTTTTTTTTTTTTTTTTTTTCATATACACTGCTATGACAAATAATTAATTGTTTCAGTTGGTTATTTCATCAGCAAAATGGTTTGATATTCCATTTATGTATGTGCACAATGCATAAAAAATTAATTAACAATTCTAAAAAAAATTCTCGGACCTAATGCATATAAAAAGTATGTTTATACAATTAGCAATCACTTATTGCTAATTGTATACAAGGAATTGGGGGCCAACAACAACAAACTTTTAGGTTCTTGGTGTCATCAAGGTTTGATGATTTTAAAGTAAAGTTGTATTAGCAATTACTATTGTAAAAAAGACTGCCTATTGTAAAAAGTATTGATAAATAAATAATAGTTATTTATGATGAGCTACACAATTTTTGTGTATTCTTTTTTTTTGATCCACATAATTACACTTCTATATAAAACTTCACTATGAACATAAATTATAAATAATTATCTATGGTCCCTTTGATATAATTCGAATAGAAGGAAGGAAATTGGACTTTCGTTATTCACGCATGGATAACTTGATACTGTGCAAATTATGGAATAGAAACGCTGAATTATTTAATAATTTCTATTTACTATTTCTGGCGTGTTCACAGTCAGAAAATTTTATTTAAAAAATGGTTCGTTTTTGCTATCTGAGTCTTTAACACCTGTTTCGAAAACGTTCTTTTACAAAAAAAAACCTTCCAAAATTTTTGGGGTTAACGATCCATCCGTCAGATTAAACTACCATCCGCATTGATTTAGTAATTCCCACACGGAACAAGTATTTGTGTGGCCCACAGATAATTGTATAGGATCTGCGTGTCATTCTCAAGAAAGGTTGGCGTCAGGCAGGCAGCCTGCAGAACTAACTACTCTGTTTGAAATAATTTCTATTAATTTTGTATTAGCAAAAAGTTTAACTATAACAGTCATTGAACAATAAGTATTGCGCAATAAAATTAAACCAGCAGCGTTAAATCACACCTCGGGCGGGTGCGAAATAAAAAGTCAGTGACGAGTTGACGACCCTTGACTGCGAGGTGTGGCGTGTTCTATATTCACGTTGTTGACCGAGACCCGAGTATCATTAATACCCCACGCGACCTGTTTACAACGACGCTGTGAAATTCATTCAGTAGAATTATTCTACGCAAGGATCTTAAAACGAATACACACAACAAAATCCAGAGATTAATTCTATTTTTAAAACTTCTATCAGTATTTTATTAATTTATCATAAATTTAACGGAGGGCACCATCCAGCTCCGGGACATCTAACCTACGTTCAATAGCGCCAAAACCTAGCAATATTAACACAACCCAAGCTGTTGAAAATTAAAATGTTTCAAATTTTATACATGAAGTGTTTTTAGTTATTTGACACACGTGTCGATCAGATTTTCGTTCGAATTCTGAAGAAAAACGAAAATTTCTTTTTGTGATATTAATACTCATAGATATTATACCCTTAACTCCCGTCGATTGAATTGGAGTGCTGTGGTTTTGACGGTCCATTGTTCTTGATACAAAGTGGTATCCGCTTCAGCACCGCAACTAAGTTCCGACCCCTTCGACTCAAAGGGAATGTCATTAGTTGCCATTAAGACGTAGCCCTGACATGATCTACCATTCAACGTCATGTTTTGTCTAGATATATATTGATTCTGAAAAGTTTCCTTCTACTAGTATGACTCTTATTCGCGCAAAAATAATCTACATGCTATGTGTATAAGAAATTGATATCATAATTTAAAA
The DNA here is from genome assembly GCA_933534255.1 of Iphiclides podalirius. Classification (NCBI taxonomy): domain Eukaryota; kingdom Metazoa; phylum Arthropoda; class Insecta; order Lepidoptera; family Papilionidae; genus Iphiclides; species Iphiclides podalirius. Next base: position 5,530,389 of record OW152830.1, read on the forward strand.
AAAAATAACCGAAAAGAAATAACAAACATTTAATTAACTTACAAATAGAATTGCACGTGGGTGCTGATTTATCACGTGTTCATCGGTAAAGAAAAACATCGCTAAAGGTTTTTGAAACAAAGAGAAGCAATAAGTACATCAAGTTCATAAAAAATAACCATCCCCTATTACTTCCAGACAATGGAACATTCTGAAAAGCTTTCAAAGAATAGAGATTTATTTTTAACTTCTACAGATGCTCGTGATACAAAAGATACAGAAAGTAAATTATACTCCACTATTTTAAATATGGCCAATCAAAGAGACGAATCATTCTGAACAAATCAATAATGGTGATTCCTTTCGTGCCTCCTACAAAAAGGAAAATTATAGTGATACAGTAACTGTATTTCACCAGAATGTAGCAAGTCTTCTAAATAAAATAACTTCTATAGAAAAATATATGAGTTCGATGAACGTAATAGCTCGTTAGACTTTGTTTCATCACCTTTATAAAGGCGATGAAAATATTTAAGTATAAGAGAATATTAATATCAATATTAAAAATTTTCAACTAGCCAGTATTATTAGTTAATGGACATGCAATAATTATACTGTCAAATTGTAATGACTTTAAAAAAATGTTTTGTTACAGTGCAAAAATGTTTTGATTATTTTAGTGTCAAATTGCCAGAGTTAAATTGTATAGTTTGTTTGATTTATTGGACACCAAATTCAATTGAAATATTTTCATGAACAAATTAGACATTTTACAAACTAAATTGACATTTTCAAAAACGAAGCAAAATTGTATTAACGGCAGACTTCAACATAAACACTTTATTGACTTCTAAGACGACATGTAAACTTCATAACTGTCTATTGAATGATAAATTAACGTCGTATTTATAAATTAACCGGAAAACAGTACTACTTGTCTACCTGTATAGATTTTACTTTTAGTTATGTACAGCCGCTATATATTTATAAATATGTTATTAAATTTTTCTTTTTTTTTTTCATTTTCTCACAATAGTTTATAGATATTAAATTACTAAAAATTTAATTAGGGTGTAAGTTTATGTTAAGAAAGATGTGTTCACTGTAATTGTTGGAACATTTACGATTTTTTTTTTAGTTTTAGAATCAATTTATATGCTTAATGTGTCCAATGTTAGTGAACTTTAATGAATAAATAAATAAATAACTTACTCGTACTGGTTGCATTTAAAGCTCTGACATCACGGATGAGGAAAGTTATTCGGACACGATACAGATGGAGTAACCAACGTAGAACTTTGTGTTGACTAACATTGTGTGTAACGTTTCAACTTTAGTTACATACCAGGAATTTATTCAATTAAAAAATTAACTTCCCACAAGTCATGGCAAATTTCGATAGCGCGTTTTCGAAGTTCTGGAAAAACAGAGGTTTCTTATAAATATCCTGTCGTATTAACTAAAATACAAAATGCATATCTGAATAGGAAATCTAACTCAAGTTCAAACTACGATCATTACTTGTTGTTGCGCGGAAACTATTTCGGATACTTTTTATTGTGTCCACTCGATTGAAATATTATTTTTGTTTGTATCACTTATTCAAGATTTTGATTAAATTGATGCAATGGCTTACATCATTCATTATTATTCACTTGTTGTGTTTTTTATTTTTAACTAATTACTTTACTTCTTATTTAATTTATTCGGTAATCTAAAATTAAATACCACATCTACAATAAAAAGTGAGGTCATTTTTAGAGGTTTAAAATAAAATGGATTAGATACATTGATGAAACGTCCTCTTTACATTTTATTCTATCTTCGAAAAGGTGGTGTTGAATAATTTACTATATCTAGTAGTAACACAAATATAAAAGGGATGTTAATAGTACTACGTGATTCAGAAAGGCTCTTCTTAATCCCTATTAAGATATACTGGTCGGAAATTCTGAGAAGAATTTTAATTAAAACCCACGGCCCAGAATCACCAATCTCGATAGGGTCTTAAACTATTTCCATTTGAAAGGATTTAACAACTACGCTCAACCCTTGTAAAGCAATTCAACAGTTACGCACATGGTATTTAAAATAAGCAATCGATTAGGAAATAGTTGTCAATCTGGAAACATAATGACAACAAGGAACAGAATAAAAAAATATTTAATACAATAGACATAATTTTTTTGCCGTTTTTATAAATAGTAGGGAACCCTTCGTGCGCGAGTCCGACTCGCATTTGGCCGGTTTTTTTTAAATACATGTCAAAATCTTTTTAACACGTAAACAAAGTTTTGACGTTATTTTAATAATGCCCAGAGATGATAAGTATATTTAGAAAAACCTGGTATGTGGTTGAAAGTTAATATAATTTATCAAATCAAGAGGGTGACAGCTGATACATTGGTACCGCGTATTTGCGTTTAAATCATACAATTTGTTCAATGGTGATCCAGCTAACGTCTAAGTAATCAATGGTCTGGGGCAATAAAATTAATACGGACCTAATAAAAAAAGGAATTTTTGGTTTATTTCCTGCAATTTTCCATTATTTTTATGAGTTGCCATAAATGAAGCATCATCACTTAAAAAAAAATAATTTATAAATACATTCGTATATGGGAAAGAATTAAAAATACCCGAGTTCGGTTACAAAGTCGATTGAAGTAAGAATGTCGACCGCTTAGTTTAGTGGCTAAAGCATCTGGACGCGTAATCCGCAAAGCGCGTAAAGTTTCATCTTAAGCGCAAACACTGGCTCAAAGAGTAATAAAAATTTCTATATTTTTGGTTACAATAATAATAGTTACACTATAATGTTATTCTTTCCAATGATCAAATTTTTATAATATTCTATATCTATTTCATTCAATTCTGTTCAAAACATTTTCTAAATCATTTAAGAAATGACAAAATCTATATTTCTATATTGATAGGATTTTGTCAAAGTAAATTTAAGGTGCTTTAATAACTAATGATCAATTCAACAGAAATCGGGTTAAAATCGAATAGATACGTTAAAATATCGCACTTGTGCTAATTAAAAACATTGTACAACCTCTTTACCGCTCGGTTTAGGTCGTAGCACCAGTAATGGTAGGCTTTCCGTATAAAATCGGTAAAATTAAAATAAGGAAATTCAAGGAAAAACAAGCCTTGAACAGTTAGACAGGAATATCACATCAGTAATAATGTATTTTCTAAATATAAACCTTTATTTACTTTCTATATTGGTCCTATTTCATCTATATTGGTACTTTCTGTTTTAACCACATTGTATTTTATATCTGTTATTACATTTTATATTTATATTAGTCTGTTATTTTGTGATTTTTCACATATAAAATATTGTATCGCTTACATTAAAAAGGCTAATCTAAATACAAAGAAAAAATATTTTTTACAAGTTTTAAAAAAACCTGTTTTTGTTGGCGAACCGCCGCAGTTTTACGAATTCCAACACTTTCAAATATATAACGGAAACAATGGTAATGTCAAAAACTTTAAGCGTCGTGAAATTTCCATTTGCAACAAAATTTTATTTCTAACTTTTTTCCAATACGCACTATTGTTGCTGAAACGGCGTAAGATTATATTTGAAAATATAACTTCAGTCAATTAAATATAATTAATACTTATCAAACTAATTATACGAAGTCCAAAGAAGTGGTAAATTTATATGGAATAAAGTAATTAATATCAGTTTGATCACTCTATTTTGTTTGATCCTAACACAAATCGACTTCTAAATAAGGATCATTATTAGACCGAGCGGGCTTTAACCTGAACACTGAAGTAGAGCGCAGAGTAAAGAGTCATACATCACGGACTGGTTGAGTAGTGGCGCGTAATTAAATGTTAGTGGTGGAATATACGCTCGCCGAGAATGGAGAACTATATCATGTTACAAAATCGTAGATTTTGACCGAGTTGTTCAGTGCTTATTGATTTTATCAACTTGATAAAATACGTCAAAGCCGTTATAAAAAAAACTGCATCGTCGAATATTGCTAATATTTGAAGTAAAATAAAAATTATTTTAATTCGAATAAAGAAGCATAACTTATCATGCATGAAATTGGTACCACTTTTCGTATTAATTTCAATTAATTCGAAAAGTGGTTTTTTTAAATCTATTCGTGTACACTTTTTGTGCTTTTATTATATTTTACTTTTTTTTATGTGAAAAGTTGCCAACGAGCAGACGGTTCACCTGATGGTAAGTGAATACCGCCGCCCATGGACATCTGCTACAACCGAGGGTTACAGATACGTTGACAACCTTTTTAAAATTGGGCTCCGGCTACCTCACTCACCAGACGAAATACGAAAGTATTTGTCATACTTCCACTTTACGCTGGTCTTTTGTGAGGTCGTGGTACTTACCCGGACGGGCCTGCCCATTCGTGCAACAGCCAAGGCTGCCGCGTGGCCCTACCACCGTCAAACTTATTTAACTTATTTAATTAATCGTGGACTATAAAGTAAATAAGGGGTAAAATATTTTTGTAGTTTAGCCACTTTTAGATCCGTGTGTCACATGGTATTTGAGCGAGAATTCTTCAACAGACAATTGGATTGAAATGTTAAACTCATGCAAGAGATATCGCTTCTCGTGACGCGTGTCGTAGATGTGGGTTAAGCTTTTGGAAGAACCTTTCGATTCAGTTGATTTGACATGCGATTTATTTCACTTCGTACTCTTGCAATTTAGTTATTTAGTTTATTTGTTTTAATTCTTCATGTATTCAAAGTTACTCTTTAATATAATATAAAATACTTGTTGGTAGTTCAAGAATGACCACCTATAAAATACAATAATATAATAATTCCTTTTTCAAATGTGGTAAAAAATCTAGGTCTGCTTATTGACAATACTTTGAATTGGAGTGTATACGTTACCGAAATAAGCCGCAAAGGTACTGCTACCTTACGATCTCTCTACCGTTTAAAATATTTCCTCCCTTTCAAAACTAAACTTTTGCTTGTCCAAACGCTCATTTTACCCATTATCGATTATGCAGATGTGTGTTACCCGGACGTATCCCAACATCTACTAAACAAGTTGGATCGCCTCCTTAATAACTTTATCAGGTTTATTTTCGGCTTCCGCAAGTATGACCACCTATCCTCCTATCGATCTCAACTAAATTGGCTTACTATTCGGCAAAGGCGGCAGTCCAGAATTTTGTTTGTGATTTTCTCCATTTTAAATGATTGTTCCTCCCCTTCTTACCTCAAAAACAAAACACTTCGGTCGTCTTTCACGAATAAATTATGCATTCCAGCGCACTTTACCGTGTTCTCTGTTAACTCCTTTACTATCCAAGCTATACATCTTTGGAACTCCTTGCCCGATAACGTAAGAAACGCAAAAAGTAAGACATCTTTTAAAATACTGGTTCGTGAACACCTGTTAAAGACAAAGTCGACCTATTTATTTTTGCATCTCTTGCTGCACCCACCATAAACTCTCACCACATCCTGTGTTGACTGGTAGAGAATGCCTTTGGGCATTAAGTCCGCCCTTTGTCACCTTGTTTTACTAAAGGTCGGCAATAAAGATTAAATAAATAAATAAAAAATCTAATATGCTTAATGATTCTCGTTTCAAACTTAAGGTATTTTAATTTATTTTTTAAAATAATTATCAGGCATATTTTAAATGTATTTAAATTATCGGAGATTTTGAACTTACACTCCAGATACAAAAACTCTTGACAAATAAATTTGTACGATAAAAACATATGTATACTTTTATAAATGTTTGACTACACAATGTTGTTCTCGGAAGTTCACTAACATAATTATGTTCTAGCTTATCCTCAATTGCGGAGAAGATAGGAAATGAAGTAATATTAACTTCTTAAATTAATTAAACACTTCTAGGAAACATAATTTCTGCAGCTAGTTGATTATCTAAAAATATTTTTTGTTTGTTTCTCTGTTTAAAATCGGTAAAAAAGCTTTTTAAGAAAGGTCTTTTACTCTTGTTAATAAATTAAAGCCTAATAGGAAACGTAATGTATGTGTTTATCTTAAGTCTCTCCTTGTGTAGACAAATATATGGTTGTTATCGAGATTCCATTCGTTTAACAGAAGCTGCTGCCTTGCCCTACTACAGTGAAAACCCGAGTATCCAAAATAGCTCGATATTTTGACGCCCGACGAATTCACTAAAAGAAACCTTATAAATCGTATAATCTTTGGAGATTCCTGTTTAAACGTATTGAAGTCGATACATTTTTGATGAGATTAACAGCAAGAATGTGTGTGACCACATTGTCATGATATCGTCAGACCACATGCATCTAGGATAATAACCTTGCACCTGTTTCGGTCTCCTCAAAATTCTTTAGGTAGTGTTAGGTTTACATCAAGAGAGGACTGTCAAAACTATTTGTCACGTGTTTTTACTAGAAGTCCCAAGATTTCTAGAGCAACGATATTTGTGACCTTACAAGATGATAACAAGTTTAATTGAAATTTTTTCCCCGATATGCCTCTGGAAGTCAAACCGTGAACTAAGAGTGTGTCAGGATCTGATCTGGATCATTCTACAGCCATTTAAAAATTTACGCTCTTTTTCAATAAAAAAATCTTAATTCTACAAAATTAGCTCAAATTAAAAGGAACAAATGAAATGAGAACAATATTAATTATAGCTCTGGATACAACAGCATTAAAGTAATTACCGCTATTTCAATAATTACGACCCATCGAGTTAACTATTTTAATTGTCGTGACAATAAGCACAATGGTTTTTGTGTTTTCAGTGGAACACATCTCCACTTGTTTGATGACTCCGTGGCGCAGTTGCCAAGGTATTGGCTTCGCCGTCGGGGGTCGTGGGTTCGTTTCCCACACGGGACAACTATTTGTGTGACCCACAGATAGTTGTTTCGCGACTGGATGTTTGTCCGCGTGAAATTTATGTTCGTAAAATGTCCCTACAACTCAGGATAATGTTATCCTAAAGTAAGGGCAATGTTTTTTTTTTTAAAAAACTAAACTTGTATGCAATAGAATAAAATTGTTATGTTAAGTTATGGATATAAAATTGTTATATCATTTTAGCACCTATAGTGTTTTTGTGCTCTTGTAAATGCAGCAAACAAATTTCTTATTATGGGTATAAAGCTTAACAGAAGGGAGGCTAAGCTTATTGCTTTTTATTTCATTAGCCGAGAGGGAAACGACCCCTGGGAGACGTGACTATGAATTTAATTTAACATTCTATCGGATGGGTGCATAAATAAATCTATAGCTTTTCAATTCAATTTCTTTCCATTCGTTGTAATACCCATAGAAAAACAAAAAAAATTGTACATGGTACGGCCATGCAACAGTCATCGCTGTTGCATGAATGAGCAGGTCAATTCGGGGAATTACCACGACCGCATAGAAGGCCGGTGTGAAATGGGAGTGTTATCTTCTTCGTATTGGCTGGTGAGTGAAGAAGCTGGGACCCACTTTATTAAAAGGTGATAACGCACCTGCAATCCTACAGGTGATGGAACAATGGGTGGCGATTATCACTTAATATCAGGCGAATAACCAGCTCGCTTGCCGCCTTCTCACATAAAAATTATAATATATTTTTACCGTATATTAGGTATTACTTCATACTCCATATGAATACGGCCATGCAACCGTAGTAAATACTAACTCCGACAACAGACAAGGTCCGACGCTGGATGCCGTGGGACTTACTAGTTTTGGCTCCAATGGCCAGAGCAAGCGGACTCGGTCCTTATGTCGAACCGTATCTTAAATCAATATGAAGGCAGCAAAATGAGTTTATATCATCAAAAACCATACTGAGTTATCGGCTTAGATTATTGAATGGGTATAAACGAACGGTGCTCTTCTTACCCTAAGCTCATTATTAGATGTGCCAAATCCGAAATATCTAACGCGATGTAAATTATTTGAATTCGTTTACCTGACGAGGGTCAAGGGACCGTTTTCAAATAAATGGTAATCTTGAAAGTCTTCATTTTAATTGATATTTATGTCTTTCATTTTAAAGTGAGTAATTTTTCACGTAAAATACAATGTCTATATGTTTATTTACAATAGTGGACATATTTAAAGTTTACGGAATACCCTGGCTCCTGTTAACACAAGGGAAATTTAACATTAAAATTAAATATTAATTTATAAAATAACGTAAAATTTGGGTCATGGTCGAAGACAGTCGTAAAGACCTCAGCCTCATGTGTCTACAAGTTGCATTTTGAGAAGTTGGCACTGCTGATGAATTCTATTTTCAAATATAATGCCATAATAATGACTAGGAACAATTTGTGACCGCCAATCTTTCTGTCAAAATATAACGTTCTAACTGATCTAGCTAGATTATAATCTATACCCGCCGTTGGCACTTTTGTAATTCATAATAAAAAGGTTTTGACTCTGAGTACCTTAAAATATAATTGATTTAACGGAGAATCAAATCAATGTACTGATACTTTTTATATTTTCGACGCTAGCCTCAATGGGCTAGCGTCGAAAATATATCATCCATTGTAAAATGACCTTGACATAAATTAAAACCGGTGTTGATCATTTTTTAGTTTATTTCGTTAAGTCGTATCTTTTTGTTTATCGTATGGCCCGAACCGATTTATTGATGTAATAAAAAGAGCTTCCAAGAATATTTTTTCAGTTATAAAAATGTTGCGCAAAGCTAAGTTTTAATCACATTTTGGGCAATTTAGTTAATTAATTTTTAAATCTTTGTTCAAAAATTTTGTACTTACATTCCTTTTAAGTACGTCATGACCTAAAACTAAGCTATTTACAATTATAATAACAACAAACAAACAACGAGATACGATCATTGTTTAATCATTAATTATTATAAATCATCTAATTAGTGAACCAATCAACATGTAGAAACCATTTAATCTGAACATAGAAATTTAATCTGTTAAATGTAAAAAGAATAATAAAAAAAATATTAATATTATACGCAATACTTTCGTTCATTCTGTCTCGAATTTTCCGACTTATTCTATAGATTTCCTGTTTGTTCACTCGAATAGCCTCATTTGCAAACGGAAGTATAAAACGACTGCAGTGGGCACGTATCGAGAATACCCAAATATAGCACAAGAGTCCGGTATACACGATAACAACGTTTTCTTATTGGATGCACTAGTTTGTGCAGAGACTGGTCAGTTATACGCTATTACGAAAAGAGTTTCTGCGTACTTGCTACTTTGCTTCGGATCAGTGGAGCGAAATTTGTCGCGCAATTTTCACTTATGCGAGATTTAGCTTTCTCTCGATTTTAACTACGGTAAACCGTGACTTCGTCTTTCAGAGGTGACTATGTCTAAGTTAAGTATTACTTCAGCTGAAGATAGACGCTTAGCTTTTTGATACATTCAGAAAACATTAAGGTTTGTAATGTAATAAGTTTAATAATAAAAAAATAGCATAATTTTATTACCAATGAATGATTTATAATGCATGATCATAAATTTTAAATTTTATGAACAATTTTTTTTTTAATGTTTTATTCACTAATAGAATTAAAACTATATACATGTCCTATATGAAAAAGTTCTTAAAAATAAACAGCAAATTTTAATGAATCCCCATTTTACGATAGGGTTTCTTATAAAGAACAGTTATTTGACTTTTTAATAAAATTTTGAATGCCAAAATCACGATGGACCAGACAGAGTGTGTCTGTCAACAGTTTGCATTGATCTCAAGTGTTAATTTGTGAATCCAATGCAAAACTTTTAAGACCGCTTAGTAAGTATAACATAAATCTTTAATTACATATTAAGTTCATGAAAAATAAAAATAAAATCTAGCAGTTTATTTCATCCTATCACATATCTTGTAATATAATTCCCCTTATAATACCTAACCAAACTTTAAGGCGTACGTAACTTCATACGTTTGGAAACTATTTGAATAATTACATTATCGCATTGAGATGAGGTATCCTTCACAGACTTTAAAGTTATCTCCATTGTCTTATACCCATTATGTTCGCCATATATTATATTTATAACATAACTACCAAAATCTACTAACTTGTGAACCGTTTTCTCAAATGGTAATCATTTAGGATTAAAAACAAAAAATAAAAATAGGCGTATAATAACATGTTGCCTTAAACTATCCATTTCACTTTAAATTTTATGGTGAAAGTCACAAAATATACTGATATAGAACGTATTGAAGGCGAATGTATAAAAAGTTTTAATAACATTTTAAAATATTGATTTTATTGTACACTGCTTTGTTCCAAATCACAAAAGAATGCAATAGTTTTATATTCTATATCGGGTGTCTAAGGAAAGGAACAAATAGAATTCAAGGCTTGTGGGCAAGTGGTTCGCTTTTATTTGCAAAAACATTGTTTCTGGTCGTTTCAAATTATTACTTGTATTGACTATATGGAATATTTAGCTGTCAGTATACGAATACTCAATCGTAATGCCGGAATTATCCTATTATCAAGCTTTAAGGTAAGGTTGGTATGTAATATACTCTTCTGCAAAAAATACCATTCCCGTATTCTGACGTAAAGTTCTGTGTCGCGAGGGGTTCTAACAAACAAATGTGTACATGCCACAAGGTACAGAACGAATATAGTACCACGCGGAGATCAATCTCACAACATGGAAACATCTCAATATTTGTAACTTCTTATTTGAAAGAACTTGTGGTTTTGAAAATTTGCAGTAAGAGTGTTAAAATTTATTAATATACTATAATAATAATATAGTTTTACACTGATGCTAAATTGAAATTTTGTTTCGGCTATGGCGTCGAGTCCAGCAATTTAAAGTTTGAAAATGTTCGAAGCTCTTTTTATACCAACCTCACACTTATTGTAAATTCGACTTTCAGCGACATATTCAATTACTGGGTATTTGAAGGGAAAATAATTGAAATTTCACGTGGAATAACTTTTACTAAGCGTGTTCAAACACCACGTAAAATTTTTATTTTAATTAAAAATACTTTGCAGCCGAGCCAGCGCTATTTGGCCTGAACTTGACATGAAATTGAGCGAGAATTTGGTCGTTGTCGGTCAGATAGAGGCAGGTAATTAAATATCTCACTTGAATCGCCGACACCGCTCCGAATTGTCCGAATGGGATTAGGTAAAATATATACGAGAGTATTATATAAGTAAAATATTTTTGGAAATTTTATAATTTTAATTTTGGAAACTTCATCAAGAACGAGCTTTATTTCATCATTCCACTAAAACTTTTTCTAATTTATCAAACTTTCCTACTGGTATCTTTTGCTTTTTTCTATGCGTATCGTATTAAGCGTTAAGAAATCTATGTAAACATGTCTCAAGTTGCAGGGACTGACGTAAAATGGCGTATTATGCGAGAAATCGTATTAAGCGGGTTCGTATTAAGCGGGTTCTATTGTATTTATGTATAAAATATTTCATATGAAATAGAAAATACATTTTGAAAAACATATTTCAAATTCAAAATAAAAATAGTTATTTTGCATTGTGTATTTGCATTTAACCGACTTCAAAAAAGGAGGAGGTTTCTCAATTCGACTGTATGTATATATTTTTTTTATGTGTGTTCGTGGATAACTTCGTCGTTAATGAACCGATTTTGATTATTATTTTTTTGTCAGAAAGGAGATATCCCAAGGGTGGTACCATGATAAGAGAACCCGGATCTGATGATGGTATTCCGAGAAATCGAGTGCCATCATTGAATGTTATAGGTATTAACAATGTTTATAATTTTCTGATTTAAGTCGGTTTTATTTTGTTAAAAATTATACTTGTTTAAATACCTACTTGTATTTTAAATAATTCACATCTCTGGACATAGGATTTAGATTTATAACACAAGCATTATTTTATCTCAACAACCGTTCAACCCCTAAAATGCAGAAAATGCTACGCTACTAATCCTTTGTTTAACTTCTAAATGCTCGTATTTGCTGACCTAAGTCTGGTGTTTGCCAAAACTTCTCGTAATGAGATTTATTTCATTGGAGTTTATACTGCAACAGTTTTACTTGAAAATATCATGCACAAAAATATACTAATAAATTAAATAAAATTAAAATTTTATAGTGGAAGGTGCAAGCACATTTCACAGCCCAATGATTTTTCAATTTAAAAATTTATTTTCATTTCTCTTTTTTTTTTCTATTTGAACATTATATTAGCTTTTTTCTTTCTAATTTTGATATTTTATTGTAGTGTTATTTTTGTAGGTTACTTTTCTCCTCTTCAAAGGAAGTCTTTTATTCGATTTTGTGTTTACTTTTAAATTAAATTCATATAAACAAACGTTAATTATTAATTAATTAATTTTTAAGTGTATCACATGAGAATGGTATGGTAAGCCTGTTTAAAATGAAATAAATGTTTAATAAAATATTTGAAACATATTTGAGTGTGGGTGATCAATATTATTGAGTATATAAAATGAATATTGCCCAAACGAATTTTCGACCTGAAATACTATCGAGTCAATATGGACATTATGATCCCTAGACTACTGATTATATTGCAAGAAAATTACGTAAAACAAACACAGAACTAAATTAATCCAATTGTTCAAAGAACTCTTTTTGTGGTTGTACTAGTAACAGGGAAGTACATCTATCATGAGATGATTATCGAATTTAAATCGAACTTGATATTCCAGAAAATTGTACGCAAAAAGCCTATCGAAATTCAGTTTGCTTCTAGAACGTTTTAGACGAAAAAAACCGATCGAAATTCGGCCTAAAAAAGGGGTCGAAGCGCGTTGGATGGTTGCGGATCTTGAAGAGGAAGAACAAAAAAAAGTGAATAGCCGGTGTTTCACTCCAATCCTAAACCCCTAGCTCGTAACAATAATAATAAAAACACTCATCGTTATTACTAGTAGCACCTGTAGGAAATATTCGAAGAAAGGTGTTGAACGTGATCGACATATTCCCACTTGATTGCTTCGTAAAGAAATATCTAACGTTAAAATGTATGTTAACGGTATTTTTCCTTATTAACAGCAAATTGCCAATTTTACCTTGTTCATTGGTCAGTCTGCTACTTTGGAATTTGTATTTACCACTCCTTCGCCTATTATAAAATGAATATTGTAATCGAACATTGTTAGAACAACACAACATGTAATGAACATACTTATAAATATAACAATATATACAAAAACACACAAAAAGCTATCAGAACAGTTTTTATCAGCCTCTGAGTTCAACGTGATAAGATTTATAAAAATAGAAAATAAGAGAAGAAAAAGGAACCTACCGCCATTACTGGGAACACCGATTTAGCTAGCTTGATGAATCACTGACTGCTTGCACCTTCAAAGATATGAAGAAAACTATACACACCGGCACAATTAGCGGAACACAAAAAAAAGCAGGATTTTAAAATCTTTTACTTGAGGAACTGGCCAGTTATGATATTTTTTTAATTTATTGTCAAATTTGAAAATAGAAAATTAGATGACATACACTTTTTTCATTCATTTGTTTTATTTTCCCGAACAATACGTTTTGTCAACTTGTTCGAGTAATAACTACGTAATTGTAATTTTTTTGAAAAATTGCACTTAATGGTTTTTTATAAATTTGTTATTCTATAGGCAATTTTGTTTATTAAAAGCTCTTTATTATGCCTGACTTAACATCACTGGAAATCATTAGGGCTGATGAAATAAGAAGAAATGGCCATACCTACAGATCGATTGCCTCAAGGCTTCGTCGACCAGTATCAACGATTCATCGCAGCATCCAGCGGTACAGATCGTCTAATTCTCTTGTGAGGAGGAGGGGTCAAGGTAGAAAAAGACGTACATCGAGGCGAGATGACAGTTTTTTTTTAATGCAACTTGGAGTTCGTAGGAATACGCGATTAACGGCTGTACAAGCTCGAAATGAACTGGAAGACGTTCGAGGAGTACGAGTAAGTGAGCGTACAGTTCGCAGGAGATTTGAAGAAGTTGGTTTAGGGTCGTATATACCTGCCAAAGGCCCAAAACTTGAGAGACGTCACCGCGTAAACCGATTAAGCTATGCGCGAGAACATCGTCATTGGGATTTGAACGAATGGCAGCAGGTTCTCTTTACTGATGAGTGCAGAGTTCTTTTAAACAGATCGATGGGAGACAGCGAATATGGAGACGCAAAGGAGAACGCCACATACAGTCTAATTTTGAACACACAGTGGCTTATGGTGGCGGCTCGATTATGGTTTGGGGAGGGATATGTTTGGGAGCTCGCACGGAGTTAGTGATAGTCACAGGAGGGACCATGACAGCAGATCGATACATCAGAGACATTTTAGAAGAACATGTTGTACCATTTGCCCCATTTATTGGTGACGACTTTATTCTAATGCAAGATAATGCTCGTGCTCATAGTGCACAATCGGTACAGGCATATCTGAGCCACGTAGCTATACCGGTGATGCAGTGGCCAGCAAATTCCCCCGATATGAATCCGATAGAGCATGTCTGGGACTTGCTAAAAAGAAGGGTTAAATCCAGAATGCCACCCCCCAAAAATCTGAATGAACTTGGAAACGCATTACTTGAGGAGTGGGAGCGGTTGCCTCAAGAAATCATCGATAACGTAATCTGTAGCATGCCCAGACGAATGGAAACCGTAATCAGAGCAAGAGGGGGAAACACTCGTTATTAATTTTGCTTTAATTTTATTGTTAAATCATTTAATGCTTTCTTTTTATATATTTTGTGATGGTTCATAATCATCTAAAAATTTTCACTTATTTCAAATTTCTTTATTTTTCAATAAAAAATAACGAAGACTTTTCAAAGTCGTTGTTAAAAGATGTTAATCAATTTGTTATTTTGTGAATAATGTAATTAGACATTACATTTTCGTCAAATATATGCGTTATTATCTCATAGTCTCACTTTTTTTTCTGTTCCGCTAATTGTGCCGGTGTGTATATTTCAGCACCGGATCAGTAACATAACCCATGAATAGGATGGTTAAAATTCAATTAATGCTATAACATTGATTTTAGTATTTTGAATGCTAGTGATACTATAGTCAGGCTTGATTGAAATATACTTAACAAATGCATTGTATATTATGTTAGCATAATACAACGTATTCTTATTTATATTCATAATGCAATATAAAGCCCCGCCAGGCTCATCGCGCGGACTATGAGTATATTCTATTTTAATAATGCTTAATTAAAATAAATTTATCATTAGACAATAAAGGTATTTTTATAAAATAATTACTAAATGACGCTATGAAAGTTATGTACGAGTATATAAACGGTTGTAGGGCCACGCAGCAGTCTCGGCTGTTGCACGAATGGGTGTAGGCCCGTCCGGGTAAGTACCACGACCTCACAGAAGACCAGCGTAAAGTGGAAGTATGACAAATACTTTCGCGTCTGGTGAGTGAGGTAGCCGGAGCCCAATTTTCAAAAAGTTGTCAACGTATCTGTAACCCTCGGGTGTAGCAGATGTCCATGGGCGGCGGTTTTCACTTACCATCAGGTGAACCGTCTGGTCGTTTGGCAACTTTTCACATAAAAAAAATCAAACAAGCTGATGGTTCACCTGATGTTATTTCGCTGCCTGCGATTCCTACCGTCCATTGACAGCTACAAAATCTGTCAATTTTCAGATGCGTTGACAACTTTTAAAACAAGTGGGCTCCGGTTACCTTACTCACCACACAAAACGCGAAAGTATAATACTTCCACTTTAAACTGGTCTTCTGTGATGCCGTCGTACTTTACAGGACGAGCCAGCTAATACGTGCACAACAGAACCTGTTGCGTAGTCCTGCCACGGTCAACATTTAAACCTGACATTCCACAGCTAACTGTCATTTGATTTGAGTCTGTTTGAATTCTAGTTTGTGGGATTCACTACTGACGTTGCTCATTGTTGAAAACAAGAGAAAAATTAAGCACAATTCACGTTTGAATTAAAATAGTTCACAAAAAACGGAACTGTGAGCAATTTAAATTGTTATTTAAGCGCGTGCTACCTTGGCCTCAGTCCAGCAAGAACTAGAGCTTCAAATAAATAAAAATTACCGAAACTGCTAAGCAATAATAAATTATAGAAACAAATGATGTTTTTGTATTATAGCATATAAAAGTAAAATAATTATAAAATGATAAACCAAAAATCTTTCCTTTCCTTTATCAGTTTACGTCATTAAGGGCTTTCCGCAAATTCGACAACCGCTTCAAACCCCTTCACTGACTAAATAAATCCATCAATAATGAATATTAAGCTTAAATAAAACGCTGTTCAACAATAATGACGAAGTTTCTTACTGAGAAAATAGTAAACACTTACATTAACTTGTATATATCATGGGAGAGTATTACCTTTTCCCTTAGACCCGTACGTAAAAGGAAGAAGCCCTAAGTAGTAGAAAGGTAAACAATAAATCCTTGCCTAAAGCTGTTTTGTCATTTCCTGCCGCACCCTTCTGGTATACGCGTGAAATATTTACGTAGTCCTCTTTTAATATGAACACAACTGGGAGACCCCACGGCGTAGAAAATTATTTCCAGAGGTGATTTTTTTCGTTTTATTGTGATGGGAGCATTGTTCAGATATTTTATTTCGTCATATAATTCATGTATCTATTCAGTTCGACCTTATGTATTAGATGTATTTTACTGAAATTTCGAATTTAACGTTTCGTGTTTTGTATTTATATTTATTTCATACTTATAAAATATTTAAGTATTTGCGATTGTTGTCTCAGATGAAATACAATCGTTGGCACAATATAATAAAGAAAGCTACTATTGTATGTAAGAACACGGAAAATTTCAAAATATATAATACTTAGGTACACTTAAATATTTTAGATAATACAGTATACAAGTTTACATATATTATAAGATTTGTAAAAATGGAAAAAACTATAGGATGTAAAAAGTAGTTGCAAACTAAAATATCACTCTGTAGTATAATATGTAATCAGTCTTTTTCGTTATATACGTCACACTCATGGCTAACAAGCATTTAAACTATTCGATTCCTTAGATTTTAGATTCGATTGTGTAAAGTGTTACAGAATCTGAGACAGTCAGTGTTCCCACTTTCCACCGAGCTTAGTCTCAAACGTAACAAGTTGAGTCACGGACCGATCAAATATCTGAATATTGTTTACTTCTGAAAAACTAAAGGTCTTCAGTCCACAAACTTATTAATGTTTTTTAAGATAAAATAACCTTTTTAAATGAAGTTTGAATAATATTAATTTCGAATTAATTGTCCTCCTGAAATTGTGACAACGCATAATATATTTTAACACAAACGGTGTCATTAAAACTTTTATAAATAAGGAACCATTTCGAATTTATTCAAAACTGTTAATTATACCGCTAGTCTTCTGAAGTTAAATTTCAATGTAATCACGGTTGCATATCCGTTTATGAACATATATTTGTCGTAGTTACTTACAAATTCCACTAAATTTTGCAGTGCTAACACGCGTAACGTTACAAAATGAATTCCAAATTTCATTTTGTGACGGAACAGCCATCAAGTTGGAAGTGTGTTTTATGTTTCAAAATAATCGGAATGAATTTTATTCTAATGCTTAACTAGCAGTATTTCTGTAAAAACTGGTTTTTAATATGATTATTATTTATATCTAACCAACTTTTTTATGTGAGAAGGAGAAAAGTGAGTTAGCGGTTCACGTGATGTTAAGTGATAACCGATTATTATTTATTTATTAACTATTTATAGCCACCTTTTAATAAATACTCTCTCGCTACCTCACTCACCAGACACAACGCAGAAGTATAACACTTCCACTTCACGCCGGTCTTCTGTGAGGTTTTGGTACTTCCTTGGACGGACCTGCCGAGTCATGATTGATATGACATAGTAAAAATGTGACATTTGTTTTGATGTAGTAAACAACAGAATGTTAGTATTCTATTAACCAAATAATAAGAACAACATACGAAGGCCAAGAAATACGCTAAGCTCTAATTTGCCTTTACTGTGTAATATATGCGTCTGTAATATAATAATGGCCAACTTTTAAACTAAATTCGCTATCTGTAACGTAGAAAAAAACTTTTCACTATTAATGGCATCGAATACGGTGTATGTAACATACATACATGCAATGACGTGAACCAGAAAAATAACATTGTATATAATAAAAAATAATAACACTCAAAGTTTGTACACGTAAGACTTGAAGGTTGTGACACGTAACTTCACCTGATGTTAAGTAAATACTACATAGACTGAAAGAATATATATTACACCTGACGGATTGAGATGCATTATAATATTTTGTACGGAAACCTTCGTGCGCGAGTCCGACTCGCAAATGGCGGATTTTTTTAAATCTAGAAAACATTCAGGAACATAAATCCAGCGAGGTCTAAGTAAAGAGCTTGTTAAGTCCACATAGCAAATTGTGAACCTGTGTCTATGCGTCGAGCAAGTGATAAACATTGATTTTACATGACAAATTCTAAAAATGAAAATTTGGTCGAATATGGACGAATGCTTCATACGCCTGTAGCCAAATCTGCGAATGTATCTGTTTATATTAGATCTGGATATTGTGTAGTGTAAACGTATGTTGAGTCTTATAGGACAACCAGCCAGTCACATTTCCAATTTTAGAATTTTACGAGCATTCCATATTGAAAATATCGATAAAGTTTTCCCACATCTATGTGGAATGGCTTGGAGATATCTTATTTATGGCCCAGATATTGGCCGTTAAAACTTTTCGTTGTCCAATATAATGGGAGTTCTGGCTATAAAAGACGCCTTATTTGTATAATCCTAAATATTTGAAATACTTAATTTTAATGTTATTCAGTACAGCGTATGATGGAACTCGACTAAGCTGACTTCATGACAAAAGTTGGTTGCATATATATACTTAAATCTCGTATGTCTGTTATTATGGAACAAGAAAATAGTTTTTGTAAAAGATTTATGACGTTGTATTTTTAAATCCATATTTTTAAAATGTTATATATTTAGAAATCATACAAGTATGGTATAGTGTGTAAAAAATTGCATCGATCAATAATCAGTAAAAACTGATGTAGTAACATGAATAATCGAAAACTACATCGACTTTTTCCTTTTTTTTATAAAACTTGATTTGATCTAAAAAACAAAAATTAAAAGAACGCAGTATATAAAAATATATGTAAGTTCGTCATGTCTCCATTTTTCAAATTATTTTTCCACAAAATTAAATAAAAAAAAGGAAAATATTGAATAAATAAATTGAGACATTCATATATTATATCATACATTCTTATAAATTAAACAAATATTTATATAATAATAATAATAAAATATCTTTAAACGAAACGTCGAAATTTTACAAAAGAATTAAAACGTTCATAAGTGAATCACTTGTTCAATCGTTTGGATTAAATATAGTTCAGTTCTTGTTAATTATCCCTGCTTCCATATTTCTTAGGGAAAATGGATACTTTCGTATACTGCTAGTTGCAAAATTAATTTATGAATGTAGACTCAAAATGTTTACTCTATTATTACTCGATTTACTTCAAATTATGACTAAACAATTATCAAAATGTCTATATGCGTATCCTAATCTAGAAACATATCTGATCGATAGTTTTATAGATAAGAAGTTCCTCAAAATATCGAAATTATCTAGGAATGATTCTTAAGTTCCTAAACCCCGAGTAACAATAAAAATAACAGAACAACCTTTTAGCTTTCATAAATAATCGTTTAGATTATGTGCGAATTTAGTTTTACGACTGTGGACTAACAAAACATAATATGTTTAATAAGAACACTTAATGATTGTATCAAAACTCTCCAAAAATGCCTCGGAAAAAAATATCTAAAACATTTTCACGCGGTTTTTGAACGCACTTATTGTATATTGCGAAACCATTAACGGCACTCAATGTCGTCTTATAAAACATGGCACTTTCCTAAGGCTATCTTGTTCAACTTTACTTCAAAACAAAGTATCCTTCAACTTCGATCATTCAGTAGGGAAAGCATTATGAAGGAAAGATTAAAAACGTAGCAACTCTCTGTACACTTGAGAAACATTTCTCTACATAAACTAACTTTTCAAGTTGTTTTTTAAATTATTCTGTGTGCCTATTAAATTTATTCCTAGAAAAACAATACAACATACAAACTTGCAATATGTCCTCTTCAGGATATTTTATTATTTCAGGATATATTATTAAAGAAATATCTTTTAGTTCCACTTATTTAAGTTTATAAAAAGTTCATCATACAAAAAAAAAATATGGCAAATTTATTGACAGATTGCTACCATTATTATAAAAAACGTCATTATTTTATGTTGCCACGGCAACCCTCTATCTTAGTCGCTCGGTAGGTGAGGGTGCCGTGTTGCATGTCCAGCCGAGACTGAGGACAGGACGTATGGCCTCCACGGTTCTTAGGCCGGCGCTGGGGTGATCCAGCCTTTGCTCCTACTCGATGATGGCGTTTGAGCGCAGGAAATTCCTGCACGTCTCGAACTCCTCTGTGGCCAGCGTATGTTCAGAGCTGCTGCTGCTTCATCCCTTTGGGAGCCAGCCGCTCGAAGTGGACACAAAAGTCCTATCGGCGAAATAGGACTAGGCCCAGATACTTCATGGTAGGTTGTACGTCGACACAGATTCCATACACAATTATATGGTCGTCCGCAAGTGGCGCTTTTCGAGGTCCATAGAAACATAGGGCTTCGCCATTTTCTCAACACCAACTCTAGCCCGAATCGCCGAATGCGCCCCACCACGAGAGCCACTCCCGCAGTGGCGAGAATAGCAGCCCTGCCTACGTTTATGCCGCGGGCGGTTTGTGTCACAAGGGTGTGGATCAGTATAACATGTTACCTCGACGCCCCTGAGGTTGCGCCACGCAGCACCCGATCATAACCTAAGTTCCATTGGAGTGGCTCTAACACCGACCTCCCAGGGCAACGCCCGAACCACTAGGCTAACCGAACTTTAGATTGTTTGGGCAAAACTTCGGTTCTATAAATAATTTTTAACTTTAACGACATATTCGACAAATTTTTATCAATATTTTTTTAATTTAATTTAACTATAGTAATTCATATAACTTAAGTCAATCTGAACATTAAAAAAATAAAATGAAATTGCCCAATGTATAAAGAGTTATTATATATTGTATATAGTATTTTTATTACGAACGGAAGCAATTGTAAAATTATGTCTATATATTATTATAATTATTTATATTTATGATATAAATATCATACCATACACTACAGTACGATGCCTGGATATAACCCAATCATAAGATAATAGCGCCACTCTTAAGTTATTCATTGAAATGGTGGACCCATTTATAATTTTGAAATAATTATGAGCTGTATGTGTAACAAATCCATTACAAACCCAAGTATTGTAATAGAAGGAAGGAATCTTCGTACTTTTTAGACTCTTGTCCATCCACTAATAAATCTCTCGTTATTCTTGCTTCTAGCGTCCAAACGAACTTGCCGAAGTGGATTGTTCAGGCCCTCAACGCGCCTTGTTAGAACGCGACGACTTCTTTTTAATTTTAATTTTAGGGTTGACACATTCCCGGCTACATTTTATTTCAAATTTGAATAAAATTTCGACTTTACAGTGTACAGAGTGAATCTGTACCACTCCACACACCATAAAGGTAAGCATATCTTATACATTAATCATATGGAAAACAAAAAATGTAAACTGTTAGGTTCAAAAGAAATAGTTCACACATATGATAAAACACGTTAAATTATGGTAACAACATAAATTACCCTTGTCTCAAAGTTAAATATAGACTCTGTCAGTAAAATTAATAATTAAATTGAATAAAAATTCAATGAGTTTTTTACTGAACTAGAGGTTATATTACGAATTAACTGTCTGCGGCTTTTAATTAAAGCACATGTCATTTAAATGCTTGATGCCAAACGCTAATTAAGCGGTCGTTAATGATTAGGTACGCTAATGTTAATTAGGACACACACATTTTATCGGATTCTATTTCTGTAAGTCTATTACCTACAAAAAATTTAATTTAATTTTTCCAAAACAAAGGTGACACCTCTCTTTCAAATATTCGTCGTTAAATGTTATTTGTTGTGTGTTAGAAGTGATAACATGACATTAAATGGCGGCAAGCATTGTTAGGATTATTTATTTTGATTAAAGGATAGTTCTATTCGATAATTCATCTACAAAAACTCACCTTTATCAACTTATAGAAATAAATGATTTACTTGTGGAATGGATTGTAACCAGCGGGATTTCCGAACCACCACGAGTTAGGGACTTCGAGAAGAGGGCCTTTCTATTTCTATTTCTATTTCAAAAGCTGGCACTATTTTACAGCTTGTCTAATGTTGACAATGTTTTATGGGCGATGGTTTGCCTACTATTTGGCATCAAACATAATGTAATCAAAGTATTTTAGTAATTCAAAATAATATCACAAATTGGTAACGAATGAGATGGACTGGTGACTATCGTGTCCAACCCTAGTTTCGTCATTTCCTGCTGCGCTTTTCTCCAAAAAATACGGGACCCTTCCTTAATTTGTATCGTACCTTGGGGTAACTTGGGGTCAACGATCGAAAGAGGACAACAAAAGAGCAGTGTTCAACTTCGAACGACATAAACCTAACATATTTAAAATACTGTTTATAAAACGTATTTACTTTTACGTAAGCAAAACTTGAATAGCAAAGAATCATTATTTTTACAATAATAGTAAATCTAGTTTTTACGAGTTTAACAACAGTTAAAAACTTCAGAAAAACACGAGTTCAATTAACTTTTTCGTATACTACAAAACTTTTGCTAAATAAACATAACTAAGCATGTACATGATATGTATAAGTGTAAAATAAAGCATGAAAAACACTTACCTTGAAATATTTGTGATATTTAAGGGATTTTTATTAATATATCCTGAAATAAGAAGGATTTTAGAAACGATTTTAAAGAGGAATGATGAAATTTAGATAGAAATGGAACCTTACTGTTATACCTACTTAATAAACTTAATTAAAGACATTTTATATGTCAATTAAGAAACCAAGCCAAAATCATGTTAACACACATCATACAGGCAGCTTAACGGACGGACTTTGATATCGAATTGTAATAGAAATTTAATATTTTAAATTGAACTATAGTGAATCATACTGATTAGATTTTTTTTTTGATACTCCAAGTTTTATTAATTTCTTAGGTCATATCATTTATGCAATCAGTTTTATGTTTCATGGCTTTCTGGCAGCTAATACCAGTTTTCACCATTGATCGACCACACCTAAAAAGGGCTAGTTTCGTTTTCACCACCGATTCAGTTTCACGTTTAAGACTTTAGGTGACATTTAAGTTATGGATCGATGGAGAAAACGGCCATAAGCCCCACTAATGCTTTCACGAGTTTCAAATTAAATTAAATGTATCCGTAAAGATGCGAATTTTATTTTTATGGCATTATATTTAATTTAACACTAATTTCATTATCTCTATGAACAAATATGTTAATAGAGGACATAAATAAATACTTATTTCATCGGTAAGTAACTGTTACGTTTTATCTTGTAATTATCGTCAAACATGTTACTTTTTCCATGTTTTCTTTCAACCGGATCGAAAAATTTTGAAACTTTATTTTTTTTAATTTATGTAGCCTTCTTTATTAAAAAGTTCAGATATTACGAGAATATACCTACAAATCTTACCGTAGTTACATTGGCTTTTACGTTTTTTTATATATAGGGAGATAGCAATGCTAAACAACCTCAATTATCTTTAACCTTTTTTATCTTTGCCTTGGCAATTGACCAACAGATTGGATAAAAGAATAAATTTTAATAGTAATATTATCTTAATATAAATATGTTATCGGCTATCCTTCCATATTTCCAAGAAAACTCATAAATATACAGTTCGAATCATCGTTTGTGAGTTCGAATATTATCGTATGGAGTTATTTCTATTCAGATTTTATTGGATAATAAAAAATGACCTCGTACGAGTAAGAACTTAATAAGACGTGTTTTGAGCATGAATTTAGCAGTTAGATAAACGATTTTTTAGATTATTTATAAACACGTACATAAATAATTTGATTATTTTAAAAATATCATTCTTATTCTGAATACTCCATACTTCATAATATTCATACAACTAAAAAATAGTGATATCCGATTACCTAAGAGATAATTTGTGTTAGGTGCAATACTATACATAAACTCATTTCAATAAAAAAATAAATACCACAATAGAAATATATAAAATACAGTCATATAAACATATTTCCACATATTCAGAAGAAACCATTGAAGACTATCGCTTGCTCTACATTTTCTACGCTTACTTGGGCTTATACTGCTACGTCGAAATTTTTATCTCAAAATGCACGATTCTTCTTGTTCATCTTTCTCCTGCCTTTATCCCACACTGGGTATGTGTGTTATAATCTGTTAATAATCAGGGATTATTCCAAAAACTGTTAGTTTAATCAAAATTATTTAATAGGTAAGAAATACATATTATGTTTGTCATACTCACCTCTATCCACCTATACCATTCAACAACTCATACAAGGTGCAAGCGCAAGTTGCGCTTTTTTCAAACTGGTCCACCAAAATGCTTCTAAACAGTTTTTCTTATATGTATATATTATAGCCAATAATAATGTTAATTGCGTATAAATGCGTATTAATTGTGTAAACACGCTGTTTTCGCGTTTTGAGCTATACTGATTACAACTGCCCAACCTTTTACAATTACAATGCACATTAATGCGATAGCAGCAATCGCGGTTGATTTGCTGACATTTTTTGAAGAGTTTCTTCGTCTATGTCCGAAACCCATCATCAGACTTATATGAAATTAAATGAGATTCTTTCGGAGTAAACCCCTTTGAACAAAGAAAAGAAGTTTAGAAAACCGTCTATATATGACGGAGTTATGCCCGAACATACATAAAAAAATGTAAACATCAATGAATGAATTCATTACCTCCTCCATTTTGAAGTAGGTTAAAAATAGGATAAAACAAGATAAAGATAGTAAGTAAATGCGAAGCAGTTACTGTGTTAGGCTTGACCGCAGTTTATTTGTCCGTGTTTTAATTAACGACCTGGTCAAGTACTTAAATAATATAAATTCGATTAACATTGAATTCGTTTATTTAATTGAAAGCCTTAGAAAGAGAAAGTAGTGTGCTATAAGGATGGGGTAACTTTTTATAAAGAAACAAAAACAATGTATAGGAGAATAAATTAATATAATGTAATGGAAAAAGCCTTACTGACAATGCTTTGTAGTCTCTTTGTGGCGATTCGCTTTGTCCGTCCCCACTAACGTTCCTAATAAGACACAAATCAAGATAATAATAGCCGAAACTAATTATCTTATGCCATTGACAAACTTGGGGAACATCATAAGAGGTTTATCTTTTTCACAATACATGTTCATGATTAATATAATGGTCTCGTAACCGTACTTCACGAGCATAGTACTTGACGCTTTCAATAGCCCGCTGATATTACGTAGCATTCACAAACACATTAGTTTGCTTATTAACTGCAAAATAACTACATTTGCTATGTACCACTATTTAATATTACCATATTCTAACGTTACCTTTTTCATACATTTATGAAATTTACATATTTGCTCATATAACTAGGGTCACGCTGTTGCACGAATGGGTAGGTCCGTCCGGATAAGTACCATGACCTAATAGAAGACCGGAGTGAAGTGTAAGTATAAAACTTCTGCATTTCGTCTTGTGAGTGAGGTAGCCGGGGCCCACTTTATTAAAAAGTGGCAACGCATCTGTAACCCTCGGGTGTGGCAGATGACTCACTTACCATCAGGTGAACTGTATGCTCGTTTGGAAAATTATCACAAAAAAAAATGACGTATATCTTTGTTTCCATCCTAATGGCAAAAAAAAACCCTTTATAACGCGTGTGATAGAAATGTACGGTTGGTAGAAAGCCGCTTGCTGTTCGCACATTTTTGCGTAAAAGAGAAAAATTGACCAGTGTAACGAGTTGAGTACACTATTACAAATAAATATATTCCCCTTCAATGCACCGACATCTACTCCGTAGTTTTTCGAATTTACGCGCGCTTCGGCTAACTTCGTCGGGATTCGTTGTCGCGTCGCAAGCGCCATCGTAGTATAGTGCCCGCCCCGGCCATATTACTTTATTGTCTACCTACGCTGTATGTAGTTAAAAACCGGTCGCAAAAATCAAATTGTCCATGTAAACGTTCATTAAATTTGTGAAATAAGAGTCTTCGTGTTTACCTTTAACCACCTCTATGCTAAGAACCATTACACCAGTTATTAAAAATTTTGAGATGCGCACCAGAATGTTTTTATTTTGTTCTGTTTAATTTTTTGAAGAATAATTTTAAAAATACCAATTTCTCATACAGAACAACATAAGCAACCATAAAATTTTGCAGCGTATTGTGGTAGACAAATAGCTCGCTCCATTAGCACTAATAGGCTTGAAACCTATCTTCACGTAAGTATATAAAGAACTTTTAACATTAAATAGTAAATTGGAAACACGCGTCCTTTTAATACTAAGTCTTTTATATAATAATATTTATAATTATATTTATAATCCATTGCCTTTTTTGTTTTTGGTATTTTGATAGTGTGTGAAAAGACTGGTCAGAAGTCTAATTCAATGGTGCCAAGGCAAGCGTTATTTCAACTGCACCGTAGTACTAAACAAGCTGGTTTGGTTAGCTGGAGATACCATTGCCTCGGAGAAGACTAGCAAAAATTATAAGTATTTATGTTAAAGGTTGGTAATGCACCTGCAATCTTAGTATACCCACCCTATCGGCCGGTTTCATTATTCTATCTATCTGTAGATTCAAATGCCTATCGCTAGTAACCAATTCTACAGATAGATAGAATATTAAAACCGACCGTAAATCGGCAGCGATCACTTGTCATCGGGTGGAACGTTGTGCCAGTTGACACGGTCAATTTGAAAAAAACGTTTGACTATATTATAATCGTTAGTACATGATGCAATTTGTTTTACTATATTTGGGTTAATGTAATTTTATTATTTAGTAACATAGTGAAATATATAAAAATACTAAAATTATATCTATACAGTTGTGTTTTAACACAAAAAGATAAAGACACTCAAATATTATCTAATTCGTAAATAAGACTCTAGAAAACAAAAGTACCCAAATACGTTTACTTTCTTGTATACATAGAAATTTTAAAAAACCTTTGCTTATAATAGATTTTATATTGGAGCGAGTCTTTAATATGAAGGCTGTAACTATATTTTGAAAATTTCTTGTGTTTTATGTGTTTCTAGTAGTAATAAACTACAGTATTAATGTGAGTACATTACAATTTCATAAACAATCTTTAACTCTTAAAAATTGCGTGATAATCCCTATTATACTCAGGATGCCTGATACTAAATTCAATTTAAGGCTAATATTCAAAATTACTACAAAGAGTTCAACGGAATAGAGCTGGAAAAATGATCGGTAAACAGAATTTGCATTTGGTGTACAAACACGACCATCAAGTGATATTTGATTTCGCGCGAGTAAATAGCAGATGTTACATTCAAAAGTCCATACATAACTTTTTACAAACAAACGTAATTTTTTTTACAATTCATCGTGATGAGCTATTCGTAGGCAAATTATAAAGAAAATCATAATAATAAAAACATTGGATACTGTTTACCCTTACCCTTCGCGGTATAATGTCACGATTAACGTAGAAAAACTTTTACCCAAAAACTTTTTACCATAGATATAGAAAACTCTTTACTGTTATTACTCTAGCTTCCTTCCTTATACATTAAATTTCAGGTCAGAAATTGGCTCATTTCTTTTTGCAAATATTGAATATAATGAAAGAAAAAGCTCTCGATAGCTCACAATCATTTAAAAAAGAGTATAAAATTATTTACAATATTTTTGTCAATGGTTTACTTTAATTTTAATTTATCTTAATTTCATTTGATTTGCAATTTAATTTTGTACATCGTCATATACTTAAATATAAACAACTTTGCCTATTGTTATTAATAATTCATCTTAAAAGTAAAATGTGAAAACCTAACTATGCTTCGTTATTTGACGGTACTATTTATTTTTTTCCCAGCTGAGTGCATTTTCCCAACTTGCATATAACGATTTTGCTACAAATTTGAAACGTTAATCGATTGCATTAAAATCCTAAAACTAATTGGTATAAACTATTATGAAATAAAAACACGAATCAAATTCTAGCAAAAGGACCACCAATGAATTGAGCCCCATATCCATGCAAATCCACTATATTTTTCCTTGAAGCACCACAAAGCTTACGATTACGTAATACGTACAGTTTGGTACACCTTTCTCACTTAGCATGTAATTCAAATTACACCATTAAATTGAAAGCTAATGAGCACGCTCCGCTAGTATCGTGTTTCATCAGACCGCGGTTTTAAACAGATTCAATGTTGAAACGATACTGCCTTTAGTAGCACGAAGGCTTACGTAACTCCATTGTGCAAATCCCGATAGAATTACCATGAAAATGTGAATATTTTATTTATTAAAAGATATATTATTAACTATTGATCATTACACATTTTAATACCAGCCTGCATCGGCCGAATTAACTTTAAACTTTTTGTTTAAACTGCGCGTTTCGGATTCTGAACTAAGCAACTAAATAAAAAATCTAATTTACTACATTTTAAACAAAAGATGTGTTGCGTCTATTTCTCAAAATAAAACTATTTTAAACATTAGTTTTGTGTAAACACGAGCATTTTTTGGCACAAACGTACTGCTGAAATGAGCTTTTATTGGGTATATCAGGACTATTTCAGAGTTTGGTGGTAGACAGCTTGAGCATATATTAGTCAAATTAGTACATAACTATAGGTGTGACTTATTCAACCTATAAATCTATGGCGGAAAGTTAAATAAACTAAACACGAGTGTATAGTAGTGTGACGTGGTGGTACTTCCTCGGACAGACCTGCCCATTCGTGCAACAGCGTAGACTGTTGAGTAAAAAAGTAAAGTAAAGTAACATCCTGTACATTTCCCACTGCTGGGCAAAGGCCTCCTCTATACGGAGGGTATCAGGGCATGGTCCACCACGCGGCCCCACTGCGGATTGGCGGACTTCACATATCTTCGAAATTTTTTTTGTTATTATTTCGAAAATATGGGTTTCCTCACGATGTTTTCCTTCAACGCGGAGCACATGATAAGTCAGCGCTTAAAGTTAAAAACTTCATTGGTGCCTGCACCGGGGATCGAACTCAGGTTGCTCGAGTATATTGAATTAAAGGCGAGCGCCCGGACACTGAGCTATCACGGCTCGACTGTTGAGTGGCCCTACGTAACTACTACCTACGTACGTGGTATGGAGGTTACTCCTAGGAAGGTCAACTGGCCTTCCATCAGCCGAGATTCAACGTCAAATGTCGCCAATATTCCAGAACAAAAAAGAAAATAACCTCGTTCCGTCAGTTCTCCACTGTTTGAATAATTGGGAGAAGAAGAAAAAGTAGGTTATCTTTAATCGAAATTTAAATATGTTCGGGCGAATTTTAAGCGTTCTGCTTCAAGAGTACTGTTTAAAGTAACGTTTAACTTGTAGTTAGCGGTGAAGTGACGATAGCAGAATTTTAAGAACAGTTTTTATAAAATCGTTTTCTTAATAATGTCAAATCATAATCATTCTTTCAATAACTATGTGCCGGGTGGCGTCCAGAACTGGTACCGTAGTGATCAGTAATATTACCCTCTTCCGCATGTCACTCGATCCTGATTCTTATAGTGTCTCTCGTAATATGTTTTGACAATATTCCGTTAATATCATAAGCTTCATGCAAGCTTCATGATCTGTCATAAATGCACATCTTTTATGGTACCTAAACTCTTCGTATTATCAAATTACATACGACGTTGAGTTATGATTGATTGAAAGAAATGAATGAATGACAATTAAATAGAACATTTTGATTCGAATAATTGACTTTGACATGAAACTAGATTATATTATAGATCAAAGAGGCATCTTACTTCGTTGTATGAATGAAACTATGAACTTATTTATTCATTACTATTTAATTATTTAAACTCTTCTTGAACCTCTAAAAACTACCACCGGTTACTAAAATTTCCAGAGAAAAACCGGCAAAAAACCCTGCTGTCTTGTTATCTCCTTTTTAAAGGATGCATAAAATTTGTAAAGTATACAATGTGAGAACCGTAACAACCAGAGGAACTTGCAAATGCAGAGTAAGAGTCATTTCCACACATCTTTGTCATCAATGAATTCTTCGTATGTAAAATATATAGGGTAAAAAGTAAAATAAAGTATCAGCCTGTACATGACCCACGGCTGGGCACAGGCCGGCACTGTACAGAGGGTATCAGGGCAGGGCATTGTCCACCACGCGGCCCGACTGTGGATTGGCGGACTTCACATATCTTCGAATTATTTTTATTTCGGATTATTTCGAAAATATGCAGGTTTCCTCACGATGGTTTTCCTTCACCACTGGGCACGTGATAATTCAGCACTTAAAATTAACAATTACATTGGTGCTGGCACCGGGGATCGAACTCAGGTTGCTAGAGTAAATTAAATTAAAGGCGAGCGCCCGGACACTGAGCTATCACGGCCTTTTTTGATACTTTGAAACGTCAAAACTATTTATCCTCATGAAATAACTCAATGATATGGACATTTCTTTGTACTTTTTGAGAAAGGTGGGTAAAGTGGAGAAAGGGACAATGTGGGTAAAGTATTTTGGCATCGCACTTTAAAAAAATATGGAAGCCTGTAGATGGCATCTATGATGCATCGCGGCAATAATAATTTTTAATATCCCTTGATTGGGTACATGTGTAATTTTGGTCATGCAATCACGGGCAATTACACATGTACATATTTGTTATACTTATAAAACCTTAAGAAGTGTCAACAGATACCCGCAGATTTTTTTATTATTTTTAGCGGTTTTGATCTCTACTTTTACGTTCTTTATCAAAAGTAAAGTAGAAATCAAAATTTAAAGTTCTACTTCTCATTAAAGTGTAAGGTGGTCATATGTATGACCTCTTGTATTCTACTTTTTAGTTTTGTTCGCTATGAGAAGTTACATCTACTGAAAAATATTTATTTCTAAAAAAACATGGTGTGCTGTCGCGGCAAACGTTGTTCTTCGACATATAAATTATTTCTAGGGAATTTGTAGGGTAGAAAAAACTGTTTAGGGTGGACCAACCTTAACATTTAGGGGGATAAAAAATAGATGCTGTCCGATTCTAAACCGTGGCCAATATGCACTCAAAATTTCACGAAAATTGGTCAAGCCGTTTCGGAGGAGTTCAATTACAAACACCGTGACACGAAAATTTTATATATTAGATAAGAGAGGGAACGGCAACACATACAAGCTGATTAACGACTCTTTTACCATCAAGCGGTAAACCTTAGACAACCACAAAAAATGACACATGAAGAAAACTAATTCTTTGTAAAAGATAATTGAAATGTATTTTGAAAAACTATTAATTGAAAGGTTTTGTAAAAAGTTTAAGGATTTGATGACGTGAGTTCGAGCAATTAAACAAAAAGCAAACATAGCGTTGTATGAACATCGATATTAAAGTTAGACTTGGGCACATATATCCGCTCGGAGACCAGTTTTATTTATGTTCATCGCGGAAGCGTATCAATGTTTCTCATATGACAAGCTTTTAGTTGTAGAAATTTATACGAGTATTGCTAGTTGCCATTAATCGAAGTGCTTCTGCCGGTAAATGAATGATATATTACTACTTAGGCATCAAATGTCTTTCTGACGAAGACACTCACATTTTGATATAAAATATTATGTGCTAAAGATTTTTAAAATCGTTATTAATTATATATAAATTTAATAAATAAAATATGTAATATATCGAATCGCCAGGAAATAAAACTAATAACAGTAACAAAGCCGTAAACATAGTTTCATTTACTAATATTTAATCGCGTAAATTCAAAAAATTATTATACAAGAAATTATTAAATAAACATATATATTTAATAACAAATACTTGGAGGACCGGGCTTTGCTCGGTTTTTTTTTTAGTAAATCGTGTATTTTGTGAATTACATTTAGATACAAATTGACTGACTTACTGAGTAATGAAATATGCATAATATTTTTCGATCTTACCGACGTAATAATATGAACTAATGTTTTTCACAAAAGAAAGAACTTTAAAAAAAAGGGAAAAAAATAACAAAATAACAAATTGACAAAAAATTAAAAATAAAGAAAACAATGATCTGGAATCGAAAAAAAAAATAAATGTCTAAATGATCGTGATACGAACCACGCCCTTCTGTTTCGGGGCCGCCCGATTACCGACCGAGCTATTAGAACATTTTTTTTGCGGCGAAATTTACCGTCGTATTCGAATTATATTTTTTATTCCCTGGAAACAGGGATAAAAGGACATTTTCTAAAAATGAAACCTAGCTAGATCAATTTTTCGCCCCCGAATCTACGCACATACTAAATTTAATGAAAATCGCTGGAGCCGTTTCCGAGATTCGGAATATATATATATATATATATATTTATTGGAATATTTTGTGCGTCGGCCAAATTACAGGTATCTTTAAACCATAGTTAATTTTACTTTCTATTGTGATAAGCGAGGAGGATCAATATGTTTTGTTTTATTGAGAAGGATTAAGTATGTGCTTAAGTGTGTGCTTATTATTTGATAATAAATATGATACTTTTGGGCAGGAATAAAAGGTGAAGAAATCCTTCTCAATAAATCAAAACATTATATTGATCCTCCTCGCTTATCATAATAGAAAGTAAAATTAACTATGGTTTTAAGATACCTGTAATTTGGCCGACCCACAAAATATTCCAATAAACTGATTTGTCTTCAAAATTACTGAATATATCTCAAATAATATATATATACATCACATAAATATATTACAAACTGATTGAAAAAAAAAATAAGAAGAAAAATAAAGTAAAAAACTTCATAGTAATCGTCAAATTGATTGGGAAATAAAGTTGTTCGAGAAAAGCGGATGTCAGCTATAGTGTCGCTTGGGGCTATAGCAACGACCTCAGCGGCGTTGGCGTTGAATATTATTTTCATATCTTATGTTCGTTACGTCATAACTTAGTATCGACGAAAGAATATGTCTACTGAATATATATCGGTTAAAATTATATTATAACAAAAGCTCTTGTTGACCTATTTACTCCCCAAAACACCTTGATACCTTTATAAATTGCTAATATCTTTGAAATTTTCGAGCTATTTTCCTCAAATTGGTAGTTATTCGTTGTCAACACAACCAAAACAATTTATTTATTTATTTATTTAAGCTTCATTGCTGCACGTTAGGGGTAGGAAAGCGTTCCAGAGGAGTGTAGCTTGAACAGTAAAAGAGGAGTTAAAGTATCCTGTATAAGTTTCTTATTCATCAGTTGCCAGAATTTATTTCATATTATTTTGTTCGATGACTATAATTTATTAAAACAATAATGACTGCCTTGCAAGCAGTTCCCGAAACATGCGACGGCGCTAACGTGTCAACACAAGTCGCATCCCAGACCAACGTGCGCCCGATTTTCCAGGGAAATGAGCATCATTCCGTTTGGCTCTAAAACGGCAGGTACACTAGCACTTATTAAGGCC
Source organism: Iphiclides podalirius (assembly GCA_933534255.1). NCBI lineage: Eukaryota > Metazoa > Arthropoda > Insecta > Lepidoptera > Papilionidae > Iphiclides > Iphiclides podalirius. The sequence continues at coordinate 5,564,122 of OW152830.1, forward strand.
CGACGAATGACGTCATTAATTGCAGCAAGGCGAGGAATAAGACCAGCGCTGCGCTGGCACGATAGGCCATGATGACCCAGATGGTCAACCTTTTTACCACAACGGTAGCGTAATGTCCCATTGATTTTTACTACAAGTCTCAGGCTAACTGCAAAATAAAATGAAGTCTTGTCTCACAGAGTGCCTATATTTACTGAAGGCAGTGCATTCAACCAGTAGCCCGACTCTTCCTCCACACTCGCCAGAAGACGAGCCCGCTCTGTAAAGCTTCCGCAGTTTTCAAGTAATTTTTCCTGTACTTGTATGCAGAGCGACTCGTCCCAAAGCCTCTGCGACGCTGGATTTGCACTTTTAACTTTAGCACGCTAAGCGCCCTTAGCCTCAGTAAAATACGAAACCTAGTCACCAACTAATTGGCTAATAATATTACTAACTAGGTTTAACGATTAAAAACGCCGGTAGCGCTACGCTGGACTTTCGAATGCCTAGGCCACCGAGTCTGATGGGAGGGTGGCCTGAATCCAGGAGTTATCATTTAAACAGCAATTTAGAATTTCGCTAACAGCTTTCCTAATCAGATCATCAAGACGATTTAAAAGAGGGATTTGCATCCAAAAGGTAGATCAACGCAACACATATGTGTTTGGTACAAAAAGACAGAATTTTAATAGAGCATACGCCATGTTTGGTTTAATTTCTTTTGGACGTCTGGATGACTCCTCAAATCTTAAAATCTGTTCATTGACATAATCTTAAAAGGACTCCTCCAAGACAGGTATTAGGGGTGTGCTAGGGGCCAGGGCGTTTAATTTAGAAATGAGCAGATTTTTTTCAAGAAGACGTATATTGTTTTTATGTTTAAGACCGATAGACTCGAATTTAGAAATAAGGCCATCTAAATCATTAAGGACTGTGGTTGCTTCGCCTCCAAGTGTCCCATCATCCAGATACCAAACGTTTAATTTGGAACGTAAATTGGTAACATGTCAGTGGATTGCCATATTGAAAAGGCTGGACCAAGCGGGTCACCCTGCTGGCAGCCAACTGCTGATATTATTTCGTGTTGTTTATACGTTAGCTTTGTTGGACTGCTGTAACATTGCCACAGGTAATGATACGCGGCTCGAATATATTCCTTACCTGGTTCAGCAGAGCTCCCCTGTGTACTCTGTTGAAAGCATTGGTGATGTCAACCTTCAGCAATACCTCACATCCGCTCTACTTCAAAAAGGTACGTGATGCATGCACGGCGGCCTCGCAACCGCCCCTTGTTCAAACCCCAAGTTGTACTGGCTAGACCATAGAGGCGAGATCTGGTTGTATGTGCTTACAACAAACCTTGGAAGCTATTCGGCGAATTGTGTTACCAATTGCTATTGGCCGTATACCCCCGTCCTTTTTCTAAGGGCGCATATTAGTCAGTTGCTTATATTCACAGATATCATTTTCAACCGTAGAGTAATGTTAGTTAAATATAAATATTCTCAAATAAAAAATACTTATATGTACAAGCTAACGAGTTTGAGTTTTTTCATAGGAAAAACAAAAATAATTTTAAGAGAATAAGCAAGGGTTGACTTAACAACAAATTTGTTTTGTTACTTTGTGCTTTGTTACATGTTAAACATTAATTTAATTCAAATATAAAATTCCTGTAGGCTACATATAAAAAAATTCCATGACAAAGAGCAAGGACGTACATGAGTGCCTCTAAAGTTCAAATACGGATGATTTACGTTTATTACGTCTACCGAAATTTCCCCTAATACATAATCCGTTTCGGTCCAACCAACAGCCGTTAAAATAAAACAACTTATTAAAATACGGGAAATCAAAAGTCTTCACACAATGTAACATTAGATGAAAAAACAAGTAAATGTGGAGTTTTATTGATAATTTCTATTTTATTTTTTATTTATTGTTAATATTATTTTTTATTTTATTTTATTATTTTTGATATATTAATCTATTAATTCAGTTTTTATTAAAGAGGTGCATGCAATCTAAAGTTTTCCCATTTGTATGAACGCATATAAAATGGTAGGGGACGGTAGGTGCATTCAGAAAGTTTTGTTTATTGCCGTAGCCAGCAACTTTTTATGAGTGAGCTTCAGATCAGAAACAGGTATTCTAAATTCTAAAAATGTTCTTAGAATGAATTTTATAATATAATTCATTTTGTAAATTCAGATGTTGTTAAAGTGTATACCTACTAGTATTGTGGTTTATACTAATATCGCATGCCTCGTAACATTATATCTATGTTTTTAAGTCTATAATAGAATATTTTCCGCGTGTTTTTAGGAATACATTAATGAAAGTAAAGTAAAGTAACAGCCTATACATGTCCCACTGCTGGGCAAAGGCCTCCTCTATACAGAGGGTATCAGGACATAGTCCACCACGCGGCTCCACTGCGGATTGGTGGACTTCACATATCTTCGAAATAGATTTTTTTTGTTGCTATTTCGAAAATATGCAGGTTTCGTCACGATGTTTTCCTTCACCGCGGACCACGTCATAAGTCAGCACTTAAAGTTAAAAACTTCATTGGTGCCGGCACCGGGGATCGAACTCAGGTTGCTCGAGTATATATTGAATTAAAGGCGAGCGCCCGGACACTGACCTATCACGGCTCCGAAGCTACATTAATGAAGCACAAAGAAAATAAGTGTGATAAAAAATTACATTCGTATAACTTTCTATCCCATAAAATTTAATATTCCTTCAATAAAATGTAAGAAAAGAAATGCGTTGCACAATTAAACAGAATTTATCAAAATTAAGGCACATTTTAACATTTTTTCGGTGTTTAAGCTGTTAATATGGTTAAAAGAAATTTTTGATAATTATCGGAACCCTCAAATATGGTAAACGATTCATGGTAGCAAAACAGAACTGGACTAAGTAAGCAGGTATTTTACTTACATAACGCTTGTGCTAACAAAGACATTTGTTATCGACGCTTTTTATACACGAACGATGATATATTGATTATATTTCTGGCTACTTAAAGTAATAAACATCACAATAAATATTTTTGTACAGTTCGCAGCGATTCTTAACACCTGTTATATTTTGGGATTCATAACGTTCATGTAACTTGTAATGGTAAAAATAGCAAGTCTGCCTAGTTCTTATAGGACCATTTTTCGTTTCATTACAAAAAGTAATAATAAAATAAACAAAAAGTAATAGTAAAATAGTCTATATATTTAATTCGGCCCTACATGGAGTACTGCTCTCATCTTTGAGCCCTCCATTACCAGCTTCTCCCATTTGACCGCATTCAACGTAAAGCGGCTTGGGTTATCGACGATCAGGGTTGTTCCGATCCGCTTTATCCTCGCACAACCACTCTGAGGAACCAGCTGCCTTCGACGGTCTTTCCGAACCTTTACGACCTGGGATCCTTCAAGAAGGGAGTATCCTCCGGTGTTGCAGATGTTCGTGGGCGGTGGTGATCTCTTACTATCGGGTGAGCCTCCTGCTCGTTTGCCCGTTTTTTCAAAAAATATATGTCCCACTGCTAGACAAAAGCCGCTACTGCAGCTTGCCACGCTTCACGTATCTTCATTTCTTTTAATTTCTTTAAGGTCCTTCATCATGGCTTAAATCTTTGATAAAATTTAAAATATCCCTTTTTCTTTGTGCTGGCACCGCGATTTTAACTAAGGTTAATGAATTCAAAGCGAACACCCGTATTTGGGGCTATCATGGACTCGATTTTTTTTTTTTTTTTTTTTATGCCAAAAGTTGCCAAACGAGCAGACGGGTCACCTGATGTTAAGTGAATACCGCCGCCCATGAACATCTGCTACACCCGAGGCTTACAGATGCGTTGACAACCTTTTGAAAATTGGGCTCCGGCTACCTCACTCAGCAGATGAAACGCGAAAGTATTTGTCATACTTCCACTTTACGCCGGTCTTCTGTGAGGTCGTGGTACTTACCCGGACGGGCCTGCCCATTCGTACAACAGCCGAGGCTGCTGCGTGGCCCTACCACCGATATAACGTAAATCGATACAGAAATTAAACGTAAACGTAAATTAGTTTAACTTTTTCCGTTTCCTCCGGTAAATGAGGTTTGTGTTATTATAACGCTTATGATGCTCATGTAAACCTCTGATTTAGTATGAATACTATGCACTATGAATAGTGCTGATAATTTAATGTTTAATGCGAATACCATGCTTATCTATGAAACTAAACAAACCACAAGTAATCACCAACAACACTTGAACCGCAACTACAAATCAACCTAGTAATGTGACTCAGCTAACTTGACTATGAGAAAACTTTAGGCTGAGCTGGAATCTAGGATGTAGTGGAATCCTAACAATTATAACAAGATTACTGGCGGTACATCGAGGTGATGAATTGTCGGTAAAATGCTACCAGAATGACCGTCTAAATACAGAATCAACGAACACAGCATATATACTTGCGTTGTGGTGTTCAACTAGTGGATGTTTTAATTACGGAATTATTTAATGACGCCTTGTTGGATATATTCGGGAGTGGACGATATAAACTAATTATGAATATCACTTTCTGCTTCGACATGCTCATCATATTGGCATAATAGCTAATTTTGGAAGGATTACAACAGATTCCATATTGACTGGCTGGAGCTCACCATACCTGTCTCCGGATGAACTTGGACAAATCCAAGGTCAAGTTCAACGAGCACGTAACAGCAATAAATGGCTCGGATCTGGAAATCATCCAAAAGTATGTTTACCAAAAGCAGTCGTTTCAATTCGTTAACAAGTACTTTGAGAGTGAGGTCAAAAGAAGAATACAGGTGGCTTTGACAGTGTTTGGAATTTGCGTTAAGTCTTTTCGTCATGAATACTTAAAACTGTAATACTTACATCATAATCATATACGAATAATAAAAATTGAAAACAACTCGCTAGAGATTACCTTAATGGTCAATATATGCTTGTTATGTTCAGCTTAAATAATGCAACTCATTACTTTTTTGCGTAATCACCATGTTTGCGTTGGCTTGTCAAGAAATGTTAACCCAAAAAAGTTTCGTTATGACTAAATTATCTTACTGAAACCAAGGAAAACATTTCAATTATTATTTTACTATTAAACTATTTCAGCTTAATTCTATAAAAATAAAAAAGTTTAATACATCCTTTTGCAACATTGCAATGAGAGAATATTCAAATTTTTATAAGAGCCTGATTGATTGCTATTCCACTTAATGGTACGTAACGATGTAGCAGTAGATTGTAAAAGTACCCGCTTGGTAAAAGTCTATTCACTCTGGCCTTCCAAAAGACATTCCCGCTACATCCGCATGAAAAGACAGAAGTGTTTGTATTGTATTCAATAGTTTTGTGGATGGTTAAAAGGCAGTTATGATAATAATATCACAAGGAAAATTAAATAATAAGTGTTTTTATACGCTTGAAATATAGGTACTCATTTTAATTAAATAATTTGTCACTTAAAAATATTGCATTAGGTGAGCACAAAAATGTATCTAGATTATTTGGCATGTGCTGAAAATTCCATTAAAAGGAATAAGCTTTGTGATGTATTTTTATATTTATATCGAATCATACTATAATTGGGTAGTGAAGCACCTCTGAGTAAGAACGCAACAAAGATCGAAACTGTAGGGATCTCCGTTCAGAACGCTACCGCTAGCCAGGGTTCCTGGAGTACATTGCCCGTATAACGCTAGCCCCAGCACCCCCGCGGGGCTATTGCGGTGACTCAAGGCCACAAATCTCATCAGAGTTGCTTGCCTGGGTTTAATCTTCGCGACCAACGGGAGGTTTTTCGGGAAGTCCGACATAACAGTCCATTCTTTGAGCTTAAGTATTCATAACGGATTTCGTGACAAAAAATTTGTGACGTACCAACTAAGAATCTATGAAGCCTATGGTGTTTTGTTTTTCGATATTTCCTCTATATAGAACAGTTACTGCTTATAATGTAATATTTTTTAAACGGTTTTATTTAGCTCGACACGTACGAAATTTGTTTATTTATTTGGGTCAAAATTAGAAATTGGAATTTAAGCACCTTCCCGTTGTCAGATTGATCTGAAATTTGGTACACACATTTAATTTAGATGACAATACAATAAATATTAACAAAAAAAATTTAACAAAAAAAAAAGACAAAATAAAACCGTTTAACTTAAAAGTTTTTAAACGGTTTTATTATTACTAGTAACTTCAAACAATTACTTTCTAAAAATGTTAATTTGTTAAAAGGTAGTTTCGTAAATTAATGTGTGTATCATTCTATTTATTTTTTTAAAGGGAGAAACGAAATTTATACCTTATTTCGTTACGACGAATTTAGGGCGTGGGAGCGTTTACATCAATCATAATTTACTATCCCATTGTTATCGCAGCGCTACACAATCGCTCATTTTCAAAACACTAATAAAACAAGTTATAGGTATATACAGTTTATACTTCAATTATTTCACATATATGTCTATTTTAAACATTCTTATATTTAATATAAGAATATATAAAATAGACTAGTTATCAGAAGATGTAATTGGAAAAAAGAAACTAATCATAATTTTCTAACGAAATAAAGAATATTATTATTTTATACAAAGTATAAGAAGCAGCTTCTAATAAGCAGAGCGTAAAATTACCTAATAACTCGTTTAAATAAATGTCTACTATGAACACAACCTTAGAAGATATAATCTTTGATCCCTTTCCATATAAATAGAAGCAAAGGAAATTGGATTTTTCTTTATTCACGCGCGGATAACTTGATAACGTGCGAATTAGAGGAACTGAAAGCCTAAACAGTTGATTTAATTTCATTAAAAAAAATTGTAAGATATCAAAAATATTTTCACATAAAGTGTATTACCTAAATTGTACGGAATGTTTTAATGAATAAAATTCCATATTACAAACCAAACTACTCCAACTAAGCTTGGACTAAAAATATAACATAATATGTTATATTTTCATTAATTTGTTCAATTTTCATCATATTATGATACATAAATACATAAATTGGATGCAGCAATAAAGATTCTACCATAACGAATCCTAATAAACGAAGAAAAAAGATCTAGAAGCTATATTTTATTGCAAAAATTATCTGTTAAAACTTGTAGAAAAAGTACGAAAAGATTGTCGCTGCTGTGGGAACTCACGTGTTCGGCATTCGCGACCGGACGCTTTAGCCACTAAGCTAAACGGCTGATTGCCACACCTTTCGTCGGTGTATATTATATTATGTATTGTGTATATTAACGTATTTTATCTACATGTTTTATAACATTTGAAGAAATGCATGGCGCATCTATTGTTATATCCTTTCCAGCATACAAACAATTTCGAATATCGTTTTACAACGATAACTCGAACGAGAAATATCGCCATTGCTCTTTTAGATATTTAAAGTTTTTTTATAGTGCTAATCTCTGCACATAAGATTAAACATTAAAACTTATAGAAAAAGTACGAAAAGATTGTCGCTGCTGTGGGAATCGAACCCACGTCTTCGGCATTCGCGGACTGACGCTCTAGCCACTGAGCTAAACGGCTAATTGCCACATCGATGAAAATCTTAACTTCTTTTTCTACATTAATTCTATAATTTCGGCAGATAATTTCTAAAGTTATCTGTTTTTCACTAAAAACAAATATTCTCAAACAGAGTTATAGCAACTTCTTTTGAAGTTTTTATGACACCGTGGTGCATTGCCAAAGTATTGGATTCCTGGGCGCCGGGGGTCGTGGGTTCGATTCAACAAATAGCATAAAGCCGACAAGGCGTGTAACTGTGTGATTTTAATTCTTATGTAGAATCAAATCTAAATATCTATGAAATAAACTGGAAAAACAAGTATATTATACTTTCAAAAATATCGCTGTATATACACAAAAAATATTTAAATATACAGTCTAATTAAAATTCCATTACTATTTAATCGTTGTCCATCATAGTATTTAAATTTTATTGATTCGTTCATAATTCGTTTAAAGTTATTTAATTTTTAACTGTGGTAGGGTAACGCAGTAGTTTCAACTGTTGCACGAATAGGCAGGCTCGTTCGGGGAAGTACCACGACCCCACAGGAGACCATTTTTTTTTTGAATGGATGAGCCACTGTTGGCCTTAGGGGCCTTTACAGATCCGATGGACTTGAGGTAGCCGGGCGCTCGGGGCGCCTAGCCTGAATCTCGCGTATTATTATTACGCGTTATGGTGACTAAGCTCGGGGGCTCCCGAGGGAACCTCGGCTCGGGCCGTCACGCTATTAATTTCACCGGTTTGGGAGGCCGCCAAGCTCTTAGGGCGCTTTGGCCATGCTCCATAGAGTGATCAGGCTCAAGGGTCCCCGAGAGGGGACCTCGGCTTGGGCTGTCACTCAGCACGCGTTTAGCATTCCGATTCGAGGGTGCCCGAGAGGGCCGGACCTCGGCTCGATCGGTAGCTGTTATCTGACTGGGGTAGCTGTTATCTGACAGGGACAGAAGACCAGCGTGTAGTCAAAGTATGATACTTTCGCGTTTCGTCTATCGAAGTCGGAGCCCTTTTGTGGTGTAGTAGTTGTCCATGGACGGCGGTATTCACTTAACATCAGTCGAACCGCCTGCTCGCTTAAAAAAACTTATCACATAAAAAAAATTCAAACTTATCCAAAAATATTTTTAAATTGTACTGATAAATAGCTCTAGATAACTTGTAATAAATATATAAGTCCTTGTTTATAGTAGTACTTTGTATATTTGTCTATAATACCGGTAAATAATTGAATTGACTATGGAGTATGGATTATTCCTTCGGATGTTACCTAGCCATTTTTGGAAAGATTTTTGACTCACGTCCTGACCATTTCATACGTATCGAGTGCATGCAATGAAATAGACATACTTAAAAGCCGATCGGGCCTGAAAATTGCAGCTCTACGAGGCACTTTCCGCCAAAAGGTGATTCCCGCCGCCCCAATAGCTGTTTATAACATAAAGTGTGATTGATTGTGAGTTATCTAGCGGCATGCGCGAACCCTTCCGAGCTGAAATATGGATCGACACGGTGCATTTATTGGGCTCAGGCTTCAGGGTGCTGATACAGCTAGCCCGTCTGACAAACCCGTGGAGTGTCTTTACGCATTCATGATTTATGGACGCGCGGCTTGAGGAGTATGAGACGATGATTTAACGCATAGCGTATGATAAATTTTGAAGACAGTAAAAAGACTAGAAACGCTTTACATACAAAATTTATCTTGTCGGTTAGCTATCCAAGGTCATCAATTATAAACCTCACGTGAAAATTAATTTTATTAACTTTGCGCGATACAAAGTACAGAAAATTAATTTTACAGCGAATATCCGTCACGATTCATGTCTAATAAACTTCAGAGGAAAAACTGGACTTGTTCTAAGTCCATTTTTTTTTTTAACGAAAAACAAATGTCTCGCTCTGTTTTCATTTTATAATTGACTTCCCTAAGTATCTCTGCAGCCCAAGATCCAATACCGATGAAATTATTATTATATATGGAACCACATGGGAAGCACCAACTTTCAATTTAAAAAAAGAATCATCAAAATCGGTTCACCCAGTAGAAAGTTATGCGGTTACAAACATAAAAAAATACAGCCGAATTGAGAACCACCTCCTTTTTGAAGTTGGTTGAAAAAGATAATCGACTATTGAAATAAATAATCAATCATTAAAAAAGGTAATTTTATCTATAAAATCATAGAGGAGAAAACCTTCATATTTTCGATATATAACCAAAAAAACGAGATATATGAAGTATGCCTCTCCGCAAAGGGGTCCTATAGTAGGCTATGCCCTAATATATTATTTACATGCAAAGGTTTTTTCCCAGCGATTGGACATACTCGTATATAAGCCGTTAATTTACCGTAATTTTTAAAAATAATGGAAAAGAAATTTCACTAAAAGAATAATACTAACCTGAATTGTAATACCCATATGTAATAAAGACGGAGATGTTTTCTGTATGCCAGAAGATATTGAAGTTGCCTTAGTCATCCCGTTTGGAAATGGCAGTATAGTAACTTTCCGAGCTCTACCGCTAATTAATTACTCTCGGCTCAGCATATCCTTTCTCATCAATTCATTTCATATCTCCGAAGAAACTTTTTCATCAGGAATTGAAAATGAAATATTTCAATTTAAATATTTGTAAAGCCTTATCTCCTCAGGCTTACACGCCTAGATATTAAATAAACCTTAGTAAACTATAATAGTGTGATGAAGATTATGTTAGGTGCTCCTAAAATTTATAATTCTTTTTCAATTTTAAGAGTAGGCTGCACTCATTTAAATTACATATATTACTATAAATAAAATTTACATTTGGTATTTTTTAAAAGATCATTTCAATATTAACGATCATATAATTTTCCAACTAATAATTACTCTCATTAAATTGTGTTTATAAATTAATAGCAATACCTACTTAGACATTCACACTTTTATTTCTTTTATAATATCGTTAATATTTCTAGTCTTTGATATCAAGTTTCAAAAATTTTACATTTTTGCATAATACAAAAATTTATCTTAATTAGTACATTCTTTTATTTATAAAGTACGCGTATTAAAGATGAATATGAAGATAGATTTTTAATAAGTTCACTCTATGATATCATCATCTACAAAACAATAGAAAACAGTTAGTACCTCGGTGTAACCCGAGGTGTTCCGAGGGAGGAGAGGGGAACGAACCCAGTACCACCAGCTATAAGTGAATATCCTAGCAACTACTCCATCGAATCATTCCAATTGTATTATTCAATCAAACTTATTGTGACTTTAATATGATTTTATTTATTACAGACTTATGACAGCGTATAAAGACTCAACATTATCTACTATCAAATCTAAAGGACTTTAATGAAACTTTTTTACATCCTGCCCGTATCATATCATGACACCAGAGCAAGAAATTTCGGATTAAAAAAAATTTAAGTTTTTTGGAGCCCTCAATATTATATATAATTTTAATGTAACTGTTCTGTCAGTCATTCATTATTAATGAGAAGTTTTAAAAATATTTTTTTTGATAACTGTTAAGTTATTCCATTTTATATTTTTTGACAATAGCGGCAAACAGAAGCTTTCGAATGATATTTTGAATTTTAAAACATGTAGAAAAAGTACGAAAAGATTGTCGACGCTGTGGGAATCGAACCCACGTCTTCGGCATTCGCGGCCTGACGCTCTAGCCACGAGCTAAACGGCTGATAGCCACAGCGACGAAAATAATGATGTTTGAATTATTAAATTTGATGAAGCATAATGGACGATACGGCCTACTAACAAAAATACATTTAAAAAATTATATTTATTATCTCATATTATAAATTTTGCAGGGTGTTTGTTTGTTCTTCTTTCTATTTCGCCACGGAGCAATTTAATAGTATGATTTTTGTGTCTGAAGATAGTGAAAAGGCAGAAGGCTGACATAAACATGGTAAAACGTCTCATTAACATGAGAAGATCCATTGTGCTGCGTATTTGAATCTCTCCATACTAAAAGTAACAATGTGTTGTTTCTTCTTTAACTTTGTAAAACGAACTACGGATTGATATAAATTTATATTTGGAAGTATAAATATTGATATAAATTTACCCATAATAGTAATATTATAATGCAGGATGCACCAGTAACGTGCCATATATTAAAAAAAATCATTGTTAAATCCCTCTGACCACGCGGGCAAAGCCGCGTGTAATAGCTAGTTTAGACAAATTTAAGAATTGTTTATTTTTTTAAATAAAAATAAACATCGTTTTTCATAATTCTGGCGCATTAAAGATTAATGAAATGTTATCAATGTCTTACACATGAGTATCACTCATGACACAAGGCAAAAAAAAAATGTACATATTCTATAAAAAGTTGAATAATAGCTTCTTTGAAAGCCATTTCATTACCGCGTTCGTTGAGGTTAAAAAGTAATTTTAAGATTAATTCCAATAAGTTTCAAACTTCAAAGACGCCAGGACCTCATCAATCAAAAATATTTTTTACGCTCCGTCGTGCTTGAGCACCTTTCTTTAGATCATTCGAGCCCGAGGCAGTTATCGCGAGCACTTCATTACTTTAGTCCTACAGAATTGGGTGGATTAAAATATTACGTGAAAGCTATCGTGTAATATTTATTATTGCAGATAATCGATAACACTAACTTTATTTCAAATCTTATTTTAGGATATTTGTTTTTGAATTTTGTTGTTTTGAACATCGAGACACTGAAAAACACTATCTTCATCATACAATATTTTTCCAGTAGTGGGGATCGCACCCACACCCTCTGGCGCAAGGAGCAGCTTTACTACCCACTACGCCAATTGGGTCGTATGACGGTGCTTAGAGATTTCGTTCTTTTCATGACGTTTTCAGCGACGCATAATATGTATAAACATGTTTTTTTTTTATCACGAGTTAGTCAAGTAACCTTTAAACAGTTAACGAAAAAGCAACTTTTATTTAAAAAAAAAAGAGCATAATATGAAAAAAAAAACGAGTATCGGCGTTTCTTATCAAGCAAGATTTTTTTTTAAATATATCCATGAGATGTCCTCTGTTACTGGGGCCTTTTGCTCTGAAAAGACAGAGTTTATGAGTGGCACAGCCTTTGCCTCCTTTTTTTTCCAGGAAATCGTTTGAACGCGACGGGTTGTCTAATGAAGAAATTACTTTTGAATTCGTCAAAGATTTAAATGTAGGTAATATGCTTATCTAAACAAGAAAAAACCTCTCAGAAGTTGTGAGAGTATATACGAGTAGTATTAGAGAGTAAAAGCGCAGTATTCTTTAAGTGTATGTTGTTATTAATTTTAAGTTAAATTATAATTGTATTGTTTGTCTATGTTCATCAATGTCTCTAAAATTATGAATTATATATTTGATTAGTTAATGTCCGCGTATTCTGTATGACATTATACGCACATATATACATTAAACGTTCATATTTGCAGATACAGTCACTTGTAACGATAAAGTGAAAAAAATTTAAGCATAATAGGAATTGAAAGGAATTGAAAAATAGCTAATTCATATAGCGTCGCCTAGGTCCGAGCGAGCTCATGTATGCGTTATCCTAGCATAGGGTAATATTAACTTTCTATTACGCCTTCAATCTAAAATCAATTCCGAAGAATGATGGACCCTGGAATTTGATTAACGTGCAAAGTTTTCGAGTGAGCAGGCTTTTCTCCTGATTTTTAGTGAATAACGCCTACGTCTATCTATGTCTTAAATACCAGAGGGCTTGCCGATGCGTTGACAATCTATAAAAAAAGAGAACCTTCTGTATAAGTTAGTGAAATTAGTTATTAAGCGTAGATCGTAAGTTATTTGTTTATATATTTTGTGAATGCCTATGAGGGTGGCATGTTTGATTAAACCCTCATTTAAAAAAAAATAAAGAGTAAAAAAAAAAGAGAACCTTGCTATCCGACTCGCTAGATAAAACACGAGAGAGAAATATACTTCCACTTCACGCATGTCTTCTATGAGGCCTTGGTACTTTCCAAAACGAGCCTGCCCATCCGTGTAGAAGTTATTGTGGGGCCCTCCCAAAGTAAATTGAAGAGAATAATTCTGATCTATAAACATTTAGAGTAGTCATATTGAATAAAATTCTAATATCTCTCAATGCCTAATTTTTTATAAGAACATTTCGTTATAAGACAGCATAGCACCTCCTACTTCACAAACATTCTAAAGGAAAAAATAATGTAATAAGATATGAAAAAGCTTCTAAAGTTAAGTCTTAAGATTCCTGGCGCTGCACGTTAAAGATTGAATAAAAGTATGAAAAGCGGTTGTTAAGTTTTCTTTTGAAATCGTGTTTTTTTTCAAAACTAATAAATAGTTGTAAAAAATTAATTTTACAAGGAAAAAATAACATGTTGGCTTCGCCACGGAATGTAGCCAACACATTCTACTTAATCACCGATTCATTGGCAAGGCTTACTGGAAGTTGTTTTTAACTACGCTAAACGATTAGCATGGGTGGGATACATTCAGTTCATTCATACAATTTAATACTACCTATCTTTGAAAATCCCTATAAAAATCTCAATGTTTAGCCTAAGACAATTTCAAATAAAAGACAGTGACAAATATCACAAAAAAAAGCTCTAAAAATGTTTCGCAACATAAACATGTAAAAGTATTAAGTGTTCACGTCGTAAAAAGCTTGCCTCTTTAGTCTGCTTTTTATTCCAAATAGGTATGCCTTTTCGTATTAAGTAATTTTAGGGGATAAATTAAATACACAGTCATACATAATATTTGTAATTTCCACTTTTCTCTTTTTATTATGTTTTATGAAAGAATCTCCATACGGTAGCGTGTAACCGAATAAGGAAGGGCAAAATAACAATATTAGCTATAAAAATATTTTTATCAGGAAAACATAACGGTGTTAATTTATGCGCCTTATTACGGTCTTTTGAATTTGTTACACGTTACAAAAAACGGCCGCCTTCATTTCAAAAAGGCTAACATAACTGTTATGAAGATACTCGAAAAGCCTCTTAAGAATTTAAAACAGCAATATTTTAGTTATGCCTTGATAGGACATTCAGGCTTGTCGTTTTCATTTGCTCTCTTTCGTAATGAGTGTCGTATGCAGATTAATTACACAATTTTGTTCAAGAACATACGTTGCGTAAATAAAATGTAACGTTTCAAATTCTTAACCTGCGTATTCTATTACATTATAATTATTAACATAATTTAAAAAAAAATATTTGACTTCGCATAAATGGATTTATTATAGTTTTAAGTCTTTTTATAGGAGAAGCTGGCGGTTCACCTGATGTTAAGTGATAGCGACTCCCGTAGTAGATGCGTTGCCACTATTTAATTCTAGACGCAATGAGTGAAATCTTTGAGTCCATTATTTGTACGAAAAAGTAATGAGTAAATTGTAAGAAATAAAATTTTACTGCCACAGTTCAAATAAAGCTGACCGTAAATTTAGCCTTGCGTTGATTATGAGTGGCCAATTTTATTGAAGATGAATTACGTACAATAGAAACAGATTTGCCTCACACCTACCGAATCCCTCTTAAAGCCTTTCAATGGGCATCTAAATTAGATCGGATTGACAGGTCCTAAAAGGGACAGGAGAACTTAATTGGAATATCAGAAAAATAATGATAAAATACGACACGCCATCCCATTTACATTTATGATACATATTCCGCTCATAATGTTAAACAAATATTTAACATTACAAAGCTTCCATTGACAGTTTGCTAACGTTCGGAAGTATTCAAGAAAGTTTCAGAACTTAGACATTTTTATTACTATTCCTTTATTGGATCATTTCATTCATCCATGTAAATACATGTACGAATGAGCGACCACTGTAGACGTGATAATTGCCTTCTATAGTCGAAATATGCATATTTCTATGTATTAGAAAACGTGTGAGTTTCTAAAATATTTTTCTTGACGACATATTTCAACATGATTTTAGTTCACTTAAAGCATACAAAACTTTATAGAAGAAAATAAAAACGCGGCATTACGACTATAATATCCATCTTTACGTGAAAATTAGAACTCTAGACTCTGTGCGTTTGTCTTCGCGTTTTTATTTGAGTTCTACTTTGCTATAAAGTTTTCACGTTGAAATATTTTAACCGATAATTAAAAAACTTTTAAACTACTGCAAAGATAGCTATAATTTAAGTCCGTGTCTTTAAATAAATACGAGTAAATTGAGCATAATAATAAGCAATTTAGTTTCAAATATTTGTTAATGCGTTAAATGTTATTTATTCTTTTTTTTTTCATTATTTTTCATATTATTTTTTGTTTCATTGATTGTTTTAAGAACAACGTCACAACTTCAGAGGCGTCATTCCGTACCACTTTACAATATACAAATTTTGGACGAATAAAAATGTCGCTAGATTTCATATTTGCTTGCGAAACATGAAAAAATTCTTGCCGCACAAACGCAATGAAGACAGCATCTGCAGTCTTTTAAAGAATTTTTAAAGTGCGCTGCCAAAGCACTAAGCTCTCAGTGCCAAAACGTCGTGACATATGCAAAAATCTGGTCGGTGTATCACTACTCGAAAAAGAAATTTCACAAAGAGTATACTTATTTATTGAAAATAAAGCGTCATGGTAAAAATAATAAACGTAAAATATATCAATTTTTACGTGTTACTTTAAATAGAGGTAAGAGATGTTTTATTCAGTTTACATTTATTAACGGTACCAATGCTGCTCTGTTTGCTTTTTCGTTTCCAAAAAATGTTTTTTATAATCTTAACCTAAAATCAAATCAAATCAAAAAAGTTAAAAATTTAATTTTAACTTTTGAATTTATCTAAGAGATATGAAATTGTTATATAAATCAGTAGAGCCGTTGCACGAATGTGTAGATAGCCTACTTTTTTCGATTCTCTGAAATTTTACAAATTTGCGGCTTATAGGCTGTTCGATTTTAAAAATCCGGCTAATAATCACAGTAAAATAAATCAACTTATGAAAGTCTTACATCACCTTTTTACAAGATTTCATATTCTACTCTTCTCATCAACGCGACCTACCACACATAGCAATAATAATGAAATATCTTTATTCACATAGACGCTTGCACGTTCTTATGAAACGTCAAAATTTTACAAGAAATTAACACGTTCGTAAGTTACCACCGGTTCGGAAAGTAGTTTCTGTTGAGAAGAAACCGGCAAGAAACTCAACAGTTGCTCTTTTTTAAAAAATCAGTTTACAATATAATAGTACAGGTACAATAGTCTTGTTTTAGCCTACGTGAGTATCAACAGTATTAACCCCACACATTGGTGTCGTCAAGATATTCGGCAATAGTATAATAGGCTTTAGCCATAAGTGTACTTTAAATTTTTCGTTTAAATTCATCAAGTGGCAGACTTAACATCGACTGTGGGATTTTATTATACATGCGCACACTTTGCCCCATGAACGATCTGTTTACTTTTTGTAGGCGAAATAATGGCGTAGTTAGTTTGTCCTTATTTCTGGTATTTAGTTTATGTCTGTCACTATTCTTTTGATAATTATTAATATTCTGTTTAACATACAAAATATTACAATAAATATATTGAGACGCAACAGTGAGTATATTAATCTCTTTAAAAAGATCTCTGAGTGTATTCCGGGCTCCGATGTTATAAATTGCTCGGACAGCTCTTTTTTGAATAATAAATATTGAATTTATATCAGATGCACTACCCCACAACAAAATGCCGTACGACAAGATGCTGTGAAAATAACTGTAGTAAACAAGTCTGGCAGTGTCGATGTCTGATAGCTGCCTAACCTTCCTAATTGCAAAAACAGCGGAGCTTAACCTATTCGCAAGAGATGATAGATGGGGACTCCATTGGAGCTTTTAATCTACTGTGATTCCCAGGAATAAAGCGGACTCAACAGGATTAAGGGTTACTCTATTCAATTTTAAGCTAAAACTTTGCCTTCTTACGTTGGGAAGGGCAAAAAGAAGGCATTTAGTTTTTTTAGCATTTAACACCATATTATTAATGGTAAACCAGTGGAGGATACGCGAAAGTGCACTATTCACGTCGTCATAATTCGATACATTTCGGTCAACCTTAAAAATAAGCGATGTGTCGTCAGCAAACAGTACAACATCACATAACTCACTGGCATAAAAGGGGAGATCATTTATATATACTAAGAATAATAATGGGCCCAAGATCGATCCTTGTGGGACACCCATATTCATGGGAGACCCTGCGGAATTTACATCATTTATAGATACTTTTTGAATTCTATTATTAAGGTAAGAAGCAATGAGATTGAGGGCGATGTCACGAATGCCATAATAATCAAGCTTTAGAAGGAGGGTTTTGTGATCCACGCAGTCGAAAGCTTTTGAAAGGTCGCAAAAAACACCTATTGTATCTTGCGACCCTTCCCAGGCGTTATAAATATGTTTGACAAGTGCGATACCCGCATCTGTTGTCGATCTGCCTTTAGTGAATCCATATTGCTCATTGTGAAAAATTTTGTTCATATTAAAATGTACTAAGAGCTGATTTAAAATTAGTTTTTCAAAAATTTTACTCAGAGATGGCAATATGGAGATAGGTCTGTAGTTTCCTGGATAATTTTTATCCCCACTTTTGAAGACGGGGATTATCTTACTAAATTTCATAAGATCTGGAAATATTCCAGATTCTATGCAGTTGTTAAAAATATTAGCTAAATGTGGTTCAATACATGGCATTATTGTGGTCATTAATTTTATGGACATGCCCCATAAATCCCCTGTATTCTTAAGATTAATAGAATTCAAAACTTTTATAATATCATAAGTATCTAAGTGATTAAATTTAAATGTGTGGGGACAAAAGGTAACAGTATTTCTTAGAACGTTAATTGCATCTATGGGAGATGATTTTAATGTACATGTGACATTAACTGCAATTTCTGAAAAATAGCTTTCAAAATTACTTGCAATTTCATTATCTGATGTTATGGGAGTATTACCTATAACTAGTTTTATAGGTTCCCTGAATATCTTGGGTCTTCCAGATATACGGGTACAATACCTATTATGAAATTGAGTAGAGGTACACGGTAAATGTAAAACCTTAATGTAAGTTATATATAAGAATTATGAAAACAAGTAAATGGAAAACTTAAATGTAAGTTATATATAAAATTTTGTTATTACATATATAACTAAAACTGTCCAAGAATATAAAAGTGTCGAATATACACGAGTGCTTCTCCGACCCATTTTCGGATGATTTACGTTTATTACATTTAGAGAGTAACCGAAATCTCCACTAATTCTTAATCCGATTCGGTACAACGAAGAAACATTTAGATAAATCAGCTTATTAAAATACGGAAACATAACCATCAAAATATCTTGTTTATAACAAGAACAATGTAAAAAATGACACCAAACTCGGCACTTTTCGATTTAAATATTTCGAAATTTGACGACAACTCACTATTTTGTCACACCTAGCATCTGTTGTCCGTTTCAAACCAACGTGGACGGTGTCAATCCATAATTTAAGCAAAAGAACTCGGGTTCTCTAGCATGTCTTTAAATAACGGAATTACACATTACCACCATAAACAGGATATGAGAAATTAGAGTAGTTTCAACTTGAGAGAAAGGTTTCTTTTGCGTTTTGCGTTAACTACAACCCTTTACACTTATGGAATACCCAACCTAAGCATCAAAGACTTAATATCAAAAACAAGTTTGTACTTTGAAAATCTCTCCATCTATGTTTATCTTTGAGATGCAGGAATAATTAAAATATATGCAAAGTTAAACACATACATAAAAAAATATAAACATCCGAATTGTTAACCTCCTTCTTTTTGAAGTCGATTGAAATATTATTCTTATATTAAAATAATTTTATTCATGTATTTAGAGAAAACAAATTTTTGACCCGTCATTTCACTTCAACAAAACAAATGGTGCATCTGATTTTATTCAAAGAGGCTTATCATTAAGTGTACGTGATATTTCAGGCGGCGAAGACAGCGTCTGCAGCCGCTTAGGAAATTATTTAATGTACTTTTCTCAGTAATGGCGTAGAACAATCTTATTGCCAAAATGTCCTTTTTAAGCTCTCATTTTGAATACGTTAAAAGGCGCTCAGTATTTTTTTGTTTTAAGCCCTTGAATTTACCTTAAAAACAAATAACAACG
The DNA here is from genome assembly GCA_933534255.1 of Iphiclides podalirius. NCBI lineage: Eukaryota > Metazoa > Arthropoda > Insecta > Lepidoptera > Papilionidae > Iphiclides > Iphiclides podalirius. The sequence goes on from OW152830.1 coordinate 5,583,845, forward strand.
TTTACAGCTATTGAATTTTGATTGACATATCCAAATAAAAATAAAAAATCCCGAAATCTCTGATAAAAAAACATTAAAAAGCATTAGATTATCACATTAACTGTAACTTAACATAAACTTATTCATAAGTTTAACCAAGCACAATCATTAAGTTACGTTACGGTCTAATTTCAACTGCGCGATAACTCTTACAGTCTCAATCAAACAAAGAAGGGCTTTTTTAAATTGCCACTCACGATGACAAACAAAGCACCGAAAAATTTAATCTATTTAATATTTAGAGATGAGCAATTAATGCACAGTCACGTCTCAACACAAACAATATCAAAGCTCTTCGGAAGGAATTACGACAAGCAAAGGGATTAATTTGAAGAAAACAATTATGTAGAGTTAAAAGAGGAACAAAGAGTAAGTAACTAGATCAGTATGGAAGTTACGACATAGAAATGATGGTTAAGGTTTAATAGTTTCTACAGAAATTAATTGAATTAAATTAATTCCAACCATCCATAACTTCCATGTTATATTTTAACAGATTAAGATTTTTGCGAAATATTTTTATTTCAAACCTATGTATCCGATTAAATTACGTTTTATAAAAATTCGTTGTTAAGATATAGAGAAGCGGTAAATACTGGCACGACGTTGAACTGTTTGATGGGTGTTAAATATTCTATTCAATCTCTATTCTACGATGTTATCAGATTCTGTCTCATAAAAACTAAGAATTTTCCAAGCTTATTTATGAGTTTTTGAATGTAATATTTACTATCTTAGTTAATGTTAAATTCATATAATTTTTATGCACCTTCACATTTTGCAAACAATTCGTAAACTAATAATTTCATAAATAAATGAAAACGTTTCCTTTTAATGTTTAAAAATACGGGAAAACGAATTTATACGTAATTACGTTCCGAGGAATTTAGGGCGTGTGAGTGTATCCATCAATCATAATTTATTATCCCAATGTTATCGCATCGCTACATAACCGCTCCTTTCTGAAACACTTTAATAAAACAAAGTTACAGGAAAGGAAAATACAATCGAGTTTTAATCACGGCTTAAAAATTTTACAAATTGAAGTGGAAATGTAAAAGTTGCCACATTTCACAAAAATTAAATCAGGATTAGTTTTGATGTTAGCCAACGACGTAATAAATGCTTATTGTTTAGATTTACGCTTCAAGAATGAAAGTCGTACTCATGAAGCTACTAATACTAGTTGAATAGGTTTTTTTTATGGAGATAAGGGGCAAACGAGCAGGAGGCTCACCTGAAGGTAAGTGGTTACCGCCGCCCAGTTTTTGACCAAAAATCCATGGTTATGACTTAACGCGGTAAAGAATGGATATGATCAATCAAAAACAAACAATAGTGTCAATGACTCGCAATCAATACTCAACCACAGTACAATAATAAAAATATGAATAATTGTACGTCCTACTGAGATTCTTTTGCGTAGTACACCGTTAACTCTAATCAGTAGCTAATAGTTATAAATTAAAGATAATATATATTTAATTTTTTTTAACGGTAAAGAAAGGTTGATCGCCCCTGCCAACATTCACAACATAAGAAGAATGTACAAACAAATAAAGAAAATCCTTTCCTTTACATTATTTCATAAAAAATGTTAATTAAAAGTTAGTTAAAATACTACAAATTAAATTAGCATTACAGCCAAAAATTACACTTTTGACTCGTCATTACGTTTATACAAAACTCCGCTATAAACACGATCTTATAAATTATAATCTACGATCCCTTTATCATATAACACAAGCAAAGAAAATTAGATTACTTGATAATGTGTGAATTCGGGAAACTTAACAAACATTTTTCATATCAGACATGTTATAACAAAACACTAAAAAAAAAAAGATCAAAATAATCAAAAAAAAATATTTTACAGAAAAAATGAAAATTCAATACAAATTAATACAGATGAAAGTATATGTACAACGCATACATACATAGCGAAAACAATTAATTACATATATATACAAAAACATATCTTCATTTTTGACGACCCGAATGGCGTAATGGGTAGTGTACCTGCCTCCTGCGCCAGAGGGTGTGGGTTCGATCCCCACTACTATTACTACTAAATATTGTGTGATGAACGCTAACAAACTTTTGAACTTTTGAATTTTCGTCGTTTCAAAGTCCCACATACAAAATGTTCCAATCTAAGTCAGATTTTAGAGACCACAGAAATTATGGAAATAGGTCTGTTGGACGTTTTAAGTGGACACACCTATTTTTGTACGGTGTACTAAATATGTCTTGTAAGAATTCGTGGCAATACCAATGTACCAGTATTCGTTATGCCCACTTGATGTGCTTTACGCACTGAAACCTGATTTCTGGGGATGAGTACTCATATCGCGTGATGGTTGAAAAACAAATGATCATTTCCAAATAATCAATTAGTCTAAATATCTTAGAAAGATATTAAATTCGCTTAAATAACTCCTACTTATAACATCTGAAAGATATGTCAAAATTTAACGATTTGAAAATGACCGTTAATTAATAATTACAGTATATGCGGTATACCTGATAAAGTTATACATATAAAAATCGAGGTGTTTATGTGTTTTCCCTATAGACTCCCTAGAGCCTTGAGCTGAACTGACTGAGCTAGCGATCGATGTTATTGATCCATTGTAATTAGAGTACAGCAACGAGCCTAGTGGAAAGGTTAGAGAAAACATCGTTACAATATTAGTACATATGGAATAATAAAAATTTTGTTATGATATTGATAGCGTCCAATCATTGTATACGATTTTTTCAAGCCTTTAAGGGTGTTCTGTGACATAGTAAAAGATAAGGTTACATTTACCTGCATCAAATATTCTTGTGATACACAAAGCTCACGGGCGGTGCTTCATGGTCTAGACTTTAAACGAGCCCTAGTTCTGCGATGAACTCACTGGGATTAGTAACACTTTTGTTTTAATTACGAATTTGAAAAATATCAATGGCAGGCATTTAATACTATATGTAGCGCAATAAATTGAAAATGAACGTTAATAACCCAAAGGCGTGGGTGTCAAGAAAAAATCCCAGTGATGAGTTGTCGAGCCCCTACAGACAGGCGTGCACTACATTCGCGTTGTTAACACAGGCCCGAGTTTACGTTAAATACCACACGTGACCTATTTATAACGTTTCCTTGAAAATCATTTTGCAAAAGCGTTTTTAGTTTTAAATTATGAATATTTACTTATTTTTCTTTTATTAAGCCGTTTTAGCTTAGAAGCCATGGCTTAATCATCCACTATGAAGCCAAGAGAAACCCAATGGTTTATAAGGCTGGCCCACCGCTCCCAATGGTTTAATTAAGCCTACTCTGAATGCACGCTGAGAAGATGGGGGGACAGGTCGAGGGTGGTAAATAAGCAACCACTCTTATGATCTTCTACATCCGAGGTGGAGTTTTCTACAACAAAAAGAGAAACCAGAACAAAAGACGGACCAGGTCCACCGCGGGGCCTAGGAGACTTTCTGGTTATCAGCATTGGTTCTCCTGGATCCTATTTTCTCTGGTCAGCGAACGCGGAGAAGTTCGTTGGCCGTGCAAAGTGGGCCGAGTAGGAAGGTGCGCCAAATGCTCCAGCATGCTTTACCTGGAGGAGAGAGGAGCTGCTTGAACAAAAAACACGGTTAATAATACTATCATATCGAGTTAGTTACAAAAGAACGAGTTCTATCTACTTCTAAACATTAAATTATTGCTAGATTTACAAATTAAACATGGTAACTTACGAACGTGTTAATTTTTACGTAAAAATTTGACGTTTTATAAGAACGCGCAAGCGTTTATGTGAATAAATATATTTTTATTTGATTTGATTTGAATACCGCCTGTGTTTACACGTTAGTTTAAACTTAAAAAAAGCATTGCGATATTACTGCTAATAATATTATTATCCATCAACTTCTTTTTCATTACCTTTGTTTCGTTCTATTCTTTACCGTGATTAATAGGGAAGGTGTCTTAAAACAACGTGCTCATGTGCAACTGGTCTTCAACTAATACTTTTTTGGTTAGTAGAATTGTTTTTGAAAACTGGGCAGCTTCGTCTCTACATGAGATATCATTTTACAAAACCAATTCTACTGACGACTTTACTATCTATTGTATCTATTAATTATATTTGCATAAAACCCTAAATCCCACAAAATTGCACCTTTACGAGGCATCCCACCACAAGGCTTTTCCTAAAACCCTATCGTAGCTGTTTATAACGTAAAGTGTGATTGATTGTGAGTTATCTATCTCTGTGGCGTACACTAACCCTTCCTAACTGAAATATGGATCGACACGGTGCATTTGCTGGGATCAGGCGTGAGGGTGCGCTGATACGCTCCTCCGACAGACCCGCGAAGTGTTTGCACGCGTTCGTGATTAATGGATGCCGGCATCGTAAGATTAACTTCGAAGAGAGTAAAGTAAAAATAAATATCGTTAAATGACTACATATACATATTTTAAGTCTTAAATTATGGCTTTCATATATGTATAATCATAAAAGATGACTGCTTGTTTTCAGTGCTACAAGGTTGTTCATATTATATACAACTACGGAAAAAATTCTGTAACACATTTATTATTTTTAGAGCCTTTATATAAAAATTTTTGGTTTAAGAATGATCATGTATAAACAATATACAACAAATATCGAAATATACAAGCATACAATCGCGAATGAAAATGCTGTTAACTATGTTTTACCACATGCTTTATTTTAAGTTGCTTGGTTAAGATTGCTTATTTTTGCTAAATTAACGGTTTTTATGTTTCAAATATTTTTAAATCAATTGTTTAATGTCAATCAATTGTTGTTAATAACTATCGTAATTTGCGACACAGTTTGAAAACAAAATAACCGATACCAAATTTAGTTTAATGTCTGTAGAGATGATTTGAATATTGTATTAGCCATGGCTTTATATACGCATCATCTTTATTAAAAACATTATGTTAGTATAAGTATGAAACATAAAAAACCGACCAAGTGCGGCTCGGACTCGAGAGCACGAAGGGTTCCGTACCATTATCTACAGGGTGATTTTTTAGACAAAGTACTTACTTTGACATAATGTTAATCGAGCATTCAATATAAATATTTTGCCAAGAAATAACCAGAAAAACATCAATTCAAACATTGTTTGTTTATCACCATTATATTAAGTCACCCTATTGATAAGCGGTTTAGTAATTATGCGTTCAGCGAACAGTTTTAGTGCTCGTGAATAGGTTTTTGTATTGAGACGGAAGGCAGAAATTTCTAATAGGGTGCCATAATGTTTGAAAAAATAAAAAATAGTCTTTGAAAAAAAAAAATGAGGTCACAAATACGGAGGATCAGATTCAGATTAAGAAACAAATTCTGCATATGCCCTCTTAATATGTCCGTTGTCTATAAAATCACCCTGTACAAAAACGGCAAATAAAATCAAGCCTGTTGTTTGGGAGCCCCCGGCAAATAAATACATCGTCTATTAAAATTTAACCTGTCTAACTATCACGGTCATGAGGTATAGGCTGGTGACAGGCGGACATACATACAGACAGACAGACTGCGGAGGCTTAGTAATGCGGTCCTTTGGGGACGGAACCCTGAAAAAGGATAAAGAAGGATTTTTATGATTCATTACAATAAGTTCAGAACTTTTATTCTCCATTGTGCTTGAGCACCATTCCAAAGATCCATTGGACCCAAGTCAATTATCGCTGAAAGTTAGATTGTTTTAGTCCTAAGAATTGAATCAATTAAAGTATTACGTACCAACGGTAATTTTATTCGTTTCAATTTCAAGTCCAACTTAATTACCAACAATGAAGTTGAAATGTTAAGTTTATGGCAAAATCTTCAATAGGTATAGTAATTGGCGCTTATTATATTTATATTTTAAATATTTCACAATCATGTAAAATGTTTTTCATTCATTCCATCATAGTAACTTAATCTAATCACAACAGTTTGTTTTGTTTGTTTGTTTGCTTTTTTTTTTTTGACATTGCACTTTAGGATAACATTATCCTGTATTCTAAGGACGTTTTACAAACATAAATTGCACGTGGACAAACATCATGCGAAACAACTATCTGTGGGTCGCACAAATAGTTGTCCAGTGTGGGAATCGAACCCACGACCCCCGACGCCGAAGCCAATACCTTGGCAACGGCGCCACGGAGTCATCAAACAGTGTGTTTGTCGCACAAAAAAAATGTACACGGGTAATGTATGGTCTTTGTCAACCAGTTTCAAAAAACTTGGCTCATTGCCATTGTTTTCTCTTTGTATTATAAACGGTGGTATGTTTGTGTGGAAGCATAAACATTTATTTAAAATTCGGATACCAATTCATGAATATCAATATGGATGTATAGAATTATACTGGACAACAATCCTAGGATTATAAAATGTAATAAAAGCTGCAATTTTTGGTGTATACTCAAATATAACAAGAAATCTTATATATAAACGCAAAATACTGAATTCTGGATTATTAAAAATAATGTTTCATTAATGGTTGATGAATATACATTTTTATAATCTAATGGATAAAACATGCTAAAACTATACTACAACATTAACTTTTCTATACTATGTATAATCGTTGAAAAATAGACATAGACATAAACTTTTTTGATGGCAAAACATGCTACAAAAAATTTTACATTAACTTTTCTATACTATTTATGAATAGTTCATGTATATGTCAAAGAAAATAATTTCTCCTATCCTCTAATGTGATCGAAATATAGCGTGAAAATTTAATTTGTATACATTATCTATATCGATAAATAGACAACAGTAAAATGCTCCACAAGACAAAATCAGTAGACAGTAACTATGGTACAATCTGATAACTGGGTCGTTGCGTACAATATTTAATACGTGCTGGGGTGATTTATAAACATTCAAGTCATTCCGCTCACCTCTTATCCATAGTTGCTTAAAAGTAAGTAAGTTACTTTTAAGCAACGTAATTAGCCTTCTATACATTTATATCGGTTTTGTTATTTACTAAAAAATAAGGAATGTTTTATTTATTAAAAATCACGAATCAACGCTTGAAAATCTCTTATATACTTCAATTAATATATGAAGTAGAGAAGTGTATTCATATATAATTTTAATATTAAAATATGACTATGGTAATAAAAAGCAATTAATCATTCTGAAAATGAATGACAACATTTCATTTCTCACGATGCATCAATATATTAAAAGAGCGGAACGAAACGGTAACGTAAATAAATACAGTGTTGATTACCCCTTTGAATGTCAATGATGAATTCATTTCACTTCGGATTGGATAAAATTATTTTGAAATGAAATTCTTAGTCATACAATTATGCACATGGTATATCATACCTTCTGTACAAATAAATCATTAATATGTTTCCACTGTGAGAAACATAAAAGTAAAAAGGTTAAACTAAAAGTTACAGTTAAATATTGCATGATGAACAGTATTAGAAATAAAAAACCGTTCAAGTGCGAGTCGAACTCGCACGCCGAGGGTTCCGTACCTACCCATTATACCGCCATAATAAAATTGGTAAATATAATCACCACCGACTGGGTGGACCTAGCAAGTCTTTAGTCCCTATTAGCACCAAATATAAAAAGTATTTAAACCAACAAATAGCGGTGAAAAATTTAAAATTAAAATCTCATAATTTATTCATAACTTTCATACGGTCAGAACATTTAAGTGATCTGGTAGTAACTGTGCTTACTGGGGTTTCCTCAAAGCATTGAACACCAAAATATATGTGATGTTAATGTTAAATTAACTTATTTTATTCGGGCTCAGGCCGCGATCTCATTTAAAATTCAAGATAAAATCGTATTAAAATAATAATGATATAATAATAATAATACGATACAAAACATAATATTGAAAGTATCAAAAATTTCTTTGGAAAATTTAATTTAAAAAAAATTCCCGTAATCTCGAGTTTAAACGTTGTATAAACTAAGAAAGATAATTATGTAAAATCAATTGTATTTGCTGGTCCCTTAGACCCAGACAGTTAAAACCTGCCTTAAGATAACTACATTGCATCAGCAATTACTGATAAAAAGGATACCTATTCAGACTACACTATAATTATTATAATAGGAATTTGCTAATACAAATGAACATTTATTTTATTACATTCCGAACATATAAACTGTATTTATTTTAAAACCATTATGATAGATAATTACACGCTTGTCAACTCAATCAATTTTAATGAAATGTGAACTTAAATTTCTTAGAAGCTTAACTGCGTCCATCACTAATAAGAGAGAGTCTCCCGTATGTTAGACCACAAGAAAAAAAGTAGAAACTTGGGTCTACTCCCGCACGAAGAAGTCGGTAGAGAAGGAACGCACAAAGGTAAGCTCGAGTGGTAGCGAGAGCCAACGAGCTAATGCCAAAGTTCTGTCCAAATCTTCGGCTCGCTTTATGCGTGCATAATATAGATTTAATAATAAGCATTCTAAGGAGGCCGCATCCGATCCAGATTATTGACTGAACGACACTAATCTCCTTGTAAGAAATTTTCTTGTTCCAGAAGGAGATCGCCACGATCGTAGATTAGGGGGGAGGGATTTATGTTTGTATTAATTTATCAAAAAAAAATTATGATAGTTATATTTCGACCGACAAAACTATTGTTGTACAAGTTAGTAATGAGTAATGTATTGTAAGTCCTTTTATTTTAAATTTCAAATTGAATTGTGCTTTCGATTAATGTTTTGAACATATCAGTATCTAATCATATTTAGTATAAAACAAAGTCGTCCCGCTGTCTGTCTGTCCCTATGTATGCTTAGATCTTTAAAACTATGCTACGGATTTTGATGTGGTTTTTTTTTACTAGATAGAGGGATTCAAGAGGAAGGGTTATATGTATAAAAGATTGCACCCGTGCGAAGCCGGGGCGGGACGCTAGTTTAATATAAATCTATATTATCGTTTAAACGATGTCCTCGTCTGTCTATGAAATATTCCTAGACCATAATTTTATACTTTGCGTTAATACGAATGAAAAATTTGACTTTATTTGTGCAAAGTAAATATTGAACTGTAAATATTTATATTATAATAAATTATCTGATTTTTGCTCACCAAGCTCACCTTTAAGATGTTATATTTGCAAACGTCAGTCGTTGTAAATTTTACCCAGGATACAGTAAAAACTATTAAATTCCTATTGGATCTAGACAATAATCAATGAAAATTCATATCGAAACTCGTTCTAGTTCCACACAAATCTTTTTCAAATAAAACTCAAGTGAGCGGGCTTTCATAAATCATATGTGGCGCGATTTTCAGAAAGGAAGTTCTTTCAAACTGTGCTCGGTCGGACATCGGTCGCTTGATGGATGTCTCTGTTTGTCTACTTGAATGATTTTCGCTTCTTCACTAACAATTGCCAAAATTTATGCTGAAAATTTTCAACAGTCATCATTCTAACTTGTATTATTATTACGCACATCGCACCATTACATCGATATATTTTATTAAAAAACAACCCTTTCTGTAGTATTTTTATATCGAATCGTGCATGGATTAATATTTAATAATTTTATTCTGAATATTAATGGATATTTTGTAAATAACAGCATTGTGCGTGTAGACTACAAAAAATAAGCACAATTTGAGATGGAATTTAAAACTTTTCACCAAGAAGATCTGTTAAAAACTTTATGAAGCTTTAATAGATAACATATTATCTACACTAAGAATAAAACTAAGTTTTTTGTATGATGCCTAATCGTAAAAGGCTAAAGTAAGGGTTCAAAACAACAATAATATAATAGTAGTGGTTCTTAATAATTACAGCTTGACGGTTGTCATTTCAAAATCACTTGCTTTGCATTTGTTGTACCACGCGGTGATAATATTAAGAGATTAATGTAATAAGAATAGATAGCGTTGGCTTAAGGTTACGTTTTATGTGAAACAATATTTGGTTGTAGTTTTTGTCGTTCACTAAGAGCGTAAAACAAGCCTAGATTGAATAAAGAAATATTGATTTTGACTGACTTTGACTATGAGGAGAAATACTACTAAATTCCGAAATTTTATAAAGAGACAAGGTGAGTAAATCTTGAAAATCAGGTGAAGTTTTCCATTTAAAAATCTTAACATAGTCTCTAAACAACCATTTTTATTAACGAAACCTATTTCAAATATCTCGCTCTGTATTCATTTTATAGTTGACTTTCAGGAGTTCCTTAAGTATCTCCGGATCTCAAGATCCAATACCAATGAAATAAATATGGGACCACATGAGAAGCATCACCTTTCAAATAAAAAAATCATCAAAGTTGCTTAACTCAGTGGAAAGTTATGAAGTAACAAACATAAAAAAAAATACATTCGAATTGGGAACCTCCTCTTTTTTTGAAGTGGGTTGAAGAATAAGTAATGTTATTCTATTTTCAAAATGTAAATTTAATAAAGTCTACCACACAAGATTTACTTTAAACGTTAAGGTTATGATTATGATTTTATTTGTCTTACAGAAACAAACTTAGATAACAGCTTATATGATAGGGAGGTTATTGATGCTCGCTATTAAATAAGACGCGAACATAGCTCCTGTAGTAAGTTATCTGGTGGTGGAGTATTGTTGCCTGTTATAAAGATATTTCATTGCAAGAAAAAAATCATCAAAGCTTATGGCAATGTAAATTTTATATTATTACAACTTATATCAAAATTAAATGTCTATAGCATCTGGGTACGTTAACCCAAATTATTGGATTGAAGCAGCGTCGTATTTTCCGACCATGTATATAAAAAACTAAAAATTTTTCTCATTGTACAGACTAACACTAAATTAAAAATTAAACCAATAATAATATTTTTACGGTTAAAAAAACAATTAGTTCGGAACAATACATTACACTACACTAACTCAATATTAAAATATTCAGTTTTATTCCTCTTACATACTCTTCCAACGGATATATAAATTTAAAACATAATTTTCCCACTTTATCGATATAATTATTTCCTTTCAATATTTTTATGAAAACTAAATAGAATACTATTCTTCCTGTTGATTTTAACAATTTAAATCTTGAGATCATTCTACATTATCAAGACATAAGAATAAAGAATTGACTGTGTTAGTGACAAAATAACAATGAATAATATACAATGGACAAAATCCCAGTACGGCCATTCATTCCGCATCACCAGGGATTTGGTTGATTATATTTTCTACTAGCGACAGAGCGGGCCGCAGAATGTTTTGGAAAATACATTGAAACATCATATTATATTAAAATATTACAGTTATTTGCTTTACAAGTATACATGCACCAACGTCTAGACGTTACGGAAGGAGAGTATAAAGCTAGCTTTAGTCTCCTTCCGCTTGCTCTTCGAGGCTGCGTGGGGCTCATTAAATGATTCCTCAAGGTCTAATCACAAAATTCTTTGCCGCCGCTCTGCATTCAATGGAGTTGCTTTTAGCTACTAAGTTGTGTTTTTAGGTTCGTGAAAAGATTTAAGTCCAAAACTGATGAATAATTCAGCCGATGAGCTGGATGGAGTAGAAATTCGAAACCACATTTACGAAACTTACCCATGAATATTACAGACTAGTGAGCGTGACACATTAATCTCAAATGGTTCGATTTTATTTCTATATTCAAACAAGTCAAAAAAAAAAAAACAATAATCTTATTTTCTGAAGCAAAACTTCGAAGAAAATTAGCTTAAAATTTTTGACAAAGAGAACAAATAATTGTTGAATAACATAAACTGATACGAATACATCGTGAAAATCAGTTAGGAGAAAATATTGCCACTCGAAATTCTCAAGAGATATCTCGAGTATCTTGATAACAGTTACGCAGAGGCTCCTTTGAAATGAAGAGAGCAATATTACGTGAAATGTGATATGACAGGTAACAAAATCAGAGGATAGGATAATTAGGCCCTTTGTGTGTTACGTGAGATAAAGTCTCACCGTTTTAGTAATAACAAGGTGTACAAATTTATGCAGTGAAAAGTAGACAAAAAACAAATTTTTATTTTCCTTGTATATGATGGCAACTGAAAGAAATAAAATATAAAATAAAGATTATTTTGTATCCCGTAAACGTGAAAGCTTACGGTTATTTATTAATCAGTTTATCAAAAGCTATTAATAACGAAAAACATTAAACATTTTTATATATTTTAAACAAAGGGTTGTGCGTAGCGTTTGAAAGTTAAGAAATAAATAGTATATATATATATATATATAACAAATACCATATATAAATTAACCTTTCATGTTATGTCGATTATATTTTTTATAACAGATTTTATGTATCGTTGCATTACATTAATAACGATACACTGTTTTAGGCACTTATCGAAGTCTTTATGTCAATGAAGTCGGCATCGAAAAATATTTAAGATTCGTGCTAATAAATCAGTAGGCTTTGTTCCATACCGAAGCAATTTTTTTAAATGTAGTTTTTTAATTCTTTATTACGGTCAAGGAGCCAAAAACATGGCTCTACTACAATTTCAAACTTTTACTTCAATAAAATTGTTTCGGTGTGTGTTTCATGAAAATTTACTCAAATACAATACAAATAATGAATCCTTCTTGTTTTAACTTACGGTAAAGATCAGACCCAAAAGCAGGAGTCCCAAACCAGCGTCTTCATAGAATTCGTCAGAGTGCTGGCAATGAACCTTAAATCGTAATCTTTTTACAATATTGGAATGTTATAACTTTCAATACAGATTATTTAATCAATTCTGAATCCGATTATCTGTCAACGTAACTACCACAATTAATCTGCGGTTCATCATATTGCGCTGTTCACAAAATATTCTGACAAACACTGCCGAATTGGCTATCGCATTGTCGATTATATTTTTTTTTATTATCCTTTTTATTATTTCATATAATTAATTACGCGAATACTACAAAATACGACGTGTGCTGTCAAAAAATTTAACTGATAGTGAATTTTTGCTTTGCTATTACTTAATTAATAATGTTATACGATGGGTAATTTTTTTTTACTTTATACAGAAATGTCCAAACGACACTGCCATGATACATATTTTGGATAAACACACTTTTAAACAACGATGCTTGCACTTTTTGATCTACGAGCAGTAAAAGTAATACACTAAACTTGATTTTGATCATTTAGTATTTTATTTAATTGTAATACTTGGTGTAATAATACAATTGCAGTAAGGCTACGGAGGTTATACTAATAAAAGATTCAGAAATGGTAAGGAATAGTATTTTGTAAAAGAAATATTCGCTTTTATATTGGCTCAACAGACATTGAAGTAGTTCATTTTCTATTCGTAATAAGAAAGTTTCTTCGGATACATCTGAATGAATGGATGTTGAAGGATATGTTGAGCTGAGAGTAATTAATTAACCACAGAACTCGAAAGCTTGTTACGCTGCTATTGCCAATCAGGATGAATAAGGAAAGTTCAGTAACATCTTTGTTTCCTACAAAAGTCTCTGTTATCTTTATAAAACAATGCAAGTGAATATTTGAATATGACGACCCTAATGGCGTTGTGGGTAGTGTACCTGCCTCCTGCGCCAGAGGGTGTGGGTTCGATCCCCACTACTGGAAAAATATTGTGTGATGAACATGGTGTTTTTCTAGTGTCTGGGTGTTTGTATATGTATAATATGTATTTATTTACAAAAGAAAAGTATGTTTAAGTATGTTTATCAGTTTTCTAGTACCCATAGTACAAGCTTTGCTTAGTTTGGGACTAGAAAATGTTGTGTACAAATGTGTCCTAAATATTTATTTTATTTGTTAGCAGGTAACCATTTTTGAACAATTCTTACTCGCCATTTTCTTTATATGTTACATAATATTATGCACTCGCCATTTTCTTTATATGTTATATAATATTTGTTTAAAGTTTAATTATAAAGAGCAATAAAAGTTAGTTTATTACTCTTTATAATTAAACTTTGAACAGTTATTGGCGTTTATTCGTCATTACTAACAAAAATTAGATACTATATCATATATAAAAATGTTACTATTGATGCATCTGGAGTGCTTAATTTACAGTTTAAAACAATGCATTACGATTTTTTAGTAAAAAACTTCATTTAATTAAAAAAATTTAATTAACAATATAATATAATAAGCTTCCCAAGGTCAGTCACACAGATGAAACAAACAGATGTATTCCGTCCAAGATGATTTTGTATTAAAAGACTTTTCCCTTTAAAAGCAGAAAAATTACGCTCCCACCGCTCGGCAAAAACCACAGAAAGGACACTACGGCTCCGCATACTAGGCATGCCGTAGATTTTAGCAATTTATTCTAATAATTTTAGATTGTTATGACACGATATTTTAGTAATTTAGTTTGTGTATAAAATATTTTTCTGTTTAACATACGATATAAAAATCTGTTATAATAATTATGTAACTAAACATTTCAGAAAATTTATAAACATTTATAATATGGATATGCAGAAAACACATGGTAAATCAAGCAGATAAATAATACAATCTATGCCTTAGTACAGTATGATTTTTAGGCTACATATATTCAAACAAATAGGAATTATTTATATTAGGCTAAATATTGATGTTTAAGCGCAATTAGAAACTAGGCGGCTAGCTGTTATCGTATTACGTTGTGTACATGACAAATGTCTTTTTGCTTCAAACGGGCTTCTGTAAATATTTTCAGCGTCCAAACATGAAGACATCGCGATAATTCTTTGATTAGGTTTTTATTTTATTTGTTACCCAATAAGATATGTTTTCTTATAATGAGTCTATAGTAAAAAAATCTTAGAAATCGTCTACCGAAATGAACTAATCCAATGACCCTATATTGATTCTGGTAACGCTGAGACTGCTAGAATGAGTACTAGAATCAATATTTAGAGGATTTAATGAGGAAGTTGTCTCTCTAAATTTAAGGTTCACAGATGACCTTGTGTTAATAGCTAAAACCCCAGAAGAAATAACTAAAAGAATAAACGATCGAATGAGGGTAGGGTTAAAACTAACTAAATCCGAAAAAAGAAAAAAACGAGTAAATGCAAACGGAGAGACAACCACCCTAAAGGAAACAACCAAATTGATTATATGAATGCAATGCGCAAATAACTTGAAAGAAGAAATACCATTGGCTGGAGGAGACACTAGGGTTTGATAAAGATCATGAAAGATGAAAAACTTCATACCAGTTTCATGTACGGCAGCCAAACATGGACCTTATCACAAAAGATGACTAGCAAACTTGCAACCTGCTAACACGCATGATAAGGGGAAACGACAAATGGAGGTATCCTAGAGAAGGTAAAAGGAAAAGATGCAGATCACAAAAAAGATGGAATGATGAAATAATGCAAATGGCAGGCCTCAAAAATATATGAGTGGAAACAATTGGGGGAGGCTTTTACCGACTATAAAATAGATCTAAAGAGTAATAAGTAAAAACAAATTTTGAAGAATAAGTGAAATACAAATAAAAGACTAGGTAAGGTTTGAACGTAAGTCTTTCATGTATTGTTGTTCTTCATACGATTTTAACATTGATTAAGTAAAGATAGTTGACAACCGAATGTTTTATAGGACGGTTTGTAGTTTCTTGACAAAACATTGATATTTTTTTTAACATGAAAAATTGTGAAACGAGCAGGCGCTTCACCTGATATTCAGTGAATACCGCCTATGGACATCGACAACAACTGAGAGCTTGCAGCGGCGTTGACAACTTTTAAAAAGTGGGCCACGGTTAACTCATTCACCAGACAAAATGTGAACGTACTTGCACTTCACGCTAGTCTTATGTGAGGCCATGGTACTTCTCCGGGTGAACCTAGCCATTCGTTCAACAACAGAAGCTGTTTAATTCAACTAAAGCGGCTGATCATTAATATTTCAATTAATTTGATTTTATTTAGCATGATAATTTAAATATCTTCTGAGTATAAATGTTGAAACGTAAGTAAACTTTGATTTAATCAGTCAGAGTACTTACTCGGAAATTCAAACGACTTTTGAGTTTCCTTTAAATACTTTTGATGTCAGGATTTCCAAGTTTCTGTTGCTATTGTGCCTTGAGACTCTTGAGCAGTATTTCGGAAATTAAAAAGTTAAAATGAATGTTTTGTTATGTAAATGTGCGCTATTAATACATAAAATATATAAAATTTGTCCACTTTTTAGGAGCCGAGTTTACAAGCATACGTGTAGCTTTATGAAGGTTTTTGTAGAAATCTTCAAAAATTGTGCATCATATAACTTTTCATTCCTGAATTTAACTTATTACATTGGAATGTTCATGACTCATTCTCCTAATGGTTCATTTTAATGGAAGATCAAAACTCTCATTTAAATATTCTGCAAATCCAGTATCCGCACGTCTGACACGGTACCTTATCGTTGCTGTATGTTGAAAAATTTTATATTATTTATTGGTATTGAATAATTTTATAACTGCCTATTGAATAATTTTTATTTTTATGTATATTTGTATATCACCTTATTATCTTCCATTTAATTTGATTCAATGATAACACGAATAAATCAGAGTTATGAAAGGAAATGCCATAAGGTTTCATAATCAAAAGGTAAATGGGTAATGACGGCGCATGCTACGAGAAACGAGTAACCAGTATTTTGAGAGTTGAGATATTACCTGAAATTATTCCTATAGCAAAAAGCTAAAACGGTAAAAGAACTACCGAATATAAAGCCCGCTTATAGCTCGCCAAGCATCAATGAGTTTCTTCCTACGGCCCACAGTAAAGAATCAATTCTCAGTTCCGTGGGGCTCAAGTCTTCAAACATGGTGTGATATTGGACGTGAAGATACGCCGAAATAGTCCCAGTTCTGCCCATCCGAATTGAATACGCAGCCTGCCGTGCCGTACCAGCTCTGCATTGAAGATGAATTTGCCTACGCGAAATAACTTTCCTAAGTAGGTAAACATAATCTTTAAGTCAAAAACACCAGTGCTCCTAACAGCAACCGGTATATACATGACCTGGACATTTGACATGATCTTCGTCTTGTTTATGTCTTCGGAGGCACTTTTGAGATCCTTGTGCTCGGTATTTCTTTGCGAAGTTCGCAATGATACAAACAACTGAGGATCCAGTGTAACAAACATAGCTCTGAAGATTAGTAAGCTGAAGTGGCAATAGGTCGGCCATATAGCTCGTAGAACTGATAACCGATGGGGTAGACAGGTTCTCAAGTAACAGCCTCCTATAGGCCATCGTAGTGTCCACTAGAGAAAGTGTCGACCTGTGCAAATGTGTCGATGGATGTGGGTGGCTCAGTGTCGTGCTTCGTGGTAGTCCGTGGGGAAGGCAGTGGACTAGAATAGACTCAAATGATGAATAAGATGGTCTATCATATTATTAACATACTACTTATCCACAGAGTCCGAGAAAGTGTTTATATTCCGAGAACTATTTTTATGAAGTCAACAGAATGAAAGCAGCATCAATCATCAAAAATGAAAAAACTCCACCTTTTCCTCGTTTTTTAATATTGTTTTTTTTTGTTATTATTATTGCGTTTATTTAAACATCGAGTGCGATAGTACTCCAAACTTCTAAAAATATATACGTAATGTATTAAAACCATGTGAAGCATTATAAAGCACATAAATGATAAGTGAAATGGGTGTGACAAATGTGAATTTAGTTGTTGTTTAATAAAGTACTTGTGTGAAAATTAACTCACCCTGAGTCAGTCTAATAAATTACAGCCACTTTGTTATTCCGTGCGTATTAGTTACTAATATCGTACACCATTATCTTCTTTCATTTAATTTAAATACTTATTGAACTTTTAGTATTGATTACATTAGTACACGCATGTAATAGGAACCTTTTGATATAAAAAGAGGAAAATAATCTTTTTGAATGTAAGTTCGAAATTGAACCATTTTGAGTAGTATTTGGGTATCACATATAATTTATACAAGGATGCAGTTTGTAAAAATATATAATTATTAATATCCTTTCGCTACCATTACCTACATTTTCATTTAATTAACGCGAAGTCAAATTATCAAACAACGTTCAAAATTACTGTTTATCGATATACAGTTTTCCACTAAGCCTACTCTATGTTATGATAAATCAATAGCAATATGATTACTATTCATAGGTCTTAAGACATTGTTTTCAAATCTTGATTCATTAGCAGACAGAGCCAGCAACTTCATTGAATATAAATTACAATAATCATACTCCAATAAGAAAATAATTCTGGGACACACATAACACATTATTCTGCGAGACGCTTACTTTGAAAATTTGCGAATTACTACTGTAAGACGGACACGTCTATTAATATTTAAAATTTCAACTCCTTTAATGCGCGCCTCTAACGCCCTTAAAATAGAGTATCAAAAATATTTCTCATTTTGCTTGTTTCGTATAATCTCGCCTTTATTTAAGTAAATCAGTAACACAACATGTATGTATGTTATATGAAATCTCAGGTAATAATATCTTCTTATTGATATGCAATTCTTGTCACGTTCCATAATTACGGAGTAATTAACCTTATCGTGTGTTAAGTGCATGATATTAATTAAAACACAGCAACAAGGCTAAATCGAGATAATTTTGTGGCAGTAGTAAGGGGTGTACTTTTATAAGCTAATAAAATTATCAAGGTTTTACGGGAATAAAAATGACAATTAACAAAACATATTTTTAATACTTTGTATAAGTACAATAGATGGCAACATCTTTCTTCAATCCCCATGTACGCTAATAGCTATGAACCCATCTGGTGTTCACTGAATGACTAGCATTATTTAACTTGAATCATATAATCGGTAAGAAGTCAAAGCGCGTTTGTAAACTTCGGCTGCTGACCATTTTTTAGGCAATAACAATTGATCATATTTCTTCGAAGTTTGATGTAGCATATTAAATAATAATTTCTGAATTCCTACTGAAAGTGTTACATTTCCGGTGCAGACATTTTTCAAAGTCGTATTTAAAACATCAGATCATGCGATTTTGTGCATTCGAATCGGAAGTAGGAATTAATCGCAAGCAACTTTCAATTAAATTAATGATGTTTATGGTTAAATCTATCAGGATTTACTCGACGCGCCACCTCATAAATGTTAAAGCGATCATATTCAGATTGCTGCTCGCACGTGTATTAATCCCAAGCAGGCCTTAAAATCATCATATGGAAATATCTTCGTACGTAAGCTTACTATGAATGCCTTGAGTTCCTTACATATATATTAGTTTTAATCGAATTTTAATACATATAATATATTATACATATATACATTAAAATTTGTAGAAAAAGTTAAATACGAAAAGATTAACGCCACTGTGGGAATCGAACCAAATTCATTTTTTTTAAAACTTCTAATTGCATCGAATTTAGTTGATAGATTCTCTCATTCCGATGGACTGAAAAATATTAGAAAAATGTCATGAAAATCTTTTCTACTTTTTATTTTTCTCCTTTAAATTTGATATTGATATTTATTTAATGGTACCTAAGCCATCTAAATACAAACGGTATACGCAAAGAGATTTTATTACGAATTAATTCAAATACACTAAAAATTTGTACAAAATACGAAAGGACTTTTTACTCCGATCTATTATTTAACGGCCAATCAAAAATGTATTTCCATTATTAAAAAAGACTTAAAGTAGATCGTATAAGCGTTTCAATTGGCTTTCTAAATTAAATAAGTTTTCTTGATCTTCAAATTTACTAGACTCTTCGTCAGTCAACTTATGACATATGGCCCACCTACAACATTGCTACTCGTAAACCTATACTTCTATTTACTATATTATATAGTAAGTAGAAGTATAGGTTAGCAATGTACACTTTATTATATGTAGTAAGTATAAAAATATATTTTCCTATATTCTTTGAGAGTACTTTAAAGAATTCTGTTTCAAAGTCAAAGTCAAAGTCAAATATCTTTATTCAATATAGAAGCATTCACTTACTTATTGATAGTCAAAAAACTCTACCACCGGTTCGGAAGGTAAGCCACTGACCTGAGAAGAACCGGCGTAAGAAACTCAGCGGGTTTCAAACTCCTATTCCTATAATTCCTGTTATACAAACAATATAATAAATTATACTGATGCTGCTACATGAATAATATATATATAAGGGATAACATAAAATCAAATTGACGCGATCACCTCCGATGTCTTGAATAAATCATAAGCTTTATACGTTCGACGGAAACGACGAGAAACGGATATAGATCACAATGTCAAGTGTGTTACTTTTACTTAATATGTGAAATAAAGCTTTTTATTTGTATGAATACGTTAATTATTTTCAAACGTTAGTTATTTCTTTTCATGTACATCCTACCCATCGACAATTCCTTTTGGTAAATTTCTGAGATTGCCTGGAAAAAAATGCTATGTAGCACTAAGGTCGCTTTTTGACGACCAATATTTGATATATGTAAAAGTATATCATATATTGGTCTCAAATATACATCTCTTATTGTATTAGGGCCACACAACAGTCTTCTCTGTTGCACGAATGGGCTGGTCCGTCCATATTATTACCTCACTCCATATTATGAACTCACAGAAAACTAGCGTGAAGTGGATGTATTATTCTGCGTTTCATCTGTGAGTGAGGTAGCTGGGGCTCACTTTATTATAAATAAGCTTTCCTTACCAGTATTACATTTACCTTTATATAGTGTTTAAGACATCTTTTTTAGCGCTGTCACTTTCTCTGAGTATTCTGTCTTTTTGTATATGTTCAGTAAATATATTTAGTTAATAATTAAACTGCGTCATATCTATTCTCATGTAATTTCTGAAAGTTCGAAATCTAAATGATCCAGAATGTTCATATGTGATAATTTATTTCTTAGAAGTACCTAAATATTTTCCCGCACCTATTTTATTTACTGCTACGGCGGCAACGCCAAGATTTTGACTTTTAATAACGATGGTGCCATGATGATACAACAGGACCGATCGTGCCCGACGCCAACTACCGACTGAAATTGACTGCCTACTTAGGCCAGCGAAAACAGAATGAGCTCACTCCAATTTATAGGAGAGGAATTTTTAGGGCGCTAATTGTTATTCTAACCGCTGCTTAAAATTTATGTGAGTTGTTATGTCAGTGGTCGTAGCGGTCGCGAGCAAACATCATGTGAAACCAATGACGCCGTGCGGTAACTCAACGAAATAATACTGAAATTGGTAAGCTTTTTTAATCCATTTCCAGTCTGAAAACTGAAATATGCAGGCCAATGCTTCTGTATAGTAATTGAAATTTTACATCAAATTTAATTAAAGTAATGCTTAAGCAAAACAAATATTGCAGCAAAGAACGGGGAAATGTTTTGCGGTCGACGCGTATGTTGTCAGTGTAAACAAACAAACAACTCGCTCCATTAGCTCTAATTGTGTTTAACCGCTGCCTTTTTTATGTGATCGTCCCTAGAGTCCATATATTTTTTATCAACTCTTTTACTACAAGCTGATTAATTTAACCCTTGCCTACACAAGTTTTAAATTGTTACTTATATTTTTGCGGCGACTCAGTAATAGCTGTTCAAATTAACCAGTCGGAGCAACTGCCATTACCTCAGAAGAATGGCGTGACATAAGTGTATTTACATTTTTTTCACTTACAAATAGGTGAATAGCTAACTCAGTTGCAACCCTTAGACGTAAAAAAAGAAAACTTCTAAGTACTGGATATTTGAAATAGTGTCGATAAAATGGATTTTGGAGTAAGCATTAATAAAGTACTAAAGCAAAATTAGAATGACATTTGGCGACTACCGTCGACACCGTAGTGCCAGTAAAGGCCTTTGTTTCAACCCTACCTAAGGTAGTAAATAAAACTAAGTACAGCCGATACAAGTTAAAAACCCCACATGACTGTTAGAGACCGTCTCAGAAGGAGGCACATACATCTATAGGGTCGTGGTTGTGGTTCGTTTGTTCATGCTTTTGAAGATTTGTTTGTTCATGCTTTGGCGCGTCCAAGCAAGTATCATGACCTCACAGAAGACCTTTGACGTTTCGTATGGTGAGTAAGGTAACCTATCCTACCGGGACCTAAAATAATCGTCAGACTACCTAAATTAATCGTCAGACTCCTATTAAATAAATTCATACAAACTTGTTTTCAATCTTCCACACCGCTAGCAGATATAGTCGTAGAGCTTTCATTTTCTATATACCTTACTGTACTAACGTTTAAATTTCTAAGAACTTACGGACAGCCAGTGAGCGTTATAAGCATCCCTTGACAAAGTGCTATAAAGTGTCCCGTTACTAAAGACGTCTAAGCTGGATGACCGCCAAATCTGCAAATTAATGTAGTTGCTATTCCACCTGTTTCAGAGAGGTTTGTTATATTACAGACATTCAACACATACTATGGCTACCGTACTTTATTGAAACGAGTTGAGCCAAGCCAATTTTTCACACGATTATAGTATAATTAATTTTCCACAGGAAATAAATGCTATTGTTATTGAATGTAACATTTTAAAAATTGGGAGAATAGTGTAAAATACGAGTGCGATTTACAACATAGTTTTTAAAAGTACATTATTTTTGATTCGAAATTATTGTTTATTATAAACATCTAAGATCTAAAGAGATAATGAAAATGATTGCAAAACCAAAATGCTCTTTTTATTCTTTAAAAGTATTAACTCCTTTTCCTCCTCCATTGCATATATTTTATTACCAGGGGACATAGTCTTGGTTATGATTAAAAAATTTTGTTTCAAATGTTACATTTCATACGACGTATACATTGTTAAAGACAAAATTGTGGGTAAAGGAAACTTTCGGAAAAAAAAAAAAAACTGTTTCGTTTGATTTTAATTCATGTAAATGATGGTTAAATGAAAGTATTTAAAGGATTTTATCGCGTGTTAACTTGATTTTGAATTCTCGAAATTTCGAAGAATTTATTATTACTTTGTTTGGGCCACACAACAGCTTCTGCTGATGTACGAATTGGCAGCCCCATGCGGGGAAGTATCACGGCCTCACAAAAATCGGGCGCGAAGTGGAAGTTACTATGCTTGTCGTTTCATCTGGTGAGTAAGGTAAGCGGGGCCCAATTTTTAAAGGTTGTCAACACCCAACTCAGGCAATATTCATGGGTGAATTAAAACAAACTGTTGTTATATTAATAATATGTCTGGCTTAAAATTAAATATCTGATAGTACTTACCATCAACTGCAAGAGTGTAATAAGTTAAAATAGATAAATATGGAGTTTTTTTTTTTCATTTTATTAAAATTATGTAATATAAAAGATTTTTTTATCTTAACTACTTAATTAAATATGTTACTTCTAGGGGCACCTTTACAGTATTCAGTGAGACTGGGTGCAAAAATGTAGGTACTTCTTACTGCAGACCACGAAAAATCAAAACCGTGACCACAGTTGTCTCACAATATAATTCATAAAATTTCACCGTTATAATATATTTAACTACTCATGTTCTCAGAATACACTTACAAAAGTTAGAAATGAAACGGATATTTGAAACTTTACAAAAGTCCACGAATGAACATTTTTATTTTCTTAATTATCGCTTTGTTAAACTTAACTCATTTATCGTCTTATTTTAGGGGGGAGATAACAAAAAATGTTCACGTTCAGAAACTTGCTGTATGAGTTACGTACGTGAGCATTTTTTTAACGGGAGCCTTGTCCTGCTTAACGTTTGTCAAATTATTATATGATTAGGATTAAAGTGGAAATATGACTTATGAATGTTAATGGGACGTTGCGCGCTTGTTCTGTTTTTCGTAATTATTTTTGTATTTTCCTCTTGTTGTCCTTTCTCTTTTAATTTTAGCTTTCATTAAATTGTAAAAGAAAATTAAATTCTTACTATATTACTATACATACATTAAACTTGTACTTAATATTATTAAGCATTGTTCGTAAAAAAATTTTTTGACTCTTCATTTTAGGCGAAAGCATTCGTCCTGTGCTGCCCATTCTATAATTAAAATAATGTTCGAATTCATGACACGCCAGCAGTTTTAAATAATTGATTTTGATTTTGATTTGTACTAAGACTACAGATTTGAATTTCATTTCCAATATGAATTAAGAATTACATACATGGATCCGTCTTTTTTGGGTTCCGTACCCAAAGGGTAAAGTGGAACCCTATTACTAAGACTCCGCTGTCTGTCTGCCCGTCCGTCACCAAACTGTGTCGGATGAACCGTGATTGTTACGAAGTTGAATTAAGCTTTTGTACCCTATTCCAAGCCTTAATAATGAGAGAGCATACCTCGACTTCCGGAATAACACGTCAAAACACGCCCCCTTTAATAGCTATGTCGTAACTTCCGCCGCCATTTTGTTCCCCCACCATTGCACAGAGCTCAACAGCCATGCGCCGTAGCCGCGCTAGCTTCATTGGCGTTCTTTGACTCGTCCGAGTAACACTGGCAATTTGAAGAAAGTGCTTCAAATTTTTAAAAAATGGAAGAAAATTCCGGCTCCGGTGTGCCGTTGAGTTTTCATGCCCCCGCGAAGTCCAGGCGTGCATCAAGTACATCTAGTGCCTCGTCATCCGCGTCTTCGAGTGCTGGACATCATCATAGGAAGAATCGCCGCCGCAACCGCAGAAATGATAAGCGTATGAAGCGTTTGGAAAAGGCAGTAGACAATCTTACTGCCACCGTAAGTACTATAGTAAAAGGTCAGTCAATACATTCTGTTCCTAAAATGCACGAGAATAGTGATTCTGACGCGCTGTCTATCTTGGTCCCCGACGATTCGGAGGCTTCTTTTAGCCACGATAAAACTGAAGGTAGTCAGCCAGTGCTCCATAGTTTTGATTTCAAGCAGGAAACTACTCTCAAATCGACGATTCCGAAAACTTCTACCTCTCATGCAGAAACTTTGTGCAAGTTACAACACTTTGACACGATTGATTGGTCACAGGTTAGGTATGCAGAAATTCAAAAACAATACGTGTCTAGTCCAGGTTTTTTAGAGCTGGAAAGCAACGATATGCTTAAAATGTTCGATCGCAATAAAACATTAGCTGCAACAGAAAAAACTCTGGCCGCCGTTTCACATGGCTTAATTATTCAAAATGAAAAATTACTTGAAGGCCTTCAGAAATTACTTTCATGGCTGGGTTCTACTCAGTCTTTGACCACTGACGATGTTTTGAATAAAATAAATGAGATTTTTTCCGACGAATACATTCAAACGCATTTGGATCTTTAACAAATGGTTTGTGGTCGGCGTGCAGACGTAATACAGCAGCGGCGTGATTGCGTTCTTAATTATGTTAAGGACAAAGGCATTAAAGAGAGTCTCAGAAAGATTCCTCCTACTATCAACCATTTGTTTAATGATGATCGGTTTTCAGACTGTATATCGAAGAATGGCGGTGTAGAGAAAGTGTTCATGCTGCCAGCAAGCAATCCTGCGCAAGGATGTGCCACTAAGACAACTCTTGCGCAAAGAGTACATCATATGGAGCAGAGAAGAGTATACTCTTCGAAGGCGCGTTCCCGAGCTCTAACAGCGCCTGCGACCAGCTCCAACGCACCGTTATCGCAAGGTCGAAAACGTAAGTCTGACAACTTTCGTAACTCCCAGGGCGATAAATATTACAAAAATAGCCAGGGACGGCGCTCCCAAAGACGTTACGATTGACTATCCGACCTTTCAGGCCGGACAACTCCGTCATTTTGTCGATCGATGGAGAAAGTGGGGAGCACCCGACCATGTTCTAAAAATTATATCAGGATACAAAATACCCTTTCACAAAAATCCACCATTAGTACATCCGCGTCGAATCCCGAGCAGGTTTCACACTCGAAATTCACCGGAGGTAAGAATCGAATTTCGGAAATTGGTGGCACAGGGGTTTTGGAGCCAGTGCCACTAACTCCAAGTTTTGTTTCAAACATATTTTTGGTTCCAAAGGCGGACAGGAAATTGCGTCCTGTTTTCAATTTGAAGCGCCTAAACGAATTTGTGTGTACAGAAAAATTCCGTCTAACGAACATGTTCATAGTCCCGGATTTTCTCCAGACGAACGATTGGATGATAAAACTAGACCTCCACAGTGCATATTTTCACGTGCCAATTTCGTCTCACCATCGGTGTTTCCTACGGGTGATTTTTCGCCATCATCTATGGCAAATAACGTGGCTACCGTTCGGTTTATCGACGGCACCAAAAATCTTTGCAACCCTTACAAACTGGGTCGCCGAGATTCTCAGAGCCCAAGGATTAAGACTCCTAGTTTATCTCGACGATTTTTGTCTCGTAAATCAGGACAGGAAAGTACTGATCCAACAGATGGAATTCACTGTCAGTCTGTTCAGAGAATTAGGACTAACAATCAATTTCGAGAAATCCGTTCTGGAACCGCAAAGGTCTTTAGAATTTCTAGGCGTGCAATGGAGTCCCTGGACAAACAGGAAGAATCTTCCATTGACAAAAGTCGAGAAGCTGTTAGCGAAATCCAGAATCCTCTTATCGAGGAGGATGGCTTCGTTACGACAAATACAATGTTATCTAGGCCTGTGCAACTTCGCCAGCTTTGTAGTTCCCAGGGGTCGATTAAACTCTCGCCCAATATTGTCACACTACCATCAGTTGTTGCAACAGAACCCCTGGACGGAATTCCCAATTCCCGACCAAGTATTGATGGTGATGAGATGGTGGTTAGCTCACGCCCACAAACGCTCTCTCCTTCATTACCCTGCCCCGGAGATGCTCCTAACAACCGACGCGTCAGTTCACGGTTGGGGAGCAGTATTAAACGATTTGAAAATGTCAGGCACGTGGCAGAGTCACGAAAAAGAGTTTCACTCCAACATTCTAGAGATGATGGCGATAGAAAAAGTTCTGAACCTACATGCTCGGTCCATCATGAACTCGATACTACAGATCTTGTCGGATAATCGCACAGTGCTTTTTATCTCCGGAACGAGGGAGGAACCAGGTCTTTACCGCTAATGAATATCACGGTGCGAGTTTTAAGGTTGTTGGATCGGTACCATATCCCCATGTCAATAAATTACCTCCCCGGCCGTTACAACGTGGAAGCCGACGGTCTATCCAGATTGCAAGCCAATTCGCAATGGCATCTGCGAGATCTGATGACTCATCAGATTTTTCAACATTGGGGAACTCCCGAAATAGATCTGTTCGCATCAAATCAGGCCCATGTAGTCCCGTCGTATGTAACAATGGATCCATTCGATACTCAAGCAGTCTTCATCAATGCGTTCAGTCGCCTGTGGAATGACCGGATCGCATGGCTGTTTCCACCACCGTAAATAGTTCCTCGGGTCTTAAGACATTTGAACAAATGCAAAGGAGTGTTTCTGATGGTTGTTCTGAAATGGACCAAGGTATTCTGGCGCAGCGACTTGATGGCAAGGTCTCTCTCCCCTCCAATAGAGATTCAAGACGTACAGGGAGCGTTGGTGGATGTGCGAACTTAGATGCCTCCCCCGGGTGCCAAGCAAATGATTTTGGAGGTTTGGCAGATACGGGGTGGAGCTCAATGCTTGGTTCATGGGACGAAAGTCAAAAAGGTCTTTTGTTAGGTAGTTGGCGAAAATCGACCCTTTCTTCATATAGACCTGCTTGGACAAGGTAGTGTTCTTGGGCCTCGTCTAACGAAGTTTCAAGAACAGACCCTAGTCCTTCTGATTTGGCACGATTTCTAGCTGACTTGCACCAAAAGACCAAGTTGTCATACAGCTCAATCTGTCTTCACAGTTCGTAAGTTCAATCTTCTGTCCTAAAAATCCCCCATTAAGTAATCATGTCATTGTTAGACAAACCCTTAAGGCAATATCCTTGTGTAAACCTAGACCCCACAAGGCTCCTATTTGGGATGTCAAAGATTTGTGCAATTTTTTGGAAACTAATAGTCCGGTTAGTGAGTCCTTATTTGAAACTTCCAAAAGATGTGCCATTCTGCTTCTATTGTGCTCAGGACGTCGAGTTCATGATTTAACTCTTTTGAAGATATGCGATTCTTCTTGTGTAATTGAAGAGGAATCTATTCTGTTTTGGCCAGATTTTGGTTCCAAAACTGACAGTGCCAGTCATCGACAATCAGGATGGAGGCTAATTTCGTATCCATCTAATAGAAATATCGATCCGGTATATTGGGTCCAGAAATTGATTGAAGTATCCCAAATCAGGCGGGGTGATTGCAATAATTTATTTATCACATCAGTAGGGAATGTAAAACCGGCTTCTCGCACCATTATAGGCGGCTGGATTAAATCTGTTTTAAAAGAAGCTGCAATCGATAATTCTCCAGGAAGTTGTCGGTCAGCTGTTGCATCTTACAGCTGGCTTGAAAATCATAATATTGACGATATTTTGTTTCGAGGAAATTGGAAAAATGCGTCTACGTTCCATAGGTTTTATAAAAAGGAAGTTAAGTCGAGTAGAAAAATAATGGTACCGAGTTGTTAAACTGTTTTAATCCCGTTTAATTTTTTGTTGATTCGAATTTATTTGTAAATAAGTTTGGTATAAAATAAACATCGTATAAAGGTCAAACTTAATAGTTTTATTTACTTCACATTGGCGTTTTCTCTTCAGCAGCCGATAACAAACACTTCTCATTATTAAGGCTTGGAATAGGGTACAAAAGCTTAATTGTAAAATTTTACCTAAAAATAAAATTTAAATTAAGCGATTTACCCTATTCCAAGCCTAGTTTTTATAGCTGTCTGCTTATAATTACCATCTTTTACCTTTCAGGAAGATTTCATTGTAAGTAATCATTTATCTAACCACAATCTTAGTTTAATAAGCTATTATCTTTCAGATTGTTAAGAGTCAACATGCAGTATTAGTCTGTGAAAGTTATATGTATCCTTACTACCACCAGTCATACCATACTGTGGTTTAATTTGCCACCAGTACATCTCATACTGTGGCTAACCGAATATACCATCCATATCCAATGGACGGTATACAATAAAAACAATGAGTTCCAATGAAGCTTGTCTTGTATCTTGTATTAACTGATGTTTTTGCTTTCAGTCCCGAGACTATTAAAGCTTCATCGGACGCAGAACCGGTGGGCTAGCCAGAACCCACGGGTTTGGACCCTCCGCTATGGGTAGGGTCGCGCATGTGCTCATGCGTGCGTTTAACTACTATGGTGTGTCATCTAAGGGCCGTCGAGGTCGCCGGTTCGGACCGAGACCCCGACGGCCGTCGACTGTGCATTTAGCTAATCGGTGGCTGGGAGCGGTGAGAACCGCCCCGGAACGCGGGTGTACCTTGTGTACGCGTTGTGTACTCGGAGGCGAGGGCGGACTGGTGTGATTGTTGTTACACTAACTGTGGGTGTAGTGTTATCCGGCGGGACCCCCGGCGGTGGGTCCATCGTATCTAAGTCCTCTTCGTCGACCGGGTCGATGAGGACGTTTCGCGGGCGACGCTTGTTTACGTTCGCGTTTGTATCCGGTTGGTAGTTTGCTGCGCTTACCACCAGAGGGTTGGGATGATGCTGGGCTCTATCGAAGAACCGTTTTGTCAAATCTTTAAAATGAGCGCGAATCGTCGGGAGTCTGCAATCGCTGTGCAGGTCGACGTTGCGCTGATACCATTGCGCACCGGTTGCGCGGCGGATAAACTTACTTTGAACTACTTGCAATTTGTTAATGCGCGTAGGATTTATATGTGCGAAGATCATGCAAGCGTAGGACATGATTGGCCTTACGCAGCTTTATATAACAGTAGTTTGTGCCTTAAGGGCATTTTACTATGCTTATTCGTTAAATTGTGTTGCCGGCCGGAGACGAACGCGGCTTTATTTCGGACTTGATTGATGTTCGTAGTGAAAGTCATACGCGAGTCGAAAGTGACTCCTAAATATTTGACCGTTTTCTCCCAGGGGAGAGTTTGGCCGTATAGTGATATTTGCCCCAACTTTCGATTAATATCGATTCTCCATTTGCGGAACCAATCGCCGAGGCGGTCGGCGGCGCTTTAGAGTCGAGTTGTTAATTGACTGAGGTTGCGATCTGAGTAAAAGAGCGCCGTGTCATCCGCGAAAAGCGCGAGATTGACGTGGGGGTCTCTAGGTATGTCGCTCGTGTAGAGCGTAAATAGCAAGGGAGAGAGGCAGGAGCCTTGTGGTACGCCGGCCGTGAGGCAGCGGCTTGTGGAGAGTGTGCCCTCGACCCGATATCGAAAAGAGCGGTTCAACAAAAAGGCCCGGATTGTGTGTACCTATCTGGCACTTTGAGTGTGTACAGCTTGTAAAGCAAGCCGTTGTGCCAGGCTTTGTCGAATGCTTTTGCGACATCGAAGAAGAGAGCCCCTTTACTAATGTGTTTGGGGTGGTTAAGGCCTTTTAGGATGTGCTCCGTTAGGCGGTATAGCTGATCGGGACAAGAGTGTCTAGCTCGAAAGCCGAATTGTTCCGTCGGCAGAAGGCCGTTGGAAAATACGTGCTCTTTGAGCCTTTTTAACAATAGCCGCTCGTAGAGCTTCCCCAGACAACTGAGGAGGCTGATGGGACGATAGCTGGAGGGCTTATTGGCCGGTTTATTCGGCTTGCGAATGCCAATAACCGTAGCTTGCTTCCAGGCGTCCGGAAAGGAGCAACTGGAGGGAAGGGTATTGAAAATTGTAGCCAGTAAACAGATAAGCGGCCCAGGGAGAGCTTTGAGAATCTTATTACATCTGGGCCCGGGGCGGATTTTGGTTTTAAATTTTTAATAATATCTTGGACCTCTTCGGGGGTCACTGAATTTAAAGGTTCGCCTTCCGGTGGAAGCGCAGCCCTAGTCTCGATTACGCGGTCCACCTCCGTTAGGTGGGCCAAATTGGTGTGTTCGCGCGATGGCGTACATTGCTGCTCTAGGTTGTCCGCAAGGCATTCGGCTTTTTCGGAGTCATCTAGGGCTACTGAAGCGATATTAGGTCTAACTAACGGCGGTAGAGATTCGCGGGGGTCTGCTTTCATACTGCGGGCCAACCGCCAGTAGGCGGTGTGCGATGGCTCGATGTCCTCTAGGAGAGTGTCCCACGTTGTGTGTCGGTGTTCCGATACACGATTTTTGACTTCCTAGCTGAAGGCGTCGAAGTAGGGTTCGGTTCGATTCCGGTATCGGTCGAAGGCGCGTTTGGCTGCATTTTTCTGTCTAATTAGCAATCGCAGGTCGCAGGTTGTTAGATCTCCTGCAATTATCACGGAAGGGCCTAAGTTAAGGAGCGTATCTAGGTCGCTTTGAAGGAGGGTTCTATTCCCCGAGAGGTAGGCTGAGACTAGTACAAGCGGCCTGTGGCCGGTGAGCGCTAACCTACACGCGGATGCCTCTATTTGACTTAGCTCTGGAATGTCGAGCGGGCAACAGTGCAAGGACCGTTTATAATAAATTAGTGTGCCTCCCAGACGGTTTGCTAACCGGTCGTGGCGGACAATATTGTAATTTGCGATTCTGGGATCGCGTACGCTAGGTTTCAAGAATGTCTCTTGCACTAGGGAAATATCTATCTATAATCGCGAAGGAATTCCGCGATTTCATCCCTTTGACCCTTTATGCCGTTTGCGTTGAAATATGAAACAACCAGAGCCCGAGGTTTAGTTCTACCTGCGGTTGTACTTCCCATTATGGTGTTTTTATAGGTCTAATTAACGACGCGGCGGAGCGCGATTTTATTGCGCGGACTATTGTTCTTTATGGTTGGCTCGTAAAAGCCCAAAGGGCTTCCACAAGCGTTTTGTGTTGGCTAATTGCCCTAAGACGCTCGTGGCCAGATGTGGCGGCCGCTATTTTTGAGGACAATACGGCGAGTTCCTGCCTATTAATTCTATCTAATAAGCTGCAGATGTTAGCTATTTGCGCGAAGGGGTCGTCCTTGTTTTCCGCGAAAACTGACGGAATTGGCTGCACCTGCGGCCGCGGCGCCGTTTGAGAGGCGGGCAGCTATTGCGCGATCGGTCGTGAGGCGACCGGGATTAACGGCGCGGTTACCTGCGCGGCCACCTGGGGTTTCGCCCAGGCGTTAATGACGGGTACGGGCGCGGGAATGTATTTAACGGGCGCGGGTTTGGGAAACGTGAACTTCGCGGGAGATTTTCTCGCGGGAGTTTTCGGGGCCTTAGCGCAGCCTCTATAACTAGCCCGATGGCCGGTAGTGTGGCAATTTACGCAGTCCGGTGGATCTTTCGGCCTCGTGCACTCGGTTGTGCCGTGGTCACCGGTGCATTTGACGCACCTTGGGTGAGCGAAGCAGTTATTGGCCGTGTGGCCAAAATGTTGACAGTTGTGGCACTGTGCCACAACACCTGATTTACGTGGGGGCTCGATGACTAAGTCACTGAGGCCACAGACCCTGTTAAGGTTGAAAATGGCCTTACCTTCCGGGGTAGGGTCAAGTTCCACCATGACCATGTCCATAGGGACACGGGTGCGAGGGTGCCTGAGACGACGCACGGCGTGAACAGGGTATCCCTGAGTGCGGATGTCAACCTTAGCCATATCGACATCCGACTCTTTTGGGACGCCCTTAATTACGACCCGAAGTTTACGCTCTTCGGGTAGTGAGTAGGTGTGGAAACCTACCTTAGCTTCGCGCAAGTACTTAGTTACGCGACGGAAATCGTCCGAAGAATCGAGGTATACGCGGATACCCATACGCGTATTCTTGGACCGGGGGTCTCGGATGTTGTGGCGTTCAAACCACGAACAAACCTGGTGCCACTTTGCCTTGTCTTGTATTATTATTGGCGGCGGTGGCTTGATTTTTCGCTCGGAGGCGAATGTCGGTTTCGACTGGGCAGGCGCGGCTGCCTTTTTGGCGGGCGTCGCGGTGGGACGGTTTGACGGGGTGGCCTCGCTTTCGGGGTCGCTGTCTGTAGCGGGACGTTTCTTGCCCTTTTTTCGCGATTTGACGACGGTGAAGCCGTCGGCGTTCACGTTGTTAAGGGGGGTCGTTTCGACCTCCATGTCTGCGCCGCTGTCCGATTGTGAGTCGGGAACGACAGCGCGGGAGGGGGCCGAAATGGTTTGCGCGGAAGACGCGTTGGGTTCGTTCGCGGCGGCGGAAGTAGACGCGACGGGCGTATCGATTGTCGCTGAGGGCGTCTCGATGACTGGCGCAGAGGGCACCGGAGATGGCGGCGAGGCGGCAGCCGGTGAAGCCGGACTGTCGCTAGAGAATTCGACGACAAGGCGCCGTTCCCTCGCGAAGCTTAAATATTTTGCCCATACTTCGGGGCATTCCTGCCGAAGGAACTCCTCTAAGAGGGAACCCATGACGACGCTTGTGCCTTTGGGGCTTGCGCCCCGCCGGCATGTGTTTTCTAAATAGGCCTCCCCACCTTGCGGCAGGGAGGTGTGTGCCTAAAATTAACCTTTAATCGCCTGCGCTTTAGGTGCGCTAGGGTGAGTACCTAGCTGTCGCCTAATGCAACAAGCACACAGGTAAAAATTACAATGCCGCCTCTGAGACGAGAATGTGTGTAGAATTCTACTTACGGACAGGAACCTGCCTACGAGCACAACACTACACTAACACTATCCGCTCGGAAGTCGGGCAAAGTTTCTTCGTTCTTCTGTAACGTTTCTTCTTACTTCTATAATTTTTCATCACTCTTCTTGCTTGAGACTTCCCTAACCGTAGACCGCGAAACACGACAACGATGAGGCAAGCAGTGCACACAGAGAGATAAAAGAAATGATATTAGCAACAACGGTTGCAAGATGGCTTCCGGGTCGGTTGGCATGGGCCCTCCGGCTCACGAGTAACGTCCGTTCCGTGTGGAAGCACGAAGCGGGTAAAACAGCATGCCAATGAAGCTAGCGCCGCGCCTACGGCGCATGGCTGCTGGGCTCTGTGCAATGGTGGGGGAACAAAATGGCGGCGGAAGTTACGACATAGCTATTAAAGGGGGTGAGTTTTGACGTGTTATTCCGGAAATCGAGGTATGCTCTCTCATTATTAAGGCTTGGAATAGGGTAAATCGCTTAATTTTAATTTTATTTTTAGGTAGTATTTTACAATTCTGTTACCGATATAATCAGAAAATGTTGAAATTCAGAATAAAAATATTTAAGTGCGGCTCACATACAACAGACATGATTTTTTGCCGTTTTTATAGATAATCGAAACCGAATCGCACTTGTTTTCAATACCTGATGTTTATATTATGCTCCCACAGCAAATATCCCATGTTGTACATGTTTCTTTTGAAATACTTATATTACTTTTTTATATGAGAAGGTGGCAAGCGAGCTGAAACTTCTCTTGATGTTAAGTTATAACCGTCGCCCATGGACATTTGCAACACCCTTAGGGTTGCGGATGCGTAGCCTTCTAATAAAATTGACCCCGGCTACCTCACTCAGCAGACGAAACGCAAATGTGACACTTCCATCTCACGCCGGTCTTCCTTGAGGTTCGGGATTATAAATGTGTCTTATTATATTTGTTTTTTTTTTTCTTTATTTTTATTTCGCCCCTTGACGAGTCTCATCGCTTCAATCTTAAGTTTCGAACAGTTGATAATAGGTAAAAAAATAAATTAATATCAATAATACCCGGAAAACAAATTAAGTATTTCTGTCTTGTCTCAATAAACCAAGGCAAATCAATTCATCCCATTTGATTCGTTCGCGTTCATTGAAGATGATGTCGCCGTATAAGTTTAACATGCAAAATAAGAAAGTGTGAGTCTAAATGATGTCCTCGTAAAGTCCTAATACAACGTAGGCGTCTTCAAGGCAAGAGTGAATAGGTTTCTACTGAGCTAGCGCGCTTACAATCAACGGCTGCATCGCCAATTACCATCAGGTGGGATGGCAGTCAAGTGCTAGCCAGTTTATGAATTAAAAAAAAGTCGATATTTAAAATTTTTCTTTACCTTTTCAACCGACTTCAAATAAGGAGGAGGTTCTTAATTGGACTGTATTTTTTTTTATATTTGTTGCCTCAAAACTTTCTACTGAGTGAACCGATCGTTTTTTATTCGAAAGCTGGTGCTTCCCATGCTAATTTCATTGGTATTTCATTGGTATCGATCTTGAGCTCCATACATACTTAGGGAACTCCTGAAAATCAATTATAAAATGAATACGAGATATTTGAAGTTGGATTTATTTATTTAATAAAAAAAAGACTTGTTAGTGGTATTTAAATGGATTATAATTATGCTGTAATATGACAGTGTATGGTTGTATTTAATGCAATAAGAGGACTTTCTTGTACACAGACAAACTGGATTAATTATTTATTAATTAATTCGACATAGCAAAAATGTGTACACTTCTATGTTGTATATTTCGTCCTTTAAAGTAATGTTAATCTTGTGAGCGTTGATAAAATTTGATAAATCTGTAAAATTTGTAGCAGAAAATTATTTTGTCAACATTGATGTCACTATATGCAACGCTATGAGCAATGAAACTACTAAGGGCTTATACTTTGTGCCATTGGCTGTTGAAACCTTAGGTCCATGGGTTTACTGCACTTAAACATCTTCGTAAGATTTACTTCCTAGACTTATCGCTGCTACTGTAACCAGAGAGCTGATTCTTTTCTTAACTTAATTAGTATTCAATATTTTTATTTATGCGAAATTTTATTTAATATTTTTTATGCGATAATTTGCCAAGCGAGCAGGCGGTTTACCTGATGTTAAATGAATACCGTCGCCTATGGACGTCATACCCGCGTTGCTTTTATTTGTTGTTGCGTTAGCTTTGCAGATGCGTTGACAACCTATTGAAAATTGGGTTCCGGCTACCTCACTAACCAGACGAAACGCGAAAGTATTATACTTCCACTTTACGCCGGTCTTCTGCGAGGTCCTGGTACTTACCCGGACGACCCTGCCCATGCGTGCAACAGCCGAGGCTGCTGCGTGGCCCTACCATGGTTAAATTATATGTCTCTTATTATTCTGTCTACTTCCGATCAAAAGTAAAAATTGAGGCTACAAATGCAAAGTGAATTTTCATTCACATTTTCTTTTTTTTTTTTCTTTTCCCAAATCCATTCACTCGTATTCACCGGAGTTTCATATGTTTGGATTTTAGTATTAATTTTAATTATAAATTAGATGTACTAACAAATGAAACTAATCGCGAATGTTAAATGTGTTTATCGATAAAGCTTTAATAGTCTAAGGACTGAAAGCGTAACATCAGTTATAAATATAATAAATACAATAAACGTGTTTATAACATACCAAAAAAAATGTCATAGTATAATTACTATTACTATCATAAAGACGAATTTTCCTATTCAGAAATGCATCTATCACTATTGCAGAACTCATATCCTGGTCAGTTTGAGAATTGTCCACCTAATTTGAGAAATGAACAAACTTCATGTTCTAAAAATAATTGGGGGCCAAGAAATATCTAATTAAAAGTTTGTCTACATTTCGCATAAGCTTCGTATAAACATTTCAAAGAAAATCTAAAATATTGCCACTACAAATTCTTAAGAGACATCTCGGGCATCATGATAACAGCTACGCGGAGGCCCTTTTAAATGAAGAGAGCAATATTACGTGAAATTTGATATGATGGGCAACAAAATCCCAGTATCCGGTAATTTGGATCTTTGTATGTTATATGATATTACATGTCACTTGAGAAGTAACAAGGTGTAAGAAAATTTGAAATTTAAATTGTTATGAAATGTAATAAAAAAAAATAGAAATTGTATAATTTTTATTTTTCCTTGCTCATAAACCTGCTTATATGGTTAGGGCATTTATAGGATCAGATACCATTTGAAATAATGTTAATTTCGTACACTTCATCACTTTCGGTAGCTTTAGCTGGAAAGATCGAGACAAAATGTTAGATCAGTTAACTTTCTAGTCTTCTTTTGTGAAACTCAAACAAAACAAACTATTGCAATAATATTATATCCAGTCCAACATATTGTGCTTTCTACCAAATTTTCTGTTCGCACAGCTAATTCAGTGGAACCAGTTGTCACTAGCATTGTAACTGGTCGTAATATTTTAATTACCTTCTTCATATTAGAACATTAAAAATAAAATTTCTATTAATGCTTATTATCACCCATTGTATACTCAGGTTGCTCGAGTATATTCAAATTAAGGCGATCGTCCGGACACAACGGCTCACGGGAACGGTGTTAACCGCCCTGGAACCCTGTCTATTTCTTGTGTATGCGAGTGAAATGCATTGTTATGGTCTTTTGGGAGTTAACGTCTATTGTCCAGCGGCTTGCCTGTTGGCCGGCTTCCTACCTTGGGATCTAGAAGTTAATTCTCGCATCATTGCATACCTGGCACGAGGAGGCAAAAGCCCACGGTCAAATGCCGCGAGTGCATAGCCTGGACGGAGCAGTGCTGAGCGCGGTGTGCTATCGTGGGCCACGACTTTTCGCTGCCTGCCGTGGTTCGCTTTATGGTTGACAGCGAGATGTCGTGAGGTGGTGTCCTTGCATATTGTGAGGACATTATCACGCGAAAGGAGGCTGCGGAGATAGCACGCGATCCAACTGCTACTCTGGATATCCGCGGCTAGAGACCAGGGCGCACAACGCTAGCCTACACGCCCCTTGATAGTGTGATCCCGGAAGGCATAAGGTTGTATACTGCTCAATATGGGGCTCGTGAGTAGTGCTTTGCTAATTGCATCGGCACTGCACCATTTTACCGGAGTGGGTGTCGTAGGGTCAGATAAGAGGAGGCCAAAGAAAACAACAGTAGCGCCGGGTTGCGTCTCTGTGTTCCAGAGTCCCAGGCCGAAGTACAAAGACAGATGCAACGTTGGCTTTAAGTGGGTACCTGTTTCTGACCGGGAGTACCACATACCACTGCCACTCCCCCGATTAGGTGTCAGGGGATCAATAAAGGATTTTACCTACTTTTAAAAAAGGAACAAAAGAATCAAAACTATTCTCTATATTATAATTATTTGCTCGTACAGCTTCCCTAAGAAATTAAGAAGACTAATCGGGCGATAAATGTTAACAGGCTGGCTGGTGGTTTGTTCAGCTTGTGCATTCTATGGTCTTATCCCGGGATTTCGAGGTAGAAGCAGCATGAAATTAACACGGTAAAAATGTTTTGTTCGGAACAAATAGAAGTACAAGTGTGGGAGCTTAGGTACATAGGATATAGTTACTCTAAGTTATCCGCAAGACATGTAACTTTCTTGATGCAATCTAAAGTAAATTATGCACTATTACACAGTAGATGAGACTTTTATATTTCGATCGGGCTAACAGTAGTCAGTACGCAATGTGCAATGGCTCAAGATCTTCTAGTAGTGTCTGGAAGTATTCCGTTTTCGTAATATATACTTCAGAAACAATCTCTTTCATCCATATGAATATATAAAAAGAAGAATTGTTGCTGTATGAATCATTAAAATATATGTTAGAAACACCTTGTCAATATATATATTATCAAAGAAATATACCCGTACGTTCTCAAAGCACCATTCGTATATTTTATTTCTTTATCTAGGACGTAAAGGACATTTTCGTTATCGAGATATTTACTTACTGTTGCTTAGCAGATAAGACGCGAGTGGGAAGGCTTAATGTTTATAAATCGTCCCTTAGTGTATTAAATCCTGCACACATTGACCGGGATATCAGATTGTACCACAGTTGCTGTCACTGGTAGTGATATATTTGTTACCATTTTCTGATGTGGAGTATTTTCATTGACGTCATGTACTACGGAGATGGCAGTGTGACTCTAGCATACGTGACGACTCTAAAGTAATACAGCAATTACTTCTTAACTTAATGTTATTAACAAATTGATATTAGGATTCACTAAATTAACCCGCTGTGGTACTTCACCGGGCATTTGCATTCTTGCAATAGAAGAAGCTACACTTATATTCATTGGGGCTGATTTTTAAATAACATGTAAATTTCACTCTAAAATATTCCATCTACATCATTCCTAAGATACGATAGCGTTCAGCTAATACTTTAATTTATTCAATTCTAAATGGCTTAAATAATCTCAATACCCGGAATAATAGCCTTAGTCGCGATTGTTTCTAAAGAAAGGTGCTCAAGTACAGCGGAGCGTAAAAATTTTTTTTGATTGATGAGATCTCGAGGTCTTAGAAGTTTCAAACTTATTGGAATTAATCTTAAAATTACTTTATCAACTCCATTCAATACACGGCTACTGAAAAAAAAACTTACAAAGCTGGTGCTAATTGATGACTTATTTCCGATTCAAGCGGAAAACTTTCATTATATGCAGTACCATTTGTATGCCACGTGCAATAAGTATTATCAATAAGTGACTCGTTTATTTTTAATCTCATTGCTGAAAGTTATTTTATAATATGCAAAAAATTTTTGACTTTTCCTATATACGGACCTTAATTCTCCGAGAAATAGGAAAATTAGTGATCCAGTTCCATAATTTCTCAGAAAACCTGTAGGAACTGATCTTGGAAAGGAGTGCTTTGAGCTAACCCGATCGAAAGCTTTCACCACGTCCAAACTACCCGCCAGGGCCCCAAGGCGGCGATGTTTTAGGAACACTGGAAGATCACCAGCTGAGCGATCTGTGTTGTACTGTAGTGTTGCTGTGTGACGGAAACCATACTGACAATCGCTAATCAGCTGGTGCTCCTCAAAGTACATATGGAGCTGGCAATTAATAATGGACTCCATTATTTTATAGATTAGAAAGGTGAAATCAATAGGTCGTATAGTCGGACAGATTCGAACCTTCACCTTTTTAGGCATCGGGTGCATTAAAGCCGTCTTTCAAGAATTTGGGACAATACCTAAGGAGTAGGACCGCCGGGCAAAACGCATTATAACTGGTACCAACT
Organism: Iphiclides podalirius; assembly: GCA_933534255.1. Taxonomy (NCBI): domain Eukaryota; kingdom Metazoa; phylum Arthropoda; class Insecta; order Lepidoptera; family Papilionidae; genus Iphiclides; species Iphiclides podalirius. The sequence continues at coordinate 5,623,717 of OW152830.1, forward strand.
CGTGATCACACGCACACAATAGGAGAGAATAATTACACGTGCAAAATAGGAGGGATTCCGTCGTACTCACTCAACTTTGGTTTGTCAGTTGTAAAGCTCTTTACGAACTGTGTGTATCTGCAGAAATCTCCTTTCTAACATTGCGTGCACACACAACGTTATCGTCGGTGGTGTGTTTATCGTCCAGCGTCTACGCAATAATTGTGTGTGTAGTATATTCCTTGTAATGATGAAACAGGTGTCGTATAGAAGTATAAAGGCCTTGGCGAAAGAACAGAACGAGCTCCCGAAGTAATGCAAGCTAATCGCTCTCTAATTTTGCCTAATATTTTTCTGCAAAGAAGGAACAGGCACTATCGTATAATTTTTAAAACGTATTAATTAAAACGACGACTAGGAAATATCACAAAAAATTTCCTGTACGCAAATCTTTAAATGCATTATTATAAAATGTAGATGGACTTTAAAAAAAAACACAAAGTTACAGAAGTTCCAATACAACTCCTCATTCGCAATAGCATTGCTACAAACTTGCGAGCTCTGTGATTAATTAATATCTCTGAGCGCACAATATCCTTTCTCGTCCACTTATTCTATTGTATCTGAAGTAACTTCGTTCAAACAAGTATAAAATAAACTATTTCAGTGTATCATTTCATTTTAATAGGATATTTACTTTAATTTTATGTAATAAATACCAATAAAATTACTAAAATGTTATAAATACTTTGTTGTTGTTTGATGTTTAAATTTAAAAAAGAACAAAATAAAATATTAACCATTTACTACGTGAAGCTCTGAAATAATAAACCGATTACAATTTTCCAAATTAATGTAATATCATATCTGAAAATTATTTTGATGCTCGTAATAAACTTAAAAAAACTATATTAAACTTGAAAATTACTTAAAAAACTTTATTAAACTTGAAAATTACTAAACTTCATTATTAAATATGATACGCTTTGCCTATTTCTGAATTGTACAATGCTAAAGAGACAGTTAAAAATAGTTACAAAAGAAACTTATTATATCTAATTATTTAAGCACGATACTACGAGTATACGGATCAAACATAAGATAGTGATTGACAGATGAATTAAATCGATCCAACGTTAATAGTCAATATTTTTTTTCCCTTTTTCGCTTGTTTGATATTTTCTTAGATTATTACATATTATTACATAAATATAATTGAGACCAGACTTTCACACTACAAGGCCCTCAAAAGATATACCTTACTCATGTAATTATTTTACAATCTTCCAAATTTATTCTTACTTATCAAACCTCGCATTGTGTACACACTGCATATATCTGATATAACACCGTCGCAAAAAATACACATCACCGAAAATCGCCCAAATAATGAGGTCATCGGAAAATGACAGCTTAAATTAATCAATAATTATTTAAATCCAGGAAACATTAAAAAAAAACAAATTACCTTTTTCTGATAACCGCCTCAAAATAATCATTTTGCAATCATCAAGCACAGATCCTGAAAAGTTACGAAACTCACACAATATGCCAGAAACTTTAATAAGAAGCAATCAGGGGTCACGGTAAAAAATATTTACAAGAAGTCTATCATCATAGCACCTCAATATGATTGGCTTGAATGATGTTCTAAAAATGCTTCCAATGACACAAATCATTATTACAACAACTACGGAAAAGGTCTTTCGGCAATTGGTCAGCATTTAGTTGTTAGCAGAGTATTGATGTCTACTTATGTATTTTGGTATAAAAGAAAATTAAACGCTAGTGCAGAAAATTATAAATGTAAAAAGACGATCGATATTCTAAGTCCGCCAATCCACAGTGAGGCCACGTGGACTATGCCTTGATACGCTCAGTATAGAGTGGGCCTTTGCCCAGAAGTGGAACATGTATAGGCTGTTACTACAATGTTTTATGGGATTGAAATTCTGCTTGTAAAAGGAATCCAGAGCAAACTAGACGGGAAGTTCAGTGGCGGAACTCGAAGAGGAAGGAAGAAAAGGAAAAACAAGAAAGAGAAGTGAGCAGTGTGGGGAAAAGTGTAGTGCAATTAAGAAGAGGTGTAAAACCTTACACAGAGGATTGGTGCAACGCGTGGGCGTCGCATCTGTATACGTATTGGTAAAGGTGGATTCATGCGATATCAAGAGAGTAGTCACGCATGTTTTCGGTCGTTAATAAGTGAAGGTTGAACACCGGCGTTACGAACACCTAGCCCGTAACAATATTAACAACTCCATTCTAAATGCTGTATGCTTCATCATCATTATTTCAGCCTGTTTGAGTCCACTGCTGAACGTATGCCTCCCCCACAGACTGCCACGAAGTACGATCCACCTGCATCCATCGACTCCCCGCACATTTGCACTGGTCGTCACTCCATGTAGCCCTGCCATCGCAGTGTAGCACGACCCCCCAGGTCGTCCTACACTGCGATGGCCAGTACGAGGCTGCCACTCGAGAACCTTTCTTCTTCAACGGTTATCGGTTCTACGAGCTGTATGGCCGGCCCATCGCCACTTCAGCTTGCTAATCTTCTGAGCTATGTCGGTTACCTTGGTTCTACTGCGGATGTCTTCGTTACGAACTCTATCACGCAGAGATATACCGAGCATAGCCCGCTCCATAGCTTGCTGAGCAAGTTTAAGCTTCCTTATACGGCCAGCAGTGAAGAACCACGTCTTGGTTCCGTAGGTCATCACTGGCAACACCCTTTGATTGAAGATTTTAGTCTTCAAAAATTGAGATATATTCGACGAAAAGATTTGCCGAAGCTTCCCGAACGCTGCCCAAGAACGTTGCTGTATGCTTATCGCCAAATAATAATTCATTAGCGTTAAAATTTAGCTCTGTTAATTACAGTCTTGTGCATAGAATTAATCCTTAGAATTATCTTATTGAAACCATGACACAATGATTAGGTACGTCTTATTAGATCCCGTCACAAGAGGCCTGCAACGCGGGTGCATTAATACCTCGTCTTGTTGCCGAGATAAGCCACAACATCCATTAACGACATGTTTTATAGGAGTACTTTGTACTAAGCGTTCGTATAACAACATGAGCGTGTTTTTACTTTAATCGCGTGTTTTAGTGCTTTCATTCGAAATAAAAACTTTGTCAGCCAAAGAAAACGGTAATTCGACTTCTGAAATTACTTTGTACGTTTCTCATATAAATTTTAAGCCATGTACATTTGTCATCAGTTCATCAGTCACAAAGCATAACAAAGGTTATTTATTATATGTTATTATTACTTAAAGCATATAATTACAAATAAAATTTTAAAATAATGTTTTTATTTATAACATGACAATAAATAAACACATATTATTTGTAATGTTATGTCATATAATACTGTATTGGAGAAGAAATTTGACATTATTTTAACAAGATATTAATAAGTTTTCTAATCTTATTACATTCAAAAATATTAATATGCAATAAAACTTGTCTCTAAATGAACAATAACACTTGTTGTGTGTAAATTATTTATAGATTATTATTAAAATTTTACTCAAGTACTCGTGGACAATGAATTTTTTAAATAATTATTACTAGTTCAACAAAGTATTTTAATCTGGTATCTTAATCTGGTTTAGTTTAACTTAAATTATTCGACATCAAATATTAAAAGGAATATAATTAACAACGTTCAAGTTGCTGTTTATGTTACGTACATGAGCAATTTTTAACGGAAGTTTTTTCTGCCTAACCTTTGTGAAATTATTTCAGGATTATGATTAAACAGAAAATCCGCCTTATGAATATAGATGAAAAGGTGAGCGTATTTTATCATTATTTTTAAGACTTACATCACAATAAAGTTGCCCTTTACTTCTTAGTAGGTAATACGATGTAATGTGGGTGCTCAGCAATATCCAAAAATTTGGACAACCGATGGGGAAGTAAGATTCTTGAGTGACAGTCTTGTAATAGCCAGCACAGTGTCGGACGACCCAACACCAGATGGAGTTACGACCCGTCCAAATGTGCGGGAAGTCGATGGATGCAGGTGGCTCAGGATCGTGCTTCGTGGCAGTATGTGGGGGAGGCGTATGTTCAGCAGTAGACTCAAACAGGTTAAAATGTTGATGATGATTGGGTGCCCATTGCAATGCCTGAAACATACATAAAAGGCTCAATTAACACGGGAACAGTGGGATTTGGTATATATATCTTTACATTTTATTGGCCCCTCTACATAATTAAATCTAATATACAGTAATTAAAAGAGCCAATGTAATAACATTTAAAGAGATGCCCTCATTTCTGCACATGGAAGCGAAGTTACGTTACATAAATCAGGTGATATGTGTCCTTTGTATTTCTATGAGTAACATTGAATCGTTTTTGATTTTGCAAATAAACGAGCAAAAAGTTTTACTTATGCATGCATGAGAAAGAGACTGAACAATTATGAAATCTCATCGAACACGTAAACTTTTATCCACGCCACTGAAATTGAATTGGTAGCGAGCCATGCACGTTCACAGCTTCTATTTTAAATTTCATTAAACCGACCACAATAGACACTTCTTTTTTCAAAATTTACGGACGATAATATCTCGTTTTAAAAAAAAATTGAATACTGATGTGTCCCCACCACAGTAATGTTAAAATTAAATATCTAATACGCGGCACTGACTGCAGAAATTATGAAAAACAAATTTTATGACTCATTTATTTGTTCCCTTGCGTCAACCGTGCCACGTGAGGTATGATTTTTTATCATGTATGTATGTACAAAATCGTTAAAGATAAGACTTACATTACCGTAAAATGTATCTACTTATTTTTTAATGGAAAAGGAGGCAAACGAAGGCGGATTCTGATGGTAAGTGATTACCACCTAAGGATACTTGCATTCATTTACATCGAAGGAGTTAGAAACTGTGTTTCCGACCTTTAAAGTAAGAGCAGTATATTTAGTAGCTTGCCGAAGACCTAAAAGTTCCGAAGTCGTATCGATCAGGAAATACCGCTGGTGACAACTGGTTCCACAAAAAGCTATGCGTGGCCGAAAATTGCGCGAACGCACAGTGCTGGTTCAATAACCTTTATGGTTGTGTCTATGGTAATAGTCTAATAAAGTAAAAAAATAAAAAGGAGACTTATTTTTTAAATAGTATTAATTTTTAAATTTATAATAAGTTCTATTACTAGATAATAATTAATCATATTTTATTAAAAATTTAATTAGTGTTACATGCATTAGAATGTAACTGGTTTTATAAAAATTATAAAATGATAAAGTATGACAAAATTGTCCAGACGGCAACCATTTTTCAACAATGCTGTGTTGCCAATTCTTTAATTGAAATAAAGTTTCAGTTCGTAGAGCGCTTGCAACATTTATGAAGTGGTGCTGCACCTTATCCGGGCGTGACGTACTGAATAATGAACTCTTGTCTTGTGAATACTAGGACGCAATTTGAATTCTCTTTTCACAACAGGATTATATAAACAGGACCAACCTTAATCTATATCGTTATTGTGCTTGGTGTGGTATACGTAGTATTCACAGGATACAAATGAGAACCTTTTCTTGAAATGATTTAATTTTATTCAACTTCTCCAGTGGTACTAGCAGTCAAAATAAATTGCTAGACTATTAAATTCAATCCTATAATTAATCCGTCATCTTTCACATAATACGCTCCCGGCGTAGACCAATGTTGAACATATAAACCCGAGTTATAAAAGCCTTAAAGCTATTCTTTCGCAGGAATAATTTTAATGTACAATAAAAGTTTTTTAACAAGAAAAGAACCGACTTCAAAAAACTGCATTGGCACTAAAAAGTTTTAAATAATACTAAATCTAATAAAACAAATGTTAAAAATCTAACCTATATAACCTAACCTACCTAACGTCTAACAAAATTTAACAATTTATCGGAGAAAAAGAGTCGGTGCCAAGTTAAGTATTTCTGATCTGAGAGATAAAATCATTATCTTAACTTACACAATTTAGGTGAATTAGATACATAATTAAGTACCTACATACTTTATCCTTATACCTTTTTTACCTACATACTTTATACTTCATCTTTTAACCTTACTACTTAAATGATGTTTACGGATTTATCGCGTTTTTTTTTTCTGTTTTTAGGTTTTTAAATTTTAGGTTATAAATGCTAATATCTTAATGCATTGAAGATAGGAATTTCTCCTTAAGAAGCCTATGATAAATTGTAAGTTCAGAAAATGGTACGGAACCCTACGTGCATGAGTCCAACTCGCACTTGGCCGGTTTTTTACTCCAATCCCAAACCGAATGTTAAAAGTCTTATTACAAACTGCTTTCCACATACCGGTGAATAATACCAAATAAATTAGATGCAATTGGCCATACTCATGTGACATCTGATTGATACTTTGTTTGCACCTGAAGTTACAATTTATCATAGGCTTCTTAAGGAGAAATTCCTATCTTCAATGCATTAAGATATTAGCATTTATAACTTTACTTTAGAAACTATGGGCCGGCCTGGAATAAAGTAAGTCTGGTATGTTGTCTTGTAAATGCAAACGAACCATATTTGATGTTAACAAAATGGATATTATAAATCTGATTTTATAAACGGTTTAAATTTAGGTGGAAAAAAACCTCCGTATGTGATTTCATTACAAAATCCATATCAAATTTTTATTCAAATTTGTTTTTTTATTAAACCACCAAAAACTGTAGAAATAAGAAATAAAAACCCAAATCTAGGTAGGGTTAAGTAATTTTAAGGCTATAAATGAATTTATTCGAGTGTTATCGTGAGTTACAAAAAAACCTCAAAAGTTGTTATTACGATTACGATAATTCTTCATTTCTTGTTAAACTAATTGAAATTTAGTACAACTCATTCCCTTTGCTAAAATAAAATTTTATTTAATTTAAATTACGGCTTATATACCAACAAAACTGTAATTTGGAAGCGTTTGATAATTAATAAACATTGTCTTGCAACGTTCTCGCAAAATGTCCCTCTCATATACCCCGAGGTCGACGTCAAGTTCGGTAATTAAAACTTTTTCTACGTCAAGCACTTGCTACATGATTAAGTTGGTGCCAAAAGGTACACGTGCGTAAAGCGGCACTAACCTGTATTTATGTTGTGTACCGTTTACCTGGTTTTTCGGATTCCTTATTTTTTCCCTTACATTCATATTTATAATACAGAAAACAAAAGAAAAGAATTAAAAAAAATTAGTCACAGTTCCATGCATTATACAGCTACATCACTACATAGTTAATATAAAACAAGGACGTCCCGCTGTCTGTCTTTATATATGCTTAGGTCCTTAAAACTACGCAACGGATATTGATGCAGTTTTCTTTAATAGATAGAGTGGTTCAAGAGGAAGGTTTGTATATATAATTCATGCATAATATAGTAGAGAAATTGATAATTTTAGAGGTTTCTAATGCAATGTCGAAAACAAACAAACAAATTAAATTTATTAACTTCTTATCAATATTTTTTCACGTCACTTCACACAAATCACTATATTTATGAATAAATAACAATAAAGCAGAATGAAATAACGATTGCTACACAATGTATTAAAATATTCATTGACACTTTTTGATGTGTAATAAATTAACTCCAATTAATTAAGTTCAATTTATTTCAGAGTCGAAAACAACACGCTACGTGTAATGATAACGTATCTTCGCCTGGAATCGCCACAGTTTCCCTATTTAAAACAACTGGGACGTTTTCGAAATCACCATAACGAAATGATACGCGTGTTTTCAAATTACCTCAGTTCTCTGCTAATATTATCTACTTATTACTAAAAATTCTTGTCACGTTCCATAATTATAGAGTAATCTACTTTATCGTGTTGTTACATTACGTAAAACAAGACAGCTTAATTTGTAACGAGAGATATATCTACAATATTAAAGGAGACAAATTGTGATAAGAAGATACGTTTTAGAAAATCCTTGATTTATTCTAATTTAATAATCTGGAAGTAACCAATAAATAAAAACCTTTAAATTGATATTTGTTTAGAAATTGATGCATTATTAATCGTGTTTCTACCGCCACTTTTTTAACTGCCAGCAAATATCTTTTTTCGCAAACAGAGTAAAATCGCAAGAAAATAGTGTGTAATCGATTAAAAGATTTACAAAAATCTCTCTCAACGCCCCGAGTTGACTGGGAGAGAATGCCCACATGGCATTAAGTCCGCCTTTTGTAATCCTTTTCTTTAAGGTTTTGCAATAAAGCATAAATAAATAAATTAAAACGAGGTTTTTCGAACCCTACAAAGTTGCACGGTAGACCGTCGTTTTCGTTTGTTTTCGCGCCTCTGCCAGCCCAACGCCCGGCTCGATCCACGTTGCATACCTATAAGTTGAGTGGCAGCAATACGCGTACAAGTCTGACCTGCTTTGTTTATACTCACAATTTTGGGGTTATTATTATATAAATGAATACATTAATGAATAACCCCTGGGAATGATCACTCCCAAGCTATTTCTAAAAGAAAAAAACAGTTGTATAATATTTTAACTTTGTTAAGAAAAAAAATGACAATATAGTAGGACCTGCGGAGATTCTTTTGCTTGTTTCTTCTCCGTTAGAGGAACCTCATTACGAAATGGTGGTAGATTAAAGAAAGAAATGACTATGGGTAAATGATATGATTTTCTTATGTCGATAAATAGATGATTTTGAATTGTTTCGTTACTTTCGTGAAGCGGCCACTCAGATCATCATCAGAACGAGATTGAAGAAGCATATGATTTTACTGACAATCATGTGGACATATTCCAATAGCCACTGGCAACAAGCGAGCTGGCGGTTCACCCAATGTTAAGTAATAACCGCCGCCCACGGACATTTGCAACACCCGTAGGGTTGAAGATGCATTGCCATTTTAATACAGTGGGCCCTGGTTACCTCACTCACTTCTATTTCACGCCAGTCTTCTGTGAGGACGTGGCAGACGTCCCCGGGCCGACCTGATTGATATTTAGTGTAAGAATTATTAAAGACAAATAAAAATAATAACAACAATTTCTATTTCTATTTATTATAATAGTAAATTTTTATACACTATACAAAATTTTTGGGAATTACGATCCTTAAAGAGGTCTTATTTAACATGTGTACTAGTAAATATAACTGAACACGAATTTAAAAAGAACCGTAGATCGTATTTAAGAATAATAATTAAACCGTATGTTAACTAGCGATAAACGTTTGCGAATAGCATGTTACGAAGAAGCTTTCTAAACCAAAGCACGCTCGCCTGGGCTAATTCATCAATCTCTTATCTATTCACTGCAGTTTTGTGCTCAGCTCATTCACCAGAATGTCAATTTGAACCTACACTTCCGTAAATAATGCGCATTATAAAACTTTTTGTCATTTTCTTAATTGTTCCGTTATTGACTTGGACTTATTTATAATTTGTGATGTATATTATTTCTATACCAGTATTAAGCTTTAAGTAATGTATTTTTTTATTTCTTTAAAGCCTTCCTCTGGAACTAGCGGTCAGCTTAGAAAACGTCTTATGTTTTTACATCCAACTTACTTATGGAGAGTTATAACTTATCGAATATCACACACGATCCTTAATAGTCAATCTTTTGTTTTATTTTATTTTTATTTTGAAACAAAATCCTCAGCAACCTTACAGAGAGTAGTAGAGATACGACTGAAGGTTTCTTTTTTGTGCGTTTAACGCAAATAAGGAAGCTTCCGTCGTGTCGTCCTTTTTGGGGGCACTCCCCTTGATGATTGTACGTACTCGAATGAAATTCACGTAATTGACATATCAAGCAGTGTTCAATTTCGCGGTCACTCGAAAAATAAAGACAAGCTGACTTCCACAAAGCTTTGTGTCCACTTAGATAGTATACCCGCCGAAAATGACGTTTCGCCTCATATCAAGTTTTCAATTTTTCATATTTCAATTTTATATCTGTTTAGGTATTCTTGTAATTTAAAAGCATTGTTTTAAAGTTTTTTTTTGGCTGGATCAACCACCGGTGGCTTTAGGAGGCCTTTACAGATATACCGCTTGAGGTGGCAGGTCACTGAGGGCGCCTAGCCTGTATCGAGATTATGGGTGACTCAGCTCGAGGGCTCTCGAGGGAGCCTCGGCTCAGACCGTCATGCTATTCTACTCCTTCTTACAATCCAGCCATTGGCGAGGACTGCACCCCTCAGAAACTGACAAACCATTTTAGATAACCAATTTAAAATAAATCCCATTCAAAAAATAACATTTGTAATTCATACTTTAATCACACCTTGGTTCAGTGCCCTTGATAGTCTTTTATCTTGTTTTTATTTTGTTTCACTGTCGAGAAGTGGGGAATCATTTGTTACCAGGTAAACAGCCTACTTTTTACCCAATATCTCTCTTAAAACAAGGTATGTATCCTGTATATATTATTCTTTTTGTATGGGTCAATGTGGACTCATATCCAAAGATTGTATTCATTTCATACGCTCATATACAAAGGCATAAAAAAACCTTCCCATTTGTTGTGTTATTTTTCCGAAGGTCTTAAAAAAGAAAGAGAGAAATAAAACGTTTATTGCACAAATACGCCATATGTACATTTAAACCGCAAACATAAAAAAATTATGAAAACGTCTTAACATATTATTTATCGTCACCGTCAGTTTCTACGATACATAAATATTAAAATCATTATTCATTATAAATGTTATCTCAAACTTCATCCTCTGTGGCACGAATGGGCGACCTCGTGAAACGACTCGAATACATCCTGAAAATATTTTCGGAGAAAATCCAATATATTGCCACTAGAAATTCCCAAGAGACATCTCAAGAATGTTGATAACAGTCACGCGGAGGCCACTTTAAAATGAAGAGAGTAATATTATGTAAAATTTCATACGACGGGCAACAAAATTAAAGGATTGGTTAATTTGATCAAATAATCGGTTCTTTCTGTGCTGTGACATGTCACTTTTACAAGTTACTTTTTGGCGCTATGTTTTCACAAAACATTTGGAACTTCCTTTTGAGCAAATATTTGCATGCTTTGGAAGTTACGAGATGTAAGAAATTTTTTTCAGTGAAAGCTCCTAGCCTACAAGCTTCCCTGTCTGGTTACAAAGCGTAGGTTCAAAATCCATTTAGGATAGTAATAATTTCCAACACGCATCTCCTTTTTACATCTGCCTTATCCCACCTAGGTGGAGTTGGCAAGAAATTTGAATCATATTGATAATCTATGTATTGGACAGATGTTTTACGACCAGCCGCCTGCCTGAAATCGCCCCTCCTTGAGAATAAACAACCAGATTCTATCTGAACATAGGTATATCTATGGGTCACTCAAATCCTTGTCCCATGTGGTAATCGAAACCATGACAGCCGGCCAATGCTAAGCAACTGCACCACCTAGTCACCGATTAATGATTATACGTTTATTTTAAATATATAAGATTTTCAAAGCATGTTGCGATGACCCCTGCCAAGGGTGAGGATTATCTCTTCAATCGTACGTAGCGTAGATTTTTAGCCGGGTGATTTTTTTAAAATTATCGTGTTGAGCCTGTAGTGCGAGTGCGAGTGGGGCTCGCGCACGAAGGGTTCCGTATTATTATCTATAAAAACGGCAAAAAAAAAATTATGCCTGTTGTTTGTCCACTTGATTTTTTTTATTCTGTTTTTTAATATTTGTCGTTATAGCGGCAACAGAAATACATCATCTGTGAACATTTCAACAGTCTAACTATCACCGTTCATGAGATACAGTCTGGTGACAGACGGACAGACAGACAGCAGAGTCTTAGTAATAGCGTCCCATTTTACCATTTGGGTACGGAACCCTAAAGGCATATTCTGGTTCTATCATATGATTCGACACTATTGCTCTTAGTATTTCACCTAGTTATGTATAGGAATAAAGAATAGTGACGGAGTGCTGAGTGTGCAGTTTATAAAATGGCCATAGAAAGGTAAAATTTAGTTATTGGTTATAGGTTATTATAATATGTTGTCTGACCAGCATAGAGTAGTAACATTTTATATACTCCTGCATTTGGTCTAATAAGTGCGGTTACTGATCAATCTTTAAAGGTTAAGGTTATACACAGGTATATTACATGTTCATCATACATGGTCAATAGTAATTACCTTACAACAGATGAACACTACTCGCTTACCACCTAATCACAAGAACATAGTCTTCATCTAAAAACTTTGAAAATAAATTATATAATCCTATAAAGCCAAATATTTATGCTAAAAAGAATGTGATACTAACGTTTAATTTTAATTATTTTTAATTATGATACCTACCTTCGATAAAAGTTACAATCTTAACAATCGGAGCTTCTTTTGAGTTATGCTTTGAGGGTGATTAATTCCTTGTAACTTTTCTTCAAGTGAAACAAACATTGATTTATATATTTGGCAAAATAAATCTGAAACATTACACAAAACAATATTTCTAAAATATAATATTACAAACAATAACCTCACTTACGCCAATACAATTCCCAAAATATATAACATTTATTATGTGACGTGTGGTATAAGTTAATAAAAAAAGGAAATAATTCTGACTTGTTACTGAATCCCGTAGAATACATTCTATATCGAAATTGAATATTGAGCGATTGAATAACAACACTCCTATTTCACCCATTGTACCCGAAGGTACTGTTTGTTAATGAAACGTATTCCTAACCGAAGCGGGTGGAATAGTACCTTAATTTGCAAGTTTGGCGGCCATCCAGCTTAGACGTCTTTAGTAACGGGGTACTTTGTAGCACTTTGTCAAGTGCTCTCAGCTTGTACCTCTCACTGGCTGGACATAAATGGTTGGAAATTTAAGTGACAGTGAAATTACAAAATACACAGTTTGTTGTTTTTTCTTTTTAATTTTAGCCATCACTTTCGGTGGAAATGACTGGAATGCGAAAACCACTTATGTAGAGTATGTAAGTAGAGACATCCATCAAGTACAGGACGTCCGACTCAGTACGATTTGAATGAATGAACGAATGAATATGATATAAATTTATTAGGCCACTAGAGACTTTATTAGTCATGTTATTTCCAATGAAGAACGATGTTTGAGTTTTTCCCTAAGCAGATATTTAAAAAAAATCTGCCTCATTTGTGATTTCGTAAGTTTGTCTCAGTAAATATGTTTGTTATCATTATTCTATCTTAGAGTAATTTGAAATTAGTATGATATAGCTACATCCAAATTAAAAGCAATAATCTTTTGATTAAAAAGACTTACTTTGTACAATTTGACTTTATGTTCTACAATGGATGACTTCTTTCGTTTATTCATAATCATTATTTCACCTATTTTATTCAATACATTTTTAATACTTATTCCATAGTTGGCATGTATCGAAAGTGGAGAAAAATTGAACTGTTGGCTTAATATTGGAAACATTCATTGCTATAAGGATAACAATATACTTGATAACTTATATACCTTTATTTCCCAGGATAAAAATTTACGGTAGAAAATTATTTGGTCCTGAAGGAATGAATAAAGAAACACTAAAATAAACCACTATAGTGTATATTAATACAAAGCCCATGTCTACCGAATGTTTAACCCCGAAATATGACAAATTGGTGCTGTGTATATATATACACTTAAACTCGGTACCGAAATACAGTCCGAAGTCTAGGAATCTAGTGATTCTATTTACCGTAGTTTTACAACTTATTTGACTTAGTTCCTCGGGTGGAATGAATTTAAGATATGAAGTTTAAAATCTCGACAATCTACTGTCTCTAACGAAACGCTAAGATCACAATGCTACAACGAAGAACTTATCCATTTCAACAATCACAATCAAGTATGACGAAGAGCGCACATATCGTTGTATTGTATTAAAATTAATTCGTTTTTGCTTGGCATCGGGATAAAAAAAATCTAATATTTTTTTTTTGTATCTTAGCATAGATACTATTTAAATGAAGCGAAATGAAAAGACCTGACCTTCTGGTTATCAAAAAGTTGATAGTCCATTTCTTAGATATATTGACAAATTCATCCAAAACTATTCACAATTTATTTTATATAATTATTACATAGATTATTTATAATAATTTCTTGTATTTACGCGATTACACATTATAAATGAAACTAATTTTACGGATTTATCGCGTTTATTTTTAATTTTAGTTCCTGACGTTTCGAACCCTTTACAGCGTTCATGGTCACGGGACAGACTGAGGTGTCAGATGATTCGCGAGGCTATTGAAATTAAAAAACACCCTAATTTCAATAGAGAAGAGGGTTGGGTACTACCATCAGCTTGGGATCCTATCATCAATAAAATTAAATCTAAGCCCAAAAGAACCACTACTGCAAGACGATACAATTAGCTCCCTCTGCATAGATCGGACACAAAATCAATAATACAAAAACTGACGGTAGCCAGGGTTAACTTTGACAATCAGACGTCTAACACCTCAGTCTGTCCCGTGACCATGAACGCTGTAAAGGGTTCGAAACGTCGGGAACTAAAATTAAAAATAAACGCGATAAATCCGTAAAATTAGTTTCATTTATAGATTTCTTTAGACATAAGGTTTCGCGTAATAATTATTATATATATTGTTCAATAAAAAAAATTAAAAAGAGCGATATCTTCGCAAACCATTAAAAGCACACGAAGTAGAAAATTTGATATATTTTGTGCCGTATGCCGATTTCGAAGAGAATCCAGTTGTTTTTCACAGAGTATCGCCGGTAAATACCGCGAATTTGTTGACAAACACTTCGCACGTCGCGTGTTTTCTCAGCTCGGAAACAAATTGGATACAATGCGTGCCAATTTTTAACGCTTCTAAACAGAGCAGACAAATACTTTGCTACATCATTTCGAGCTCTCAATGATTTACTCACTTACTAATGAAAAAATACTGTATATGTAATATAAATACTATAAATAAAAAGTCTTCCTTATATTATGTTTACCGCGCAATGGCTTATAAACATTATAGCTTTTGACTTGGACTATAACCAGATACTCAAAGAAAAAATATTAACGCAAAGAAAAAACGAACACAAAATAAATATACAGATCAGTACCGCGTCACGCACACGTGGCCTTTAGCATCACCTTAATTTTGTAACGAGTGCTTGTCGTAGCAAAGTTTTAACTATAACCTAACTTATTTTTATCTTAGATTAAACTAAAAAAAACTTATCTCTATACATAAAACGCTTCTGGGCGTGTGTATGTGACTGAACTTCGCCTAAAAGTTTGGACCTATTATGATGAAATTTTTGGGCGTGTTCAAGGGAATTCGAGAAAAGTTTAGATTTACAATTCGGTCCATTGCATAAAGTTTTTTATTTATTTATACATATCTTGTTGTCGGATTTTAAACGAACCCGACGG
This sequence comes from Iphiclides podalirius, assembly GCA_933534255.1. Taxonomy (NCBI): domain Eukaryota; kingdom Metazoa; phylum Arthropoda; class Insecta; order Lepidoptera; family Papilionidae; genus Iphiclides; species Iphiclides podalirius. The sequence goes on from OW152830.1 coordinate 5,639,105, forward strand.
AAGTGGTGACTACGTATATCCCGAAACTAGCCCTCAAAACGATCAATTTATGCATTGTACGCCTTTAACTCTGAATAAGTTAAACTCTTTGACTGGCCAGATGAAAATGTTGTTCAGAAAATGTTATATACAAAATTTCGAATCAACTGCGGCAATTATATCCCATACTGGAAGCCTACCCTTTTACACTGGTTATGTGAATTCAAATTATGCAAATTCAATACGATCTGTATTGAGTTTCCTAAAATGGATAACACAATTTAATTGTAATGTCACTTAAATAATGAAGAGATAATGAATCTAAAGGCTAGCTCGCACCTAGGCTAATCTAGAAAATAAAAATAATCAAGAAATAATGAATCACTAGATATGGAGATCAAACGCGACCCGTCTTATAGGCATCTATAAGGTGTTTTTCTTTTTTAATCACAATCATAAAATACATAAATGGAAAAAGGCTGTCGTTAAAAAATCGTTGTCGTACCTAACATAGCACAAGTTTTAGAACGTGACTTTTTCTTAAAGCCCTTTTTAAAATAAGATGATAAATGATACAAGTTTAACAAAGCGTTAAATTAATAAAAATATAACTTTACTTTGTTGGGCAAATTAAAAATTTCTTTTTAAAGCAGCTTTTAAAAATGATTTGAAAATGTTCACATTTTTGGTTAAGTTTATAATACTAATATAAATTCGTACGCCGTGGTTGGTTTATATAATTGGAATGGCCTATTTAGTAACTAGGCTGCACTAATTTAGCCTAGATTAATTTCTGTAAATTCCCGAAATTTAAATCGATTGTTCAATTACAGAGAACATAATACTTATATTAATGCATTTGATAATTTTCCAAACTCTCTAATAATTAACGTAATCCAAATAAATACTTATCATCATACCAGTTATTATTAGCAAACAGTTACTAAAATCACCACAATTAACAAATCCTACCTTTAAGCATGGTAAATACCACAATAAACACTTCATACGTTAGACATATTCACACCTTTGACCAGGTACACATGGCGCAGTATACCAACTTAACTTATTAATAGTTATTACGCTAACCAGATGCTAAGAAGTTTTAGATGTAGTTCGGTGGCGGATAAAGTTTAGTAAGTCGTGAAAAGCACTGGCATCAAGAGATAGACGCTTGTTTTGTTTTAATCATTTGAATCTATGACTTATAGAGTTATAGTTATTGTGTATCATTATAAATTGTATTTTATTATGTCATGAATTTAATAATTGAAATATAATTAAAGATGACTTCTCTTCTATATCTTTAACTCGTACACTTTTATATATGTTATGCTTGACAAGTAAATTGTAAAATGTTTCTCTAAGCTTAACTGTGATAAAATAGAACTTTATCATAATTATAAAAGAATGGCTTTTTCATTACTTTTATAGCTTATATAACAGTAATGGCTTAGAAAACTTTAAAAAACTTACTTCTAACCTACAAAAGTAAAATGCCTTTTTTTTAAATATATATTAAAACTTTTATTCCCTATCCGACCGGCCAATATGAGCTAACGTCCATTCAATATTTAATTTGGGACTAATTTTTGAAAAAGTGCCAACTTCCACGCCGTTCAAAAGCGAATAGGTCTTTAAATGGTGAAATAACAAGACGGGAATATTAAAATATTTGAACGAAAACCTCTCCACCAAAAATTCTGTTAAATAATTCAGAAATATGTTATGATTAACTCTTTGACACTTGGCTGAAGTTTTAAAGCATGCAGATTCTATTTTTCAGGATAATATATCGCTAGCGCGTTATGAGTAAGTAATTAAAGTCAGCGTAATCAGAAGCATTCATATATGTACTTACTTCTAATTACTAAAGTAAAACATGTACAAAATACCCTTTGAAAAAAATTACCGATAACATGATTGCATATTGCATAACGAAGAGAATTACCTCCACAAAAAAAAACCTTTGTAATTGTGTATGTGACTTTAACGCTAATGTTTGTTTGATCACTATTTCTTGCCCTATCTTTTTTATGTTAAAAGTTAGCAAGCGAACAGGCGTTTAACCTAATCTTAAGCGATTACCGCTGAATAGCAACATCTACAGCACCCGATGGATTGCAGATACATTGCAAACATTAAAAAGTGAGCCCCGGATACCTCACCGACCAAACGAACAACATGGAATTACAATACATAGTTCCCTGGATAAGCCTGCCCATTCGTGTGATACCCGAAACAACTGCGCGGTCTTACCACTAACTAAAACGCTGCTTTTTCCATAAGAATATGAACAATGTTACTTCGGCGGCGCGGGACGTGTATACACTTGCTTGTATACGCGGGCAAGTATTTGTAGGACTTAAAAAATTACGTACGGTTGTGGTGTTCGGTCTGTCTTCAATTTGTCTCTGAATACAAACTAATGTTTTCTTACAACAAATATACTGCCTATAGCTACATACTACATTGCCTTAATATATTTAAGTGATATAAAATCATATTATGACACATCGACATTCAGCAGAAAGTCGTTTGACAGAGCTTTGAAATTTTAATATGTCAGTATGGAGGTGGCTAATGTCTGAATTTTTAATGCTATGTTCTTGAGTCTTATCCTTTAAACGAGCAATTCTTGTATATATATATATATATATATATAATAGGAAACTCGGAAACGGCTCCAGCGATTTTCATGAATTTTAGTATATGCGTAGATTTGGGGGCGAAAAATCGATCTAGCTAGGTTTCATTTTCAGAAAATGTCCATCCCTGTTTTCATTAATGAAAAATATTATTCGAATATGACGGTAATTTTCGCCGCAAGAAAAATGTCATAATAGCTGGTCGGTAATCGGGCGGCTCCAAAAAATTAATAAGGCCGTGGTTCGCGTCACCATCATTTACACATTTATTTTTTTACTTTTTTTTCGATTCCAGATCATTGCTTTCTTTATTTTTAATTTTTTGTCGATATGTTTTTTTGTTATTCTTTTTCTTTTTTTTTTAAGTTCTTTCTTTTGAGAAAAACATCAGTTAATATTTTCTTATTATTAAGTCGGTAAGATCGAAAAATATTATGCATATTTCATTACTCAGTAATTTGTATCTAAATGTAATTTCTTACTGTAAGTTAAGAAATACGAGTACGTGATAAGGTTTACTCTCGTAGAATATCATGTTAATAATGCTAAAATAATTTTGGTACCATATAATGTGCATTGTTGCATTACGAACGGTAAATAGTTAACCGATAATCAGTGTCTAATTAAAAAATTACTAAACCAATGTAGGGAATGGCACAATTTATATAAGTTTATTAAGCTAGAGCAAATAAATGTGTTGAGTTTTGTTTTAGTTTACAATCGAAAATAGGATCTATCACAGAATACTCCACAGAATGTTTAGTTATGACAATGGCTATATAACAAACATAGAATAAGCCTTAGTAATGAACAAATTTTAATTAGAATAATAGAAAAATTAAAATCAATACAATTTTTTTATTACATTCCAATAGATTTAAAAATGTATTTTTGTTTATTAAAGACGAAACGAAAATAAATATTGCTTAGAAGGTATGTCTATTAATCGTGAACGCTTATGCGTTCGTAACTTCACGGGTCAGATTTGTTGTTTCATTATGCCACTTTCAATTACACTTGGAATGAGTATATGTTGGAAATGTGTTACAATAATTGTACACTGTTTTAAAACAAACTTTTACACTGTTCTCTTTAAGTGATTGAGAATGAGTTGAAGTAAGGGTCTAATTCCAACCTGTTTTACTTCACTCTCTTGTTTTGCAAAACTTCGAACGATAACGACGGGGTTTTTTGATGTTCAAGACAGATTTTCTATTTATTTTTATTCTATCTAATCTAAAAAATGTTTACATGTACCTAACTTTTTTGAGTAGAATTTCTTGAAGTAGTTTCGTTCCTATATCCATCTCGAAGTCATTTTCGCCAAACATTTGGGACACCTGTGCGCTCCTACTCCAGCACCTCTTTATTGCGTAGACCTTAATTTAATTTGTTTTCCAACAATTCAGCTTCATCAGTAACTTTGTATACATTTAACCTTTTAGTTAATGTTTCATTACAATCAGTTGAGCATAACATAATTCGTGTCAACTTAAAACTTAACAGGTTGTACCTCCGTTAATATTATAGTACTAGTTTAAGTTCGGTGATTGAGTAGACCACGGCAGTATGTATATGTTCTCCAGCCAGAGCCATTCTTAAGTCGTCCTGGTCAAACATTGAAGAAAAATCTGGCCAACACTCTGTGAAAAGGGAAGAACATGAGGCCGCAGAATATTTTTGACGTAAAAATCAGCGCCTTTGTTACCATTAATGAAAAAGAGCTCAGTTAGTCTGTCCTGCACGATTTCCGCCCAAACCATTTCTGCTGACCTACTAATAGGACAAACTTCCTTCCTGTCCTTCCTCCTTTGCGGCCCACGCATAGTACACTTAAGTACATTATTTTATTTCGTGACGTCATCGTTCACTTGGCTGAGTTCCAGAAGTTCTGTGAGGACCTCACAGAAGACCAACGTGAAGTGGAAGTGAGAAGTTATACTTCTTCGTTTCATCTTGAGTGAGGTAGCCGGGATCACTTTATTAAAAGGTTGCAAAGCATCTATCACAAAGCAATTATCACTTAACATGAGGTGGAACTCTGCTCATCTCCACTTTCTCACATAAAAATAATTGTTTTATTGAAACATTAGCGGCAATAAAAAATCTCCACCTGAAAAGATACAATTTTATCCAAGTGACAGTAACTGTCGTACGATGTGTTAACTTGGCCGCGGTGTACCAAGGTTTAATACATTAAGGGGCGATTTATAAACATTAGACTTCCCATTCGCGTCTTATCTGCTGTTGCATGTAAGTAAATAGCTTGGTAGCGATAACGCCATATCGTCGTCGTTAAGTAACAACGATAAACGAAGGGTGTTTTAGCACGTGCGAATATATTTCTCCGTAGAGATATTGTTTTATCACATTTAGTTACGGATATGGCAGTGTTGTTATGAATTGTATGTTATTACACCCCATCCCATTATTAATATCTTTTGGTTTTCTTAATTTCATAAAGATAAATGATTTACTAAGTGACAGTTAATGCTATCGACTTCGGTGCTGGGGGTCTTGGGTTCGATTCCCACACAGCACGAATATTTGTGTAACACGAAGGTAATATTTTCGGGTTGGGTATTTGTCCCAAAGAACGTTTTACGTCAGGCAGGCAACCAATGGTACAAAATCTACAATGTTCGATCAACCGTCACATTTCGAACCAAATTAATAAAACGTGGAATCAGTGACCTTAACTGAAGTCCTCATGTACAAACTTCGTCAAGCATTTCATCATAAATTCTACTCTTTTACTGCATTACCGTTATTTTATAAATTGTACTTTTTAAGAGCAAGAAATGCTTTTTCTTCCTATAAATCTAACGATAAAATTCAAACGATAGACCCGTATTCTAAAAACGATAACATTTTAATAAAATACGAAGTACTAAAGTATTTTTCATAATATTTTGCGAACCAATTTTTAGCAAGGAAAACGACGAAATCGTAGATTCGCATCATCTATGAGCCGCCGCACTGATATTTTCTCCATTTTATATTATCATTTGTAATTTTCTTTCCTTTTTTTTATTTTTTATGAGATAGAAAATTAACAATTTAAGGCGGAAGACTAAGCAGACATTTTTTTTTTATTTCAGTTGTTTAAATCACCATGGATAGTTCGTTGATTTCTTCCTTAACAATGGGATGTAAAGAACTTTTAAAAGGGGTAATTACCTATGTTTTTTCTTATTTTGTTACAGTAGAAAATATACATCTATAATTAAAATAAAACATTTTAACAACGAAACAAATGACACAGACACAGATTCTACACAGTACAATGAATATTGATTCGTATTTCGATTATTCCGACTAACCGTTTTTTACGGTGGGAAAAATCCTTTCTGGACACATTGCACCTGTCTCCATCGTATCAGTTGGGGACACGAAGACGCAATCTTCCGCGACAATTCTAGACAGACTAATCTGATAAATAATAATTAATGTATGAATAAAACAGATAATCGTTTTAAAATTAAGACCGCATAATGGCAAACGAAAATTGGACAATCATTGAGTTAACAACACAATTTGAAGTAAACAAAGGAGCAATTAAAAATATGATTAATGTTTTAAAAATTGACATTATTTACCTTTTTGGGTGTTTAATTAACGTACATTTGAACAAGCCGAGCACCGAACTGCAGAAGATAGATAAGGGACGATGATAAATTAGTCCAGACAAGCATCTATGGTATAAATATAAACATATCTATGGTACGGTGCACGCTTTTTGTTAGCTAAGCGGCTTCTTAAACTGACCTTTCGAATTGTTTAATTAGATGTCGCTGTTAAATTACACCATATTTTTTTTAACATTGCATGGGTTGCGTAGCCTACCACCTGGAACTGTAAACCGAGTAAACGATGGCCTCATGAATGCTCCCTATTTTGTTTTACATTTGTAGCAATTTTTTATGTGACCTGGTGGAAATACTTTCAGAACGCCGCCGACACTCTAATAACATATTACAACATTTTTATGACGCAATCCTTTAGTTTTCGCCAATATATCAATTAAACATCAAATTAAATTAAATTTTAAGCATTACAGATTACCACTAAAAATAAACTTGTTATATGTTATCATAACATAAATCTCTTTATAATTAAATCCTTAACATAAATCGGTCGAGGTGAGCAGGGACAAATAGATTGTTCGCGACAATATTAGCCCCAATGGACCCAATGATAATAAATAAATTAATGAGGGGATGAAACGCAAAAATATAACACTTCCACTCCACACCGGTTTTCTGTGAGGCATTGGTACTTCGAAAAATAAACCTGCCGATTCGAGCAACAACACGCTGTCGCGTGGCCCTACCATAGTAGAAAACTAAATTCGAAAAAGGATTGATTGAATAACAATCTTATTTAAGCCATTGTATCCGAGAGAGAACTGTCTGTTAATGAAACAAATATCCAGCCAAGAGGGTAATAGGTAAGCCTTAATTTGCAAGTTTGGCGACCGCCCAGCTTAGACGTCTCTAGTAAGGGGCGCTTTGTAGCACTTTGTCAAGTGATCCTTGTCCCGTCCACTGGCTGCCGTGAGTTGTGTTGTGAGTGAGTTGAAATTTTAGCAACAGTAAAACTACAGCATAAACAAACAGTAACCATTTGAATATACCATCATAATGATTAAGCATCAACTGTCTAATTTTGGTTAATTTATTTTTTAATTTACATTAAAACTATTTTTAAAATGTAAAAAAGGAAAGTAAAGTAACAGCCCATACATGTCCCACTGCTGGGCAAAGGCCTCCACTGGACAGAGGGTATCAGGGCATAGTCCACCACGCGGCCCCACTGCGGATTGGCGGACTTGTCATATCTTCGAAATATATATATTTTTTTGTTATTATTTCGAAAATATACAGGTTTCCTCACGATGTTTTCCTTCAACGCGGAGCACGTGATAAGTCAGCACTTAAAGTTAAAAACTTCATTGGTGCCGGCACCGGGGATCGAATTCAGGTTGCTTGAGTATCAAGTTGGTGCGTTTCTGCAACCCTACGTGTGTGGCAAATGTCCAGGGCAGCGGTTATCACTTAACACCAGGTGAACGAACCGTCACCTGGTGAACGAACGCTCGTTTACCACCTTCTCACACAAAAAAATATCGTTTTTGGTTTCTGTTTAGTTATAACAATAATATCTGATAATATTTGAAATACATTAATATTTCAAATATTTACGAACAAATTAACTCTCTCTATTTTCCATTTTAATTTAAAATTATAAAACTAAATAAACTCATGTAAATAGTTTATAAGGAATTCTGTACCCACAGTTTCCAGACCTTTCTTTACTCACAGTTTGTTTTGTAAAGCAAATTCATTAATGTTGAAGTCTTAAATTACATACACCATCAATTTTATAGATAGTATGATAGATCTTTTATGTATTTTTAGCTCTCTTGAATCATACAAAAACATCAGACCATAGTTGACTAATAAGAAAATGAATATCTTAACATACAGTTCATTTTATTTGATCTTTTTCTATACATACATACTTATTGGCGCATTCCTTTCAATTTACACGTAACATTAAAAGTAGACTTTACCTGCTATACTAATTTAAATCTATTTTAAGAAACAGTTATTTCATAGTATTCAAACAATTTAAAAAGAAATTGCAATCGGATCCCGACTCTTAAATGGAATTTTCTTACTCAGTGAAATTATTTTAAATTTAAATGGCTACTGAGACCTGTTAAAAGGTTTGCAGCGTATTTTCTAGATAGCTGGTTAAAACTGGAAACCGGCAGCTGTCCAATGCAGTAATTTTTTGATAAACTTCTTATCCACTTTATAGCTATTAAAGCTTGAGATCGCTTTAAATTAGAACATCTTGCTACGTCCTAAGTAAGCTTAGTTTTTTTATCTTTATTTTATCTGCTTTCTCTCTCATTCATGAGCGGCACAAAGTCGCTCATGTGACTTAGTATAACCTTGTTAGTTGTTACACAAGTTTTGATAATAGTTGTCTTTTTGAATTCTAGTTCGAAATTCATTCTTTGCATTTTGATAGATAAACTAGCTAGAGACCGATGCTCCTCGCTTCACCTATACAACTCTAGTATTTAGTACGTAAAGTATTAAAATATACTAGATTAAAAACATTTTTTCATTGTTTATGATTTTTGTCATCCTAAAACACTTGGGTATGCAACATTTTTTTGATTTGCCATATTAAGCAAAGACATACAATTGACTTGTCTTATATAACAGTGAGATTCAAGTAAATTAGATCAATGATTCAAAATTTAATTAATTTAACTAAACTTCACTAACGTCATCAATTTGTAACCAGGATGACCATATTGCTTGGCGTTCCAATGCAGCCTCATGCATATATACAAAACATATGAATTCGACCCATGTTTCAAAAGTTAAAAATCGCTGCCACCAGCACCACCTATCGGGCACTAACGTAACTACTTTCCCCGTTGTGTTGTCGCTTTATCTGTGTGCTAAGTATCACATCAATTAGGCTAACGGTTCTCGAGTTTACGTGAACATACATACACACGCATTCTCTTATATATTATATAGATAAGTATAAATTCTCACGTTCGTACATAAGTACGCACAAATGTTTTTATTTAGTTTAAAACATGAAGGTTTTTTCACGATGTTTTACTACCGTGGAACACGTGATAAGATTTACTTGCAATCGCTGTAATTTGGACACGAATAGTTCATGCATCACAACAACTTAATTTTTTCGATTTCAATTAATATTTCAAAAACTATTAAAATGCTAATCCTATTAAATACTTTCCTAAGCCATTACAGCAACGATTACGATAATAACGATAAACGATCATAAATCAAAAGTTGCTCAACTACAACCCTAATTACACTTCATAATGCTTTAAAACACAAATATCATGTTTATTGTATTCTAAATATAATAATAAACTCTTAAGTAGAATAATTAATAAATAATACGATAATAAACTGTTATAGTTGAGCAACATTAAAATACACAAGTATAATTTTTAACAAAAAAAAAACCGACTTCAATCAGAAAATTAAAAACATTGTTAATACCTATAGGATTCAATGATAGCCCTCGATTCCTTTGGGATGCCATCATGTATAATGACTGTGCTTCATATCAAGATATGAATATAACTTCAATGAATTAACCACAAGTAATAGTTTAGTAATTACGCTAAGCATTTTAGACGTGAACCAATCTGTAACAAATAAACAAACTGTCTTTTTATCATCGCTTAAAATGAGTCCAAAAACGTGATTGATGACGAGAATTAATTTATGCAGGTAGATAAACTCGTAAAATGGATTCTCGTACTAGATTCTTGTAACTAAATTTGATGAAACATTCCCACAGCACGCACAAATGGCAATAAATATGTTATAATAGTATCCATTAAAAATATTAAAAAATTTAAGCGTATCAAGCAATCGATCAAGTCAGTGTTTAAAGCGAGATTAATTTTATTTGTACCTTGCAAATTAGTATTCATAAAACGAGCGTTTATATATCATACTAAAAACGAGCAAGGCAACCTGCACTATGTCCGTTTCTCGTCGAACGTACAGCGGTAATGATTTATTCATGACTTTGGAAGACATCGCGTCAATTTAACGTCCAAGTCGATCATCGAAGGAATGAAGATTACCCTCATATAAAACGATATACGTAGTAATTACTTTGATTGAGGTGGGTGGATTGGAGAGACAAGCTGCTATTGATATTTCATATACAGCGTGTCGTTACCATCACGACAATAAATGAACACACGTCTAACGCTACTTGCCAATAATCATAAAAAAAATATTAACGTTAAACAAAATCCATAATTAAAAAAAATATTTTTCAAACAAACTAATTAAGTAAAAAAGAAACAAATTTGTAACATCCTATACAACTCGCGCCACAGCGTCGCATTACAAGCCTCTCCTTCTAACAGTATGTTTTGTCTCTTTTAAATTCATTCAACCCATTCATATGCTTTGTGACCTTTACAAATGAACTTTACGTTACGCTTTTATAGGTAAGGGTGTTCTAAAATTCTTTGTTTTGGAAAATTTAATAATTCTGTAAATATTGATGTTTAAAGAATTTAAATGTTTAATACAACTTTAAAAAGTTATCCCCTATATGTGTGTTCATTTATTGTCGCGATGGTAACGACACGCTGTATAAATAAACAAAACTGGTAAGTCAGGAGTACATGCTGTCATAATTTCCAACCTAAGAGGAAATCGAATGTAATTTTATGAATGACAAATTGAAAATATAAGTTTCTACCAAGTATTTAAATTTTTATAGTGCTAATCTCTGCACTTAAGATGCTAAAGATGAATCTTGATGCCCCAAAGTACTACTTAAAATGCGAAAAAACAATGCAGATAAAAGACGTTGCGATTTTCGTTAGTGTAGCAATCAGCCGTTTAGCGTGGGTAAGATTCTGGGCGAAAGACGTTGGTCCGATTCCAGCAGCGGCGAGATACTTAACGTCCTTTTGCTACAAATTTTAATTCAACTAGCATTTCTATTAATCACCTCGATGGCTTCATGATTCAGTTACTAGGCTATTTTCCTGTGTGCAGGGCTCTTTGGTTCGATTCCCAGAACGAACAAATGATATTTCATAGCCATTCAATAACAATTTCTGCTGAACAGTATGGTACGAACATAAACATATATAACCTGCACACTATATTAAACTGCGTTAATAGTCTTAAGTTTCATTAAAATTAATTAAAAAAAAATATTATTTAAACAAAAAACATTTCGCGTTCGCGTGGCTGAGCTATATAAATAAACAGGTTTAGAGACAGTGGCAAATAAGGTATACATGGCGCGTTACGCCGATTTCGAAGAGGATCAAGTTGATTTGTAAAGGGGACCGCCGGTGAATACTGCGATGATATGGTGACAAATACTTCGCACGTAGCATGATTTTTTTTTGCTCGGAAATAAATCGGACGACATGCGAGTCGATTCTGTACGCTTCTAAAAGGGTTCACAAATATTCTTTAAGTATATAGAAGGTACATCGGACCTTAAGTGGTACAGTCACGTCTAAAAAATATTGTAATAATCAATGTAGAAAGTGATTGAACAGTTGTTGACTAAGCTACAGACTCATTATTATTTGACAAAAGTACAAGTTGGAACGAGTCACCTGAATATCTTTTAAAAAATTAGTCACTATTATTTATAAAGCCAAAAGTAGACATGATCTGTATTTACAAAAAGCGTCTGTTATATTTAATTTGTTACATAAGATTTCTTTTGCAGAAAAATTGTACAAAAATTTTTGGTGCTGCGTGATTTGCCATTTGACCAGCGACCTCACCCGAAAATATCGAAAACTATCTACTTTCTTTATTGAATTTTTTGTCAGTGCGTTGTGCAATCTAGTGCGTAGGTAAATAAAGTAACAAACAGTCTTCATGTGTCCGACCTCGGGGCTGAGGCCTCCTCTGCACAGTGGGTATTAGGGCATAGTCCACCACGCGGTCCCACTTCGGATTGGCTCCTCATCGCTCTTCGGAATACTTTTTTGTTTGTTATTATTTCGAAAATATGCAGGTATCCTCAAGATTTTTCCTTCACCGCTGAGCACGTGATAAGACAGCACTTAAAATTAACAATTTCATTGGTGCAGTCAGCGGTTACACGATTATATTGAATTAAAATCGAGCGCTGGGACAATAAGCTATCACGTGAGTGCGTATACTTTACAGCATATATATTTTCACATAACAAATGAATATTCGTATGATAAATGTTACCTAATTTTATTTAAGGTAGTCTCTGCACTCAAGATGAAACTAAAAATGGTTTTTTTTTTTTTGAAAAAGAGTTCCGAAAGATTTTCGGCGCCTGCATACGATCCTGCTTCGTCCGGGTAAGGCGCTCACACACAACCAAGGGGTCGATGAACTCATGGAAAAGTAATCTCGACATCTATGTACTTTCTTCATTGCATTTTTAGCAATGCTTGGTGACATCTAACGTACCCACTGTACGTACACGACTTAATGTCGCCGTAGTAGTACCTAACAGCATTAAAACTTTCAAATGACAATTAAAAATGAACATAAGTACGAGAGATACTGCACTTGCTGTTGAAATTTAAAAGTACTTTTATTTTTAGTGCTAAGATAGAGACTCATAAAAGTTGTACGACACTCATAGAGACGTATAAAAATTTTTTCTCTTATTTTTACTCTTCTTTATTTAGTTCGTTTTCCATGTTATGACTAAAAGCCAGAAGAAAAAATAAAGAAACTAGAACAAAATAAAAAGACTTTAGTGCCGCGTCACGCACGCGTAGCGTTTAGCACCACTTTAATTATGAAGCAAGGGCTTTACGTGGCAAAAGTTTTAATTACCGAACTTATACATATATAAACTTATAAAAAAGATGTTGTGCGAAAACGTTGTAATATTTTTATATAAATACAGATGTCGTACATTTATTTATTTAATCAATTCAAATTTTGTTTGAGGACTGAATCATACTAAATATTTTTGTGTGATAAGTAAGTAAAAATGAAGCGACAATTTTACGTAATAATATTAATATACAAGAAGTTACGAATAAATAATACCATGATAATGTTAATAAATAATTAGGAAATAAGATTAATCGATAGATTTTATTTCATTCGGCCCGGGGAAGTTTCTTCTTCTTAATAAATAAAAACGAATGTTGGTAAGCGCAAAACTCAAGAATGGCTGGACCAATTCAACTAATTTATTTATTTTCCTTAAGTTCCACGGAAGATTTTAATAATATAAAAAAAGAACGAAATCTGTCCAGGCAGCTAGTTGCATAATAACAATTGATTCATTTCAATTATCTTATTAATTCCTGAGTATTTTTTTATTATTATATTAGAGTATTTTTTTATTATACATTGACAAGTTTCGAAGTTTATAAGTGACTACTGGACTACTAGTCACTTATAAACTACACTGGACTACTAAAATCATAATTATATTCAGCCTACTATAATTCATAAAATATATGAGATAAACGTTATGAAAACAAGTGTATATTTTAATTTAGTTTTAAGTAATAACGCTTTCCCATTACATACCTTCTTCGAATCTAAGTGGTAAAAGTAGCAAGTTCAGTTATCGATTACAATAAAATGGCAAATTAAATGTAAAGTAATGTTGATTTATCACGCTTATGCACATATTATATTTTTTCAAAACGAACATATGATGCTCTGTCATTAAAAGTTGCCGATCGACACAAATAGAACTTAGCTATGTACCACGCATCTAGTTAAAACCGTAGATGACTCTTCTATTCAAGATATATTCATCCAACGTTCTTCTTGTAGTGCTCTATGTAACAAAATACATTGAATATTTCTTTCTTTGTAATGTTAAATATATCTTTAAGATAGAAATAGGATTCCTTTCTGTTGTAGACCAAGCAGCAGCTTACGAAGTTACACGAATGGACAGGCTGAGTTAGGAAAGTAGCCTCACAGAAAACTAGACGTGCCTAGTCGTTACGTATTGATGAAAGAAGTAACAGGGATAAACTCACTAAAAGGCGAATATTTCGGACAAATATTTTCAGACACATTTTTTACACAACATTCTATAGTCCCAAACTCAGAAATGCTTGTACTATGGGTACTAGAAAACTGATAACCTTACTTAAACATATTTTTTTTGTAAATATATACATATTATACATATGTAAACACCCAGAAACTTGAAAAACGCTATATTCATCACACAATATTTTTCCAGTAGTGGGGATCGAACCCACACCCACTGGCGCAGGAGGCAGGGTCTCCACATGCCAATCGGGTCGCCAAGTTATTATAAACACCATTGCAAGAGTTTAGGTGTGGCGTTGTGAATGCTGGGCAAAAATTACTTAACAGCGTGGGATCGTTTACCAAATTCATTCATGAAAAAAGGAAAAACAAAAATAAAACAGGAGCGAAAGTATAACTAGGCACATGCATAAGCTCGTCACGTCAACACCAAGTCGAGGAAACTCATAAGAAACTATGAATTGTTGGAGCGTACTGCGAACGAACCTGTTTTGATAATCGATAACGTTGTAAATAAATGACAAATACCTGTTAATGTTTTCGGGTTTTGTCAATTGGTTTATAAGCACACATTGGCTGATGGACATAAATGTTGTTGATATCGGTTGATACATACTTTTTATTTATTTTATTTTATGCATCAACTTACAACTGTCATTACAGGCAATACCTAATGCGATAGTGAATGTAGAGAACAGTTTAAGATAAACATTGAGTCCATAACCTACTATGTATACACCATTAACATTTTCTATAACACGTTGATTGAATTGAATTAAGTAATTCATCAATGACACATTAATTCTGCTCTGCCTTCTATCGTCATTGCAATGATAATAAGCTACTCAATAACAGAATATCATTTTTACCGTCACAAAAATGGTGTATACATATAAAAAAAGTTGGTCACGGCAGTGTGTTAATACTATAATCAAAATTAATTTTGCTCCAGAGGCAAAAAAGGCTAAATGAAAAGGTTCATTATCCATTGCTTCACGCATGGGTAACGTATAAGAACCTCTTGAAAAATGTTACAGGCACTTGCTGAACTGGAACTTAATTTTAATTATGGAATTGGCAACACAGTAAGAACTCTTTAGAAAATTTTGCCAACTTGTACAATGCATTGAATATTTTTTCTTTAAATTCGAACTAATAACTTTTAAAATATACATTACATACTGATATAACTTTTAGGTATATTTTATAATATTAAGTAGACAATTATTCCAAATTTGAAAATTCTATTACTTTTTAATTGCTCTCAGCTTTAGCCACAAGTGATTTTTACCTTTGAGCAGCAAATGTGCTGTTACGTAACTGGACTGACTTCATCTAACCCAGGTTAGTTTTAAAACATCCTGTTTGTAGTTGGGCATCAATCCAGGGCATATCATATAAAAACTACAAAACTAATATGCCTTGACTTATAACTATGTATCGAGCGCATATCTCTAAATTTGAATATAATTATTTAGTTTTGAGAAAAAGATGATCTTGGCATATGCATAGAATCTTTGAATATGCAGAGCTCACTGACCTACTCAAATGTGTGTGTGGCGTCGATAAACACCTTTTTGTTCAGATTATAAAAGGGTTTCGAAGGATTCATAAAACCCAGCCCTCTATTTACTGTAAAACATTTTTTACTATCGTGTTCTTACACTTTCTTTCGAAACGAATTATATTAATATCAATAAATTAATGAGCCAAAATTTCAACTTTTACTTATTTTTATAAAATGACATTGTTTCCATAAATGAATGCCATGAATATATTTCAGAAAGTTGCGATATTAGCCCCGAGTTAAATACTTTTTTATATATGATATGAGTGGCCAATCAATTCTGGATGATTTACATGTACAAATACATGTCACAAAAATGGCACATTGATGGGCTTAAATTTTTTCCTACTCTGGAATCTTACCAAATAACGTGCTGACCACCTAAATCAGGTCAGATTGACAAGTGTAATAGAAGGAAAAGAGCATCTAATTACAATGTCATAGAAAATAATGATGAAATACAGAGACCTTAAGCGCAACGCCCCATCAACATTCACAAGGCGTATTTCCACTTTAATCATAATCATAAAATAATTTGACAAAGGTTAAGCGGGACAAGGCTTCCGTTAAAAAATTGCTCACGTACGTAAGTCATATTGCGAGTTTCAGCACGTGAATTTTTTTTTGTTATCGTTCCCTTTTAAGTAATTTATAAATAATAAGACTAGAAATGATTTTAAGACTTTTTTTAACTCGGCAAAACCTAACACAAAATTTATGAGCACGTGGACTTTGTTAGACTAATTTAAATCATTTTGCAACTCGTTTCAACCAACTATTTGTTAGGTTGTTAGATTAGTTAAGCTAATAATGTTGGTTTTATACTAAAACTGTTGTAAGTTAATAGCGAGGTATCAATTGTCATTGTTTGATCACTAATAATCACTAATTTCTAATGTTTATATTCATCTAATAGCCAAAAAACTGTCTGCGTAATTATTGTGAGGGTAGTTAATATGTTAATGTTAATTAATAGTTAACTTAATGTTTTATTATAAAACATTTCAATGGGTGTATGTTGGCTTTTTTAGATTAGATTTTTTTATATAAATCGGCTTAAAGTGTTTGACGCCATTTATCGATTTCTTCATTTGATTGGGCTTCAAGACGTTTGATAAATTTATAAAGTTGACACGTTTATACAAAAACGAAACAATAATTTGATTGATCCTGAACTTTGGGATGAATTACTAATTTAGACTATTTATTCGTGCATTTTACTGTAAAGACTGTGGGGCCAGCGCACAATTTCATTTCATAAGAATTATGAAGGCCTTATTGTTGCGACTGGCGAAAAGAGACCATTTCTTTTCATGTCCGCAGCTTAAATCTAACCGTTAAGCGAGGAAATGCAGCTAGCGTTCTTGGCAGCCATGCCGGAAATAATAGGTCTGTCGGACAGTAAGTTAAATTATAAATAGTATTGATACTGTAATGTTGCGAATAGTATTTGATGATTATTTATTTATTGGAGTTTGATAATATGTAAATTTAAAATAACGTTCCTCTGATTCATGTTATCACATACATCACACATATTGTATTACGCATATATGTATAGGGCTAAATAAATATAAATTTCTAGTGTATTGTTAGCCACCTCGTTCAGCAGTCATTACATCAATACATTTGAAATCTTACGTTAACCTTCAGAAGTACATTAATATCAGTAGTAGTTAAAGAGGTTTGAACATTATGTTCAGCCGCTTCACAGCCGGCGTTACTTCAGTCTAGTTGAAAAGGCTATTTTTTATGCCGGATGATTACGTGCCTAAATGCTAATTTTGAAGTCACTGTTACATAGAAAGTAGAAATAATAGCAATAGGACGAATTTTTTATTGAATTGATCTTTTTTATTGAAGGCACATAATGTTGTAGGCAAAATTATTTGAATTTACCTTTCCTAATGACATTGAATTGGTAAATTTAGTAATGTCACTAAGAAGTGCCCTGCTAACGTTAACGGTGGAAGCGCTTACAAGCAAGATCCTTTCAGATTTTACGGCGTTATACCATCAATGCGGCTAGAACAGAAATTTTAATTGAAAATGTACATTAATACAATTACAAATGATCGATAACAATTAATTAGTATCGGTAATATTATAAAGCCTCGTAAGAATTATCGGGAGGCAGTGGTAGAATCGGTGAAAGTTTGATTATAAAGAGCGAAGATGTCATCTGAAATAAAAGGTGCGATTCATTTTTAAATCACCATCCACAACTTTAGCCTCGATAGTTATGAATTTGGTAGCCATTAACTCCAAATTTTTCAATGTATAGCTTTTTAATTGGGAAGTAATTGATTTGGAATGGAAATGAAAAACCTACTGACGGCACAATTTTGAAACTGTATGAAATTCGGTTGAGAGCATGTAGGAACATCGATAATCATATTTAATAAATAAAATAATGTTTTGTTCCACATGGGCCACACTGAAAGTTCTGTGAAAATCATAAAACGGCTCAATGTATAAGGTAGGTGTACCTATATGGTAAACTGTTACCAAGTAGATACAAATGCGTTAATATTCGATCGAGTATCATAGGTCTCAAAGAGGTATCTGACAGTTAACGCTTTGTAAACACCTAACGAACACATCACAGGTAAGGGACCCCGCCTTTGCGCACGGTAAAATAACATTACAAACCTAACGCCAGCTTACTTGTGCGCCAAGTTATTTTTAGCATATGAAAAACAATTGTTTCAGGTTTAGTATCGCGTAGTTGCTGATAAAAATTTGTATAGTCGATAGAAACCAAGAATTTCAAATAATACAACGCAGAAGACGCTCATTTTGTTACACGGACGCCTACTACAGAAGTACTCCCATAAACCGTCTCTTTAATGCGTGTAGTGGCTTATCTCGGCGACAAGTCGAGATATCGATGTGCTCGCTTTGCCGGTAGCTCCTTTGTGACAAGCACGGATAAGAAGCACCTACGCGAAGCACGAGACGGTCCTATAAAGGTCCTTCATATACATTTCCACCGTCATATTTTTATTGCAACGTTAATACGACACGCATTTAACACTTTAACACTTTTATATGGCAAGGATTTATTTACTACAATAAAATAGGTTAATCAAATTCCTTGTTGTAAATTTTAAAAAATTATAGTTTAAAA
The DNA here is from genome assembly GCA_933534255.1 of Iphiclides podalirius. Lineage (NCBI taxonomy): Eukaryota > Metazoa > Arthropoda > Insecta > Lepidoptera > Papilionidae > Iphiclides > Iphiclides podalirius. Next base: position 5,658,014 of record OW152830.1, read on the forward strand.
TTATTTAAGTGGGCGTAACCAAGAGTCAAATATGTATTATCATTATATATATAATTCTACTGTACGTGTGTGTCACTGAACCATCCTTAACGGCTGGACGAGATGTTATTTAAACGGTTATTGTCGTTTGGAGTGCCTATAAAATTTGTAGAAAAAATATTATACAATTTTAATTTTGTTATTCTTTTATGTCTTCTAATTCTGTCGCTGCTGGCTGTCGCTATGCGACTGCCTATGTTTTATTAAAAATGAATGATTGATTTTTATTACAGGCCACTTATTTCGAAAACTTGTCGCCTTCTCTTACCTAAGAAAACGAAGCAAGCGCCCCCTAAGCATATTTTATCACGTAACACGTCCTTAATATAAACGACACCTATTCAAATAATTTACGCGACAACTTCCCGTTTGCTTGTTGGCAGTACCCACCGAAGCCAGTTTTAAACAAATAGATATTTGTTTTGTAAACAGACAAAGTAGCGGGAACCGCAACTCTTATGTATTTTAATGGGGCTAATAAATCGGTTGTAAAGTCAATGTTTAGTGAAATAACAATTCCATTTTTATGACAGAAGGTTGAGAAAAGGCAGATGGTTCACCTGATGTTAAATGATAGTGGACATACAAAATACATAGGGTCACCGTGGGTTTAGAAAAGCAATGGCGACATCTCTCGTTCGAATTATCGTTGTAAAACGATATTCGAAATTGTTTGTATAGGAAAGGATATGACAATAGATGGCGCCAAGCATTGCTTCAAATGCTAAGAAAACAATGTAGAAGAATGCGTTAAGATTTTCGTCGGTGTGGCAATCAGCCGTTTAGCTCAGTGGCTAGAGCGTCAGGCCGCGAATGCCGAAGACGTGGGTTCGATTCCCACAACGGCGACAATCTTTTCACACTTTTTCTACATATTTTAATTTTCAATCTTAAGTGCAAAGATTAGCACTATAAACAATTTAAATTTCTAAAAAAAGGCAATGACGACATCTCTCGTTCGAATTATCGTTGTAAAACGATATTCGAAATTGTTTGTATGCTGGAAAGGATATAACAATAGATGGCGCCAAGCATTGCTTCAAATGCTAAGAAAACAATGTAGAAGAATACGTTAAGATTTTCGTCGGTGTGGCAATCAGCCGTTTAGCTCAGTGGCTAGAGCGTCAGGCCGCGAATGCCGAAGACGTGGGTTCGATTCTCACAACGGCGACAATCTTTTCGCACTTTTTCTACATATTTTAAAGAAACATTTATACAAACAACAAAATTCTCTATATATCTATTAATAACACACAGCAAATAAAATTATGTATGTAACTTCTTCATTTACTACGTTTCATACAATAAATAACACTACACGCATTAAAGAGCCGTGACAGCTCAGTGTCCGGGCGGTCGCCTTTAATTCAATATACTCGAGCAACCTGAGTTCGATCCCCGGTGCCGGCACCAATGAAGTTTTTAACTTTAAGTGCTGTCTTATCACGTGTTCCGCGGTGAAGGAAAACATCGTGAGGAAATCTGCATATTTTCGAAATAACAAAATCATTCCTAAGTTCACTAAAGCTTATTGGTATAGGTACGTTTCAACGATAATTATAGCAGCTACCGATATAGTAAGCTTCGAGAGTATGTTCGTACATCTAAACTATTTGTATTATATGTTTACACGACATTTCGATTGACTTGTTCAACTTTATAACTTGCAGAAATAAATTCACAAAAACGTAATAGATGCAAATATCAAGCTCTTCCGTAAGGAAAGTTTATTTTCTTACAAAGAAATTTATACTATAATGTAATTGCCGAGATGTTAAAAGAACTGTAACAGAGTTTCACCTTATCGACAGACATGTTAAGGTGACTTATTTCTGTATTTTCATCCTTTATGCTCCTAGATTTTTTTAATTTTTTTTTTTTTGTAATTCTTATTTGTCAGTGTTTATTTTACACAATGATAAAACATGTAAATCTACTTCTGTTACCATCAGATCATTCCAGAAACTTTGTTTTAATTTTCTGCGTGCTTTTTATGGCCAAATTTTATTTAAGCGAAGCGGTATAATTTATTCAAAAATATCTCTACTCATTTTCGCAGCGATTTATTTGACATTTTAAACCATTTCTATAACAAGGAGTCGAACGGTCGGGATATTCGAAGGCATCTCATGACAAAATATGGTGGAAGGTTGAAATGACAAGTATGCTTAAATTTAAAAGATGATCGCATAAATTGCAACGTGCTTACGCCCAACTCTCTGCACAACTCCATATTCATAAATACATACCATAACGACTTCATATCGTAAATGTTTATCTTTTCCTACAAAAATAACAAGCTACTTGAGTAGCATCAGACATCTTCCCTTGACGTCGTCAACACAAATCATTTCCTTCGATCCGTGCATGAGATCACGTATACGCAATGACCTCAGTGTCGGCGCGTTCGTAATGAGTAAACCATATTGCAGCAACATCAATATATAGACGGATATATTATATAATGGAAGGCGCCATAATGACAACCCAATTGACGTAGTGCATAGTGAGCCTGTCTTTCGCACCAGAGGGTGTGCCTTCAATCCCCACTACTGGAAAAATGTTGTGTGATGAACATCGTGTTTTACTAGTGTCTGGGTGTTTATTTATCTTTAATATGTATATATATTACAAAAGAAATCAGTTACCTAGTATAATACAAGCTTTGCTTAGGTTGGAACTAGATAACAATCTGTAAAATCGCCAATGTTTAAAATAAATAAAATGTCAATCTATGTCTACGAAGAGTTTTAATTACAGTTATTTTCCACTATCATAATTCACCTTGTTCGACTCTTACTCTAAAAATCAGAGCATATATACCTTTATTAGTCAGAAGGCTAACGGGCTAATACCGGCTGCTTTCCCGGATTCATTAACGGGTCGTTCCATGTGGAGAATTACTGCGGTCTCACTGAAGACTGGCATTAAGTAAATGTATTTTTATACACATACGTTTACTCTGGTTAGGGCCACCTTCTTTCACATAAAATAATAGACGTTTATAATTGACTGACGCGATAAATCCGTAAAAATTAGTTTCATTTATAATGTGTAATCGCATAAATACAAGAAATTAATAGACGTTTGATCATTTCTTTGCATGTGAGAAGATGGCAACTCACCCATGGCCATCTACAACACCCGTAAAATCCAGAACACCTTTTAAGAAAGTAAAAATGCCTGCGGCATGGCCCTACTACAACAAAAATAACATTAAAGAAGTGAAAACCTCTAAGAGAAGTGCACCATTCTCAGATACTATTTGCTGCAATACTTGCTCAAAGCCTTGCTTTTGTTCTCCACTTTAAATATTTTCCGTAGGTTAAGGCAACCTGGTGCTCTGCTTGTTCTTACCATCTCAGTTCACCATCTTCAAGAGATGCTAGAGATCGAGCTAATCGCATCCTTTATCCTTGAGAGGACTCTCTTGAAAGGCTGGACTTAAGCCATTTGCTAGACTTATGTATGACTGAAAGCGTCTAGCCAGAATCTCGCTTATGGGTGACTACTGGATTGCAATTAGCACCGGATTCTTATCATTTCTAGACCGGAATAAATCGCGCTTTTTTTGGATTGGCACTATTGGATCCACCTTTACAGATTCACCGGGCTTGAGGTGGCCGAATCACACGGTAGCGCACAAGCCTGTCTGTTTCGATCATACGACGCAAAGCATCGATATTTTTGTTGTTCTCAGCGGTGGACCATCGCGAGATTCAAAATCAAAAAATCAAAATCAAAAATATATTTATTCAAATAGACGCTGCGCGCTCTTATGAATCGTCAAATTTTACATCAAAGATTATGTGTATAGGTTCGTAAGGTACCACCGGTTCGGAAAGCGGTTTCTGTTGAGAAGAGACCGGCAAGAAACTCAACAGTTGCTCTTTTTCAAAAATATCAGGGTACAATATAATATACAGGTATAATAGTCTTATTCTAGCCTACGTGAGTATCAACAGTATTAACTCCACACATTGGCGTCGTCGAGATATTCCGAAATGGTATAATATGCTTTAATCATCAGTTGATTTTTAATTTTACATTTAAATTGGTCAAGCGGCAGACTTAATATCGACTGTGGGATTTTATTATACATGCGTACACTTTGCCCCATGAACGACTTATTTACTTTTTGTAGACGAAACAATGGCGTAGTAAATTTGTCCTTATTTCTAGTGTTTATTTTATGTCTGTCACTATTCTTTAGGTAATAATTAAGGTTATGACGTATACGCCGGGCTCCGATGTTGTAGATTGCTCAGACAGCTCTTTTTTGAAGAATAAATATAGAATTTATATCTGATGCACTACCCCACAATAAAATGCCGTACGACAAGATGCTGTGAAAATAACTAAAGTAAACAAGTCTGGCAGTGTCGATGTCTGTTAGCTGCCTAACCCTTCTAATCGCAAAAACCGCGGAGCTCAGCCTATTCGCAAGAGATGATATATGGGGACTCCACTGGAGCTTTGAATCTACTGTAATTCCCAAAAATACAGCAGACTCAACTGGATTAATGGGTACGTTATTTAATATTAAACTAAAACTTTTCCTTCTTATACTGGGAAGTGTAAAAAGAATACATCTGGTTTTTTTGGCATTTAATACCATATTATTAATAGTAAACCAGTGGGGGACATGTGAAAGTGCACTATTCCCGTCGTCATAATTTAATACGTTTCGGTCAACTTTAAAAATAAGCGATATATCGTCAGCAAACAGTACAACATCACACAACCCACTGGCATAAAAGGGGAGATCATTAATATATACTAAAAATAATAATGGGCCCAAGATTGATCCTTGTGGGCCTCCCATTTTCATCTGGGACCCAGCGGAATTAACATCATTTATAGATACTTTTTAAATTCTATTACTAACGTAAGAGGCAATGAGATTGAGGGCGATGCCACGAATGCCATAATATTCTAGCTTTTGAAGGAGAGTTTTATGATCTACGCAGTCGAAGGCTTTTGAAAGGTCACAAAAGACACCTATTGCATCTTGTGACCTTTCCCAGGCGTTATAAATATGTTTGACAAGTGCGACGCCCGCATCTGTTGTCGATCTGCCTTTAGTGAATCCATATTGCTCATCGTGAAAGATTTTGTTCACATTAAAATGAACTAAAAGTTGATTTAATATTAGCTTTTCAAAAACTTTACTAAGAGATGGCAATATGGAAATAGGTCTATAATTGCCTGGATCATTTTTATCACCACTTTTGTAGACAGGTATTATCTTACTAAATTTCATAAGATCTGGAAATATTCCAGAATCTATGCAGTTGTTAAAAATAGAAGCCAAATGTGTGTAGACAAGGGGTAACATTATTTCTTAAAACATTAATTGCGTCTGCGGGAGATGATTTTAATGTACGTGTGACATTAACCGCAATGTCTGAAAAATAGCTTTCGAAACTACTCGCAATTTCGTTATCTGATATTATGGGAGTATTACCTATAACTAGTTTTATAGGTTCCCTGAATATCTTGGTTCTTCCAGATATACGGGTAATGATGTCCCATGTGGCTTAAGTTCTATTGTTTGAATTTATTATGCTATTTCTTATATAAATAGATTTTGCCTGAACACAGACTTTTTTAAATATTTTTGAAAATGTTTCTACCCGTTTAAGGAAGTTAGGATCGTGATTCCACTGCCTCATACTATATAATTCATACAATGAATCCCTACTTTTGTATATACCCACTGTTGCCCAGTCACTAAATTTTAATTTTGAATTCTTAACAATTGTGCGCGATTTAAAAGTATCATTATAAGAAGATATGAGAAAGTCAACCATTGATCTATAAGAATCATTAGGGTTATTGACGCCTATATCTTTATTTAACATATGATGTGCCACTTTATCTCTAAAAGCATTTATTCTATTAGTAGTGACTGGTCTACACTTGATCTTAAGTTTGCTTGTATTAGCTTTTTCATTTATTGAAAATTTTAGCCCAAAGTGATCCGAGCTCAGATGATTTATAACATATTTATCATATACATCATTGTGACAGAATACATTATCTATACATGAGGAGGATAAGTTAGTAACACGAGTTGGTTCATGAAAAAGATTTTTAAGTTCAAATGAGTTAAATAAATTTAAAAGTCGTTTACTGAGTTGTGTTACTTGTAATAAATCCACATTAAAATCTCCACAAACTATTAATGATTTACTACTTGAACATAGTTTTTTAAGAACATCATCCATTACGCACTCAAACTGATCGAAATCACCTGAGGGGGGCCGGTATACGCATACTATAATATACTGTTGACTCTCAACGCAGGATAATTCAATAGAACGTTCGACAGAGTGTGCCACTATATCCTGTCGATTTTTACAGACTATATCAGTTCTAACTAATACAAGAGAGCCACCGCGAATAGCATTTACTCTTACGAACGAACTTAACAATTTATAATTTTCTATATTAACAATATTACAGTGCTTATGTAACCATGTCTCTGTGAAGCAGATGACATGTATATTAAATTTCCTAAGGAACAATTCAATTTCGGGTTCTTTGCCGCCTAAGTCTTGTATATTTTGATGCACAATATTTAATTTAAGTGGCCTAGGCGTTGTCTCAATGTTTAGTTTAAACTAACATTGTTTGCTGAAAGATTACTACATAATAAAATATTCTTAGTTGTACTATGTACAACTGGGTTTTGTATATTATATGCTACTAGAGTAGCAATTCGTTTCTTATAATATAGTGGCAACTACAAAGTATTTTTTGTCACCTTAAAACTAGATTCGTCACTGAGATTGACACCACCTCGCTTGAATTCCACAAACTAGCTATAAATAGTCGTCTGATATGGCGCTTCATCCCTAAAAGCAGATTGAAGTCGAGCGAGGCTCAGCTGAATTGTCGAATTACACTTAAAATCGTAGAAAATCATACTACGAAAATTTTCCCGAGTTAAATCCATATGACACGCAATTTTTACAATGGCGCCACAATGTAAAAACAATTGACATTTTCAAAGATTGTAATTACTTTTTAAATTTTGTTTACGTAAGTGGCCAGTGCCGAAAACGTTTAGTGTGGCCTACGTTTATAAATAACTCCCAACAACAAATATTTCTAATATAAATATTTACGAAAGCAAAACAGAGGTTCCAATCCAAAATGTGTTATAAATCCATATGTTTTGAACACGGGTCAGAATTATATGCGGTTGTCTCAGTGTTAACTCTGCGTCCGACCCTTTTTGATGGTATCATACGGTTTCGTGGGATACGGAAAGAGGTCTTTATTATGTAATGTCTGTAGAACTTTACAACACTAGACTACAAATGTGTGTATGTACGGTTTATATTAAATTGCATGTTCATTGAGAAGCAAAGTCATCTTTAGGTTAAACTTTTGTTAAATTGTCAATTATCCTATATAATATATAGGATAATTAATATTTATTTTCAAAATGTTAATGTAAAAGCATAAATATTCAGCGAGGAAATACAGATAGCGTTCTTGGCAGCGTCCCACGTAGGCTAGGTTTTTAGATAACATGTAATTTGGTTTATATTTAAAATTGTATACAATTTTTTGGTCAATAAAAGAAATTTAATTGAATTTATTTATAAATCCACACGGTATAAAATCAATATTTAAATTTAAGTTAGATCTAATCAATTTAATAGGAATATACAGAAGACTGGAATTTTCTTTGGCAACTGTTTAAAAATAACTCCCATAGCGTCCGACTACAATTATCACACATAAACCAGGTTATAATTTATGTATCGCGTAATATCATATGTATCAATGGTAAGAGCCCAGTCCAGGCGCTTTGTTTTAATTACTGTACTCGCGAGACGATCACAATCAACAACTTCGTCGATCACTATTTGTCGTGTTTGTCTAATTGAGAGAAAAAGGCAAACAAGGTGACAAGGTCAGACTCTATGTCTATAGTCTGTTATTTAGACTAGAGTTAAAAATCGTTTCTCAAACAACAATGTCAGCGCGCTTAACATACCTATGTTCTTACGGAAAACCTTTATAAGTTGGCAATCTCATTACTATACTATATCCATGCCCGATGCTCTACTATATACATTCGCACCGAGAATAAAACTTAGAATTATTTTATACGAAAAGAAATTATAACATTAACAATAAACATTTGATAGCAAGCTATTTATTTCGGAAAGATTCACTTTCATCCGAACCCATTACTAGATAAGGACGTCACGTGTAGGGGGTGAAGACTTATGACAACCCTCGTCAAATGTTGGGGTGCTGTCACTGCTCCAACGGATACACGGGAAACATTTTACTAGCATCATTTCAAAGGTTTCAATTTCACCGTCGGTTAATAGCGTAAAATGCGAGAAAATATCGTTTTATAACTTTTACAAAAATGAATAGCTATTTAAGAATAAATGAATAACAAACAAACAAAATATTTAAAGCCGCCAGGTAAGACCGCATATTTAAATGAATTATGTAAGTAATAAGAAACTTTCTCTTGTGCCAGTGCTCCAGATTTATTCAAAGGAGATTTATCACTTCAGGATTGTTACAAAGCAATACGCAGACATATTTGAGTGCATTTAGTACTTGTACTACCTAGTATTACATAAGATACATTGGGTGCAACGGCGTCATCAAACTAAACCTAATATAAATAGTATAACGTTAACCCATTTCCAAGAAAATGCAGCGCCACGAAAAGAACCAATGCTTAAAGGATAGAATGGGAATACTGAGATAAATCACGTCCAACGCCGCGCCTAATCCCTACGAAGTGGAGCGTTCTTGGTGGCAACTTAGCCACATGGCCCCTTTATGCCCTCATTTGGTACCCATTACTTACACCGCTTAGAGATTTAAAAAAATATATGTTCTAAACAGCGAAAAAAATTTTAGTAGTTACAAATGGCCAGTGATGTTGTTTCTGCCATTTGCTTCATTCGCTCCGAACATTTTACATTCTTCTTAATATTGTGGGTGATATGATAACTTAATAAGGGAGGAGGGTATTTGCTAGTTTATATCGAATTGATATTTAAAAAGCTACATTATGACCAATTAAAATAGGTGAGATCTGAGATATAATGAACATACATTTTTCAAATTTCTAAATAATTGTAGATCGATTGCCCAACGTTTAAGATACGCTCGTACAGCGAAGTTTGGACAAAATAAATTAATAATTTAATTGTAGTACCCTAAATTAACTATGCCATTAAGGATCTATGACACCTCTGTCTGTCCACATGTAGTGAATATAGACTCATTAGTATTCGAAACGTCGAAAAAAAAATTAAGCCGATAAAATCCGTATAATAGTTTTAATTCAAATACAAGAAATAATTATTTCTAAAATTAATTCGCTCTTTAAAAGCTAAGTTATAACGTACTCGTTGTATACTTGCTCACACTACTTTTTTTGTGTGAAAAAGTGCAAACTGTTCACCTGATGTTACGTGACAACCGCCGCCCATGGACATTTGCATGGATATTCCCTTAGGGTCGCGGATGCGATGCCACCTCTTAATAAAGTGGGCACTTCTAGTACACGATGGTCTTCTGTGAGGCCGTGTTACTTACCCGGACGGACCTACCCATTCGTGCAACAGCGAACACTGTTGCGTGGCCCTACCACAGTTGATAGTTATGTGGCCTTAGCTCTTTTCTTGTGCATTTATAGTAATAAATGATGTTTGAAAAAGATGAAAATCTAAACCTATGGCATTAATGTATTAAATTTACAAATGAAACACCAACTTTTTATAAAGCTTCTTTATTTAACGTTATGTTTTGCAAAATAGACAAATATACATTATTTTTCACTTAAAACTTTCGCATCAACATTAACAATTTATGTTATCTATGTACGTACATGCAATATATAAATTTACGATTTTAATAATAATCATAAGTTTACGTTTAACTTATCATTTTTTTAAATAAGTTCGTACAGGTTACTAAATTTAATAATAATTTAACTGTTTTAACATAAAGAAATAGGAATGTGTTAACAAAAAATCGCATTACAAATTTATAAATCTAATTATTGTCTTGGAGCTCTTAATTTTGAAATAATTTACAATTGAAATGCCAGTATAGTTTAGTTTTGACAATTTGTTACCTTTTAGAAATAAAAAAAATTTTGGAGGTATCAAAATAAAGTCTTAACAAAATCAGTTATAAAGATGGTTAGGAAGGATATTACATAAAAAATTATTAATTTTAAAGTGCAATTAAACATAAAGCCGTAACCTGCTAATGTCACAGAGCCAAACAATCATATCATTCTTCATAATACATGAGCAGTCTTAGATAACAACTTTATTCAATATTGATAAACAAAAATAATATTTTCAGTGTACTTCAATAAATAGTAAAAATAAGGTTCGTTAAATAAAATAATACGTTATATAAATTAGGTTGTTTAAATATTAGTAAAGTTAATTTATTATATAATTATGACTAGCATTCACAAAGGATATAAGACGCACCATACATTAATCTATCGTTTACTTATGGCACTACACGTCGTATATAAAATTATAAATGTGTTTACTCTTTAACCGTTGACTGGGCTCACAATGTAACCTCATACATCTTGGTCGACCGTCTTAGTACATTACAAAAATATGATCTCTTACATTAGTTATTAACAATAATATACATAACAAGCGCCTTAACGGCTGCCCCCAATAACTTAACTCTTCAGTTATAACGGCCCAGTAGCTTAGTTCCTAAAGTACCGCACACAGGCTCAGGGATTCGAATCCCAGTTACATTTTTAATTAAGTAGATTATAATTTTTCCACATCGCTTATTCCTCAAGTAATGTTTGTCCAAAGTTATATAATATTCGCAGCGTGAGTCAAAATACATTATCTATTTTACTTAAGCTTTCTATTATTCATTGAAAACAAACATTTCTTTAATTTAGATTTAAGTCACGTCAAAGTTAAATACTGCGGTAACTAAACTAGGATAACTTTATTGCTGGTGATAATGCATGCAATCTTACAACACGCAATCTTACAACATCGTAATGTGCGATTTTAGTATAGTAGTAGTAAGTATATTTCATTAACCGTAAATATACACTTGAAAAAATCTATAAAGTGATCTGAATTTTCGTAAAGCGGTAATTAATCTAGTTAAAGGAATAAGTATACTACTTATCCACCGTCTAATGGATTGGCTTTTGTATGACTTAGGTTTTGATTAATTTCTTTGTTTTGTTCGTCTGAACAACGACACAATGAGTTGTAGGGGAGATCTCAAGTGATACATTTGCAAATTACTCAAAACAACATGCCTCCAAGTACGACGTTTGAGTACCTTGTTTTTCTAACAAAGTGGTTGCTTTTATTGTTACACTTTTTAAAATTGTAAGATTTAGGTCATTAGATTAACAAATGTTAGAAGGTAATTAAAGACCAAGAAGATAAACATTAACTCATAGTTAATTTCTCGAAATTCAAATGTTCCGATTTATGTTACATGACGGAAAGTGACAAAAATGTCAAAGTATTATGTGAACACAAAGTAAAGTAAAGTAACAGCCAATACATGTCCCACTGCTGGGCAAAGTCCACCACGCGGCCCCACTGCGGATTGGCGGACTTCACATATCTTCGAAATATATATTTTTTTGTTATTATTTCGAAAATATGCAGGTTTCCTCACGATGTTTTCCTTCACCGCGGAGCGCGTAATAAGTCAGCACTTAAAGTTAAAAACTTCATTGGTGCCAGCACCGGGGATAGAACTCAGGTTGCTCGAGTACATTGAATTAAAGGCGAGCGCCCGAACACTGAGCTATCACGACTGAGCTGAACACACACCTACTAAATAATTCATAAAACATGATACTTTGAGCAATTACAAAAACGAACAAATTCTACCCAAGTTTTGCCTATAGACACTAAAAGAAATATTACTTACATGTTATCTCCAAGATATTGAGTTATGTAAATATTGCATGTGAATGAAATATAAATAATATGCATATTATAAAGCACTATCACAGGAATAATCATTGCGAAGGAATTTTACACCGGGTGTACAGTTGATTAATTAAAGTAGAATAATTTACTGCTACACAATTTTAATGAAATCTTAAAAACACTTACATCGAACCAATTATGAATCCCGCAATCAAATTATATTTCTCGTTTGTTTTCAAATTTTATAATCTAACACTCATTATAATTTAAATTGCTTAAACCAAATTATCATATCATCAACATACTCAAACGCAAACAATATAACAACAGATTCGTAGATTGCAGTAAAAACTAAATTAAAAATATTAAAAAATAAATAAACTTCTATTGCATTAAATACACATTTTGTTTTGCTTAAATAATATTTATGATTTGCACACAAATACAAAATTCAAACCAGCGAACCCGCGCAACGTATGTAATACTGTTAACACTATCAGTCTCTCGCGACATTTGGGACACCATTGAAACATCAATATGACATTATACATAGTCTCTACGTCCTGAGCCACAGTCTACGCTGTTCCGTTCGCTCACCACTGACACTTCCGAGCCGTTCTTTTTTCTCCTGCACCCTTTGCAAAGCTTCGATAACTAATGGAAGAAAATAAGAGAAATTGATATAATTTCGTAAATTACATTATCATTTAGTTGTATATAGAACTAGTTTTAGAGCCCGCAGCTCGCATGCTTAGTTTCTAACTAATATCGGAATAAAAACTATCCAGTGTGTTATGATTACATGCTTTACTGTTAAGGTGTAAACAAGCAAGTTTAAACATAAACTTTTGCATATATTGATGCAATAACTTTGGTTGACGGTTGTGAGACCACACAGCAAACAACGGGGGATTCGAGAAACCGTGCATAATCTGGTCTTATGATTTGCACGCTGCAAGTCTCTTATAGATGAGTTCTCATATGGAATCGAGGAACCTGACGCCTTACATAGTAAGAAAGTAAAGCTTTGCCGTGGAAGTAACGTAATGTAACTTATACTGATAAGTCATCGCCAGGCAAACACAAAGGACTCCAAATTAAATAAAAAAAAGGAAAGCTTATGAAAACATTTTCGTCCCACTCACCTTTATATGAGAACGGACGGGCTGTTGCAGAACGTATATGGAAAAGATTACGACTCCTTGAAGGGCGTTGATCAGGTCGAAGAGTGACCAAACGGAGACCGTTGCGGAGCCCGCACCCGCCGCCCATGACACCACCTCCAGTACCCAGGACAACCCCATGATCACCGACAGAATGCAACACGTCCGGAATCTGTCAATCACCAAATAGTATAGCTCGAATGTTCATGTTTCGTAAGCATCGCTACTCTTTCACCCGACTGCGGCGAAGTCAATAAAGGAAGTTGTGTTATTCTCTTATGAACGTATGTCCATTCCTATGTTCTCTGGTAACTAATAAGTGGCTAAACCTTTTTTCCTTCATTATTTTTTTTCAAATATATGTAGTTAGATTCGTCTTTATTGCGGTAGGGTCCGTGGATACGTTAAAAATATAAAAAACAAAATTACAGAATTTTGGAAAGCATTAATGACATTATTAAATTATCTTTCTATAAAAAGTTATTAATAAAACTATATCACAATTTATTTTATTTTATTTTTGTAAAGTGCTCAGCGATAGACAATTAAACATTTTAGATAGACAATTTAAAACAAAATATAACACCAATTAAAGAATAGAACTTAGAAGTTTCCATATGTCGATGCTTTTCGAAGAGTAAAAATTAATATTTTTGACGTATTAATGTGCACATAAAAAAATCACAAATTCTTTTTATTCACATTTTTTTTATTCTTCGATGTTGTTTTAATGAAAGCTTTTTTAAATGCTTACATAACTGGCGATTTATAATTGTACAATATTAATCGCCAAATATTGGCCTCTTTGACTAGCTATGACATTGCGGTCGGCTTAAATAAACCGTACTTACATCTTCTTATACTTCTTGAGTCTTTGGCTGAAATTGGCAACCACCTCGCGTGGTGGGGACGCGGCTCTTTCGTGTGGTGGCACAGGTTGGCCGAGCACCGTGCCCAGCCGCACCCAGTCATCCGACGTGCTATAGTCCGAGTGCGCCAAATCTAGCGCTAAATTAAAACAAATATGTAAGCTATTGTACCTGTAACCAGGTAAGCAAATATGTTTAACTGTGGTGGGTCCAGCGACAGAGTTCTCTGTTGCAGTTGCATGAGTGGACAGGTCCGTCCGGGTAAGTACCACGACCTCGCAGAAGACCAGCGTTAAATTTAAGTGCTATACTTCTGCCTTTCGTCTGGTGAGTGAGGTAGCCGAGGCCCACTTTATTAAGGTGGCAACACATCTGCAACCCTTCGGGTGTTGCAAATGTCAATGGCCGGCGGTTGTCACTTAACATCAGGGGAACCACCAGATCATTTGCCACCGATTTTCAACTGTTTTGTTATCATTTAAGTACAAATTGCCACAACAAAATTTGTTACAGATACATTTTTATATATATATATTAATTCCAAATAAAATAGGTAATGGTAAGGTTATGGTAATGTAGATAAAAGACGTTAAGATTTTCGTCGGTGTGGCCGTTTAGCTTAGTGGTTAAAGCATAAGAACGCGAATGCCTAAGACGTAGGTTCGATTCCCACAGCGGCGACAATCTTTTCGTACTTTTTCTACTTATTTTAATTTTAATGTTCAATCTTAAGTGCAAAGATTATTACTATAAACAATTTAAATTTCTAAAAAGCAAAAATCTCTCGTTCGAATTATCGTTGTAAAACGATATTCGAAATTATAGTATGCTGGAAAGGATATAACAATGGATTCGCGAAGCATTGCTTCAAATGCTAAAAAAACAATGTAGATAAAAGACGTTAAGATTTTCGTGGATGTGGCAATCAGCCGTTTAGCTCAGTTAAAGCGTCAGACCGCGAATGCCGAAGACGTGAGTTCGATTCCCACAGCGGCCACAATCTTTTCGTGCTTTTTCTACATATTTTAATAGGTATAAACTTTTAAATATGTTCTGTGATACAACAAAAAATAATGCAAAAAAATATTCAACTGACTGAAATAACAATGACGTCAACTCCATAAACGTAAAACTATAAACATCTCTTTATGTCTTCATACAACCCATATCAGTTAATCGATCCATAAACGTATTTTAATAAAGTGTTTAATGTTCACTTGAACACAAACGGCCTTAATTTTTACGACGTACTATGGAATAATACAAGGGCGGAATTTTTTCGTGTAGCGAATCCATATAAAGAGTTACTTATTAGGTATATTAAAATAACTAAGCCATCGCTTTATTTGGCGTATGGAATACTCTAATAATACGACACATTGCAAGCCAGCCTTAAAACTTAGTAATTGTACTACCTACTCATAAAAATAAACGATTGTTCACAAATTTAAAAAAAAAAGGTAACCAGAGTTCGAAACTATCAATTTCATATTTGTGAGAATCCATGGGCGACGGGCAATCACTTATTAATTTTGCCATCCTTTTCAAATAAAATAGGTCAAAGATATCATCGTCTCGGGTAGGAGTCGAACCCACGAACCGCAAAACGAAAGTGTGTTGCTTAACTGCGCAAATGGAATCATCAAAGTTGAGACGATAGTGTAGTCGTAATTAGGCATGGATGATGTAAACCAACTTACGCGTGACGTCCTTCAGCTTATCGTAGTGCACTGCGAAGGCGCGCGATGTGAAGAAGAATATCACAAGGTTACTCAGAAGAATGACCGCAACGGGCCCATAAAAGTAGGGCAGGGCGCCTTGGTCCGCTGTTAAAACAATTGCTAATAAAACTTTTGTACAGATTTTACTGCGTTCGTTTTTTCTTTTACTTATTTGCAGCAATGGAAGGTACGCATGTTAGCTTCGTTCTTTCACTAAAAAGTTTACGGTATCTATAAAAGGCAGGGTCTAATAAATGGTACATGACTTACTTTTAAACCAGCAACCCTTTACGCCAAAGTTGGGTTTCAGATAAGTGCTCGGTACGGCGGGGGATAAATCCATCGTAATAGTAACTATCAACAACAGCACTGGTAAGAGTATAGCATAGGCGCAGTACCATGCGAACCTTCGTCTCATACTCCTCCTACTAACCGACGCATTGATGTATCGCCTGGAACAAAATAGACACAATCGTTAAAAACATTATTTCAGTTAAAATACTTTTTTTTCAACGTTTTTATTTTACGTCTGCGTAGAATAGGCTGAAGGCGTAACATTTTTTTTTTTTTATGTGAAAAGTTGCCAAACGAGCAGACGGTTCACCTGATGGTAAGTGAATACCGCCGCCCATGGACATCTGCTACACCCGAGGGTTACAGATGCGTTGACAACCTTTTGAAGATTGGGCTCCAGCTACCTCACTCACCAGACGAAACGCGAAAGTATTTGTCATACTTCCACTTTACGCCGGTCTTCTGTGAGGTCGTGGTACTTACCCGGACGGGCCTGCCCATTCGTGCAACAGCCGAGGCTGCTGCGTGGCCCTACCACCGTTAAATTCAGACATTCAGACATTAAGACAGATATACATAAAATATATATATAAATTATAGCCTATGTCTTATTCTGAATAGCTATATTATTGTAAAGTTTCATTAAAATCCATTCAGTAGTATTTGCGTGTAAGAGTAACAAACATCCATCCATACATACAAACTTTCGCCTTTATAATATTAGTAAGGATTTTGCAGTCCAACAAAATAAATGATAGTACAGCATGCCATCTCGCTAGGCTTTCGCGAGATTAAATACTTCTTGAACGAATATATCCCCCAACCCATTGCCCTTTTAATCTGCCTGCCAGATTTATCATGCAACTTTTTGAATAGCCCACCTTCCCTACTTTAAAGATAAAACATTTATAATCATTTTTAAAAAGCATTCTGATTCTTACCTGACATTCAAGAATGTATCGAAACACATGACATTAAGCCAGAAGAAACAGGAGACGAACGACAGCTGGATGGAATACGCTGAAACAATTAAATATGTCAATTATTTTGATTAATATTTGATAATGCTACAAATTGTCATTACGGATTATATTTAATTGTAATGTTAAAGTTAAACTCACCCATGATGGTGCACACGGTCGTTGGGAAGGCATGGCCAGCCAGTTGTGTGGCGGCCAAGCAGGAAAAGGCTATTGCCAAACATATAGCGTGGCAGGCCAGTGCTTTCCCATGGGTATCTCTTAGCTCCGTTATAAACAGATAAATGAATGCAGTCGCTAAGAGGAATGGAACCGAAATTATTAAACCTACAAAAAATATATAAAGAATTATTAGTAAGATAAGTCATCATTACCACGTTACATCAGCATTTAAAGGAAACTAAAATACAAAAAAATAAACTAGACTCTTAAAATTGTTTTTAAGCTGCACCATGTAATAAAGAAATGTAATGAATGCAATAATTACTTTTTGGGATAAAATAAACCTCAAAACCAACCAACAGCATAATAACAAAGATATAACTAAAACTTCAAAAAAAATATTAACTATGACTACTGTCTATATAAATGCGTTACAATTCAAAATCTTTTCGGCAATATAGTAGCCGTTTAAACTTTCTTTCTAAACCACTTTACTATAAATGTAGCTTCACAGAATAGGTGAAGCTCGCCCCTTCTTTTGAATCACCTGGGTCCTTCACGACACATCTGTCGCTGTGTCAACTCTTACGACGCCCTTGGGATGATATGAATGATAGATTCACACCGCTGTTTGGATGTTACATTATGTAACACTTAATTACCTGTCGCATAAATTATCAGCGTAGCCGAAGTCTTCGTCTCCGTTAATGGTGTTCGAAAACAAACTAATGGAAGAGTCACTCCCGCAGGATTTGTCTCGTTCCAGAAAGTTTCCATGCAGTAATCTCTTGTCCCCAGTAAATGGGGCTCACTGAACGGGACAAAGAGCGAGCCATTCACCAACAAGTAGAACTCGTCTTCGCTCATTTTCTGCGGATCCAATTTGTATCTACAACCGTGTTACATTTAATTAATCATACAAATAATTTGGTCAAAATATTTCAATCGTCAAAAATGTGATGACCTGGAAATGGCATCTCTCAACAGTATCTCGGCATTGTTTTATATATTATACGTATGGAAAAGATTAATGCAATACATTAAGAAAAAAATATGTGGTATTCTCTCTTTTTATTTCGCCAACTTGAATATTTTACCTCACAAATGAAATACGCCCCGTTTAATTACAATGAAGTAATGGATGAGAGCATCATTTATAAATCCACATCCGCGTTCCGAATAAATGTTACGTTGTGATAATGGAAAAGTATTTTTGCTTTTTCAATACAACATAGCAGAGAACCATACAATCCGTGTATAATTCTTTTTTATCGCATTTTTACACATGCATAACAATATACTTTGATTGAACTTTAACAGTACTTAATTGTTAGTAAATGGACCGTCGCTATACTAGAGAGACAGCCGTGTCTGTCTGCACATTTATTTCCGTCTAATTTCAGTGAGGGTGTATTCAAAGTGATCATTCAGATTTTAAACATTATAGAAGGGCCTGTATATGTACCCTTTCTAATGTAGGATAACTTTATTCTGTGTTGTAAGGATTTTTTTTGTAATTTAATTCACATATTTATAGTTTAATATAAAAAAAAGTTCATAAATTTCACGTGGAGATTTACCGAAACAAGTATCTGTGGGTCACACAAATAGTTTTCCCATGTGAGAATCGAACCCACGACCGTCGAAACCAATACCTTGGCGCTCCACGGAGTCATTACAGTTCAAGCGACTGAAAAACAATACCAAAGGATAATAGAACAGAAAGCCCAATCGAATATTACCAACCTGTCATACAAGCAAGGGTTGCCAACTATAGTTTCGAAAACGTTGCTGTCGTAACTCCATATATGCGTGTCGTTCGCTTTGTGGAAAATTGGCTGGAACGTTAGACTGGAACGCGTGCACACCGTCCTCGCCACACCATTGTCTACTGCCACAGTGAGGTTCTGGCCGCTGGGGCAGCATTTCGGCGCGACAGGCAACTGTTTCTTCACCTCTTCGTCCTGTCAAAACGTATGAACGATCATCAGAGAAGCGGGGAACTCGGAAGGAAAACGGATTGGATAAAGCGAGGCCGCCTCAAACAAATCCTCGACACGATTGGTCAGACGTCAAACGAACAATAGCAGTGATCTGTCAAAACACAAGGATAATAAAAATTCATGAGGCGTATTTCAGGTTTAATCAGTCGTAAAATAATTTTATGAAGGTTAATTGAGCCGAGGCCCCGGCACTAAAATTGTGCACGTAAACGTCCAGAGATGAAGTAGTCTCAAAACCGACTTTCAAGGAGAATTATTTTGTGAATATTCGATATAAACATATATAATATGAAAAGATTCATATTATAATCTCTATTATTGTAACTAACTCTACTGTTAATCCTTGTTAACAGTTTTTATAACATCTAAAATTGTACCTCTTTAAATTTCAGTAAGAATTTACGTATGAAAACGCTATGTAAATAAAACAAAGTCAAAAATTAAAAGAGATAAAAATGACAACGCAGCTGTGTAACATACCGTTACACAGCTGCGTTGTCATTTTTTTTTTTTTTCGTATTTCTTATTTTTTGGGTATGTTTTATGCGTGCGAACATGAAATGAGATAATTGGGAGAAAAAAATATTATATACAGTAGAAATACAACATAAAATTTCACAGTACGTAATTTATTGTTTGTCACGGACTAATAAACAATATTCTTACGCCCGGTAAAAGTTAACTTATCTGCTGTCAAATGGCTTTTCAAATGTGTTCAGAATGATCAATTCAAAAAGTAGCTTTAACCATCCTTTTGGCAACTAAAATGACATTTGAAAAGCCATTTGACAGCTGATTAGTTAACTTCTACGATGATCAGTGTTTTAGAAACCGGGCTAGTTGTTAGTTACTTATATGTATTACTGATGTTACTGTTCTGTTTGAACTTAGTTCAAGAAATATACGCTCCATGCCGGGCAAATGTTATTTAGAAAGCAATTTACGAATCAATAATTATGACTGTGTAACATACTATAGAGACGTTTTCAAAGTTTTACTCGGATATTAGTTACTGGGTCAGTAAGGACCGAAAAGACTATTATACTAGTATTGGAAGCTTATGTGAGCGGTTAGAAGTTAGTCCGTATTATTTATAACTCATACAATAAAGGTTCATACAATAACTCTGTAATACTACTTTTAACTTGGGTGTAAATATTCACACAGTCTTTACTACTACAAATTGCACGAATCACTCACATAGTATAAAACAAAGTCGTCCCGCTGTCTGTCTGTCCCTATGTATGCTTAGATCTTTAAAACTACGCAACGATTCTTGGTGCGGTTTTTTTACTAGATAGAGTGATTCA
Source organism: Iphiclides podalirius (assembly GCA_933534255.1). Taxonomy (NCBI): domain Eukaryota; kingdom Metazoa; phylum Arthropoda; class Insecta; order Lepidoptera; family Papilionidae; genus Iphiclides; species Iphiclides podalirius. The sequence continues at coordinate 5,678,506 of OW152830.1, forward strand.
AGAATATGTATGAATCCGGAAAGCACAGGTTCGAATCTCGGCAACGCCGAAAATTGTTGCCACAGTTTTGCCTACATATTTTAAATATTTGAGCTCAAATATATCGCACAAGAAGTTTCATAACTTTTTATATGAATGGAGCTACTTCTGATATCGGAATTAATTCTACATGTGCCTTTAATCACGACTTGAAACAATTATTTAATTATTATTTCGGAATACTTTAAGTCACAATCGATTCTACTACTGTAACGGACCACGCAACATATTCTGCTATTTTCTAATTTGCGAGGATGTAAAGTACAACCCTACCGAAGACTGGCGGTGTCGTTTTGGTACGGTTAGTATGGTAACCGGATACTCAGCCTTAATGACACTTGTCAATGAGCGTGTAAGCTTACACGCTTTGCCATTTTATTTATTTAAATAAAAACAGAAAACTATTTCACTATCTGAGTGTCCCTCTATGATTTTTACATTTTTATTATTTTATAATTTACTTACATAGTGAATGAAGAAAAAGAAAATAAAGAAAAGAAGGCCTAACACTATGGTTATAATTATACTTGTCAAGTATAGCCGTAATAGCTCATTATCCGATCGCTCGCTTTCAATTACTTATACTGCAAGCTGAGCTCGATCCCCGGTGCCGGCACCGCTGAGATTGTTAATTTTAAGTCCTGGCTTATACCGTGCTCATTATATACTTGTCAAGTATATAATATAAATCAAAGCCTGAACATTTCCGAGTCCACATCAATTTTTAACAATATATGAGAATTAAATAAAGTATCGTTTCTTTGTAAGTTTCTTGACTTAAACTATGAAGCGAATTGAGACTTCAGAGTCTATAAAGTTGCTTCGCTCTTCGTTCTTACGGCGTTAGACTGCACGACGCATAAAAGTCCGTTGGAGAAATTGACAGGAACTAACCTGCCACAATGGGAATACCGTTCTTCCATCTATGCGGGGCACGTCAAATGTATTATAATACATAACTATGTTACAATAGCCAAAAAAACATAACAATAAAACACCATTTATGCTTAGCGGCGTATGAATGACAAACAACGTTAGCAAACAGTCAACGAAACTTTTGTACCTTCCATAAATGCATACTCGACGCTTTAAGATGCATTAAACTAAATGTTATTATTTTAATGTTTAAAAACATTCAATATGAAATAAATTTTGTTATGTGTTTTTGTACGCTTATTAATTTCAATTACCGAATGGAATCGTCTTATTGATTGTTTCGCTCTAACAGTATATTCACGTAATGAAATTAAGTGTTATAAATACAGGATAAAATGTGTTACTAAAATATTCTTTCATCCTTTGACGAAATTGTCTTTTATGTGTCGATAGAAGAATAGAAGTAGATTTGTTACACCGTCAATGTTAGCATATAATAATTTTAAGTGACGGCACATAAATTCACAACCGGCATGATGAACGTTTCATTTTCTTAAATTGAAAACAATCTTCAAAATCACAACAAGTACGGCGTGTTATAATCCATACTAATATTATAAATGCGAAAGTAACTCTGTCTGTCTCACTTTCACGGCAAAACTACTGAACCAATTTAAATGAAATTTAGTACCCAGATAGTCTAGAGCCTGAGGAAGGACATAGGCTACTCTTTAATTGGAGAAAGTGTTGTAAAGGGTTGGAAATATCTTTCTTTAAATAATATATATAGTTTTTAAAGAAAGATATTTATGTAGGAGCTTCTACGCGAGCGAAGCCGCTAGGCTAGTTTCTAATTATGGAAACAACGAGGGAATCACACCTGACTATGGTTTTCCGCTACAGTTGCATAAAAGTATAATAAAATAAAATGAATCGAAACATAGCTGATTATGGTTTTTCACTAGGTTGTATGAAGGTATAATAAATTAAAATGAATTATGTACTTAGACTTCGTTTACATTATCATCATAATCATTACAGCCTGTTTGAGTCCACCTATGTTCAGAGGCCTCCCCCACACACCGCCACGTAGCTCGACCTGAGCCACAGGCAATAAATACCCAGGACAATGTTAACGATGCCAGGAGTCTGGAAGACAATCTGGCAGCTATAGGTTAAACCTCTGATGATAACTTGTTTTTTTTTTTAAAGGTTTTTACTTTAGGTTGTAAACATATGCAAACTCTAACAACCTGCTTTAAAAAGCCGGGCAGGAAAATAAGTATTTATCCTATATTTTCATTTCATACAAATGTGGGTTCAGTTGCTTTAGTAAAAATACGGCTAAATGATTATGTAGAACGTCATAACTTCTTCCGCAGCTATCATTCCGCATTCCGCTTTGCATTATAAAATATTTCCATTCCCTTTTACACGAGACGCGTTCTATTCTGAAACCGCGAATGCGAAATCTATTTTTGCGCGAACACTAATGTAAGGTACGTATCTGATTTTTGAAACGAAATATTTTTATACAATAGAATGCAAGGAAATTTCGTTTAGAGAATGGAAACATTATGCTCCACGATTTATTTATAATTTTTATTTCGGTATATTATTCAACATTTTTTTAATCTTTGAATTTCATCTCATCAAATTTAGATATAAATGTACTTTTGGTCGCGTGGTTGTCAAATATTGAATACAGTTTATATTATTGTTTGTTTGTATAGTTTGTTTTGATTAAGTACTAGCTATGCACGCGACTTCGTCCGCGTGAAGTTTTAAAAAAATAATAAATTTCTAAAATAAGAGTATTCTAAGTTACTCCCTATTACATCAGCTATCTACCAGTGACAGTCCCGTCAAAATCGGTCCAGCCATTTCAGAGATAAGCTGGAACAAACTAACAGAGAAAAAAATATATTTTAGTACTAGCTGCTGCCCGCGACTATGTCTGCGTAGAATAGGCTGTAGGCATAACGTTCAGACAGAAAGACAGATACACATAAAGTATGTATATAAATAATAGCCTTTTTCTTATTCTGATGTAAATATAAGCTATATTATTGTAAAGTTTCGTTTAAATCCATTCAGCAGTATTTGCGTGAAAGAGTACCAAACATCCATCCATACTTACAAACTGTCGCCTTTATAATATTAGTAAGGATATGTACTGCCATATGCATTTAGTAAATGCATATGGAAGTATACACGGTAAGGATATGTACCGTATACACTTCCATATGCATTTAGTAAAGAGCGGTTATTTGAATATTACAAACAGACACTTCAATTTCATTTATCTGTATACATAATGGTGGCAAATGGCAGTGTCGTTCGTTGTGGCGTTCTAAAGGGGAGGCCTATTTTCAACAAACGTCTTGCGATTGATGATGATGATAAAGTATGATTTATGTAAAAAAAGTTTTGTAAGTCATATAATGACAAAATACTGATATCTGCCAACAACGATAACGTTCTGTTACTTATGATGATAAATAAACTGTAATAATATAGAATAATAGATAATTCCGTCTGTCACATGCATTCTAATGAATGCTGCTTCATCGCTCATAAGCGTAAACGCATCTAATTTTTTCTTGGGGAGCCCCGTTGATTCAGGAAAACCCACTTGGATCACTGCAATTAAGACCGATAACCGGTATATGCGTCACCTGCTAACGGTAAAATAACTGGCCATGCATAATCCCCCAACACTGGACTAATGTCTTCTATACAGGAGGCTAAAACACCACCTGCCACCTCGCAACTTTAAAGGAGTTGTCGGTTTTTTTTTTTTTTTTAGATATTAATAAAACTTACTAGAACACTGATAAATTGACAATTAACGAATTACGGGTATCGGGATTTGAAAGAATGTGGCGCGATTACAATGAACCTAAGAACGAGCCCCCAGACTAAGGTATTATAGCCCTGCATGGATTTCTTACGACAATATTTTATCAAAAATTTAATATAATTCATATTCAAATGATATATATTCAATATCAAGTGTTTTCCTAAATTTATCTTGATAACACTGAAATTATGTACAGCATATTCGTATGAATGCTTGTATTTATCAACTAATCTAAACTACCTGTAAATGATTTGAAAGTACTGTATCGATATCAATTGAACAAATATTCGCCATTGCCAAACACTTATCTCCCAACCGATCAAAACAACACAGCAAACACCTCTCACTTGTTTTTTGTCCTTAATATACACTTCGCACGAACTTGTCGAAGACTTTTTGTTTAACTGATTCTTGAAATAGCTCTAGCCAATGTCGCTTTCTCTAAGTACATACCATACATCATGGAAAATAAACGTTTATCCCATATTGATAAAAAATTATTAAACAGAAAATCTCTCTTCGAACTATATTAAATATTGACGAAATGTTGAATATAAATAAAGATGCTCATTTTACGGAACTAGTACGGAATTTATATAGCGTTCAATTTGATTTTAAATTCTGATTTTAAAAACGTTTTGTATACCTTGCCCTAAGGTATCCGTGACAGCTGAGTCGTTAATTGAATATTAAATTGAAAGCGATACAGCCCGCTCAGAAACTTTTCGTTTAACGATATTATAATATTAACATACAAACAAGGAATCCTAAGTCCAAGAAATTATTCAAACCATTCAGTTGTAGGGGATAAACAATCGGTGTCTCAATTTATACATCCGTATACATTCAAGTCGTTTTATAAATACCCATTCGTGTTTCCAGCCTCTCTAATTCCCCTGGCCGCGCACCCACCATGGGAACGTGTCCATAAAATGTGCATTTAATACGTATGCCGTGTTATCGCTGGAACATGATGCGCCCGCGCCGCCAGTAGCTACTGCGACAGCTATAGATAAGGCACACCTACACGCCACCACGTCAGCCCTATTAAGGGCCGTCCGCACAGCCGAGTTTATTGACCTCAATTCGTTGGCGATATCGTAATGGCTCGAAATCGGTGCGATTTCGGAACACACCTTTTCTGTGCACAATACCGTGACACATTTTTTATCAATGAGCTACAGAATATGATAAGTCAAGAAATCTTTAAAGAGACCCGAATTTCGTTATCAATGTAAACTCGCAACGTGTTGGTGAAACTGTGACAAGTTGTCAGCTAGTATAACCTTGTATAATAATACTTGCATAAATGAATTTATTTAAATTTATATTTTCTTCCCTTATCCATTCTGACTGACAGACTAGAAAATGTAAACGGTCCGTTACATGGGTTAATAAATTCTATTAAACGCTTTAGAATGTATCACTTAAACGTTTGATAAAGTTTTCTAACTACATGAACTGAAATTAATTGAAATCACTTAACGCCCACGCTTGGACACTTTCGAACTTAGCACTTAATTATAATGTACCCGCACAGTTGTGACAAAAACTACAAGTTATTACTTGTCTTAAAATTTGTTATATATTTATATATTTATAAAAATACGATATTTGTAATTTACATTTTTGGAGTTTTCTTAGTTTTGAAATGTGATTTAACGGGTATGACGTAAAGTTTGCCAAAAACTTTTACAACATTTTATCAAAAATAAGCATACAAGCTATTTCATAGTAAATCGGAGAGCATCAATATTTAAAATAATACATGTATTTATTAGCTAAGAAATTTTATTTATTTTAAATTCTACGCGGACTAAATCGCGGGCACTGATAGTCTATTGAACTATAGGTACATGTTAAGCTTATTTACAAATAGCATGCAAATTATTAATGGTATCAACTAAAGTTACTATACTAATAAAGATTTCAAGAAGTCATTCGCTATCATTTTGCAGATGATTATTGCAAGGATGTTGTAAATAAGCATCTAAATTGAAAATTGTTTAACATTTACACAAATCACGAGTCTGTAGTCAAACAATCAAGTTACTCAGCATAAATCGCGGCTACGTTTATAAATATAAGATTAAATATGTAAAATTATGGAGAAGCATTGGTTTTATTAACATTTCTAATTGGACGTCGAGAAACAGGTAGAAAACACTTGACCGATTTTATTTTATTTGCCCCTAAATTGAATTATATCAAGCAATCGTTGGCTGAGAGGGATTAAAGACTTATATAAGATTATTCCATAAAACACGAATAACGTTTCAACAAGTCAGGGAAATATTGATCGCTTCGAAGCCGGAAGCACGGCGATGTTTTTACGATGACTTATGTTAAAATATGAATAAAACATAGAAGATAATCTTCTTATCGTGTTAAAATATATTACACAAAAATTTATTACAAATGAGAGACTAAGGATCGATTCGATGACGTCACAATCAACACAAGGTAATGAATGCATTATTTTCATAGAGTTCTTAACACTAAGTATTGAATCAAAATTTGTTTTCATTTCGTACAGAACTGGACATCTTACGGTTCTTAACAAAAGATCCCGCCATATACAGTTGTGTGTTTCTACATACACTACTGGTTTTTGTCCTGGAATATAATCCTAGCTAGACCTATTTAAAGTAATGTAATTTAACATTTAAATTTAAATTCATTTATTATAACTTCATTTGAATTAACGGGAAAAATAAACATTGTAAGGTTACTACTTGATTTTCAGGGTTAATTGCTTTAAATTTTGTTTTTTAGCTACCAGCGTTTCCACACTTTCCAACATATAGCATACCAACCGACACTAGGCACATTTTAAGGAAGTAAGTTAAACTAACTTTGATGGCCGGCGTCGTAATTCGAATTGATTCCCAAACGGGACAAGTATTTGTATGAACCACACATAATTATTCTGGAAGAAACGACCAGAGGTGCTTCTCCACATAGACGTTAGAGAGGCCGCCGGTCGTAAAAATCCTAGCCATAAACGACATGTTTCAAATATCGTGCCGACCCCATGTAGGTGGACAGAAGAAAGAAGAAGTAAAACTTTTAAATTACCTAAACGACAAACAAGAATTGTGGCTATCAGCCGTTTAGCTCAGTGGCTAAGAGCGTCAGGCCGCGAATGCCGAAGACGTGGGTTCGATTCCCACAGCGGCGACGATCTTTTCGTACTTTTTCTACATGTTTTAATGTTCAATCTTACGTGCAGAGATTAGCACTATAAAATACTTTAAAATTTATAAAAAGCAATGGCGACATCTCTCTTTCGAAATATTGTTGTAAAACGATTATTTGTATGCTGGAGAGGATATAACAATAGATGCGCCTAGCATTGCTTCAAATGCTAAATAACAATGTAGAAAGAAGGCGTTAAGATTTTCGTCACTGTGGCTATTAGCCTTTTAGCTCAGTGGCTAAGAGCATGAGCATCGGGCCGCGAATGCCGAAGACGTAAGTTCGATTCCCACAGCTGCGAAAATCTTTTCGTACTTTTTCTACATGTTTTAATGTTCAATCTTAAGTGTAGAAATGAGCACTATAAAAAACTTTAAAATTTATAAGAATTGAATTATTCATCTTCGCTAAATTTGAATAACATGTGAATATACGTTTGATTAATCGTATATTCACATGTTATTATTAAATCTCGTGCATACATCGATCACGTTTGAATTTTCGCATGTGTGTATGAATATAAGAGCTTTATAGACTTACTCGATATATCGTTTATCCATGTTTGATTCTACGAATTCGTCATTACTATATCAATAACTTAATTTATAGCGATTTAAATTGAGAAGGTTACATATTTGAGTTTTATGAAGATAACATTAAAAAAATGATATTTACTTTTAAATCCAAAAAAGGTTTTATCAACCAAGATCAGGAAAGTCTGTTATCACGTTTTTAAGATGCAATAAAATGCAAAAAGATAATAGCAATGGTCCGTTCCTGGTCAAAGATGTCGAGAGCGAGATAAGAAAACAGCATAAATAAATACGCACTGGACCGAAACAGATAAAAGAGAAATAAATCCAGAAATATCCATTTATAAAAGATAACTCGTACGAAATAGTAAAATTCAGCCCTTATATTACAACCATCATTTTGTGTGTAGATTCTCCCCTCTGTAGGCAGAATGGCTAAACGAATTTGAAATGACTCGCATGTATAAATCTAAGTACCTGGAGGACCTGGGTTTTTTTTTTTTTTTTTTTTTGGTAAATCGTGTATTTTTTTGGTAAATTACATTTATATTTTTCGATCTTATCGACGTAATAATAAGAAAATATGAACTGATGTTTTTCACAAAAGAAAAAACTTTAAAAAAAAGGGGGAAAAAAGAACAAAATCATCTGGATCGACAAAAATAAAAAAAGCAATAATCTGGAATCGAAAAAAAAGTTAAAAAAAAAAGTGTGTATAAAAAAATGATGAGATAATCTAAGAGCACCAGGCCTCCTCTTTATAATCCTTATTTCAAGATAAAGGATAAATAAATAGATAAAGAAATAAATCCACTATCAGCCTGAGTCATTTGGTCTAAGGCTTGGATTGAATATAGTCCTCTACTTTCCTACAACAAAGTTGAGCTTTTAGGTGATTGTGCTATCATAGACGATAAAAATTTATTTGATCACGGACATTTGAATTTACCTTGTGTTAAGATTATTTGAAAGTAAAGAGCACAAACAGAAGCAAGTTAATTTATTTTTAACGGTAACTTTTGTTTTAAACAAAAGTGTATTAATTCTTGTAACTATCACAGTAGGACGGAGCAGGAGTTAGGAATTGTGTACTCTAAAACCGTCTGATCTGTGGAGAAATATAAACGTTAACACAACCCTACCTAACGCGTAGGGCCGTGTTAAGTTCTGCCTTCGAAGTAGCTTGAATAGTCTACGGACTGATATCAATAACATCAGTAATAGCAAGACGCTATTATTTTTTTCATCTCAAAGTGATGTTAACTGAAGAGGTTGATCACCTAATAGAACTGAGAACCACCACCCATAATCTCAATCGATACCTGAGATGTTGCAGCCGTGCTGCTAACCACAAAGATTTAAGATTATTTTTCATTTTAGTGCTAATCTGCACTCAAGATGAAATTTAAATGTGAGTTTAATAAAAAAAATTGTCGAAAATTTTCGGCACCGCCAGGATTTCCAGACACTCTTACCAGACTGAGCTAAGCAGCTGATAACTTAACCGCGCGAAAATCTTGACACACTTTTTCTATTAATAGTACATTTCTAGTAATACTTGTCACCATCTAATAAGCATCTTAATAGTACTGTGACACTCTCAAATCACATTTACACTGAACATGTGAAGGAGAGGTGTTGATTTGTATACGCAGACATAAGTGGAATTACTTTTATTTCACACCAATCTTCTGTGACGCCGTGGACCATCGCTTCTACTGTTATGTGTTACTGCGATGCCTTAGTAAAGGTAAAGATTTTCTTTTAACTAAAGAGTTGGCAAGGGAGCAATGGATAAACCAGACATTTTTAGATTATCGCTGCCAATAGTCATCTGCAACACCTGTAATGTATATGTAATGTGTGTAAATATATTTTTCATTTTGATATTGTAGGTTTATAGATGCGTTGCCAACTTATTAAAATGTGGACCTCAATTACTGCACCCTTCAGACGAAACGCGAAAATATAATACTCCCACTTCACGCCGGTCTTCTGTGAGGCCGTTCACCGGATGAGCGTGCCCATTCCTGCAACAGCAGAAGCCGTTGCACGGCCCTACTACCGTTTGACAGATATTATCTCAAACAGTTGTCAAACGGTGGTAGGTCATTATTGAAGCACATTAAATAAATCTTCATGTATGAAAGCTAGTTTCGTCAAAACAAATTTGCCAATTAACTTCATGCTTACGTGTTGACAGTAATCATCGAAGGGAGTTTATACAAACAGATATTTGTTCGCCGTGTTTGCTCGAGTACGTAACGAGGTGTCTTCTAAGCATAATAGGCGTATCGATCTACTCTGAGATTCTCGGTACTAACGTATAACTCTCAAATTAGGATAAACATGTTGATTCAATCACGCCAATTAACAAGCAAATGGAACCAATATTTGAAAATAGTTACGTAGTTCATTTATAATTGAACATTCTCTAGAAAGAAATTTTTGAAAATTACAATAATCACAAAATCTTTCCTCTCGTCTATATACGATATACTAATATATGGTAGATGAATAAAGTAAAAAAAAAGTAAAGATTAACTATTAACGCCATAAACGCCATGTAAGCTCTCTAGTGGCGTGAATTTTCCGTACTTAACGGATGATAAATATTTATCTAACAATTCTGTTTGTATTCTTCTGCCTGTATGAAATACCCTCTACATAACGCATAAACTCACCAATCCACACCCCCTTACTATGATACTAACTATAAGTATAAAACTAATAACTTTAGGTAACAAATCGGTCAACCTATTTAAACTTAACTTACTGAAAAATAACCTGAGAGAAGGTTTGGTGAATATATTTATTTTGATTGCGAATACGTTAAGAGGACACTATCTTCGTCTGTACTAGATGATAAAAAATAAAAAATATCGCCATAAACAATTTCCATTGTTCAAGACAACGAAGGGCTCTCAAAAATTACGAATTGTACGAAAAGTTAAAATATACGTTTGGAACAAACACAACTCATTAGTATGCAAATGTATCATTCTGCGGTTGGCAGGCGAGTTAATGAGTAACAAAGTCTGAATACACTGAAGCTTGTCAGAAGTTGGTAGGCGTGTTTGAAGCGGACGTGAGCGATCCACGGTCATGTCTTACATACTGCGTTAAATTTTAAATATGAATCATGAGGAGGTCGATTCAACCTTAAAAATAATTCATAACGTACTGCTTATATAAGGGAAAGTGAGTTTACTTACCCTAACGGCTAAGTCAATTATGAGGCTTTAGAAACAAGTTATACAGGTTTTCAGTTCAAAGTTACCCTACAATAAGGGCAATGTTTTTAAAAAAAAAAAGTATATAAAAAGTTAAATAAAGGTATAGTTTTTGTGAAAATATTAATAATAACCGTGTTTAATATCAGGTGATTTCGTACGAATTTTTTAATAAAAGCCGAAGCAATATCAGAGCCAATAAATGAAGCACATGCATTGTAGACAAGTCAAAACTTGAAAGCTTTTATGAGGCTATTACATTTGCATTATTTCTGTCAAGATGCATCATATAAAGAGTAAACTGTTGCTTACAATTCTTGATGGTCAATTATTGCGTGCAACTTATTGCATTCAATTATTGCTCTTGTACAACCTAACAAATCTTAATCTTATAAGTCTTAAACAATATTGGCCATTATTTAATACATAAACAATCACCAAAAGTAAATGGCATATTTTTATTGATATTAATTAACCGTTTTATATCAGGTGATTTACGAATTTTTTTTTAGTTAAATGAAGCAATTCAGAGATATCTATGTCAATGTAATAACAAATTCTCATAAGTCTTACGAATACTTTTAATATTTTTAATTCATAAACATTTAATATGAGTCAAAGCTGCGCAATAATCGAGGCAAATATAATAACTATAAAGGTAGTTTTTCAAATACGTTTAAGGGACCAGGCAGCTTATAATATTGTTTATTATATATATTTTATTTTTAAGTTGTAAATAACCTCGACATTCGGTTATTTTTATGACATCGGTCATACATAGTACAATCATTGATTATTATTTAATAAACTAAGTCGCCAAGGATTAATAACGACGAAATTTTATTGCAATTTGTCGAAAATGAAACAGGACAACTGACGTCTTCGAGTTCATTCGTCCTGCCGATATTATTATACACTATGACGTAACGTCTTGATCATGAATTAATTTACGAGTTATCAGTAAATATGCCGTGGCGACATCACGGCTGTATCGCAAATGTTTATCTGCCGCTACAAAAAAAAATAACGAGATGCACAAGCGGCCCGTAGACATCCGTATCTCGTTGTCACAACACAAAATGATTTATTCATGACCGTGCAAGCGATCACGTATGTATGACATCAACGTCCATACACCGCGTGTATGAAAACAAAATTCGTACCGCGCGAATCGTTCGCACACATCAAATAAAAACAACATCGCATTGTTCTCGTTGCGATAATTTGAAACAATTCGCCCGTGTGATTTTTTAAAGGGAGGCGGGAGCGTCAAGTGTAATTGTGCCTATCAACAAAAAATATGCATTGTATTCAGACACCATGTGGAGGACGCAGGACGTTTTGGATTCAACTTGAAAACGAATTTATATCGCACTAGCATGCCGCTTTAAAACAAAAACGGAAAGAGTCTAGAAAAACTTTTACTTTGTTAAGTTAGAGTTATTCATTGTTAAACGAATAAAATAACGATGGTAATTTTAAAAGGTGAAGTATTATGAACTGTAATAAAATTCAATCTAAAATGCATTGTTTTTTCTGGGAAGCTAATTAAATTAAAAAACGACGGAGCATCGCCACAACTTTCCTCGTACTCGTGGGAGTACAAAATGACTGTACATAATTAGGTTACTATTGTACACATTACTTTGTACTTTTACTAGACTAATAAATTGCATACATTCTAATCGAGAAAAGTGTAAAACTCCGTTTTCATGTTGAATAGGCAGAAATAATGATAGTACATGTTCTTCACCAGAAATTTTAAAGAATATTTTATGTATTTTGTAACAATTTTATTTCAGTGACAAAATAAATAAATTAATAATTTATTTTGTTATTATTATAGCCATGATAGTTCAATACCCGTTGCCGGCACCAATGAAAAAATTATAAATTTTAAGTGCTGACCTAGCACATGCTCAACTATAATCGAAAAAATCGTGAGGAAGAACCTGCATATTTTCGAAGTAATAACAAAAAAAATATTTGGAAGAAATGTTAAGTCCACCAGTAGGCAGTGGGGTCGCGTGGTAAACTATGCCCTAATAGCCTCTATACATTTGCCAGCAGTGAGACATAAATATAGGCTGTTAATTTAATTTACTTTTGTAATATTTATTTTAAAATTAATTTTAATGCAATTTACTTCGTTTTAAATATATCGCACTTGACTTTTATATAGCAAATCAGGAGGCTTTTGCATTAATCTGCAAAAGAAAAAGCAGGAGTACCAAGGCGACGCGCGGTAGCGTAGAATGTTACTTTTACATTTTACCAGGTAAACGAGGTAGCCGGTACATGACAAGAGAAAAAGACTCCCTTATCACATTAACCACCTGATCGCTTGCCACCGTCTCACATAAAAAAACAATGCCATCATCTCTATAAAGGTTGGTTCACCGCTGGTTTATATTACAGCCAGTATTTAAATATGTAGAAAAAGTGCGAAAAGATTGTCGCCGCTGTGGGAATCGAACCCACGTCTTCGGCATTCGTGGCCTGACGCTCTAGCCACTGAGCTAAACGGCTGATTGCCACACTGACGAAAATCTTAACGTATTCCTCTACATTGTTTTCTTAGCATTTGAAGCAATGCTTGGCGCCATCTATTGTTATATCCTTTCCAGTATACAAACAATTTCGAATATCGTTTTACAACGATAATTCGAACGAGAGATGTCGCCATTGCTTTTTCGTTTTTTTTTTAGAAATTTATTTTTTTATAGTGCTAATCTTTGCACTTAAGATTGAACATTTAAATATGTAGAAAAAGTGCGAAAAGATTGTCGCCGCTGTGGGAATCAACCCCCGTCTTCGGCATTCGCGGCCTGACGCTCTAGCCACTGAGCTAAACGGCTGATTGCCACACCGACGAAAATCTTAATGTATTCCTCTACATTGTTTTCTTAGCATTTGAAGCAATGCTTGGCGCCATCTATTGTTATATCCTTTCCAGCATACAAACAATTTCGAATATCGTTTTACAACGATAATTCGATCGAGAGATGTCGCCATTGCTTTTTTAGAAATTTTAAATTGTTTATAGTGCTAATCTTTGCACTTAAGATTGAACATTAAAATTAAAATATGTAGAAAAAGTGCGAAAAGATTGTCGCCGCTGTGGGTATCGAACCCACGTCTTCGGCATTCGCGGCCTGACGCTCTAGCCACCGAGCTAAACGGCTGATGACCACACCGACGAAAATCTTAACGCATTCCTCTACATTGTTTTCTTAGCATTTGAAGCAATTGCTTGGCGCCATCTATTGTTATATCCTTTCCAGCATACAAACAATTTCGAATATCGTTTTACAACGATAATTCGAACGAGAGATGTCGCCATTGCTTTTTCGTTTTTTTTTTTTTTTTAGAAATTTAATTTTTTATAGTGCTAATCTTTGCACTTAAGATTGAACATTTAAATATGTAGAAAAAGTGCGAAAAGATTGTCGCCGCTGTGGGAATCGAACCCACGTCTTCGGCATTCGCGGCCTGACGCCAGTAGTTATATTCAGGTTAGTCAACTTGAAACGACACGGCATTAGCTCATCAATTTTCAATGTAATGCACCGAGTAGATTTGCAGCCCTTAGTCATCGAGTTCGATTTACACGAATGCAACGAATGACGCGCAAGGGAATCGCCTATCAAAAGGTCAAAGCTCTGTCGCCCGTCAAAGTGGCGGTTCATCGCCGAGTCTATTTGTAACAATGATAACGGCTGCCAGGGACCGCGCAGTGATTCAGCGCTAGCTAATTCGGTTCATGGAAACGTACTAACGATTTACCTTTCAATTGTTACGTGGTATGTGTTCAATTGTCAAGTTGTTCATACGGGAAACGTTTGTCATGTCATATCTAATGCATCCTTCATCCAACGTTTGTTTCTAAATTGGAGAACTTAAAAAAGTTTTACTTGACAAAATCCTTTAACGGTAATTTGGTATTCGCGTGAATGCGTAATCATTGAGTAATTAATACATTTCTCAATACAAATATAGAAAATAAATCTGTGTCGCAGTTCCAAATCAACAATTTTGATCCTATTTTAATTATTAAAAGCCTATTAAAATAGAAACAAAATTGTAATTTTTTTTACTTTATGCTTGAAATCCTCGCAACCTAAAACCATGGCCAATTCAGTTCAGTTATAAAAAAGCATAACAGATATTACGGTTCGTTAATCAATAAAAATGTTTTGCTTTTAACGACTAATATCTGTAACGCTGTTTAAGTCAATATATAAGTGAGAAAAAAATATATTTACAAAGGTCTCAATATTGACAATGTAAAGAGAAATAACAGTACTATTATTATAGTACATTACTAGCTGCTGCCCGCGACTACGTCTGCGTAGAGGGGTGAAAATTTAGGGTTGTATGTATTTTTGTATGCTGTGTCATAAAAAAATAGAAACAAAAAGTTTTAAAAAAAATTTAGGGGTGGACTACCCCCTAAACATTTAGGCGGACGAAAAATAGATAGTAGCCGATTCTCAGACCTACTGAATACGCATATAAAATTTGGTAAAAATCCGCCGTTTCGGAGGAGTTCAAGTTCGAACCCCGTGACACGAGAATTTTATATATTAGATATATGGCAGATGGTCGGACGATCAAAAAACGTAGCCGAATGACAACATGATTCACATTTTGTGCCGATCCGACTAGCAGTGCCGGATTAAGCAAGCGCGGGGGCCCGTAGCAAAATCTTTCAAACAGCCCTTGATTAACAAGGGGTTCTTAAGTACAAAGTGGTAAAAATTAATTACGTGTCCGTCCGTCGTTGCGAAAGGCCGACATTTTAGTATAGTAGCTTGAAATTAACTTATCACCAGTGGACCTAACGTCAACGGGACACGATTATTAATCATCGACACTCACTGTCTTCATTTCTAAGAATGATTGTCTGAGACACGCTCGCTCTTCCATTTACCAGCACCTCTCTACGAGGTCCATTAGCCACTTGATCGTTAGTTGCCATTCAAATATGACCTAAGCGGTAAACGCGAGATTCTCGGTATTGTTAACCGGATATTTGTATTCCCCTGCAGTGATTGTTCAATTCGCTAAAGGAAAATACGGCATTGAATGAATAAACAAGTTACAGCCCGGGTATCAATAGTTAGAGAGTTTTAATACGCCACTTTCGTTTTCGTTCGCGTGGAATTTAAAATAAAAAAATCTAAAATAAAATTAGCCTAAGTTACTCCTTATAAGATCAGCTATCTGTCAGTGCGTCCAAATCGGTCCAGCCGTTTCAGAGACTAGCCGGAACAAACAGACAGACGGACAGAAAAAAATTGTAAAAATTTTTATTTAGGTATATGTACCGTGTTTATTTTGTAATGTCTGTTTGTAATATCAAAATAACCGTAGCGGTTATTTTGATATTACAAGCTTTTAGTTCTTCACTGGCTCATTTAAATTCATACTTTCATGTAGCTCTTTCATAAGTACTGACACAGATAAATTGTGTAAATGGATATTACAACATTCGTTTATGTGTGATTTTTTTCTTCATGTTCTCACATGAAGAAAAAAAATGACAAACGAGATGGCAAGCGAGCAGGCAGTTATTATCTGATATCTGATATTCAGTGATAGCCGCCGCGCAGTTACAATTGCAAAACCCGTAGGGTTCCAGATGTGTTGCCACCTTTTAATAAAGTGGCCCCCTGTTACCTCACTCACCAGACAAAAAGCGGAAGTGTAACACTTCCACTTCACGCCTTTTATGATGTCTTCTGTGAGGTCGTGGTACTTACGCGGACGGACCTGCCCATTCATGCAATAGCTAAGACCGTTACGTGCCACAGTTGTATTGAGTTATAATTATTTGTCATCTAATATAGCAGTAGTAGTACCATATTTTAATGAAAAACTAGAACTAAAACGTTGCCATAACATGCAGCAATGTTTAGTTTTCTGGACCAACGAAACTGGCAAGATTCACCGAAATATTAAAACATTTAATATCTGTTACGTAATTTAATATCCCGGCTTAGGCTAAAACATTATAGTATTACTCGACATCATAAAAATAAATAAATGTTCAATAAACAAACAATATGAATAACGAGAATCGCACATAAACATACATTTCTTCGTTCCATGCATTTCTAGCAGGTGATTTGTGCTAAGCGGATGTCATTAACTTGCTCACGAAGTTTTAGATAACCACATACCGAGCGTTGACTTAAATTTCAAATGGAATCCGATAACCACTGAGTACGTCATTTTCAAATTGAATCGTCGCGGCACTGTGTTAAGGTGCTTTAAATCTATTATACGAAGAGAAGTTTGCCGATATTTTTCATCCCATTACATCCCTTACTTAAGATTCTTAATGCGCCTAAAGAAACTTTACTCAGACGATAATAACTTGTAAAGAAATTTTGTTTGCAATGTTTTAATTTTATTCTAAAGTAAATTTTGTTAAAATAAACTTGTACTGAAATTTTGTTTGAATTGTTTTAAACCTTATTTGATATTTAATTTTGGAAAAAATGATAATCTTTTCCGATGCCAATCGTAGGTATGAACAGAAAAGTGTTATGTTAATTTCCTGTTTCAATAGCTTATTAACAAAAATAAAAGAATTGATGAATACATCATTTCAATCAAGACGTTGTATAATTAGGGGAATGATATCAGACAGACAATGTTGGTGTAATTACCAATTACATTTTTGAAGTGAAACTTCTTTATCGGGGTTGGAAAAAAATTTAGTGTAACATTTTTGCGTTACGCGCCATCTTTTTCTTATCTTAAAATGTTCCTCTAACGCCATCTAGTGTTGAATAGGGGGTTTTAATAGTTGACGCTAGATGGCGTTAGTTCCTTCGTGTGTTCATAACAATATATATATATATGTTATATTAAAGTGATCAGCAAAATCAAAGGGTTTATTTTAATTCTAATTCTAAAATGTAAAATCATAGGTTACCATAAGTTTATTTTAATTCTAATTCGACATCAATGATAGTAATAATTCTAACAATTAATGAAATTCAATAATAATATTTTTAGTAAAGTGCAGCTCTAATACTTCATAGAGACTGTGACTGTGTGACGTACCTGACTTTCCACCGAAGACACAATCTGAAGCTGACCGATGATGCTCTTCGAAGCCTCGATCGGCTCCTGGAACTTGCGGTTGCGACGTCGATCCAACGTCCGCAAGTTCGGTTTTCCAAAAAAACTTCACTCACAACACTCGCGCGCGAGTCGAATGTCTGCCTTCTACTCACTGGCTGACTATTCGGCAACGAAGGACCATGTACAAATTCAAAGCGGTTGTGTATTTTGGGTCCGTGAGGTTAATTGAAATAAACAAGGTTCACGTTTTTTAATCAAAAATTTTTGCAGACCCTCATACAACTGTAATTACAACGGTCAAACCATAGTGTGTTTTAATTTACTACTAACGCCACCTATGTATTACAAATAAGAAACTAAATATTATACAAAGCTAAAATGAAATAATTGTAGAATTTGTATTTATGTATGATAATAAAAGCCTTTTATTAAACTTTATCTAATTTAACTTTATTTAACCAATTTCTGTAAAGTTGCATATAGTAAATTATTTTTTGAAAAATAACGTCATAAAAAAGTTTCACTTCTTACGAGTGTACGCTAGTACACGCACACATTTTTTTTATTTATTTGCTCTGTGTCATCATCATACAATGTAAATGTTATGGAGCTGCTATATCACAAGGTCTGCTAATTACATGTACATACATTTAATAAATAACTTTCAAAAGAACACTCGCCTTGGTGCTTTGAACACATTTATAACCTTATCGCAAAATGTATGTTTCCCGATGTCTAGTAGTTACAATTTGAAATGACAATATTTTACGTTAATGCAGCGAACACTTTACGGTACTTTTCACATTCATACATAATTTTTTATAAGTTGTTTGTTATATAAGGCAATATTAACTTTCGTTAGGATACTCTAATATTACTTATCACCTAAAAGTCATTCTAGAAATTTCTCATACGCGTCTTCTTGCTATGATAATAATTACGAAAATTTACCATCTATCAACCAACTCAGTTTAATAAAAACACACGATCTTTAAATTCTTTTCCAACGTCTCAAAATCAAAGCCGTTAACGAGTGGCGCCCATAACCTTTTTCCATACATTCAATTCTATCTGTTCTCTACATCCTAGTTTAAACCTTCTTCAATGTCTTTCATATCTACGGTGGTTGGGCCACGCAGCAGCCTCGGCTGTTGCACGAATGGGCAGGCCCGTCCGGGTAAGTACCCCGACCACAGAAGACCAGCGTAAAGTGGAAGTATGACAAATACTTTCGCGTTTCGTCTAGTGAGTGAGGTAGCCGGAGCCCAATTTTCAAATGGTTGTCAACGTTTCTGTAACCCTCGGGTGTAGCAGATGACCATGGGCGGCGGTACTTACTTAACATCAGGTAACCCGTCTGCTCGTTTGGCAACTTTTCGCATAAAAGAAATATCAATGTATAAAAACTCGTTTTGTTCTGAAAGATACAACAGGGTTAATTTAAATTGTGGAATAGAAAAATAATGTATTTTTTTTTTCATAACCAATTCAAACAATTCAGCTTTCTCACGTCGTGCATCGTAACTACATTTCTAAGCCGTAAATCATACATGTTCTCAAATTGATATTATTAAATTCGTTCGGTGCGTGTTCAACGTCAAAAAGTAATATCCTTCCCGACAGCTGTAATGTCGGCAATTAAATTTCCCGGTAACAGTACGCGAGCTGTCATAATGTTTAATTCATAAGCATTTTTGGAATGTAAATATCATTGGGGAGATGTATCACTGAATCACACAATGGAAATAACTACGCTCAATGAAACACGAGGGGCTATTTGTGCATTTAGTGCAACTGGAGGCTGCTGAGTATAATGATTTCTCGTCGCATTTATTATGTCGTTACTTGGAGTTTCGAAGTATCGTCGTTAGAAAATTCTGCCTTACCCACGTAGAGAGATTATCAAATTCATGATAAATGGTTAGTAACCTTAAATAAAATTTATACTATTGTAATAAGAATATAATTATAATAATAACCAGGGGACGTGACATTGTGAACAAAACCCAAATAAATACACTGCCGATACCTTCGGGCCGAAACAAGAAAATATTTTAGTTATGACATATCTGAATTGGCCAACGTGAATTTGATTTCAAAACACAAGATAATTTTGTCTGCTCTGAAAAGTAAACAAAATCAAGTAAAGTATCACAAACGTTCCTTGACCCGATAAAATATGTATAAAAACGAAGAATAAGCTCTCTTGCCTTATCTTAAACATGAAAAGTGTCGAGTTTTTCAAAAAAACTTACCTTGCATCTAATACGACACTGATAATGAAACATATTCGGATTCACTAGAATTAATGCACCATACCCTAATATAGGGTACAATTATACTAATTTAGTTTACTGTTGAACGTATGATAGAGTGTTATATAACAGGCAATCAACACAATTGTTTTCGTTTACCTAATAATTTTTTAACAATTTATAGTATACGCGTAAACATATGAAATCTATAATTAACGGTATTAATATTATTTTATAATTATTTCACTATTAATTAACTGAATATCCATATTAATAATAATGTAAATATGAAAACCACTCAAAGCTTACCCAAATGTATTCTTCGTATATTAAACCAAAGAAAATTTTCCCAAAGTCAGCTTGTACTTTAATTATTGTCATTAGTTTAATAATGTTTTATTTCATATTTTTATACTGTGAAACGATTTTAAATATTAAAGTAAATTAAATCAATTTGCTAAAACATTGACATCCGTAACAACAAACCATAGGAACCACAGGCGGCTAAAACGCAAAGTATAAACATTGGCATAGTTGTCAATAAATCGACGTGAATTGAATATAGCTTTTAAAACATAAATACTCGTAGGTACGCCATCTATTGCTGGATTTAAGTAAAGAAGCGTGATCCACACCGTCGAGTAT
This sequence comes from Iphiclides podalirius, assembly GCA_933534255.1. Classification (NCBI taxonomy): domain Eukaryota; kingdom Metazoa; phylum Arthropoda; class Insecta; order Lepidoptera; family Papilionidae; genus Iphiclides; species Iphiclides podalirius. The sequence continues at coordinate 5,699,246 of OW152830.1, forward strand.
TGTTCAGTAAGGCTGAATTTACACGGAGGTGGCAGATTTACTGACTGCGAACTGAATGGACCCCACCTTAGCAACACTATGTATTTTAAAATGACGGATGTGAATTGGGCTTAGACCATTAAGCTATTGCCACGCCGACACCTTAAATACGTGTCTTATATATCGTAGGTCGGATGTTTGCCAGTGACGGCACCGTGCCCAAATTACATAGCATTGCAAGTAACCATATGGCTAAACACTTCAACGCCGGTAATAATAATTTTGTTTTTAATTAGTACACATTATTAAATTTAAAAAAATATCATTAAATTCCGTTCTGTGTATCACAGAACGGAAACACCTACGCGTTTCTGAACTGTGTATCATTTTTTTTGACATGACAAATACTTTCGCGTTTCGTCTGGTGACTGAGGTGGCCGGTACCCAATTATCATGGGCGGCGGTATTCACTTGACATCAGGTGAACCGTCTGCTCATTTGGCAACTTTTCACATTTAAAAAAAATTATAATAAGTCGCTTGTTAAAGTACATTAAATACGCCTTCTCTGTATGCGGTGATACTCGTACAATTTAGGATGACATGTACGTAATTATCCTCCCCGATCTTAAGATCGTTTACATGTACCTCGTAAACATCTACAAACAATTCCATCTAATTAACGTAATGCTTGTATATAATCACGATAACTCTCGAATGTACTTAGTAATTCGTCTAATGCCAGCTAATACCACATAAACAATGTCATTACGTTGTCTTCTTAACAACACCAATCTTGAAGCATAAAGTTAGACTCGCCAATAAATTATGTCACCGTGATGTAATCCCCAGTGAATATAACGATAATATTATTTATACGTTTTCATTAATACAGCTTTCAAAGGTGTCTACTTATTTGTATCGATAGAAATAAGCGCACTATTTCAAATGACATCAATTTATTTGAAAACTACATTTCTCGAAAACAAATACCTACATCTTTTGGGATTCTAATACGGTACCTTATCTGAAAACAAATAAAATATTCAATTGAGCAACGGGCTTAGGTATCTGTTATTGATTGTTCTACCTAATCTAAAGAAAATGTAGTTGGGGAAAATAAATAGATGGAGCCATAATATTAGAGTATTGAAGCCTAACTAAATAACATTTTAGATCAATTCAATGAAGTTAATATGGCAACTTTAATTTATAAACCACTATTTTTTTATTTTCATGTGTGCTTGCGTGTAATTCTGATTTTTTTTTTTATTACAGAATTACTTAGAAGGAAACAAAATCTGTTTTACCACTTTTTGTTGTTTTAGATTTTTAAATTAAATACAGTTTATATAATTACATTTAAATACATTGACGAAATATGTTCTGACTCAAGTCCTTTGAGATAAAAAGACAATATTACAGTAGCAGACAAAATTGTTCTTAGTTATATTGTCTTTTTTTCTCCCGCCATAACTAAGTTACTGAAAACATCACACCCCACTATATTTAATCATTCTAAATAAATATTTTAGTGAACGTGTATACGAATAATTTATTATGTTTGAATTTCGACCACTGGGCGACCACTAGTTAGAAGATATTACATTATCTATAAATGTAATATAGCTCGAGGCTTAAACAATTACACTAAACATATAAGTTAACTACACCATATTAAACTTACATAATACTTACAACTGTACGGCTAATTATTTTTTTTAGCATAATATACTATGTTATGCTAAAAAAAATTATGCATATGTTTGTATGCTGGAAAGGATATAACAATAGATGCGTCAAGCATTGCTTCAAATGCTAAATAGCAATGTAGAAAGAAGGCGTTAAGATTTTCGTCGCTGTGGCTATCAGCCGTTTAGCCTAGTGGCTAAAGCGTCAGGCCACGAATGCCGAAGGCGTGGGTTCGATTCCCACAGCGGCGACAATCTTTTCATACTTTTTCTACAAATTTTAATGTTAAATCTTAACTGCAGAGATTAGCACTATAAAAAAATTTTAATTTGCTTTTAATTTTTTCAAACATTATGGATATCAAAATATAAAAAAAATGTTCATTTTGATATTTTGTTGTTTTCAACCGAGATAAAAAAAAGAAGGAGGTTCTCAATTCGATTGTATTTTTTTATGTTTTTTACATCATAGCTTTCGACTGAGTGATCCGATTTTGATGATACTTTTTTATTTGAAGAGATTGAAATATTTGAAGTCTGTATTGTTTTTGAAATGTTCATGTGTTGAAATTGCGCGAGGAGTTGACTGCAAAACATTTGCACCTGGGCGAATCTGCGGCAAGCGCTAATATAGCTCAGAGTCACTTAGGCCTCGCCCTGACCTCCGTAATATGTACTTGGCGTTATTTATGTGCAAGCGTTTTACTTTATTTTCGCTCAACTTCAAGGACTCGACGTTACGTGTATTAAGTTCCTGAATAATTTGCAACTTTGGACGCCAACGACGCTACTCACTGAAAAGTTTCCTTTGTCCTTACTAAGATTGACCAACGCTAAATGCTAAATTTACTTTGCATCTTGTTTATTTTTAATAAATTTCTTTACCTAAAGCTTAGGGCAAGAAAGTTATAAATGTATTAATACAAGCTATATAAAATAACTATTATTTAGTTATAAAACAACTGAAAAATAAATAATAAACTCTTATGCCTTTTATCCCTAATGGGATACACAAACAGCTAACACAATTCAAGATTTATTCACAAATACTTACGCTTCGTTAACATCGCAAATCTGAGGCAAAAATAGAATGTTAAAATGATTCTGTCATATTAAAAGAGTGTATACAAAGAAAACTTATGATGTTAACTTTATTTGTGAGTAAACAAATGAATATTCCTTTCCAATTATCAAAAATAATGGAAAGTTGACATACAAAATCTAACGAAACGTATTAAATTATGACGACGTGAATAGTGCGCTTTCACATATCCTCCACTGGTTTACTATTAATAATATGGTATTAAATGCCAAAAAAACCAGATGTATTCTTTTTACCCTTCCCAGTATAAGAAGGAAAAGTTTTAGTTTAATATTAAATAACGTACCCATTAATCCAGTTGAGTCTGCTGTATTTCTGGGAATTACAGTAGATTCAAAGCTCCAGTGGAGTCCCCATATATCATCTCTTGCGAATAGGCTGAGCTCCGCGGTTTTTTTGCGATTAGAAGGGTTAGGCAGCTAACAGACATCGACACTGCCAGACTTGTTTACTTTAGTTATTTTCACAGCATCTTGTCGTACGGCATTTTGTTGTGGGGTAGTGCATCAGATATAAATACTATATTATTCTTCAAAAAAGAGCTGTCCGAGCAATCTACAATATCGGAGCCCGGAATTCACTCAGAGATCTTTTCAAAGAGGTTAATATACTCACTGTTGCTTCTCAATACATTTATTGTAATGTTTTGTATATACGTCATAACCTTAATTATTACCTAAAGAATAGTGACAGACATAAAATAAACACTAGAAATAAGGACAAACTTACTACGCCATTGTTTCGTCTACAAAAAGTAAATAAGTCGTTCATGGGGCAAAGTGTACGCATGTATAATAAAATCCCACAGTCGATATTAAGTCTGCCGCTTGACCAATTTAAATGTAAAATTAAAAATCAACTGATGATTAAAGCATATTATACCATTTCGGAATATCTCGACGACGCCAATGTGTGGAGTTAATACTGTTGATACTCACGTAGGCTAGAATAAGACTATTATACCTGTATATTATATTGTACCCTGATATTTTTGAAAAAGAGCAACTGTTAAGTTTCTTGCCGGTCTCTTCTCAACAGAAACCGCTTTCCGAACCGGTGGTACCTTACGAACCTATACACATAATCTTTGATGTAAAATTTGACGATTCATAAGAGCGCGCAAGCGTCTATTTGAATAAATATATTTTGATTTTGATTTTGATAACACAAAGTGCAAGTTAACGTTTCGGCTACTGAGTCAACACTGCTCTTACTCCTGGTTTGGGTTGAGGGGAAATGGGGAATGCGTCCATCGGACCGACGGTCGACTGATAAACGAATTTCATGAAAGAGCACCGTAATTCAGTCACGTACTCGATATCATGAAACCTAAGCTCCAATAACAGTCTGTACATAAACACGTTTTAATAGGCAGCAAACAATAACCCAGCTGTAAGTAATTACGACTGTTTTTGGATATTCACAGCACAGCACAGAGGTTAAAACGGCAATAGGCAGATTTTTGTGCCTGTGACTACTTCCTCGTTCGAATAGAGCCGTGGCTTTAAACAGAACCCGTTTCGTGACTCCGCCACGTGCAAAGTTTCATTTTTAGCTTTGTTGCTTAACCTACAATTTCTTAACGAGTAGGTACATTTCGTGAAGTTCGGTTTTGTTCTTGCTTCATATAATATTGATTCAATAATAATATTTATTGATAATTCCCCTACACGGAAAGAGTTTTTTATGTGATCTGGATGTTTGTCCACGTGAAATTTGTATTTGTAAAGCGTCCTCATAACAAAAGATAATCTTATCTCAAAGAACAACAAACACAAAGAAAACAAGAGAAATAAATTCGGTTGTATGTATTGTGTTCAAGTGGACTAAAGTTTATTCCACAACACCTCGATATACAGATACTTGCGCAATTCAGCGCAACACAAATTCCTTTATAAATGCGGAATTCGCAGCAAGTGGGCAATGTATGAATGCCCCACAATACAGGATAATGCCCTTCCAGCAATCTGAATGTCACCGCTTCATAATTTACGAGGTGGGAGCGCTTAAAAGCTGTTTATAGCGATGAATTATTGCTCCATCGAACGTGACCCCCCCATTTTGAAATATTTAAGGAGATCATTTACCTTGAATAATCCCCCCTACCCCGGCTTCCCTTTGCAAACTTTGAATTTAAATCGGATATTTTGAATTGCTCCGCGCTGGTTGTCATTTAAATTGCTAATTTTAAATGTGGAACGAACCGGGGCAAATGTTAACCGATGGAAACGTGTAATAATAGAGCTTTTCTAAAGCTCCAAGTATTACTTGTATTTATATCGCGTTATACATCGTTGTTTTTAACAAGGTAATAAGTTGAAATATTATATGAAGATTTTATAGGTCTAATCCCCGCACTTAAGATGAAACAATAAAATTTGTAAGGAAATCGAAAACTTTTCGACAATTTTTCTAAAAATTTTAAAAATTTTATGTTATAAAAAGTAAAATTAACTTAAAAATGAAATGATACATATGGACAATTTCCACAAAAATTGTTTTGATCTATTATTAATCGTTCCGACTCTCGGGTATACTTTGTGTCTATAATAGGATGTTTTTGAATCTTCTCGCCCCACGGAAATATTATTAAAAAAAAAACTGGCCAAGTGCGAGTATAAAAACGGCAAAAAATCATGTTCGTTGTATGGGACACACTTAAATTTTTTAAATTAATTTTTTATTCTGTTATTTAGTATTTGTTATTATAGCGGCAACAGAAGTACATCATCGGTGAAAATTTCAACTATCTAACTATCACGGTATCACTAGACTAGATAGACAGCCGAGTCTTAGTAATAGGGTTCCGTTTTACCCATTGAGTACGGAACCCTAAAAATAACATAGCAGTATTAATGGAAATCACTTTTTCCGCCTCTCGTGAACATTCGATAAATCTTAACAACCGTCATCCTAATAAATACATTGTTAATAATTGTTAATAAAATTGGAGACATTAACGTTCTGAATACAAATATAGAGCTGGTGAGTAAATTTTTTGAGAAAGGCGTTGAGTTTACGTTACGATTTTAGTTTATTTTGTAACTTAAAACTACAGAATTGCTGAAATATTTACTGACATTATGTTTATTATTCAAAAGTTTTATCTATGATGTATCTTTATAAATCTTAAAAATATAATAATCAATGATAATCCGTAATAGTTCAAAACTTAATTTGTTTTTCTTTTCGTCATTATAAAACTATTTCTATCGTGTAAAAAATGTACCAGCATCCAAACCCTGTAACAACAACAAGTATATTACACATAAGCTACAATATGAATATGGTAAGCAGAATTAAACTATAGTGTTACTGGTTCAAACTCAGGAAGTACAGTGTTTGTTAAGCCTCACAGGAATTAATCGATTTCGTGATTAATGTTACTACCTTACGTAACCGATTACGGACTATTACGGAACAAAAATCAAGCCCACCAACCGTCTAATGATAATCTAACGTAATGAATAAATATAATGAAATCGAAAATCAACTTCATGAATATGCAATGAATGCGATCTCAGTCAGCTGCGTTTTAATTGAAATATAACGTCTGCAAACACACTGCCGACCATAAATAAAGCAGTTAACGATCCGTTAAACAAACAGGTTCAAAAACAGTTGAACTTGAAATTTAGAGCTTAATTAATGGCCTAATTAACTATCAATAGCAATGGATTGAAATTATAGAAGCATTACATTCACGTTAAACCACGATTCCAGGAGGAAAGCAATACAGATAATGTATGAGTAAACTACAAGACAATAAAACTATTTACATTGTACGTTGCGAAGGTGGATTGGAACATCAAAGGAAATACGACACACAAATGTTATTTGTTACACAAATTACATTAATTTAGAATCTTACGACCTTCTATTAATAATACTTGTTATGTTTATACTAATTATGGAGAAATCACCGTCATTAGTTATATCTGTTTCATTCAGAAGCATTGAGTCAATAGTTCGGTTCTCTTTTAAATCTGTATGTGTAAACTTAACATTAGTACTTAATTTAAACGTTCACATATTTATAATCAAGCTTTTTATAGACCATCAGAAAGCAGCGGTTCTCATGTAAATTGAGTAATTCTTAGGAAGCGGAAAGAAATTAAACAGTTCTTGTTTAGGCGCTGTCGAGATAAACGATGAGCCGAATGGGTATTAAAAATTTAATGCTAACAGAAATGACACGTAAGAAATATCTTAATTGAGTGCCGCTCAGCGCTTATCTCCCGAGTTCGTGCATTGAGTCCCGCTAAGCGTCTTGTTCGTAACTTTCGTGCGAGTAGTAATCTACGAACGCTGGCGCTTGTACAAGGCGGAAGTTTCGAACAATGCTTTCGCCGTGTAGTAACATCAAAATTTAAGTCATAAACGATACGTATTCCTGACATTTTCCTTGTTGCTTTTGTACGTGTGTAAATATACTTTAGCATAACACCGTCAAAGTTTGTAATAGCAGTTGTTATATAAACTATATGTTTTGTAAATATAAATCTTTATAGGTTTATGTAATTATTTTGTACGTGTGTATGTCACTGAACTCCTCCTAAAGGGCTGGACCGATTTTAATGAAATTTTTCTTGTGTGTTCTATGTAGTCTATTCGAGAATGGTTTAGATTCACAATTCGTTTTTTTATTATATAGGTACATTTTTATGTATATAACCAGGGTCAACTTTATTAAAAGGGAGTAAGGCATCTGCAACACTACGGGTGTTGCCAATGTCAATGGGCCGCGGTTATGTGAGGTCATTGAGTCCATTTTTAATTCGTACCAGGAGGATGCGGTGTACAGATTGAGGGTGGTAGAAGTGAAGCCATTCTCCCTCTCCTCTGCAAACTATGTGGAATCGCGGCGGAAAAAGTGTATCGCTATTGCGATATGCCGTTCTCCCTTCCCTTTTCAATCCTATACTTAAGTCACCAGCCCACCAGCAACAACACTCACCTTCAGCTAAATGATTACTACCACAATAAGCTAATAAGACGCTCAAGATTTGAAATATTCCAATAAAGATAGTTGTCGATTCTAAGATAACGTTTTCCTTATCAAAATACTATCAACAACATGGAACAATTGATAGAAGGACTTTTTCAAGTGCCTATTGTGAAGTATTAATTAGTTCAACATAAACATTTAAATTCGTTGCTATATGAATCTCAATTAGATTCGAAAAGTTATAGCATTTGGATCGTTTTCATTCCTTCCATTAGCGTAAAAATACCACCTGCCAAGTTGAACCAAATAAATTGGTGAAGAATGAGACCACGCGAGTTCTGTCCCGTTATGGTTATGAGCCTGTTTTGTTAATTTATTCGCCTTAATTAGTTAAGTCGTCGACATAAAAGGTGTATCCGGTTTATTTGCAAGAATAAAAACATATGAGTAATGCCAATTCAATGTCACATTATGATAATGTGTGGATTTTATATCTTAAAATTTGCTTTAAATTCCCCGCGTAAATCTTTTACACTTTGGAGTTTTCTTAATTCCATACCGATGACTCTTTAAACATTGAAGTTTGAAAATAAAAGGGGTCGTTACTTGAGATCAACGCTTTGCCCAACAAAAAATGTTCAGGCCAAATTTTGAAAGCTGGAAAACTGAAATTGCCCAATAACTCCATTTATCCATTTACCTTACTAAAATACATATAATTTTATATACCAACTAAAATTACTCCTTTGTGACGGTATTAAATTTTCTAATTTAATACATTACCGAAATTGACGTGAAGTAAATAGTAAAGTAACAGCCTATACACGTCCCACTGCTGGGCAAAGGCCACACAGAGGGCATTAGGGCATAATCCACCTCGCGACCCCACTGTGGATTGGCAAAGTTCACATATCTTCGAAAAATTGTATTATTGAAAAATTAAAATTAAAAATATTTCGAAAATATGCAGGTTGCCTCACGATGTTTTGCTTCACCGCCGAGTACCAATGAAATTGTTAATGTTAAGTAGACGTAAAAAAAAAGTTTGTGTTTAATTGTCAATAATCGAGCCCTAATAATATAAAATAAAATGTGGATAATTCATACAGGTGGCCCAAATTCACACAGGAGGTCAGACTCGGTGGTATAATCGTTTAATGAAAAAAAAAACTTTTTTTTTCCAAAAATTGCAATTCTATTCCCTAAAAAACAGAACTTGTTGACAATGCGGTAGCCATTCATAAATGCGTCGTATACTTTTCAAACGAACTTGTGTGCGTGTTAGTTATGAATGATCGCGCGTAAAATAAATGAGTTGCCCATAAATCACGCACTTTTTGAGGTAAGTTCAAATGAATGTAATATAATATTTAAGAGGGATTTTAAATATTTATCATTTTTATATAACATTATTTATGTCTAGAACTTAAATAAAAAAACTGGATACACTTAGAAAAGCTTCCCTGTATAGCGCAGTTTCTAGTTTTTGCATCGGACGCTCGATAACAGCATAATATTAAAAATGTCTGAATAACGATTATTAATTTTGCCCAATCTGCATGTTTATCAGTTTTCAACTTGTCTATTTTAAAATCACATTTACTACAACAGAATATTTCCGAAAAGAGACAGTGTTGTAGAATTATAAATGGAACAGAATCTTTGGTATTGCTCGCTATAGATTTTATTAGTGCCGACCAGTGAACGCAAATAAACATGAAAGCATTATTGTCGCTCCGAAATGATATAACGAGAAACTAAACCGTGAAGGCGCGGGGCTTATAAACCGTACCGTGAGGCTATTTTAGGGATATATTTAGACTTAGTTGAATCATTAACAAATAAATTCATTTTTGTTTGACGGCGTCTGATAACTGTCAATGAGAGTTGTGGTGCTATTTACTTACAATGAAACGACTATTTTACTTTACGACAACAAAATGGTGTAAATTTTCTTTTGAAATTAAAATGATCTGGTCAGACTAGATAACAGATCCCGTTTTAAATCGTGGTTTTGTATCTATAATAAGCCATAAAAACCCCATTTTTAATAGCTAAACTCGATTTTTGTTTTTAAGGCTGTAGTGAATATACAAATCACAACCTATTTTTACCGTTTTGAAACAACTATGAACAAACTTTTATTTATCAGTCCACTTTCCGATCTACTGTTTAACCGCCACTATCTGTCTGAATTCCAGCACTAATTAGTTCCAACATTGCTAAAACTTTACAAAGCTACATATTGGAAATAGGAGTTTTTTTTATTTCCATATAAAATATGAAAATTAAAAACTTCCTATTTGCAACACCGACGAAAATCTTAACGTCTTTTATCTACATTGTTTTTTAGCATTTGAAGCAATGCTTGGCGCATCCATTGTTATATCCTTTCCAGCATACGAACAATTTCGAATATCGTTTTACAACGATAATTCGAACGAGAGATGTCGCCATTGCTTCTAATATTTTTTTTATAGTGCTAATTTCCATTGTGGAATCAGCCACAATGGAAATTAGCCACACGTTTCGTCGGTGTGGCAATCAGCCGTTTAGCTCAGTGGCCAGAGCGTCAGGCCGAAGACGTGGGTTCGATTCCCACAGCGGCGACAATCTTTTCGTACTTTTTCTACAAATTTTAATGTTCAATCTTAAGTGCAGAGATTTGCACTATAAAAAAAATTCAATTCCTTGATTCAATTTTTAATCACTACATTTTATTGCTTCAAATGCAAAAAAACAATGTAGATAAAAGACGTTAAGATTTTCGTCGGTATGGCAATCAGCCGTTTAGCTCAGTCGCTAGAGCGTCAGGCCGCGAATGCCGAAGACGTGGGTTCGATTCCCACAGCAGCGACAATCTTTTCCTATTTGCAATATAAAATAGGAAAATAAATTGTCGAGAAATTATTTCACAGCTAGATAGAATTAGAATGTATTGAATTAAAGGTAATTTCTAGATTCTACCTGGAACTAAATATTATTAAAAAAAAGAGTAAAAACAAGTTTGTTCATATTCTATAAATTAAATGAAATTATAGGAAAAAATGAGCGAGATCAAAGAAGTAGATTTATATTTTTTTTAAACCGAGAACTAAAATTATTATATGGCACGTACTAAGATACGGTATTAATATCGAAATAACGGTGTTATCAAATATGTCCCACCTTTATCTACTTGTCCTATCTTATTATCATAGTACTAATTCAATGGAAACATCGTAGATAAAGTAACTAATATATTTGAGAAAAATGGTAAAAATAGACAATGTTTAATTCTAATACAATGACAAATAAATCATATCTTATCCTTTAAACGAGCAATTATTGTATATATAATAAAACTATTGTATTGTACTTAAATAACACTATTGATTACATAATAAACAATAATATTTTATTCTCTTTTAACCAAACTCATATTTGATAATGACTTGTAAACATATTTAACAGTTAAAATAAAACTAAAGTATTGTCAGCCTCATCCCTTTAAAGAAATTTTCACACTATATCATTTGTCGCATTTCATTGCGACCGTTGTTGATCCGTTTATCCTATCCTAGTGCAATAGTAGCAATATATTGTACAACTAGCTTGCGCCCGTGGCTTCGCCCGCACATTATATCGTGCTTAAAAATACCTACGGAACCCTTCGTGCGCAACTCCAACTCGCACTTGGGCGATTTTTTTTTAACTTTATATAAACCATAATTTTACAGACCATAGTTAACTATAGTTTCATCGCACAAATCTTCAATGTGGTTGTTTAAGTTGATATAACTATTTTATTTATCATCCGACTAAATAAAACTAACAATAAATGTTAAGAGAAGCTTACTACGATGCATTTGTAAAAGTTGCACTGAAATCGGAAAGGCCGTTTTAGTCAAGATAGCGCACACAGACAATAATTTTAACTATCATTGTTTTGGGTTCTACTGCGTTGATAAAGGCCCCTAATAATAGTTTTTCTCAAATATCTTCCATGTACAAACAACAATCAGTTAAATTTTTATTATATGTATAAAAATAATAATTAATAATATTCTTTGAGTTCATAGTTCGCCGCCGCGCCAGTTGCTTAAATGAACTCGGGATAATATTTGGATGCCTACTTAGGAGTACAGCATTTTGGGCTTCACATCAATCGAATTAATAGAGGCTGCATGTGCTAATAAGCATAACAACAAAACTATACACTTTATAGTAAGTAGTGTCCCAAGGATTCATTAATATCAAGCGATAATATCTACAATATTAAAATATTTATTCACTAGCATCCTATGGTAAACTAATTAATAAGAAATAGGTTATAACCATCTCTTTGTGAATTATATTTATCTAGGTAATTATATTCGACATATAGTAACAAAATTCAGTCCTTATTACAAACACTGTGGAATTAATTTTACGAACACTGACGTCGAACTGCGTATGCGCGCTCACAGGGATCAAGAAATGTTTAAAAAGTGCCTGAGAAAAAACCGTTACGCGGAGCCACAAATATTTTGGAAAAGTATAAAACAACGGTTAGAGTATATTGCTGAATTTAGAAATATGTCTAAGCGACACAATACGCTGTTCAAATATATGCTTTCCGACCTTTAAAATAAAGGTTAAGGACAAGTAAATTTAGACAGAAAGGTGGATCAACAAAAAAAATCTCGGAAACGGCTCCAGCGATTTTCATGAAATTTAGTATGTGCATAGAGTCGGGGGCGAAAAATCAATAAAAGGACAATTCATTTTAGAAAATGTCCTTTTATCCCTGTTTTCAGGGAATGAAAAGTATCATGACGGTATATTTCGCCGAAAAAAAAATTTTATAATAGCTCGGGCGGTAGACGGCCGGCTCCGAAACAAAAGGCCGTGGTTCGTGTCACGATCATTTACATACTAATTTTTTTACTTTTTTTTCGATTCCAGATCATTGCTTTCTTTAATTTTTGTCCATCCCGATGATGTTTTTATTTTTTCCCTTTTTTTAAAAGTTCTTTCTTTTGTGAAAAACACCAGTTCATATTTTCTTATTATTACGTCGGCAAGATCGAAAAATATTATGCATATTTCATTACTCAGTAATTTGTATCTAAATGTAATTTCCAAAATACACTACCAAAAAAAAACAAACCGGTCCTTCAGGTACTATATTTATAAGTACAGTTACAGCAAAATACATACATATATTAAATACTTTAAAAAATAAATCAGTTGCCGTGCCAACGCTATCTCCATTCTCGTCAAGTTTCAAGGCAAGGTTGTAATAAAATATTCATGAAAAATTTTCCGTAACGTGCTTTCAAAGTAATGCGAATATGTTACATAATTATTTCTGGGGAAACACCCCAGCTTTGTTACCCGGGGGTGGCTTATTATACCCCACTACAAATACCGACATTTGCGCGCTAAATTACATCGCTTGTATTCAGCCTAATGTGCCTAAGATTACACCGGTTAGTACATATTTGTTCATTTTCGAAATTACGCCGTCGCGTTCTGAATTGTAATTTGATGTACTACTTTTGCTTTCCTTTGACAATATACTGTCGATTTATATTTCTTCAAGTTTTTTACCCAAATAAGACAAAAGTAAGGTATGATACTCGTATAAGCTACGAAATTGTTGTAATAGCATAATGTATAAGAAAAATTATATGTCCACATAAAAAAAAAGTGAAAAAAAATTATTTTGTATATATAAAAACAAAAATAAAAACATGAGTTACGATAATTTCACCGCCATTACTAGAATTACATAGTACCTATTTACACACTGCGTGTGATTATGTTGGAATAGCTAACCATTTTTTAATTTTTTTTAAATTGGACTAAGTGCAAACATGGTTCGATAATGAATAAAACGAAAACGTTAAAACGTTAAAATTTTTAATCGAACTGTATACCAACATCGAGTAACATAACACCTCTTACTGGAAAAGAAGACCAGCTAACGGGTGAAATACTACGGTCTCATGAAGACAGGATTAATTAAGACGCAAAAAGAATGAGACCTATATGAAACCCACAATCTCAATGGCGCCTACAACTTCTGGTGTCGGAGTATCCTCTGGTATTATGAAATCCAAGACTCTTTTAGTGTTTATTCTCATGCCCTTATCACTTAGGTGGGGTCGGCACATGTGAATCATGTTTTAATGGTATATTAGCTAGGTTTTTACCACCAGCCAACTTTCTGACGTCATCCCTCTTTCGGAACAAACAACCCTAGATGTAGGAGATGGGCGACCTGGAGTTCAGAGGGCGCCAAAATCAAATAATATAATTAAAAATAAAAAACTTCAGCAACACCCGATGGCTTGCCGATGCGTTGATAACCTCTAAAAATGCGGGCCCCGATCTTTCACCAGATGAAGTTTAATACTTTCACTACACGCCGGTCTTCCGTGAGGTCCTCACTGACAAACAAATGGTATTAAAAACATGGCCCGCTTAGTTTCTTACGCCGGTTCTTCTCAGGTCAGTGGCTTTTCTTTTCCGTACCGGTAGTAGTATTTGACAATCAATAAGTGAGTGTAATGCTCGCATGTTGAATAAAATATTGGAATTTGGCCGTGGTACTTTCCGGGTCGAGCCTGCCCATTCGTTCAACAGCAAACGCTGTTGCGTGGCCCTACCATAGCTAAATAACGTGGAAATATAAGTCTTTTGTTAATATAATACTCATGCGATCCGTCTGTAAAAGTCCCGAAATAAAATAAAATGGAAAAAAAAGTCCTAAAAACTTTTGTATTTGCCCATTTCGAGTAAACGTCGTTTGGGCTACGAGCCGAGAGCATCAATTTGGGCCGTGCTCTAAGTGCAGAAGCTAATCAATTGAGCCGGTGCAAAGCTCAATCATGCATCCCTAGCACAATAAAGCGGACGTCCCACGGGAGCTCGGACATTCGATAACATAAATGTCTACGTAAGGCAGATAACAGGATTCCACCGACGAAATCCAGCATGGCTGCTCTCGGCATTTGGCTGATGTACGTCAATTTTCCTCTATACGATACTACGATAGGTTTAGAAATTCGAGAAAATCCTTCCGTAACAGATTGTTTATCTACGCTCTTATCAATGAAGTCATTCTAAATGTATGCACAAACATAGTAACGTACTCGTAACAATTACAAATATAGGAAAGAAGTTTAAGCGACTTTTATTATATTAGTTAGAGTTTGAAAAAGTTAAAATAACTAAGAAATAAGTATTGTTTCCAAAATATGTTGACTATTGCGATAGAACCTTTAAGCAATATATAATAATACGAAATATAACTAACTTCAAAATATAACAACTTTTAAATATTGTCATCGTGTTATTTTTATTTTCATAAAGTTGAGTTTTCAAAAGTCAAAGAATTTAAAGAGTTAATAAATCCATAAAAATACAATATAATATTTTGAATTTGTATGTAATTATATGTACCTTATGTAAGTGCAACGGATATCTTAAAATATACACAAGAAGGCATTAATATAACACACTCGAGTAAGTACACAAGCACTATTCGACATTCTGCCGCCACACGATGATTCCGTAACAAGAGCCTCCCTTTCAAATCGCCTAACAATAAGGCATATTGACAATGTGAAATTGAGGCAAGACGCGTAGGCCTACACGCGCTATTACCGAATAAAATTTCATAGAAAGCTTCGCAAACAAAGGCTGATGGAACAGGCCATTAGGGCCCATGCATAAATTGTTAGTTTAGCGACGTCAAACCTCCCGGGTGACGTTGCGTTACCTTGTAATGTCTGTGCCCGGGCCCCTTTTACCGCTAAATTCCAAAGACGCCAAATTGAGAATTATTTCGGTGTTATGCTGCTTTTTTTATTTGCTTTGTTTACTTCAAATGTAATAAATCGATTCGTGATTTTGGACAACGCTCAATCATCGCCGGTTTTGTAAATTAAATTCATTTTACGGGTTGTATCGAGTTGGATAGTGTTTAGCATTTGAAATTATTAAAACCCGTTATTTTATTAACGTGTCATATTAGCATAAATATAAGAAGTCAGAAGAATTTTAGTATATTATAAATTTTTATCTTCAATTAGAACGGCTACGGTAAGAGTCACCATTAGCAGACTTTTGTAAGGACTCAGCGATCTAAAGAATAAACATTTATTTTGTATTTTTATTTTCAAATCAATACGATCAATAGAGCCGTTGTATTATATTCCGAAAATAAACCACCATCATAAAAGCCATCGCATAACCATCCGACATGAGACTATAATTGTAACTTTGTTTTCATAACGTTAACAATGACAATGGAGGGCATTGTATTAAAACAATAAAGAATACAGATGACAATTCGAAATCTACATATCATCCATTAAAAATCCCAGAGCGGTCCATACATGGGTGTTCCCGCAGACACGCACGTAGGGTGCGGCGAGAAAAAAAAAAGTTATGGCGTTGATTATCGCTCAGGGACTCCCCGCGGGCATCATAAAATTGTTTAGTCTATAAGGTATTAAAATGCCTTGTGTTAAGACGCAATTCGGACCGAAAGAATTGTACAATTTTAAAAATGAATACGTTTTATAATGTCTACAAACATTCTATTCCTTACCTATATTATTAAATCTATGCAAATAATAATAAATAGAGGGGTAGGATATGCATGCAATGGGTTGTTTCTACATCTACTAAATCGATTCTAAATAAAAGCTAACAAAATTGACAGTAACCATACTACATATGGTAAAATTTATTTTTTCTGGGTTTTCACTCGTGCATACTGCAGTTTGAAATATAAAAAATATACATATAATATCTAGCGAACGTAATTTTAGTTTATTATACAAATATGTGTATTTCATGAAACAATAGACGATCACTAAGTTTGATTTCGATCCCAAGCGAAGGAACTGTTCGAGACTTCGAAACTGTTTACGTTTATTGTAAGTTTCCATGTCTCTTGCAATGCATCTCAGTAGTTTGGAAACTGCATCATGATGTTTGTTGTAATGAGACTGCATTTTGAAATTGCTAATTACGCCGTAACAAGCAAAGCGGCAATTTGTTTATATTAAATACTTTAATATAAGCAAATTTTTATAAATAAATTTAGTTTATACTGACTGTAAAAACTTGTCGACTACTTTTTTAAAGGATATAAATTTTTACAGTTATAGCTATTCTCCGAACTACAGACGAAATTTAAATTTGTATATCGACGAAGAGTGGATTTCAACTTGCGTACTTTGGGGCCCTGTCCCACTCTCTAATCACTGAACTAAACTTTCGGCATCTTTAACAGCTTATCTTCACACCGAAGAAAATCTCCAACGTATGTTATCTACTTTGTTGCCTTGTTTCCCAAAAATACATTCCAAAACTTCGCATCACAGGCGAAATTATCTTTCAATGGAACCCGAGTATTGAGGCAACATAGTCTAAAGGCCAGTGGATAAGATAAAAAGCCCTTTATCGCACTTCGTGGCGCACCCCGATAAAGCTAAGCGAGCTTTATCTTCGTGTAATGATGTTTTCGCTTTTACTATATTCGACTTTCTTAGCTTAATGGGTCTTGCGGATATGTTAGTGTCTGTGAGTAGTTAGTATTATTATTTATAATAAAACATTCTAAATAAAGATATGCGACGATAATATTCTATTTACGAAATTTATACCATTCGATTTTGGTTTAAATTCTTGACTTTTCGAACACTTTACTCCTCATTATGGTCACCCAACCATGAACATTTTGACAAGAGTAAAATGACATATGACATGTTCGCGCTCAACTTTGGTAGCTGAGCCTCAAGTTGTGAGGGCGGTAAAATGCATAAAATAATTTTATTTATCAACGTTTAGCATTCGGATGGGTTTATATACATAAAATCATTTCTAAACATTTAATTTCATAATATAAAGATAATATAATTTCATCACAAATATTTATGATATAATCTCAAATTTAAAATTACCAGGGTCGACATTGTCGATATAGAGCATATATGAACGTTACCTTTGGTTCGGAAACAGACCGAGAAATCTCTACTAAGAACCCTTTTATGGCAGAAATGTGCCTCAATAAATTATAATAACAGTTTACAATTACATACATACGTGTTAATTGTGTCCCTATGTGAAACGGAAAGGAGCACTACAAAGCAAGGTTAAGTGCCTTTGTACGCGTTGTTTCAAGGAACAAATGGAATTGAAAATATTTTTTTACATGAAGAATTCTCACGTAACAATTCTGATGTTAATTTTTTGGGTTGCCCGCATTTCCGATCTCTCTAGGTTTCCTTTTAAGGTAACGAAAAATAAAATATTCAATGAGGGCACTTTATTTATTTACTGCACTTCACACCACAAAAGATATGCAATATTACGGAACTCTATACGAGTATAACCTTAGTGTCTTATTTTAAATATATTTTAATTTAAGGTAACAACTCATTTAAGCACAACATATTTTATGTCTCGGTCCTAACGAAATAGTACAAATGAAAGCGAAATCGATACCCACGTATTTTATTTCGAATTCGCATTGAGGATAGCAGCAGTGATGGGATAATAAATCCTATGGGAGCTGTGATAGAGACAGTTTTCGACGGAGAATTATAATGTTGCATCGTTAAAATCTTGTCCGGGCGCCCACGCGTCCGATAGCACAAGAACTTAATTAGTGGCAAGTCGACATGTCTTCTGGACGTATTATTTATTGTCCGGCGAACAATACGTACGACTGCGTTTATACCACCGTAGTTGAATAATTTCAAAGGAAGATAAATGGGCGCAACATTCGAATGAAGAGAAAATAATTACGAACCAATAGTCCGAGCTATCACTACTCTCTGGTGAAAGGTTTCATTTAGACTGTATTAATCTATATATAGGTGTCTATCTGTTGTAGAGCCACGCAGAAGCCTCGGCTGTTGCACGAATGGGCAGGCTCGTCCGGGTAAGTACCACGACCTCACGGAAGTCCGGCGTAAAATGGAAATATAATACTTTCGCGTTTCGTCTGGTGAGTGAGGTGACCGGAGCCCAATTTTCAAAAGGTTGTCAACATATCTGCAACCCTCGGGCGTAGCAGATTTCCATGGGCGGCGGTTATCACTTAACATCAGGTGAACCGCCATCTCGTTTAACACCTTCTCACGTAAAAAAGTGTAAGATATTGCTAAAACGTTATAAGTTCGAATTTAAAGTAAAGTTATTCAATGATAGAAATGCTTACTCTAAGTTCAAAAAAACATATAAGCCTTCATAATCAGGATTCGTCTCTTTGTAATGGTTCCAATGTACATCTGGTCGATTTTGATTAGAGCCATATCAAGTAGAAAATATGCATAAAAAAAGAATCGACGTTTAATTTTACATGAACATCACCAAATTGTATTTATCGGCCTCTCAAATGTAATTTGTACTTGAATAACGCTCAGTTGTCAACTTCTTTGATGCACATACATTGTAAAGAAGCCAAGAATAAGAAAGGTTACAACCTCAAATCATTTTGCATATGTATGTTATAAAAATTGGCAGGCCTTGATTGATTCACATAAAATACGTAGATGAATAAAATGTAAAGTATAAAAACCTGTACATCTTCTTATGTCTCATTGTTGGGCGATATAGTTCATTCTAGCCTCGGATATAGTCTACTACGCAAGCCCAATGTGGAATAGAAGAATTCAAATATCAGTATAGGTTGTCTATAATTTTTGTTATTATTTGGAAAATATGCAAGTATTCTCACCATGTTTTCCCTCACCGCTGATCAAGTGTAAAGTCAGCAATTAAAATTAGAATTAACAACTTCATTGGCACCGCTACCAGGCAACACAGTATAACGCTGCCAAAAATAAAACCAAATACACGTTTTTTTAACCGCTGCCATTTGGGAAATTAGCGCCAACCGGCACCTCAACCTTCTATCGCGGCTGTCACTTTTTTGTCCGATGACTATTGTTTGACCACTGGCCTTCCCTGGGTGACAATACAGCCTTTTTGTTGCCATGAACGTACGAGGCGAGCTGGATTCCACTTACCAGCAAAAAACCGGTCCGTTATAAGCGACTTCCAAACACGATTGTGTACACGTTTTTTTATACCGCACTGTAATATATTTCATTCGTGACTCGTCCTGATGTAATCCGATGTACATCTTTACCGTACAATCATAACGCATAACTTTTCTTCGTGAATACAAATAATCTATCAAGCGAATAAAGTATCAAGTGAATCGACAAACGGTACAGACTGCAAACTGACTATTAGTTAAAATATGTAGAAAAAGTGCGAAAAGATTGTCGCCGTTGTGGGAATCGAACCCACGTCTTCAGCATTCGCGGCCTGACGCTCTAGCCACTGAGGTAAACGGCTGATTGCCACACCGACGAAAATCTTAACGTATTCTTCTACATTGTTTTCTTAGCATTTGAAGCAATGCTTGGCGCCATCTAACTAACTATAAACAATTTAAATGACTATTAGTTTACAGTAAACATTACGATAAATAGGTAATTGATATGTTTAAATGAAATATCACATATCATTAATTAATTCGAAAATTTATAGCTAGAAATTATGTAAGTAATGGTAACGATATCCGGGAAAGTCTTGAAATTGATTTTTAACACCGCAATCAAAATAAACATTAAGATAAAAAACCGGAATATATTTAAAAACATCACACATTGTGGACCAGTTTTTTAAATACAAGTTTGCCGCGCGATCGAACATCCTTTTTGCTTCTCATAATTAAGAACGCTGAGAAACGATTAAAAGTGCGCGACGCAGTGGACCAAACATAATGTCAGTTGGAGTCGAAGATATTTCAATTATGCCAATGGAATAAACATGTCTGCGAACGATATTTATAGAGCTACTTTTAATTGCCCCACAGCATTTTGTTGCATCTGCTTTTAATATTTAGCGCAGCGAATAATACGCCTCATGTAACCTTGAATGTAAATCATCATAAATCTAATATCAGCCTATTCTTTTTACTTTCCTAACTTCATCATCCGATTACGAGAAATCTCCGATTTAAATTAAGCGTGTTCATTTGTGACACTATGGTAGGGCCACGCAACAGTCTTCGCTGTTGCACGAATGGGCAGGTCCATTCGGGTACGTACCACCACCTCACCGAAGACCGCCGTGAAGTAGAAATGTATACTCTTGCGTTTCGTCTGATGAGTAAGGCAACCGGAGCCAACTTTATTAAAAGGTTGCTACGCATCTGCAACCCTATGGGTGTTGCAAATGACCATGGGCGACGATTATCACTTAACGTCAGGTGTGAACCGCCAGCTCGCTCCCCACCTTCGCACATGAAAAAATCACGCAACCACATTCACCGTATAGTTACAATTGAGGCTGTTGCAAACCGATAGACTTAAGCACGGCATTAAGAAAAAAAATATTAATCAGTATATTTATAATCCCTTAACTTTATTTGCTCAAAATATAACTCTCAACGCTCAAAATAGCTCATACTTAAAAAAATTAAAGAAGTAGGTAGGATTAAAGATACCCACAATCCGCGACTCGCGACCCTTTCTCCTTATCGTTACGTATAGACTTTCACACTTCTCTTACACGAATCTTTCTCCTCTTTCCCCTGCCACTACCCCACCTGAAGAGGTCGGCACAAAGTGTGAACCTTTTGTTAAAGGTATGTATTAGTTAGCTTACGACCAGTCGGCTACCTGATGTTCAAAGATCAGGAACAATTTCCGTGCGTCACATATACTTGTCCCATGTGGGAATCGAACCCACGACTCGCGGCGCCGAATCCATTAGCTTAGGAACTGCGCATACGTGTCATCTCACACTAATCCTTGACGGAATAGTGTCGTAGGAGGCTTAACAAATTCGTCCTTCAAGATCGGTATTGGAAGATTATTATTTAGAAAGCCGCAATACGCCACCCGCAATCTAAACGAGTTCCCTCGGGATCACCTCCGCATCCTCGCTGATCGCTATCTTTATTACTAATGAAGGTTATTTAGAGTCCCCCCCACATTAACTTGTTACGGAAACCGACACTCCTATCTTATATTAAAACTGGACTTATTAAATCAAGCCAGATGGCGCGCTTAATTCTTTAATTAGTTCCATTAATTGGTACACGAATTTAATTTATTTATAACGTGTGAGCGTCGGTTACAGTTTCTTGGTATAAATACTCATCGTTCATTTAAGACCAAAATGATTCTGCTGGATGTATCTCAATGTTGTTGGCTTTGTCATTTTTGAGCAACGGATGTTACGAATGCCAAATTTCACAACCGATCAGCAAATTAATATTAGAGAACCGGTGCAACTCTTCGGTCAAACCTACATTCGTTTATAATTTCTAATTAATGTTATTAAAAATATTTATATGAGTGTCACCTTCTCTCACTGAGAAATCACCATCTCAACACAATGCGTGTTTTGTTTTTCATGTCCATAATTAATGTTATGAGAATTTTTTCCAAGCATTCTGAAATAAAACATCAAACTCAACTGCAAGGCGACGTAGATGTTGTTTATTTGAGTACATATCCATGTAGCATATATACTTACCACTAAATCACCTGGTTACTAACGTTCGGGTAGTAACTCAAAATTTTATTATTTTAATACAATTTCATTAAAATGTTTACGGAAAGCTGTAATATTTATTTTTAAATCTATAAGCCAATTAATTTTTATATCTATCAGTCCGTGGTCACCGGATAGACGGATTTTCGTCTTAATGTAATAGTTAAAACGGGCTACCATCAACGTTTTCAATAATATATTTTCTTCGTTGTATTTACTTTTATGAATTATAGTATTCCAAGCCGATGGTAACACCTAATGATCTCTATAAAAATGAGGATTTTTTCAATTTCATTAGTCTCGCACATGTTCCTAGAAAGGAGTGCGTTATTTTGTGATGATTCTTGATTTGCTTTTGTGCTGTGTTTGGAGGTTAAATCGGATTAGAGTCAGAACAGCGATTTGCCCGCGTACAGCAAGAAAGAATGGGCTGCTACTAAGTGCGTTTACAACCATCAACATGACTTGCCATGAGGTTGAATGGTGGCCTTGCTAATTGATAGACTTTCTCTAGACTAGACTGTCTCTTTTTTATTTTTTTTTTTATTTTAATGCTAGTCTTATGATGAAACCTTCGCCGCTGTCAAAATTCGAATCTGCGCCTTCTTCGTAGGTACAGGTTCTGGAATAAATCTTTTATTGTATAAAAAATTATCAAACGGTACAGGTTCACCTGATGTTAAGTGCAGAACACCGCTCATAGACATATATAAAGCTTGCAGATACATTGACAACTTTTAAAAAAGTGGGCTCGTATAATCTAGGTATGAGTATAATCTAAATATCGCAGCAGCTGGTTGCGTGTACGTAACGACTACGGCTAAAATTGTCTTACGATCAGAATCGGTTCATAGTAGAAGAAACTGAATATTTTTAGTTTACATATAAAATTAGAGTCCCTATTTTAAGGTCCCTAAAATATTAGACAAAAACAATACATACCTTCTGATAAAATCCCTTAAACTGTTTTAATTTAACGACGTTAAAGGGAATACTATAAATATGCATGTCAATACCAGAGATAATATTAGCAATGTTCGTAAAATTATTTGGGGCTTAGCGCTTAATAATTCTTGAAGTTTTGAATTAGTTCAATTCTCGGTACCGGTGCCAATAAATTATAGAAATTCGCAATTTAGAGTGTTGTTTAGGCCTTATTTGACACTGAAAGGAAAACATCGTGATGAAGCATCTCTGTGAATTACTATAAAAATATTTATAAGTTTCGTGAGATCCGCCACCTTTTTTCACAAAGTAGGCCTTTACCTACTAGCACTGGAACATATTTTTTAGGATGAAATTTGTTATTTATAATAATCTAATCCTTTTATAATAATCGTTTTCTTATAACGAAATCAATAAAAGGATTATAAATAAAAAAGATTATCAAATTTAAATATTTTTTGTACATTTTGCACATATATTAAAAATATTTTAAATTGACTATAGGTGGTGATACCTATAGTCAATTTTAGATATTGTATCACCAGCCAGTCAATTAATGGCACTTATACGGTAAAAATGTATAAAATACTGCTTTGAGTCTATAATAAACATAGTCTTTGTTAGAATTTTAAAATAAAAACGGCCTTACCCCTGCAATAGAAACCAATAAGTAAACAATAACGACGTGTACCGGCAGGGGGAGAGATATTGATTTTCCCATAATTACTCGCCCCGTTGCGTTTATTAATTAGGGGAGCGAAAACAACAGATAATAATTTCGGTTATGGCCAAAGCTTCAGCAGATGTTTGATCTGCTTAAGAATAATGACTCCATTTATGAAAGGCTATTAAGGAGCTGTATAATTACTTTCCGCGCGGAGCGATTTCCTTACGGCCGCCTAATTTAAGTAAAGACTTTAATGCCAATAATAAAAAGACGATAAAAGTTATGCTTAAATGGAAAGAGGCGAATTTAATATCATCCTACAGTACTAATTTCATCCGTAGCCTGCTTTTGTACGCTTTTTTATTTAATCTCAGTTATTAAGTTAAAGGCCGACCGACGGTGAAGAAAAAAAAATAACAAAGAAATATAAATGGGTACGATGCAAGAATTTGTAATCAAGTCAACGAAACGGCTTTTTCTTTAATTTCGTCTTGTCTACAAAGCGCGTTGACCCCTCCATTTTTAAAAATAAATAACAAGTAAAAAGAAGAAGAGATGCTTTTAGATTCGAGTGTAACATCAAATAACATTATTGCTCGTATAATGTAATTGTGAAGGAATAAACATGAAAAATAACACACATTTCCATCGCTAGAAAAGTAACTTAAAACATTATATGGCTGCAGTGTGGTATTAATAAATTAGGGAGTTAGAGTCCGAGCCCTTTATTGCTTTAATTATTAATTAGGAATGTGGTTGCGTGTTAGAGCTGTGGTTATGGACTGGCGCAATTTAATACAAAAGCCTCAATAGCCATCTTTTGTCTCTGTACGACGAAATATATTACATTCAGTTTATGTATAAAATATTTTATTGCTAAAAACCAATTTACGTAGACTATCATTTTGGTTTTAGAGCCATGACAGATTAATGATTTTGCCGTATAGAATAAGACTAGTCTGACTCATCAATTAATTTAATTTAATCCGTATTTACGAGTTATTTAATTGGCTTGACTTTGGGACCCGTTATATGAATCCAAAAAGGCATGTATGTTTTATTATCCTAACAATAACAGAATGTATTAAGTTTTTGCAAATAAGAAAAACGCTAAACAGATATTGTATTAGAAACTGGTGAAATATATACATATTCCATTATATAAAGAATTCGAACCGCATGCCATAATATATCGGAACAAATTAATTTCCGGCCACATTTCTATGGCTGTAGTGGACGTATGCTCTATTGAGAGCAGGCTTTAGCAAAAAAAGTTTGTAGACATGTCCCCGTTTTATTAAACAACATAAGCACCGCCGCCGTGTGGTTTTCGGCAATAAAATTATACCACAGACCCTCTGATGTAATAAATGTGGCACACGTAAACACTTCAATGACATAATGTTAGAACAACGCTGATTGTTTAGGGCTTAATTGAAATGCCGTCAGGGTTCATTAGAGTGAAACTAAAATCAAATTATACGAATGCACATAGTTCGGTTATACACGTTAATCGAATTACGCCGACCGCCCAAATGTGGATAGATTATGTTACACTAATCTTTAGCGTTAAATGTATGGGTTCGACCGTAGTTAATAGTTGATGGCAACATCTCATGCATATTAAGCCCAGGAGCGGGACCACATTGTGCTGCGACGATATCAAACTAATTCATCTTATCTAAACTATCGAGCTACAAACGATCTATAAGGAAGCTTATAAATATTTCATAATATTTATAAGCTTTGCGTTTCGGTAAAGTTGTTATTCCTTAGGGACGGAAAATACTTTTCGCTTGCGTATGACAATTTTTAGAGAAGGCAAAGTTTTCAAATATTTATTTGGTTATTTTGAACAATGTTTTATATCGGAATACGTTTTATGACGATCTTACTGTTCAATGTTCTTATGTAATCTATGGTATGATTATTTTAAAGACACTAAAAAGTTTATAAGAGAATAAAAATATCACATGATAGAAAACTTTAATTAAAATGGAATACGAATGAAATCAAGCAAGAACTGGTATGTTAAAACAACGGAAAACAAGCATTTATTCCGAAATGGTATTTAGTAGATTGTTAGTGCCTAGTAAATGCTAAGATTGCTTTTAATCTATAAGGAAAATAATCAAAACATATCGAAATGCATGAATATGATGGATCGGTTATTTTAGATCTATCGTAAAGGATTTTTCATAGAAGAAATGCGTTTTCAATATACTCAAAAAATCGATATCGCAAATAGGACAAAGTTTGTCATTAAAATTCAAGTAACGTTATCTTTAAATATGATCGCAACTGAACATGTCATCGTATCTAAATAGAAATCATTATATATACTGCAACATCACATACACTTTTTATCCCTGTGAAAATTTCATTTAGCAAAGTAAATGAACTTAATCCGTTTCATTGGCGCGTTGGTTCGCGTTTTAATGGTCAGTGACAGATAGGGATTCAATCAGACTCCATTAGCGGCGCGCTGATCACCAACGGACAGTGTTGGGAGGGAAATTATCGATTTACTCCTAATTTCCGGCTGATCGGTGGCATCGGTGGACTGCGGGAGATGGGCGTGCACGCGGTAAGCTGTACAGTGTACACACACCGCGTATAGCACGGCCAATTCGAAACTCATTCGCTGCTAATAGACTGATGTGTAATTAGTTATGATTCGATTCCAAATTGAGTGTATTCTGTAACGAACGCCCTTATAACGATCGTTTTTTTTTTTATTCTACAGGACGTGTTTGTATGAGATTTTGTAATTCTAAG
Organism: Iphiclides podalirius; assembly: GCA_933534255.1. NCBI lineage: Eukaryota > Metazoa > Arthropoda > Insecta > Lepidoptera > Papilionidae > Iphiclides > Iphiclides podalirius. The sequence goes on from OW152830.1 coordinate 5,725,917, forward strand.
CAGTTTGGAAAGCGCTTTCTTAAATCATTTCAATGGCTATATTAAAGAACTTTTTTGTTAACTTTTACCGTTGTACCTACTAACTTTATATTGAATTCTTGTATTTATTTTATGCAGTGCATCTAATACTTTTGAGTCTTTTAAAATTTAAAGATGCATTAAATTTTCGTCCCTCAGTACCAGGACTGAGACTTCACGAAAACTCCGCGGTAGAGAAATGCAAATATATCATGACTGTAACATTCGCAAATGTAGAGCAAAAATACTTAAAATATGTCGGAAAGATAATTTTTACTAAAATACTTTGTGCTCCTATTATTGTAATCCTCCTTTATTGTAATTCCCCATTTCATCTTCAAGCGTACAATGCACAGGAATGGAGTAAATGAAAATGCGAGTAACAATTTACGTACCCTAAACTCGAGTTCGATGGTACGAAATCCATTCAAATATTGAATAGGCACCCGAAGATCCATTGAAATGGGAATAAATCAGCAACGCTGAACTCCCCACAGTCGAACTCTGACCAGTTTCGCAAAAGGTTAACAATATATGTGAAAGGTCGGACGTTAAATTCCGGGTACATAAAGGGGCCCGTACAAAGTACGGGGGCCGCTACAATGGACCGGAGCAGATATTGGCATCGAGCGAACTAAATGAAATTCCTTGAAGTGTTTGTGAAATTTGTATATTGAAAAATAAACTCTTACATGCCTACATTAACATTAATGGTATCCACAGAGGTTTACATTTTCAATACGCATCACTTTAAGAGAATACAACTTATCGCCTATGAGATTAATTAAATTACTTCAGCCCATTCCACAGCCATACCACGGTAATTTTTTTTTTCATTACCATTCTAAAACTTAAGGCAATGAGATTTACAAATAACCGAAATAATGTTATCTAGATTCGTAATGCTTACAAAATAATAATAAAACTAAGAACATTATCGTTTTATGCGCCGCATATCACTTTCACAAACATTATCCTACGTCGACGATAACGAAATAGATGGCGGTCACGAAATCTCTCAAATCAGAATGCATCTTATCGCAAATTCCATTGGACACTTCCGCTAGGTTTTTACATGATACATTTTCAATTGTATATAAAATTATCAGCGCCCGAGCGGACCGCGAACGGCGGGCACTCGACGCGCTATCGGCGAACGTATCTCCTGATTACGAACTCCAAGCCAATCCCCGTTTAATACTTCGCTTCGAGGCCGCCCCGATGCGATACCATCTACTTGCGCGAGAACACATTTTGAAAACAATGACGGGTATTCCCCTATCAGGGCATCGCCGCCGGAGGGTGCCGAGTGAAAGGTGCGCGTGAACGGAGGTGCTCGGAGCGACGGGCGGCCGGCTCGTTAGCGACCGTCACCTTCGCGGCGGCGATGACGCGGAAAGGGGCTCCGTGCTAGGGCTGTTCGCTCATTACCTCCTCGTCCTGGCGCAGGGTCATTGGCGGCGAAACTTCGCGGGGGACATTCGCACCACTAGCACTCGGCTCACTCACAGCACTCGCGTTCACCGACGCCCCGTGGCCGCCCGAGCCGCGCGCCTCTATCACCTCCCAGGGCACCGAGTCCTCGTACACCGCCACGTTCACGAGGCCGCCGCCCGCGTGGAACCTCCAGGGCAGTTCGGTGCCGCTCTGGCGGGGCCTGCGCCGCTTGTGGCGCACCTTGTGCCTGGCGAACCTGCCGACGCCGTGCTCGGACTCCTTGAGCATCGCGTCGTAAAGGGAGTTCACGTTGACCCTCAGCCTGCGCTGAGCCAGCGAGGCGGGGGCGCGCTGGACGGGCTCGCGGCTCAGGCCCTCAGCGTCCCACAGCTGCACCCTTAGTATGTTGTCGTGGGACGGCGTGTGAGCGCGGACGAGAGTCAGCGCGAACGCGGCGAGCGCCAGAGCGAGCGCGCGCGCGGATACGTCCATCTCCGTCAGCGGGCGCGGACCTACTGAGCTCGTACGCCGGCCGCGCTCGCCGCCGCTTTTCCCGCGCTTTCCCGATAACGCCGCGGTAGTACGGGACACGGCCCGCATTCGCATTCGGCATCAACGCCACCCCCCACGCTCGGATAAACATCGCCCGGTTCCGCGTATCCCTTATCACGATAATTCGACTCGTCCCAAAGATACGCACAGTCGCGTCTAGTGCGCCGCGACACGTAGCTCGCGCGGCGCTCGACCGAGGCACGTAGGCAAAATTGAAACAACAGAGTCAACCAAATATAATTTATTTAATCGTAACACAGTAGTTATTGTGACATCGTTAATAATAGTAATTAATCATTTGTACTAAAACACAACACGTCCGTAACCTTGAAATGCTTACAACGTTCAATTGTTTTGGTAAAACGACAACGATCAACAGTGATGCGGTAATTAATACACTATAGGTAATTAATAAATTTATAACTTAACCAGTCCAAAATATCTCATACAATGTAACATGAACCGATACAGGCAAGCAAGAAATTCTTGAAACGTATCACATATAACACCGAAAATTTTGATAATTACATGAACATTAATACATAATTTTCTGTCTCTAAACACAAACATTTCACGTCTAAATTAATTGCAATATTCTAAATTTTGTATACAGTCCGTTAAGTAAGTACTAATATAGCTTTTAGGAAATTGCACGAAATAACCATCACGGCTATTCTACAAACAACCACTACTTTGTGTAGTGTAAAAATGAATATTATTTTATTTAATCGGTGGTACAAAAAATTAGGATATTTGTGGAGCATACATCCATTTTCATTAACGTGTTTATAGGTGTAAATAATTTTTTGAGCAACTACTAGATATTAACCAATTAGGGCTATAGTAATATTATAATCATCAATGGCATTTTACTACGAGCATATGCGCAATTTTAACAGCATGGAAACAATTTATTGTTAAAAGAGGCCTACAAACTTTTGGTATAGTTATTGAAGAAATATAAAATAACAATTAAAATCATAAGGAGTGCATTAAAATTAATATGAGGAATATTTGTAAATTGTATTAAGCGCGTAAAGTTAGGGCTCTTAATTTTTAAATTTTGTTTCTTAATATAAAATAGAATATTAATGGTAGCACCGCACTACTCAATTTATTGTCGTCTTGAATGAGCGACTTTTGAGCCGTCAATTTTTCACAATTACAATATTAATATTCTCATATGACATAACATGCAGGCGACTGTAGCAAACTGAGGCACCTTTAAGAATATGGCTAAATATATACACTGGATATAGCAGAACCTAAACTTAATCTTTACCAAAACAGTACTTCTCAACTACTTTATAGTCTACTGTATTTATGCGTACTATTAATTTGGTTATATTAACGTAATATAGATAAAATTGTCAGGTGTAACTAATTCCACTCCGAAGGGCCATCGAGATTTTGAAGAGTAAAATCAACGCTCTAAACTAACGTAAACATTATATTAACCTTGAAATATCACAGGAATGACGTGAACTAGGTGAATTGTGTGTTTTTAACAAATAACTCTGGCTCAACTACTCCATAAGTAGTTTCTTAACTAGGCCAAGCAAACATCTCTTGTCTAAGTGAAAATGTTGGTACATAAAAGGCGTTCGTAATCTTTATATCCTATCCACCGCACATCATAGGCACATCATTGACAGATGTAATCGTATATGGCTTTTATATTAATAAACAACATTGGATTTACGAAAAAATAAAGTATACGATGTATGTGTTTGATGACTCCGTGGCGTAGTTGCCAAGGTATTGGCTTCGGCGTCGGGGGTCGTGGGTTCGATTCCCACACGGGACAACTATTTGTGTGACCCACAGATAATTGTTTCGCATCTGGGTGTTTGTCCGCGTGAAATTTATGTTTGTAAAATTCCCTTACAACACAGGATACTATTATCCTAAAGTAAAGGCAATGTTTTTAATAAAAAAAAAATATGGTTTTTATACTTAAAAGATCGCCGTAAGAATAATCTCATTCATATTATTAAAACTTTAGTTCTTAATCGACTAAACCAGCATTTGTCAACTATTTTAAACCTACGCTACGACTGACGCGAAAATAAAATTTCCACCGAAAGTGCATACTAATTGAATTATTTTGTATTTGTTAATAAATGTCTAGAAGTAAAATACGAAAACTATAAAAATAACAAAAAATGTAAAAAAAGAACATTAAGTAGTGCCATGTAGTTTTATAACTAACGAAATGCCATTTCAATGTCCTTTAAGTCGATTAAATTTTAAACGGAGTGCTTCAGCGTGAGAGTGAAATTCCGCACACAAAGAAAACTGGAACGCCCACACGTGGGAGGAAGGTTGCCCCCACTGGTCTTAAGCTAAACTTCAACCGTAAATTTAATTCACACGTTTATAAAATCCCAACCGTTACAAGTCACGTTTGAGACTAATAAGCTTAATTTATATGAGGCAATACTGACTGTGACTAATTAGTAAATATAAATGTTAGAAAAATAATTCCAGGTCTAATTTTCAATTCAATTAACGTGCCGTTTTCGCGCCAGGATATAGAATAATGTTGTAAAATGTAAGATGTTACACTGAAAGAATGGCGACAATAATTAGGCCAAAATTAAATCAGAATTAAGGCAACCCTATATAAAAGTAAAATCAGTGGAAAGTGTGACCTTGCGAACGTTTTCGAAAATAATCAAAAGATATATCCATTAAATATAAACGTATGATTTATTGACGTTTTAAAACATTGTACCGCTTTTTAACTAAACAAGTAAATCTTAATGGGGTGGACAAGGAGTGGAAATTAATTTAAATTCGCCTCTATACCATCGCAAATTGGACCACAACAGTTACGCAATAATATATTATTATATATTTATATAAGCTTAGGCCATCTATATAACACATTACAAATTTTTGTATATACGCAATATCAAATAACATATTCGTATTGCCACAAGTCTCCATTCTTTTATAAATATTTAATCCTAGCGCCGCTAAATGCAATAAATTGATACGCCTTTAATAAATTCCCCTTAGACTCCAGTCGCATACGTTACATTAATTGATATTAATCCGCGATAAATATTTATGAGCATTATACTTGGGAGCGGCAACGAAGCGGTAATTCCTCGGCGGTGGTCTTTTGATTGTGAATGAATATAATTTAATGCGCTCGCTCGCCAAGTTTTCAAAACGAAAATAAAAATACAACTGAAAACGCCATCTATGTTTTTAACGGCGAAATCACTATTTGTGTTCCACACTGTTTCCGCCGATGGTGGAAAGATGGCTCTGTGTTAAGACGAGGAAACTTGAAGAAACAGAACTTAGAACACAAAGTTATAAAAAAAATTGCCTAGACGGTGTTATTTACCATAGACAAATGGTAGCTTAAATTAAGGAAGCGACCTATTATGAACACGCTTTTATTAGCTCGGTATGAATGTTTGTTTTAATTTAAGTCACGTTATATTACGTTAGATATTGCTTGCTTTATTATTTGATTGCTTTTAAAAATCAAATTTTAAATTGTTTTAGAATATACCAAGTACTTTATACCGATACATAAAATAGTTATGATCATGGAACATTATGTCGTCAAATTATGGATGTTGAAAGTAGCCGATATATCGAAATAAAGTATTCAAAATCGAAATCATATCCAATTCGAATTCGGCATAGAGTCAGTAGATGTCAAATATTTAATACTTGAAATATCTATACATTTTTTTTGGATAAAACAGAAAATGTCGATATATCAATATATTTCTTCACTTTCAACATCCCTACGTACTGCGTTTTAAAGTTTTTATTTAAAATTATTTTGGGTCATAAAAAATGTTAAAGGTCAAATGTTTCCAATAACCATCTATAAATGTAATTACTTTTATGGTTTTCAAATGTTTACAATGAAGTTTATTTAAAATCTATGTACAGTTACACAAGTGTAAATAATGAAAACCTTCCTAAACAAGTGTATCAGTAGAAAAAGGATAACTATGAACATTTAAACTGTCAAATAGGCCAATAAGGCCTTATTTATGCATATATCATTTTAAAGGCACTACATACAGGCTATTATGACTGACTTTTAATACATTTTACATAAAAACAAAAGACCTTTTCTGAAACATTGACTATTATTAAACAACACTGATATTTTTAATATTAATACAGTCATTATTATATAAACAGGAACCTATTTATTTAATCCTTTAAGTATGGCAATGTAATGGGTAACAAACAATACAAGAGAACCAACCTTGGTTTTTTTATAATAAATATGTAACTAAATAGTTATGCTAAAACATTAATCTTTTGAACAGTGATTCAAGTACTTATATTTATTTCATTCAATATCCAACATAATTTTGTACATGGCAACATGTGAACAATTATTTTACACTTTTAAATAACATTATGGGCAGCTAAGAACATTTATTTCGCTAAATAGTTCGCATTTTCTTTCTACTTAAATTATTTGTTAGTGTACGGTTTCTTTAATTGTTCGTATCTATATGACGTTTAATGTGTACATTAATATTCTTTATATAAACAACACCTATATAATAAGAATTTAAAAATGTGATGTAACATGAGACACTTTATATGCTCTTATATACCCTTTTTTGTTATTAAGATTGATAAACATGTATGGTTGCAACAAATGTTCCAATGCAATCGTAATTTTAAGCAATTTAATGTCACAAAATTCTCTCAAGAAGTTCGTCTACTCTTTTTAATTTATTTAAATCTTTATACCACCGGAGTTTGAAACTGTATTATGAAGAATCATGGACATTTTAAAATATCATATAAGCTATCTTATTTATAATCTCTTGTGACATATATTAATTCATGCAAATAATAAAACTATTTTGTTATCTATAAAACAAGCTCTAAGAAAACGAAGAGAGAACAATCAAGTTTTTTTATATACATATATGCTTATTTAAAAGTATAAATTATTAGACATAATACATTATTATATAATATAATGCCATAATCCATTAACCGTATTATAACATACATTTTCTTTAACTTATAAATAGAACCATAATAATTATTTTACTGATCTGACTGGGAATGTTGAATTGAATACAAATATGTAAAAAAATTAAAGTAAAGAAATTAAGTTACATTGCACTAGCTAGGCTTAATTAGAAGTAAAAAATCACATTTAACTGATGCTGATGAAAGAGATTAAAGCAAATAGAGTAACACATTGAAATACTGCTAAAAGTGTACTTCAGAATTGGACATTCCTCATTATATGAAAGCTAAAATTATCTAATGTAATTGTACTAATAAATCACTGAACGAGGAATCTACGAACATATCATAGGCATAACAATTTTAAATCAATCTCTGTCACTTAATTTTCTTTATTGTAACAATCAATCGCAAATATTATGATTTATTCAAAGATTTGATACGGTGCACAGGTGCATTGATAAAAACGTTGCTTGTAGAAATAATCGGTGAGCAATAAAGGACGAAACCGAATTTTTAATACAATTTTCTGATATTATCGTTAAATTTACTAAGGTGTTCCGCCTCAAAAACGCTGGTGGGAACCATCTTTCTTCTATTAATATATACTTTGCAATTAACTAACTAAACTAGATTGTGGTTGTATAAATAGACTCAATAGCGTGGGTCGCACGTCACTTAAATGCGCTTGAGTGAAGTTGGCTCTGCCGGGCTCCAAATGTATTTATTGTCTCATAAAAACTGCAAAAATCGCAACCATTATTGGTGTGTACTATTAACACATTATTGCACTACCGTTACCATGCAGATGGTACACGTATTTAAAACCATCACCAAAAGTTTGCGTGTGCAAGCAACTTCATATATACCGGAAACACCAAACTAAAAGTTTTGTGTACAGCCCAATAGATGGCACCGCAGACAAATTTTCGTAATTTTTCAAATTTTACTATAAAAAAAAAATATTGCCTACTGTTTATTCGGCAAATGGTAACATCTTAAAATGACAGTTGATCTTGTTACCAGTTCAACGAGACCAACTTCACTGCGGCGCAAAATTCTTCGCGACGGATTCGCTACTTACATATAATTATATATTTGTGACTGTGTGAGTCACTCACACACGTATGTTACTGGTGTGTGAGTGTGTGTCAGTGACGCTTAAGGCGTACCTCAGGGCGCGTCCCGCCTCCGCCTCGCGCCGGCCGGCGAGCCGGGCAGGTGGCCCTTTAGTCAGTCGATGCTCAGGTCGTTGGAGAAATGGCGCGACAGCTTGGCCACGTCCAGGCCCGTGAAGTCGGAGAAGAGGTCCGTGGTCGCGGTGGTCGGCTTCGCTTGACCCGCGCGGCCGCTGGTGGACGCCTGCTCGCACGGGTCTATCGCCACTAGCCGGTCCTCCTTTCTGCTAACCTCGAACGGCTCCGAGATACCTGCGACAAGCGACTTTAAACTCAGTTGTGTTGCGATAGAGGTCACATTCGCTAAGGCGTGTACTCAACCACAACTATTTTGAGTTTTGAGCCACAGTGAAAAGGTGTTGCACAGTTGATAACCTATTGGTGCAAAATAGAACAAGTATTTATTTGACCAACAAATAGGTGGTGTATACTTGTATGTAAATAACAGATCAGCGGTTAATAAACGGTTATACGGAAAAGCGGTTAAAAAACTTAGGTATACAGCACTTTCGAACATAATAAGTTTTGGGAAGACGCCTAAATATTGGTTTGTTAAGCACGACGGCAATTTCCGTGTCATTTGGTTTTGCATATACTACAATTAAGGTTTCCCCTGTCGATGTATAAGGTAAATATTACCTTGCAATAAGAACAAATAAATGGGAAGAACAAATGACTAAATCTTACAACTGGAACATTGAGAATACCATTAAATTTCCTCTCACTCGAACATAACATAGAGCCAGTCTAAGAGAAAAAAAAGTTTCCGGCGAAAAAAACTATTTCTTCCATCCACGACCAGAATTCCATTAAGACGAAATGCCTTATATGACAATATAATAAGAGATTTTCACCGGTAATTGACTGATCACGATATCTAAGGAACCATAAGGCGTAGAGACTTGAAATTTGGTAGGAATATTCCTTTCGCCGAGTAGACGGCAGCTAAGAACGGATTTTATGAAATTCCACAAAACAACGTTTGCCGGATCAGCTAGTATGGTATACAATGTATGTCCCGAAGTATTTATTATTCGTAGCTTACTTACCTAATACGCTTCTGACGTCATTGCTCGGCTGGCTGAAGTATATGAAACGGTAGAAGCCCGGCGTTCGGACTCCGCTCCCAACTGGGAAGCTGAGGGTTATAGTGCGCGGCTGTCCACTGGCGGTCACGGCTTCAGGCACCGCCACCTTCGCCAAGTACTCGTACGCGATGTAGTCGTCCAGGTTGTGGAAGTCAGCCTGTGTAAATAGAGCTGCCAATTAGCTCTGTTTCTTTCACACCAAGCGTGACAGATAGAGACAGATTATTAATATAATTTATGTGGGTAGTCCGACCGCTGTAACCTATATTTTGTAATCTTCCCTTCGAGGTAGATAGCCTCCGCCAAACAAACCTAACGAAGTTGACTAAGAGTCAGGGCTTCTTTGGTCAAGAAGCTCAAGGCCAACTTGGCTGCCTTGCCAGGTCCCGACTCCTCTACTGCCCGTCCTCCTATATGCCATTGCATCATCACAGTAAACTTTATCAGTATCCAATTCAAAGTATCCTTTTGCTCAGATTGTCAATGACCATCGAATGGACTGGCTTTCTTATTTGCCACGTTTATTGTGAACTCAATTGGGAAGGTCTTGGGAAAAAATCTGTTCAACACCATTAACAAGATGATTCAAATGCCGTGCAACCCCAAAAAGGTGGGAAAGGGCAGGCGACACACATTGACAATCAAAGAGTAGTTGTTGTCGACTGGAATACAAAAGAGCCTAAAACAAAGTAAATGATTGTAATCTTATCGCATATTCGTAATAACTATTGTCATTCTTGACAGTCATTTTCATTTACTTATATTTAAATGGAAGAGGATTTATTTATCGTGAAGTACGGATCATTTGGATTATTTCAAAGTAATTATAACTATGCATGTTCACTTGTTCGGTAGGTTACGACTATTTTGCCTCATCGCTTTATAGCCAAAAATGGATGATATGGTTATAGATTCGGTTATTCTGAAACTAAAAATAGTAATAAAGAATTTCCGCGTCGAAAATAACCTGACCGCATTTTCAAATACGTTACAGATTTTAAAATTTTACCGATGCGAATCATAGTAATTTGTCTGATTTGATTGATAACAAAAGCACAATTTTCCGACCCCTGTAGCGTAACGCATAAACAGGAGGTAAAATGTCAATCGATCAAAGAAGACAAATTAAGTGAGTTTTATGTATTACAAAACTTTTCTATAGTCAGAAACGGTGTTTTAAATCTATGAAGCCAATAAATCCTTACTAAATATAATTATAAAAGAGAAAGTTTGTATCCAGCCATACGGATGTTTGTTACTCTTTCACGCAAATACTACTGAATGAAACTTTACAATAATATAGCTTACACATCAGAATAAGACATAAGCTATAGTTTATATAGATATTTTTATGTATATCTGTCTTTCTGTCTGAATATTACGCCTTCAGCCTTTCCTACGCAGACATAGTTGTGGGCAGCAGCTAGTAAGTTATAATTTAGTTATTAGTTATAATGTAGTTACAAACTCTTGTGCCCGGTTTCTGAAACACTGATCATCGTTGAAGCAAATTAACCATTCATTCAACCGATAAGAATGATCTTCTTAATGATCAAAAGAGAGTTTAACAATCCTTTTGGCAACTCAAATAACATTTGAACATCCATTTGATTAGTTGACTTCTACGATGGTCAGTGTTTTAGAACCGGGCTTTAGTTAATCATTAACAAAAACTTGACTGAATCTGAGAAAAGGAGGCTGAAATAATGTTTGAAAAATAATTGATTATTGGAAAAATGTCGTTTTGAGTCGCCACCGGAATCATCAACAGTCATTAATAAATCTCCAAAAAACAAAAAATTAATAAACCTAGGTAGCGCTCTGGTCATATTACATTACGCGCAAAATGCCTGGAATCCCCATAAAAAGACTTTTATGTTCATTTTAAACATCACACATAATGTGATAAATTATTGTTTAATTGTAGTTTGTTTTCAAATTTTTTCGACATACGTAACAGAAAAGGGCTCTAATTAAATTTAGAAATCCGTCCGTCCGTCCGAGGAAGGACACAACCTCATAGAAGACCGGTGTGAAGTGGAAATGTTACATTTCTGCATTTCGTCTGGTAAGTGAGGTAGCCGGGGTCCACTTTATTAAAAGGTGGCGGCAACGCATCTGCAACTCTACGGGTGTTGCAAATGTCCATGGACGGCAGTTACCACTTAACACCAAGTTTGCATTTGAAAGAATTTATTTTGCTAACCACGCTATTATCAGCCAAAACGCTTTTAACTGGGTAATAATTTCACGAAAACCTCCAGAGCGAGCATAAGGAAATATTTTCTTCAAACGCGTCTACACAGATAACATAACCCTAACTGCATAGGTAAATAACACTGGCCAATTATAAAACACTTATCGACGTTTCTATTATCTGTGGCCCACTGACACGGATTCATTTTTGGAATCAGAATCAACGTAGCGTCCTCAACCTCAACCTAATACGCACCGGTCCAGTTTCACGCGCGTAATGTACAACCAATTTTATTACAGTTCACCTTGAAGGTCTTTATACCGGTTTGAGAAGCGACCGCCGTTCTCACAGCGAGGAGAAAGAATTATGAGTTAATCGAAAGTAACTGGTAGTACGCTTATTAATATCAATAAGTAAAAGAAGTGTTTATACAGCGCCAACCCCCCCCCCCCCCCCTCCCTCAAAATGTTTCCTATGAACTCGTAATTAAGCTCGTAAGTTAACAATAGATGCGCCAAGCATTGGATAAAATGCGAAAAAACAATGTAGATAAAAAACGTTGAGATTTGTATCGGTGTGGCAAACACCGTCTTTTAGTCTTTTTTTTTTTCATGACTTTTCATGATCTTTTTTTTTCGTAACATTTTCACAGAACATTATTTTCACCATTGCTGGTATCCAAATGCGTTTTGACACGGGTTTTGTTACATATCTTAATTATCCTGCACAGTTGCGGTTTTACCAGCAAGCTAAGTAAGGGCCAAGGGCGGAAAATTTTAAGCGGCGACAAATTTGGCCCAAAATTCGAGGCCGTTATATTAACACACGTTTTACCAGAAAACTTCAGAAGTCAGCACAGGCGGCAAAAATTGAACAGCCTTTTGGCATAATGCATGAATTATAAATTCCTCTAAGGTTTAAAATGACCGATAGAACGTAAAAATTTGATAAACGGTAAGAAACTATGGAGAACACAACAATTTTATGTTCCCATACAAACTGTCTTACATTTTATTGGTACATGTGTTCAGATAAATGCCGAAATCCAGTTTGCGTTGGGGTTTCGCAAACTTTATATTATCCTCGCACGGCATCGTGCGACACATGTGCACGTGCCGATCCAGTCGTTGTACGGAAATCGGCGTCGCCAATGTACCATATTCTGCGTACGGGGGCGAACTCCACAGTCTTCTCAGTGTAGTTGGAAAAGGTCTGCAACGAAGAAACCACAACACATTCTTATATATAACGTACTATCATCATTTCAGCCTGTTTGAGTCCACTGCTGAACATAGGCCTCCCCCATAGACTGCCATGAAGTACGATCCGGAGCCACCTGCATCCATCGACTTCCCGCACATTTGCACAGGTCGTTACTCCATCCTAGTGGGGGGTCGTCCTACACTGCGATGGCCAGTACGAGGCTGCCACTCGAGAACCTTTCTTACCCAACGTTAACGTACTATAGACTGCGAGAATGGCGCTGGGGCTCATTTTGCCAAATGTCACGCTGGTTTTGAGATGGGTCCCAAACATTATTTAAAAATTGGTGTATTCCATAAGGATAAATAGTTTTCCTGTGCCTGGATGCACTTCTTATTCGTGACATCGTGTTTTAGAAATCTGCCATGACATAGAAATAGGGTAGTAGGAAAGTTAAAAAAAACTTTCTTCAACTGAAAACGCAACAAAACAAACAATAAATACACAAGCGTGATCGTTCTTTTTATATAAACATGAACAATTCACCTCAAGGTAAAAATTCTATTGTTGCTAAAAATATGACTCGGAATATATTTGGTATCGATATCGAAATAATATCGGTAATCATTTGATATCTAGATAAGCAAGACCCGTTGTAAGCATCGAACGATGAAAGGTTACTTTCGGGAATATACCCTGTAAATATTTTATAGCAAAGGACCTTATCACCCTATATACTATATATATACATCTATAAGAACTATAAATATACGCAACACACCTTGGCACAATATTCCAAAGCGTATGAGTTTCACAAATCCATAACTTTGTGACTCATAGGTACGAACAAAGTATCGATTGAATTTATCACCTTGTTATCGCGTTTATCGGAACCATCGTTTGTTTGCTTACGTTCAAGGCAAGTATAGGAACAACCTATAATTCAATACGATTTCGGATACTGCGCAAAGAAATACTGTTACTAAATTATTTTTACGAATTTAACAAATTCGTAAAGACAATTTAATATTCGCAATAATTACATTGAATCATAGAAAACCAAACATAATATTACAGAAACAAGGTTTGGACATATTACACACCAGAATTAAAAGCAATTTTCGAAGGAAAACAAAATTACTGTTAAAATAGCCCGTCCATTGCACACAAAATGCTATAAACACGTAAGAACCCAGAGCGTCGCGCCTATAAATCCCCTATATGGCCATAGTAAATTCCAATTAAGCAGTTGAAGCGAGGGCTCTCGAGCAATGTTTCATAAATAGGGTCGGGCACCGCACCGTAAAAGAATCTTTAATATTTCCATAGTATTTCGAGGAAATTTTCCAGCGTTCCAGATAGCGCTGAAATCGATCGCGTGATTGAGCAATACTACGAACGATTGGATTAAAACAAATATGTCACCGTAATAGTACGGCACACATTTAATCCAATATTACATACACATATTCAGGCAATGAGGACTTTGTACATCTAACAATACATCTTTATGTACATAATTCTTCTGTACGTGTGTATGTCACAGAACTCCTCCTAAATGGATGGACCGATTTTAGTGAAACTTTTTGTGTGTCCTTGGGTGGATTCGAGAATGGTTTAGATTCACAAACTTATTCAAAAAGTTGAAGTTTTCGTATTTAAGTCGTGTGTACAGGACGTCCGTCAGGTCCGCTAGTAGCATATATAAATAAAAAAAGATAACGGCTTATTTAGATAACTTGGAAATATTGGTAAATGTCAAAAAGTTGTTATTGGTTACCAAGCATGATGCTTTGTAACGGTCGATGTCGGTTTTAATCTCATAATTTTGCAAACGTGCCAAAAGAAGTCCAGATCATATTTGAACAACGGACAAGCTTTTAATATGGGTCCTAGGTACCTAATAGACAAAACTTCTACGTACTTTTGTCTTGTAAAGAAATACATATTCAAGATATATAAACACCCAGACACTGGAAGAACACTATGGTCATGGCATCATATTTTCTAGAAATAGGGATCGAACACACAGCCCCCGGCGCAGAAGATCAGGCATGTACATAAAGATATAAATAAAATATACATAAGTATAATAATATATACGTAAAGACTACCCAGAGAGGATCACAGTAATTACAAATTCAACATTCAATGGCCCTGCACATCACTTTTACCTTCTCCATAAATGGATTTCAACAAAACAAAACCCTTGCGTTGCCGACTATATAAAGGGTGGGCCGTCGATCTTCGACGGCCCACCCTTTATATGGTCGTCTTGTGAGGCCGTCGACAGCCTCACAAGACGACATGCTGAAGTATACATACTCCTACTTTAGGCCGTCCTATTTTCGAGCCGACTCAATACGAAAACTTATTAGGCTCCCGCAGAACATGGACAATCTGCTAGACATCTGATCATTGGGCGTTCTAACGACTTTTCTCATACAGTCCTTGTGATTGAACCGGGATGACCCTACCGGTTATCCCGGTTACGGACCGGTAGGCTTCGCGTTAAGTATACGATTGTACCTGCTTCAAATTCACCGTCATTTAGTACCGTATTCGTCTACTAAAAATGGCCATCAATATACCAATCCATTCGTCTAACACGAACCAAGCCATCACAAGCTCTAGTGTTGCACTTTAAAAAACTCTACATAAGCGTTTAAAACAGAACGAGACCGAAAGCGCCAAAGCAGAGCATGCACAAACTCACCTCTCGCAAGCGATAGGAACATAGCAGTCCAAGTTCCGCGTGCACCTTACCTCTGTAGCGGGAACATCGGCGAGGCTTTCGACGGCCTCGCTGCACTCATCGGTGGTAACCGCTTCGCTATACGCACAGCTGTCTTCGAATGATACCAGCTCGGCGGTCAAGACGGCGGCCGGTACTAAGGCGGCGCGCATTCGGACCGCAGAGCGTCCCGCGCTCGGCGTCGAGGCATCGTGAGATAGGGCGAGCGCACACGGGATCTAGCGTGCGGTCCGCCGTTAAGGGGCCGTCCATTAATCACGTGAGGCGTTTTTAGCATTAATTACCCCCTCCTCCCCTTTGGTGAGACGTGGTGAGGTTTAAGATTTTACACCCCACCCCCCAAAACCACGTGTATTTTTAGTACCTACGAACTATCTCAAAATTTTTTTAAATATAGAATTAAGAATATTAAGAATATTATCTTTAAATACAGATAAAGCGTATAATCTAATTTTATTCTGAAATTAAGGACCATTATAAAGATGTAACAGCGAGTCAAGGTCAGACTACACACTGCTTTTCGGTTTAGAAATCGCGCGTTTATCGAAAAAATAAATACACGTGACATCTTACTACACCCCCCCCTCCCTACCTTGTGATATTTCGTGATTTATGCCAAACCCCCTCCACCTCTTTCGAGCCTCGGTGATTAATGGACGGCCCCTAAGGTCTATTTTCGCTTGCAGCACTCACTTTTAAGTTTATTTGCTAGCGCTGTGATCCGCTAACGCTTCTAACTTAAACCGCGTGCGCTTCATGGATTGCGAGCTCGGACATTACCGAGCGGTGATAATTAATTGTATATTTCTCAACTGTGTGGAATCATGATGCATTTAATAAATGACGCAATTAACAAATAATGAGCGTTGCCTTGTGGAAATTTTACGTCTAGTCTAGTCTAGTTTTTAGAACGTCTTTGTTTGAACGTCTTAATCAAATAAAACGCGGTTTTATAGGATTTTTTACTAACGTATGATAGTAGTAAGTTTTGACGTTACTACCTATGTCGGAGCTAATAGACATTAGTGGGAATCGATTTCATTTATAAGACATGAAACCCAAATAAGAAGAAATTAATGCAATTATTGGCTTACATTAGTAACAGCATAGTCGTCTGTTAGGAAACCAAATACGGAAAATTTGTTGAAACCGTATTTAATACCGTAAAATACTAAAGTGTTTACAGGAAAATAAATCGTAATATGGCTAATTGTGTCAAAACGGCAACGGACTAATCGGGATTACGAGTGAACGTGGTGGCACACATACGTAATCCCAATGAATAATAATCCTCTTAAGATATTTCTGATTCTATGTGTGTGCATAATAAATCCCTTTACTGGATATCCTATTTCATGGAAGATTAACAGAATGTTAATGGAAGTATAAAAAAATCGTCCAAACAGAATAATACGCAACAGAAGATACATTTATAAAGTTTTGCGTAAACATATTACAATATATTTTATACGTAATAACTTACGTAAAAGATTCTTTTCATAAAAAAATCTCTAATATGTAAGCCTTGGCTTCGTTAGTGATTACTTAAACTAGTATCGGTCGTACAGATTGTTGAAGAATATTCGTGTCGCTGACTATAATACACTGTACACTATCGCCACAGAGTAATATTAAATGTAGTGGCGAAAATATTACAAGGATGATCCTTACGTAGGGAAAGTTATTTAAAGAATAAGTTTAATGTTTTTGGTAACTATTTATAATGGCGCCACGCGCGTTTTTCCTATACAAATATTATTAATCGATAGAGAAACTTAACCGAAATATTAATTAGGAAGTAGAAATTGGCACCGACATTTAGATTTTGAGAAAAAAACGTCAAATCTTTCAATTCTAAGCTGCATGCAATCTTTCATTCATTTTTTCAATTCATTTTTTTGTTAAAAATTTTAGTTTCTTTTTGTTAAATATTTATAACAATGATACTTATAAAAATATTATTTATAAGTTAATATAAATTAGGTTTTAATGTGAAATTATTGTTTCAGTTATGTTTCTCGATTGATTAAAAATATTTGTACACGAAAAATGCGCGTGTCGCTATTGTAAACAAATACCGCGCCTTGCTAGTAAAAAGGATTTTTTTATAAAACTATTTTTTTCTCAGTAGTAGGTACTTCTATTTAATATATTGATATGTAAAGATTGTATTAATACCAGTTGCCGCACTATTCTATATAAATTCTGCGGTGTAAATCTAGTTACTACAGCATACGTGCTATTAAGGTTGAAGTGTGTAGAACGTACTGATAATTTTATCTACATTAGCTCATGCGTTATTAAGCCTTGAAGTCATGCTTTATTATTCTACATATTAGTGTCACAGAGTAATGAGTACTAATGCAGAAACTACAGAATATGCGTTACTTCGATTAAAAAAACTAATGAGTTTAAAGAGCCACTGACCTTGACGAAGAATTGAGCGACCACCGGTTTATGATCGCTCACTATGTAATGCGGCAAGTGATTGTAAGATATGACGTCGGCCCTCAGAGTGATGTTTTCGTAATTGTTCGCAATCACCTTGTACAGTATCCTGTCAGTCCACGAGGGCTTTCTCCTAAAAAGACGGTGGGAAATCAGTTCCAAAGAACGGCTTAAGCCGTTATTAGCACGAAGTCTTCACTCGAATTCCGCTGCAGTTAAATAATATTATAAGACTATTTAACAAATTAAGTAGATGCTCTTTCAATAAAAGTAAAGTAACAGCCAACACTATATTGTGCCACAGCTGGGCAGTCTCCGTAGTACCGTGTTAGGGTAGGTTTACATATTCAAGACTTCAAAAAAATTATAGTATTAATTAGAATTAAGTATGGTCTGAAGCAACTACCCCCGTTCGCTTTATAAACATACAAATAACACACATTCTAACAACACACACATAAAACATTATAAAGACATTATCATATTTAGCTCATTATAAACGTCGACGGAGGTCAATAATTCTGAAGTACGTTAACATTCAAGGAGGTCACTTTAATTGGACCTTGGTTTTATAATAAATTGTTATATAAATAAAACCACTACTAAGTAGAGATCGTTAAACTACGTACGTCAGTGCGACTTTCGTCGGTTAAAGAGCATTTTGCAACAATTTACTTGCTGAATGTGAATAACTAAATCATATAGAACTAAAATATATTGTGCGCAAATTTTGACAGAAACTGTTACTGCCAGACGTTGTCCTGTACACACGACTTAAATCCGAAAACTTAAAAAAAATTGTGAATCTAAACTAACCAGCGCCACCCAAACGCATACAAAAAAATCATTCAAATCGGTCGCACCGTTTAGGAGAGGTTCAGTAATAACACACGTACAGTAGAACTATATATATATAAAGATTATAACTGTTTACAATTTTTATTTAATTATTTAATTTTATATAAAACTCATAAGCAATAAGTATTTTAAACTCAACAATTCAAGAAAAGCAATATCTTATACGACTACAAACACTCACTTCATGTCGTAGTCGTCGGTGCCGATGTTGAACTTGTAGGTGGGCGGGAATCGAATCTCGGACTCGGTGAACTCTGAGAACGCCTCGCCGGCCTCCATCGCGGCGACAAGCTGGTCGTGCCTCAATAGTGAGGTGTATTTGTCCTTCTCCACTGTACGCAGGGCGGCGACAATCTCTTCTGACGAGGGGCTCGCACCGGCGGGGTGGTCAGTGCGGAAATTCAAATCGCCCAACCAAAACACGTAACTGCAAATGCGAGGACTGTTCAGAACCTCTTTGATGCATAAGCCCACTTGAAACAATTTACAAAATAACATTGGCCTTGCTTTAGGATAACAATATACTGTGTTGTAAGGACGATCTACAAACATAAATTTCACGTGGACAAACACCCAGATACGAAACAACTATCTGTGGGTCACACAAATAGTTGTCCCGTGTGGGAATCGAACCCACGACCCCTAACGCCGAAGCCAATACCTTGGCAAAATTCTAAATAGGCCACAATTACTTTGATTCTTTGCACAATTTTTATTCTTGAAACGACAATATAAATAATAATAACTAAATTGAAAACTATTCTCAAAAATAATTTTTGAATTGGCTCAAGATAATGCCCCAATGTTTATCAACTTTACTGCTGCTGAAACATGATAATTAGCAATACTGATAAGAGTTTATAGGTTTTAGTTATATTTTTAAACTTTTATAAAGTGTTCGAGTGCTGTCTGGGCGCGTTTACCGAAGGCGCAAGTTCAAATCCTACCATCGGCGAAAAATTTTTCGACATTTAATATACACATTTTAAGTTTCATTTTGAGTGCAGAGACATCAAAAATGAGTGTTAAAATAATGTTAAAAATAATCTAAGCTGTACTTTCCATAATTTTTATTACACAGTTAGTATCAGCATCAGTGCTATCTTTACTCTTTTTATTTTTCAAAGGAAATCTCTAAGAATATAAATATTTTTCTATTAATTTATTTCATTCTTTAATATATTGATCTAATGCTTAATTAATTTATGTTCAGAGTTAGATGAATAGAATTGTGGGTATCAGATGCTTCTTACTACCCTTACCCAAATAAAAGAATGTGACCAAAGTCACAAGTAAGGTATGTTATTATATATTTTATATGTTAATATATTATATGTTGTATATATTATATGTTAAGATAATAAACGAACATATTTGTTTAAATATAATACATATAGAAGCATTAGTAATTTTATGTAACATTACTTATAATATATGAAATGATATGGATATTGTAAGAAATCACAAAATAATTAAATTATTCAGATGTCAATAAAATAGTACCAAAAAATATGTAGACATTGCAGGGTATTTTGAAAATTATAATTTTCTTTAACACTTGTTTACAGTAATTAGTTTTATCATGATAAAACTAAATCATAGAACTTATCATGATTTTTTTATCAATCAACATGCTTACTAATATTATAAATGCAAAAGTTTGCATGTATGCATGGTTGTTTGTTACTCTCTAACCCAAATACTACAGAATGAAATGACTTTAATGAAACTACACAGATGTTGTCGTGGGCAGCAGCTATAGTAAAAACCTTATATTTATTTCTTAAAAAAATATTAATCGGCCATATTAAACTTGTTATTTGCATCCAGCACCTACCCAATAATATAAAATATTTATAACAAACATATAAATATATTTAAAAACTAATTTGAACTAATTATTAGTTCAGGTACTTACTCATGGTACAGGATGTTACTGGTTTCAGTGACATGGTATAGATGTTGCTTTATAATAGTGTTGTAATCATTTATACGATCAGCAAGTAAGTGTTCATGTGCTGTCAAATGACAGTTAACAAGGCATATGGAGCAACCATAAATATTGAATCTTACACTCACTGCACCTTTATTACCCTAAAATAAAAAAAGGATGGAAAAATATTCAAACAATATTTTTAAAAGACTAAGGAGATTACTATCCTTTACTTAAAAATATTACACATATAAAATTTCAAACTCATTTTTTAGATTACTATGCCCCAGATACCCTCTGGATAGCCATACAGTTGCTGGAAGATGAGCCTCAATTTATTCAAGGGCATGGACGGGCGCTTCACGATCTGTCACCAGTGAGAAACGTCAAGAACCCTGACGGTTCTCTGGCGCAGGCTGCGATAATGCAGTCGGCTTTGGCCAAAGAAAGAAGAGAACAGAAAATGCTTCAGAGCGAACAAGAAATGGTAACCCTGCCCCCAGGTCTTAACAAGAATTGGATAGATCTACTTCCAGCGCTCGCGGCCATCTTGAGGGGTTCGGGGATAACCCCAAAGGATCTACCAGAGTGAAAGAAGCATGTTATTGGAGGGAAAAGTCCTCATTAGGCAAAAAGACAAATTTGTCCCTGTTGGAGCAGAGGCAGTCTTTACCCATTTACAAGTTAAAAGATGACTTGATAAAGGCATGTGATTAGTGTTATAGTTATATTTTATTTATGCAAGTAAACATTTTGACACCCGAGTTAGTAAATTCAAGATTTATGTGCACTGGAGCTGAAGTTATGTGATAAACGCCACCTAACAACATCTACAAGAATAGAATATACTTTATTGCCCACAAGAAAATACTACAACTGAAGGACAAAACAAAAAGTACTAATAAGCTTTTATTTCACACCATGCTTACAACAGCAGCATCAGTTGTTGCGTAGCCCTACCACATTTTTTATTTATTTTAATGCTGTCTATTTATCATGATCATTGTATAGGTATTGTTTAATCTGAAATATTAGTTGTATATTGCATTCCTTATACTTATATGCATTTATCTTATGTTTATTTTCTCACTACATCCTGGGTAGACTTGTAGAGAATGCCTTTGGGCATTATGATCGCCCTTTGTTACCTGTTTATTTCGGGTTAGCAATGAAGCACAAATAAACAGGACACGTTTGACATAGATCCACTACGAGTGAACCAAAAAGTGTGAAACACTTCTACAGTTGCTACAGGGGGGGTCAGATACCCTCTGTACAGAGGAAGCCTTTTCCCAGCAGTGGAACATGTATAGGCTAATACTTTACTTTATTACAAATCACTGCTTCAGATAAATTGTATAATTTTAAATTAAATAAAAGTTTATATTCTTATTTAAGAAACAATGTACATTAAAAACTCACCCACAATCCCCCTAAACCAGTTTTAGTGTACTGAGCCTCTATATATCTCAAATGTGTCACATGTTTCATTTGAGTATAAACCAACATTAAAATTCCTTGTAGTCGTATGCTTTTTGCAATGATATAGCCTTGCCTACAAAGAATTTTATTGAATGTGGAGGTCCATGGGTCAGTGAACAAACTATCCATTACCATATTCTGTGGCTGGGACTTCACCTCTTGCAGGCTATAAGCAAAAAAGATCACATTTTTAAATAGCTACTGTGAGTAATGTACAAAAAAGTTATATCAAGACAAAAAGCCATGCATAATGATTCAGAGATTTATTTTTGATGATAATAAACAGTAATGCACTTTGGATTAAAATAACATTTAAAATGATTACAATCAGTTTTAACAGGGTATATATCAGTTTCAAGTTAAAATTAATAAAGGAACAAATTGATTCAAATTCCAGTTTGGTACTTTTAAGACTGGACTAAACAATATTTTAAATAGGTATTTGAAAACAAATATTATATACAAACCCAATGACATAAAAATCCGGTAATGGCTTGTTTTTATTGAACTGTGATGGAAAATCTAATAAAGAATTTAAATCTTGACCCGGAGACTTGGTAGCTACATTCCAGGTCACAAAGTAAAACCTGTAAATATGAAGGTTTCAGTTAAATAAATATTTATATAAAAATTAAAGTTTGGTTTTATAGCATTTTTACAAGTTATTTTTTTACCTTAATGTATCCATTTGAAAACAAATTTATTAATCCAAAGTAAACAAAAATATCACTATATCAAGTATTTCTCAAGAAAAAACAAAACAAGACCACATAAAAGTGGTACCACTTGTAGGTACAAACACAGCCACAATTATGAAGTTATTAGTTACATATCACTCAATAATAGTTTTACAAAATAATAAGGTAAGGACTGTTAAGTTCTGTTTGGACCTTGGTAAAACACTAACTAAAAATCAAAATATATTCCGATATATAATCACAGAGTATACGACTACATACATTGATTGACAATTGACATGGATTCATAAATTCTCACTAACACAGACAAAGTAAATTAGAAATATAGATTAAATACTATGAAAAAATTTTTTTTTAATATAGTTTGCCGTTGACCTAGTAATGGTCCCAGAGGCCTCGACAGCTTCTTCTCAATACATAAGTGTATCATTTAGGGCTTTTTCTCTATAATAGTCTTGTGACGGCTCGGTCATTTAGAAGAGTGCTCTGAACTAGTTCATTTTGGACATTGAACTAATTCATTCTATTAGTTCTTTTAGCTCTTTCGGTCTTCGAATTTGGTTGGCTGTACTATAAGAAATATCATTGTGTAATCAGTACATATTTAAAAAAGTAAGAAGTACAAACACTCCACTATTTACACATAAATATCTTACGTTCTCAAAGTTTGACTTGTTGAATTATAATATATAGGTATTTATCAAGTAGACGTTAGACACGAGTCACCCACGTTTTTTCACCGTTAAACTAAAATAGTCGTTATATATCAATTTATAAAACGTAAATCTATAGTCTCAGTCGATAATATCTAAATTCGTCGGCTCTTCACCGATATACTCATTTTACTCGGTCAACTGTCAACAATCGACTCTCTCTTCTCTCTCTCTCTCTCTCTCTGTCTTGTTCGCGTTCGATTCGTTCGGAAAGAATTTTGGTTTTAGTTATGGAAAGAAAGAAATATCTGTTAGGCCAATTAACAGTTAGCATTCGGAAACGTTTCTTCTCGTACGGTACAAAGATAACCCAGAGATACTTTTTAGAGACACGGACAACTCATTGCCATTCACTGTACCACCACGCTGAGCAAAGCACCCACCGCATACATTTTTAAAAACATGCTAAACTTTGTTTTGCCAATTTCTGGGTAATCTTCTACTAATAATTCAATTTAACTTCCAAAAATAAACGCAATACTCGTTTTCTCCTCGACTACACCTTGGTTGCAGTGGTCAGAGAGAGTTTTTTTTTTGTTTTTTATGTGAAAAGTTGCCAAACAAGCTGACGGTTCACCTGATGTTAAGTGAATACCGCCGCCCATGGACATCTGCTACACCAGAGGGTTTGCTGATGCGTTGACAACTTTTTTGGAAATTGGGCTCCGGCTACCTCACTCACCAGAAGAAACGCGAAAGTATTAATTTGTCATACTTTCACTTTACGCCGGTCTCCTGTGAGGTCGTGGTACTTACCCGGACGAGCCTGCCCATTCATATAACAGCCGAGGCTACTGCGTGGCTCTACCACCGTTAAAAAAGTAGCGCCAACTTTATTACACTCAACCTATCCTGTGGATCCTAATCCTCCGATGTGTCCACATGCAGTGGGCTCTTTGACTCGACCACATGATGTGCTTCGCCGTGGGTGACCAAGCCACATAGTCCCTCCACCCGATAAGGTAAAAACTCACTCGGAGGGGTGCGTTGATGAGCCCGCAGATCCTTGTTTTCGGTGAGTGATAGATTTTCTGCTGAATATCTTTGTCGCGTGTTAACTCATATATCTTCCAGGCACAGAGATTTAAGATTTATTCACACAGATTGATAATGGTCTCGACTGTAATTTCATTCCAGTAGGTCTTCTGCAACTTTGCCCCTCAACTCTGGCCGGGGAGTAATGTTCCGAGTCATATCATCCCCAGATGGTTCGACAACCGTCTCAACCATCCCAGTACTCTTTTCGATATCGAGTCGAGGGCACCCTCTCCACAAGCCGCCGCCTCACGGCCGGCGTACCACAAGGCTCCTGCCTCTCACCTTTGCTCTTTACGCTCTACACGAGCGATATACCCAAAGACCCCCACGTCAATCTCGCGCTTTTCGCGGATGACACCGCGCTCTTTTATTCAGACCGCAACCTTAGAATACTAACCACTCGACTCCAAAGCGCCGCCGACCGCCTCGGCGATTGGTTCCGCAAATGGAGAATAGAAATAAATCCCGAAAAGAGTGTGGCGATTCACTTCACACGAAGTACCTACCCGTCACATCTTTATAATGGCCCTCGCCAATGCAGAAAGTTGGGGCAAATATCCTTTATGGCCAACCGCTCCCCTGGGAGAAAAAGGTCAAATACTTAGGAGTCACTTTCGACTCGCGTATGTCATTTACTACGCACATTAATAACGTTCGTAATAGAGCCGAGTTCGTCTCCGGCCGGCTACACAATTTAACTAACGCTAAAAGTAAAATGCCCTTAAGGCACAAATTATTATTATATAAGACCTGCGTACGACCTATTATGTCCTACGCATGTATGATCTTCGCCCACACGCACCCTACTCGCTTGTACAAGTTGCAAATAGTACAAAATAAGTTTATCCGCCGGGCAACCGGTGCGCAGTGGTATCAGCGCAACGTCGACCTGCACAGCGATTGCAGACTCCCGACGATTCGCGCACATTTTAAAGATTTGACAAAACGGTTCTTCGATAGAGTCCAGCATCATCCCAACCCTCTGGTGGTAAGCGCAGGAAACTACCAACCGGACACTAACGCGAACGTAAACAAGCGTCGCCCGCGAAACGTCCTCATTGACCCGGTCGACGAAGAGGACTTAGATACGATGGACCCACCGCCGGGGGTCCCGCCGGATAACACTACACCCACAGTTAGTGTAACAACAATCACACCAGTACGCCCTCGCCTCCGAGCACGGCGAGACCCACACAACGCCTACACAAGGTACACCCGCGTTCCGGGGCGGTTTTCACCGCTCCCAGCCACCGATTAGCTAAATGCACAGTCAACGGCCGTCGGGGTCTCGGTCCGAACCGCGACCTCGACGGCCCTTAGATGACACACCATAATTAAAAGCACGCATGAGCACATGCGCGACCCTACCCATAGCGGAGGGTCCAAACCCGTGGGTTCTGGCTAGCCCACCGGTTCTGCGTCCGATGAAGCTTTAATAGTCTCGGGACTGAAAGCAAAAACATCAGTGAATACCACCCCAGTATCTGTGCGAATCCGAATGTACGACACACCGTAATTCATGACACGAACTTACACTAAGCACATTCAGGAGGCGAACACGAGGTCCCCGATTACGCAATGTGGAAGCGATATCTGCTTGTTCCAGGTCTCTAACATCGTGTGTTGATACTTGGTATTGTTATTTAAATAGATTGTTTCTGTAATTTTTATATTAACGTAATATCTGTATAATCTTTATTCATTATTTTTTGTATAAATTTTAATAAATCCTACAGCGACAATTTCGAGCATATCTTTTACTTTTTGTGATATGATCGCAATTTCGTCTGGTCACTTTTTCTGGATAGTTCCTCTGGCGATCAAACCGAGGTTCGAACCTCTATCTGATGGTCCTTTGATTGTGTCGTGCCCCTGTTAGCCTGTTACTTGATTTTCCATCTATCATCTACAAGGGTCAGGGAAGTTAGTGGAGCGGCTGGAGCGGAAAGCATCATGGTATATCAGGTTTGTATCAACAAGCAATTAAAAATAAAATCTTTTATTTTAAAATAGCTTGATAAGTCAATGCGGCTGTGTCAACGTTACGAAGGGAGCGTTGAAAGTCTGATTTTCTTCAAGTAAAGAGCTTTGAAAATCCGGCACAAGGTTGCTGACTGGTCTGTTTATCATTCAAGCATTAAAAAAAAATGGCGGGAAAATAAATGTCAAATCAACGGTCGCCGACTCGTCGGTCATAGCAATTAGCAATAGCAATTCTACAAAGTTGCTCTATGGTCATTATCATTAATTTTGATTTTGTCTATTGAGTATTGACTGACTGATTTTGAGTTTTTGACTGATGTGTGATTGAAGGGTTGCTGAGCGGACATTTGTTTTGTTTTCTTCTCAGTCTCACTATTTATGTAAGTGTTATTAAAGCTAGAAGATGCTGAACGAAGAAGTTATAAACTAAAAGAAAAGACTAATAAGACAAATATTGTAATTCGTTTATAGAATAATTTTCATCGAGTAATCGTAACCTTAACGTTTTCAGTTTTAAACTACTATGAGTTCTCAAGAAATTCAGGTATCGTACTATTTAATTTAAATTATTTTTCATTCAGTTGCAAACATTTTTAATGTTTCTTGTTATTCCTAGGACATGCCGCGTACAACTAGAAGATCATTAAAAACGCTTCAACACACCGCTAATGATAGAGAAAATTTGGTGGGTAGACCTTCAAAGAGTTTGAAACATCAATTAAGTCAAGAATCTCTTCTGTAAGTACCATTGTTAGTTCCATGAGCAAGTCTGGTTGTTTTTATTACATTTTAATAACATAATCAATATGTTTTTTCTGAATAATAACGAAATGACAAGGGGAAAATTTTTTTTCAAGACCAGTGCGTAACTAGTAACCCAATGGTATGTTCTTGGATGGTAAATGAACAACTCAGTGATAGCTTTTGCACCCCTTTAAGAGTCAAGTATATGTATTCTCTCCAGAGCTTCATCATCAATAGTATAACAAATTTAAAATTACAGCCACTCATTTAATATATTCAAACAAGCCGAGTTCAAATGCAGTCCCCAGCACAAATGCATTTTTTTTGAGGATCTCTGCATATTTCTAACATAATAATAAAAATTTTCAACCATATGTGAGGTATTGTGAAGTCACAATGAGTTATGCCTTGATACCCAATAAACAGAGAAGACCTTAAATTAATCATGGGGCATTACTGCTGTTACTTTACTTTTACATACTATAATTTTACAATAAACAATATCTATAAACTTAATTTGCAGAGATGTGGAAGTTAAAAGGAAAAATTTATCCAGCAAAGAGACACAAGTAAATCTAGATAGCAAAATATCAGCCAGTGATTTAACAAACCCAAAGGGAGCTTCTGAAAAATACTGGCAAATATTGGCTGGAAAGCGTCAGTAAGTACAATACTTGTGTAAAAACCGTTTATTGCCACAATTAACATACATTTTCCTTATGAATATGACAATCCAGTAAAATATCTTCATTCAATGTCAATGAAATTGTCCTATGAAAAAGTTTTATTATTTTTATGTAAACCCAACACATTACTAAAATGAAAATATTTTTATGCATTTTTGATGCACTAAAGTCACTGAAAAGCCTGTGACAAAATATTCAGAACATTGGGCATTTCAATTATATATGATAAAATCCACTTCTTTCACATTTGTACTTTAAATTTACCATCATATTGTTTAATAATCAACAAATGCATTAATTTGCTAATAAAAGGCTTTTTCCATACTATGTACAAGTTACATTATAATTTGCAGAATTGCACTGCAAGAAGCACTAGAAGAGAATGAAAAACTTCGTAAAATTATTGAGGAATTAAAGCAAGAGAATATTCTTTTCAAGCAAATGTTGGAAGAAGCTAATAGTTTTGTGGAAGTTATCAAGGTACTATTCTCCTTTTTATGAATTTATGCTTTTTTAGAAAATTTGGAACAAAATATGAGAGTAAAATTTTTACAATGTGCTAGCAAACGGTCAACTACAAACTTCATGGTAATACCATGGCAAGCAGTAACAACTTTTTTACATTTACCCATAGTTTCAAGCTATCCCAAAATCAATAGGTACATGTGATAAAATTTTTAGTTATTTTATATTTTCATAAGTACACTTGACATGTGTACATAAGTGCAGCCATAAATTTTTTTTATGAAAACATTTTTGTTAACTTTGGTATGGGGGATGTAACTACTTGTGTAAATGTGTGGGAAGTCAATAGGTGCAGATCACTCAGGATTGTGTTTTGTGGTAGTCAAGCAGGGGGGGGTAAAAAGGCTAAAATTATGATGATAATGAACTTTTATATAATAACATTTTAGGAGGAGTTGGCGAATAGCAGTAAGGATGACACAGGCATAGATGTAAATGATGTAAGCCAGTCTGATGCTACAGAAGATGAGGCACCAAATACAACAGACTCTACTGCTGACAACAAGGATTAATAATTTCTTTGACAACTAGTTGACAGTTTTATATCTTTTCATAAACAAGCCAAGTATGTCAGTCAGTAACTAAAATTACCGTTAAATCAAATAATATTTTAGATAATAATCTTGTTTTATCTTCATTTATAAGATTAACAATGTATTTGTGGATTATATGACTTCTTCTAATGTTTTCTGTTTACATATTTCCACAAGAACTTTTATCTCGTCTTTTGTATTTTTCAAGCCTAAAATAATAGGTATTTTGAATAAATAAAAACCACAAGATTTATCTAATTCTTTAATATATTTTTAACTGCCATTAAAGGTAATTGATAAAACAAAATTACAAGAATTTTTGGTTTAAAATGTTGAGTATTCTTTATTCAAAAAAGCTTTAAAGTTTTCATCAAAGTTAGTTTCATATGTCCAAGGCATCAAATCGGGGTACATTGTTATATCTCTTAAGACATTAACCTCTGCATTTTGTGGCAGTACACTTCGTACTTTTTGATTCAAACATCCAGATGCATGAATGTAATGGTTAACTATTAAATTATATATAAAGTTAACATATTTAAAGTCCAAGTTATCATTAGTAGTGGGCACTCTTGGTATATGTGATTTTATTTCATTCAGGTATCCTGTAGTTATTATAGGTACTATATAGTCAGCCTGAAACAAAATTTCTATGTTACATGTTTTTAATGGCTTGATTTTACTTTTAGTCCGAAATGGATATGGATTTATAATAGAATGAAATTTGTTGAACAACAAGCAATGTCATTAATCATAAGTTGTAAATGCAATTTAAAATATAAAGTACTAGTATGAGTATCACACACAACTATGTACCTATATCTGCTTTGCTTATATATTAACTACCTGACCTGGCAAACATTGTTTTGCCATATAAATTATTTGTAGGGTAAAAAAAATGATTGGAGTGGACCACCCTTTTGTCACTTAGGGGAATAAAAATTACTTATAAACCTATTCTTCAACTTACTGAATATACATATAAAATTTCACAAAAATCAGACAAGGCGTCACACTAAAACTGTCACGAGAATTTTATATATAAATGTATTTTTGATGACTCCGTGGCACAGTTGCCAAGGTATTGGTTTCGGCATTGTGGGTTTGATTCCCACACGGGACAACTATTTGTGTGACCCGTGTGAGAGTTTTGTTTCACATCTGGGTGTTTGTCAGTGTGAAATTTATGTTTGTAAAATGTCCTTACAACACAGGATAATGTTTTAAAAAAAAAAAGATTTTATGTAAAGAGAAAAAAAAATAATCAAAAAGATCACAAGCAAAAAATATTATATTTTGTTTATATTATTTAAATATATGCCTACTAGTGGTTGGCATACTGGCTGGCTTCAACTGGATGCACTCATTTAAAGATTTGGCTGAGCGAAATTCCTTTAAAAGGCCTAATAATGAAATGTTGCATTATGAAGGTCATCTACAGGTTGAGGCCCAGTGGAGCACTTCAAATTCTTTTAACAATGGTTTTTCACTAGCAGAAGTTTAATGTGGGTAGAAGAACTTTAATATCTAATCCAAAAGGATTAAGAAATTAAATCATTGCAAAATGTCATATTAATTTACTATGACAGACTACTGCTTCACTATGTAATTAAATAATTTAGGTACCTTTTCAAAGTACTCTCTTATGAATTTTTCTGGGTTTTGGTAAACTTCATCTCTTCGCTCATTAAGTGTAATGACATTTACTCGTGAATAATCTGTCCAGTTCTTAACATATTGCTTAATATTAGCTGCTGTTGTGAAACCATCCTCGGTATATGTTAAAAATAAAATTGGCTCTTCATTTTCTATCTTCTTCACATCATTTTTAATTGACGGTCTAAGAGTTGGTTGATTGGGTTTGCCAGGCTCTTTATCTTTTATCACAAAGTTTTTATTCAAAGCTGGCGGTAAATCTATAGTTAGGTTTTTTGTGAAACTTATTATTTCCCTTGTGCCGGTGGTTTTACTTGCACTATCATAACCACTATCATCTCTATTAAAACATTGAGATAGTTCACAAAATGGCTCTTCAACAGCTTTAAGTATATCATATCGCTTCATATTAACTAAAGCATCCAAAACTTTATCTAATGTTGCTTTTTCATTTTGCATAAACACTTTTAGCACTGTATCAGCTGGATTTTCCCTCACACTATTTGTTATGTACTGAAAGGAAAACAGGCCTGTTTTAGTGATATGAATAAAAATATTGATATGCCATACAGCTATAAGGATCTAGCTTGTCTAAACTTCTAAGAATGTATGAGAATTTTATTTTAATAAATTGTTTATATAATTGTTTCTATTTATGCTCTACAATAGAAACTACAATTGATAAATTAAAATCTGTTTTAAAAGTTGTTCTTAAATAAAAACAACCATTAAACTTCAATACTAAAATCTATACTATGCAAAAGAAAAAAATATTCAGTTTACAATTAAATAATTAAAATAATAAAAAAATTAAAAATTACGAACACAACACGACACAACATTCATTTTTTCTATTTTGTCTCATATAAAGCTTTTTTTTTTAAATTATTTTTATGAATGGAAACAAATTATTGTGTCTCTGTCAATTATAGTTTTAATTAGATTTACATGTCATTTTCTCGTAAACTATAAGAGACCAGACAAATCTGGTTGTTGATTATTTCATTAGTGATTTTTCTCTACCAAATAAAAATTTTTGTTAGGTGAAAACACCCGATGCTAATGGATTTTTTGGTACAAAATTTTCAAAACATACCAATTGGAACATTTTCGTGGCTACACTTAGAGCGCGTTAACAACATATCTATAGAATAAAATATCATTGATAACAGCTAAATAATGGTGTAACATTACTTACATCCAAATCATCTTGTGTTAAACCTAAACAATTCCCAAGATCCTTCCATGTGTTTGGCGTACCCCCAATTCTTTTTATTAATGTTCTCCATGCTTCATGACAGGTAGCTCCTAGCTTCGTTTTCGCATTTCTGTAGTATAATATACTTGTATGAAAATAACAGACTTTCTGACTGAGAGTATTTAGTTGTGCTATTTCCCGTGCTCTTTCTTCTTGAACCATTTCTTCCAATGCCAAAGTGTCTATGCTTATTGTGTCAGCATTTTCATAATCTTTAAAACATTCCCTGAAATCATTTAATTACAAATTAAACCATTAAAACTACCACATAAAAACTAAAAAGCTTTTTCATATTCTCACATTTTTAAAATGATAGCAAAATATTTTTATGTTAAAAGTTATATATCACAGATATGACTTATACATAGGGTTGAAATAAAAGAAATCTCATATTGAGGAAAATATTTTAAAAACTAAGCCTATGCTATGACAGTTAACTTGACAGTCGATACAAAATGCAATATTATGACAAGCCAAAGCCACAGGATTTCGAGCCTGATTTTGACAGCAGTGTTGCCAGGTGCGTTTTCGGAATCTGATGACGCGTCCCAATTCACCCTCCGACCAGGATGCCAAATATTTTCTTCCTATTTCTACTTAATAGTGAAAGAAATAATTAAACATAGATTTTTCGAATATCTACAAAAATAATACAAAGCTGTTAATTAGTTTGCGAAATAGAGATGTCATTTAACTTGGATATCTCTTAATGTGGGGTGGGAAGAAGTAGCACGGCTTTACTGAAGACTGGAATTACACTTTCGCGTTTCGTCTGGAAACCAGCGCCCACTTTTTTAAGGTTGTCAACGCATCTGCAAGTTATCGGATGTTGTAGATTTCATCAAGTTTTGTTATTCGTCGTTTACTTCAACTTTTAACAATTTGAATTTTATTAATAGCCAGAGGTATAAGACTAATAATGATGCTTTGGTACCGATGTTGATTAACTGGTAGTATGTAATAATCTTCACATTTGCATGAAAGAGCAGGTCCGTCCAGGTACCAATACCTCACAGAAGACCGGTGTGAAGTGGAAGTGTTATACTTCTTCTGAGTGAAGTAGCCAGGACCCACTTTATTAAAATGTGGCAACTCTCCTGCAACCCCACGGGTGTTGCAAATACTAATAGGCGGTCGTACTCACTTAATATCAGGTGAACCGCCTGCCCGTCTGTCCTGACGGCACGGTGAACTGCCAGGCAGGATAGTGAATGGGCCCCATAAGACAGTTGAAATTTTTACAGACGATGTATTTCTGTTGCCTCTATAACGACAAATATTAAAAAATATACTTAGTTAAATGGGACTACCATACAACAGACAAGATTTTTAGGCATTTTTCTAGATAATGGTACGGAACTCTCCGTGCTCTTCTTTCTAATTCAAGTCAAAGCAGTTTTAGAATGACATTGTCATGTCAAATTCTTACGCATCAAGCTACAACGCACTTTTTATATAATTGAAGAATTGGGTTTTCTGAGAAGGTGGCCTTATGTTTTTTTTTTATTTTGCACGGCTCACAACGCACAGCGTGTGAAAGTGCTATACTCTAGATCTGTCCGTTAAATTATAAGATCGTTTTTTTTTTTCATTGAGTCACTTTACATTACCATCAAATATTCGTAAAACCTATTAATGCTGGCTTTAACATAAATTCATTTGATTCGCAAATGTATATTCAAAAAGTGTCTTCTATTGTCCACCTTGGTTTAGTCATCGACCGTAACCTTACCTTTATATAGCATATAGGTAATTTATCAAACAAGGTTCTTAAGCTTATCTCCTATATCTTTATACAACTTCGTAAATCTACGAATAAAGATGTTGTTAAAATGATGTTCCTTACTCTCTGCCAATCTATATTAAGTTATTGTATCTCTACGTGGGGTGGCGCAGCTAAGACTCATTTTATTCTAATTGAATGAGCTCAAAGAGCAGTTCTTAAGGTTTGCTTCTTCAAACCTCGTCTGTACCCCACAGTTAAATTGTATGAAGAAATTCAACTATTAACGTTAGGGCAGCTTTTTGTAATGGCCACTGTCCTGAAACAACACACTTTGATCTACTTTTCAATTGAAGTTATTCGCCGTAACCATTACATTGCTAAATAAATTTCAATAAAAACATCTTTTAGTCATAGGGTCTTTGCTTTCCTAGGTCCATACCTGTATAATAAATTAAATAGAAAAATATTGTTCTTCAGTTTAAATAATTATCATCTCAAATGTGTACTTCAGGAATGGCTCCTTAAGCATATTTACGTCCAAACAGAAGAACTTTTGGATATAACGTTGTAATGTAAGTGGAACGAAAAGTGTAAACAAATAATAAATTATTTTAAGCTATTAGTTGTGGTGAGAAATAAATATTATATTATATTATATTATTGTACATTACATAACAAAAAAATGTGTACCGCCATCTGTTGGTCTGTGCGTCGGTGGGTCTTTACGTTTTAGAGAAATATAACCAATGAATTAAGATTAATTTTATTAAATAAGTTTTAATTTATTCTAAGCAGGATCTCTATTGATTTTTGTTATTGAACACAGTTTTTCAGTTTAAAAGTTATTAAAGATAGTCGATCAAAAATTGTTGTCATTAGTTATATGTTTTTAATATTATCATTTTAATTGTCCCTCCGTTTATTATCTTGTATTCCACATGTAATATACGCGTGTGAGTCGTGTACTTTTGGATTTTCTAAATTGTTTTTATATAATTATATTTGCAAGAGAGATTTTTTATATATACATAAAAATTAAAAAGAACAAAAACATTAAAAATGAAATCCTGGCAGAGAACTCAGCACTAATCTCATGACTTTTAAAAATATTTTTTGGCGGCAATATTTTTAACTTGCTGTATCTCTTGTTGTATGCATATCTCAAATAAAAATTTTAATATTTATAGTAAAAAGAAAAATACAAAGGCATCATGCTGGAAAACTTGTTAGTATAATTCATATTATTAAAATTGGCATAATAAAAATAGATATAATGTAAGTAGGCATTAATAATTTTAGGATTAAGGGACAATTTTACAGACTTCTTAGACGATGAAATACAAAATTCTCAACCGATTTCCTTACCGTCTTCAAGTAACACCAACTCAGAACCGTACAAATTGGTAAACATTGAAAAAAATTTTAAAACAATTAGGCCACAAAAGTTTACTGGAGAATGCGGAGGTTTAAGAAGCATTGAAGAAATTGGTTAGTTATTTGTACGGTAATGTACAAAATTAATAGGAATAGATTTTTATTTACCAGACGTTATAAGACTAAATAAATTTTAGCCATTTTACTGTAACAAAAAACTTTTTCATCATTATCAACATCACCGCCTACGAAAATTCACCACTAAACTAAGACCTTCGGACCGACAAGGAAATTCAGTTACAGTAACTTATAATTTATAAAAAGTTCTTCCACCCAAAGCAAGAATTATCTAAGATGTTCTTTATTTATGACACATTTATATAAAAGTAATATATTTATTATATTTCAGACCCAAAATACAGAAATGTTTTCAATTATCAATACTTCAATCTCGTACAAACAAAAGTTATTGAAGACGCGCTTTATTCTGGTAATTTTTTTTCTACACTTTTAAAATAAACCATAAAGAATAATAAATAATAAAAACTAAATTTAGTTACCCTTTTTTAACTATTTAAAAAAACCATTAATTGTATTAATGATTAAGTTTTTTGAAAGTAAACGTTAATGTTATAGGCATCCATTTCGCGAGAATTTGATAGGCATACAGTCAATCATATAGGAACGAAAAATATTGGTCAAATCATTTACATTTGTTAAGTATACGATTAGCCGCATTAAAAGACATATATTTACTTGGATGACTTTGGTTTAAAGTATAAGTACAAAGTTTTGAGTTCGTAACTTCTTTAACTTACACTCCATAGTTGTAAAGAATTGTGTGAACAGACATTGTATATTTAACAGATAAGTCTATGGTCGTGTGCGCTCCTACCGGTTCCGGTAAAACCGTTGTTTTCGAAATGGCCATAGTACAATTACTAATGGCGATGGACGATAGAAACGGTGTTGAGGATTTTAAAATCATTTACAGTACGTAAAATTTACGAATATGTGATTATACCATATTAAAATCGTGTCAGATACTTATTTATGATTATCGAATTGTCAGTCAAAATACCCCGAAGTGTGTACGATGATTCAGAATAACATATTGTCTTTTGCCAATGGCCCTCACCTTTCCGCTTCATAAAGAGTATACGCAGCAGATAAGAAAACGTTTTCGGTATGGTGGTAGCGCCACGCAGCAGCTTCTCACAGAAGATCGGCGTTAAGTGGAAGTATAATACTTTCGCGTTTCGTCTGGTGAGTGAGGTAGCCGGAGCCCAATTTTTCTAAAGGTTGTCAACGCATCTGCAACCCTCGGGTGTGGTAGATATCCATGGGTAGCGGTATTCACTTAACATCAGATGAACGGCCTGCTCGCTTGTCAATTTTTCACATAAAAAAAAAGAAAAAGCAAACAATATAGTATCGCTTACTTTACTACCAGTAGTTATTATAACTCCCGATGTAATAAAATGGTTTTAAAAATTTGACGTGTATCGGAGTGGGCACCATTGTGTCTGTGATATCGTAGCATACTACCCAAACGAATGAACTTCGAAAGCTGATATATACAAAACGGTTCTTTATAACTTATCAGGATCTGTCAAGTGTTTAAAGATCATCATCAGTACATTTCCTAAATGAAAAAATGGTCTTGTCTTCTGTGGTAGGGCCACGCAACAGTGTTCGCTGTTGCACGATAGGGCAGGTCCGCCTGGGTACAACGAAGTGCTACGACCTCACAGAAGATCGGCGTAAAGTAGATGTGTAACACTTCTGCGTTTCGTCTGGTGAGTGAGGTAGCCGGGGCCCACTTTGTTGAAAGGTGGTAACGCATCTGCAACCCTACGGGTATTGCAATTGTCTTTATTTTATTGTAAATGTCCATTGGCGGTGGTTATCACTTTACAACAGGCGAATCGCTGGCTTGTTTGAAACTTTGTCACTTAAAAAAAAATAGCGTCAATATATTTTATTTATTTTTATATTTATATTTGTATTATTGTTAATATTTTACGGGGTAAGGTTTAGTTACTTCTACTGGACTATTTCCAGTGGCACCTATAAAAGCGTTGTGCACCGAAAGACTGACGGAATGGTATCCAAAATTTACGAAACTAAATCTGCTTTGCATCGAAGTGACCGGGGACACTGATGTCGATTTCTCTCAATTGAAACCTTACAGGTATTTATTATTTATTTGGAAAGTTAATGGAAAAAAATTGTGTAATATACTTATAGGCTTTTTTTGCATGGACGGAACAAACTGTTGATTCAAATATCCATTGTTTTATGTGAATATTGTTTTATTGAACAGGCCAGTGCGTGTCCGCATTCCCACTCGACGCCTGTCGGTAAAGCTTCTTACGAATAATTGAAATAACTTAATATTGTTTGATGACATAAAATATAAGTTATAAAAATAAAACACTTTATACAATAATAAATTTGCGATCTTAATGAAATAAAAAAACTAATTGATCTATTTATAAATGTGCTCATTCAATAATAATAATAAATTTTAATAACTAATACAAAAAAGAAAGTACTTATTGAAATGAAATTTATAAAATTAGTAGAAATGAGGTTACAATAAGGTCACTCTGTGTTACACGGTATATAAGTATGAATGTTTGAAAGGTAGATAAAATAAATACATAATTAAATCGGTTTCGTTTGCCGCTCGTTTTTCGCTCGTCCGGGCGCTTGCATCGCATATACCAGTGCTAGCACCAATGAAATTGTTAACTTTAAATGCTGATTTATCACGTACTCAGCGTTGAAGGAGCACATCGTGAGGAAATCTGCATATTTTCGCAATAATAATAATAAGAAAATATTTCGAAGATACGAGTACATCCTTACTAATATTATAAAGGCGAAAGTTTGTGTGTATGGATGGATGTTCGTTACTCTTTCACGCAAATAAGTACTGAATGGATTTTAATGAAACTTTACAATAATATAGCTTACATCAGAATAAGACATAGGCTATAATTTATATACATACGTATACGCCCTTAATACCCTATGTAAAGAGGCCTTTGTTCAGCAGTGGGCCATAATTATATAGGGTGATAATTTATAAACCGCGGTGGGATCTCGTGGTCGAATATGTGGTGGACAATGTTACTGTTACTTTATTTACACATAGGCTTTACTTTTGCCGCTCGGCCGTTAGGATCATAATCACCACGCCGGAGAAATGGGACATGCTGACGCGCCGCTGGCGTGACAACAGAGCCATGGTAGAGTTGATCAAGCTGTTCCTCATCGACGAGGTGCACATCCTTAACGAGCCCACCCGGGGGCCAGTGCTGGAGGCGGTTGTCAGCCGAATGAAGGCCGTCCAAGTACGCATTACATTCTCTCTCTCTATCTATCTCTTTATCTCTCTCTAACTACTTTCTAGTGAGAGAGAGATAAAGAGCGTTCTAATCTTTTGCGTTAGGTTTTTATTTAACTACCCGCATTTAAAGAGCTTTTATGCTCTTACAAGGAATGTCTCATGTCCTCAATCTTTAATATGCTTATTGCATCCGATGACGATGATTTTTATTTTAAATGCGTAAATAGCTGCTTCAACAAGAGATTTTTTTAATCTGTTTCAAATATATTAAAATATATCGAATAAGACAGCGATTTTACATTTGATGTGATCCAGAGAACGAAAATTTTCTTTTATCTCGTTATGGAGTAGTAAATATTGAAATAAAAGAATGTACTTTATTGAGCGCCAAGAAAAGGTGAACAAAAACAAGAATAGAACTGATTTCAAATTAAAAAATGCAATTTCATTCTTATCAAACCAGTTTTTTTAGTAACGCTTTATTTTGATAACAGATATAATTTTTAGCATAGATATTTATACATTAGATATAGTCAGAGGAATAGCGTCTACCGAGACGTTCCTCGGCGAAGATCGGTGCATAGCAACAGTATCTTAGCATTTCGTCCCATGAAGGTGTTCCACTTTTATGGTTGGCGACGTTGCCATCACATCATAGGTATCCAATATACATTGGCAGCGGTAATCACTAAACATAAGACGAACCTCTCGCTATCATAAACTAAATATTTCACTCAGTGTTGGTCCTAAAGCAGCTGGAAGGGATGAAAGTCATGCGACAAAGTGTTGATTTGAGTATGAATTTGGTTGAAGACTGGAAATGTTTGGATGGATTACGCGAAGAATGATATATTATGCATATGAAAGAGGTATTTAGATTACGAATATTAGAAGTAATTGAAAGGGAATAACGTTTTGGTCTTGAGATAGCAGGCTTCGGTTTTCCATTTGACGGACTCTTACGTCTCCTCAATACTTATCAGGTTTGAAACAATATTAGGTCGGTCAAGAGAGTACTAGTCATCCTTTACAACTCAGATACGATTCAAAGAAGAAAGAGTTTTCATGATTATGAAAGTTACGATCAATGTATCATCTAGGTATTAAAGACGGTTTCAATGAAGCATCACTTTCTACTTAACTACATATAACAGTGAACAATTTACCAGACATCGATGCAGTCCGCCCATCGCATTGAGCAACTACAGAAGTTGAGCAGAACGAATGGGAATTCTAAGGAAATTGTCACGCCCGCGCCTAAAATTAGATTTGTGGCAGTGTCGGCCACTATTAGTAATCCCGAAGATGTCGCCGAATGGCTCGGCACTAGCGACAAGCCTGCTGTATATTACAAGTTAGTTTAGACCATGCCTTAGTCTATTGCTATTCTTGCTTATTGATAACATAAAGTACGAGAATATATGTAATATTAGTATAATTATTTTGAATATCGAAATCAGTTAGTCATCACAAGTTGATGGATCATCGTCCATAGCTGAGAAATCCATAATAGTGTGGTCAAGACCTAGAATTTCTGTTTGTTCAGAATGTTTGCGTATTCTAGGTATATAAAATTTCTCCCTTTTTATCCATAACATCTTTAGTAGTATATGCTAGGAATTTTTATGAATTTGGGAGAATATCTAGTATACAGTAGTAACTTTTTTAATTCTTTTTTATTTATAATTGCTGTTACAACGTCCTTCGAGAAATACGATAAAATAGTAAATAAGCAGTAAGTAATTAGCAGATAATACCATATAATTGTTAGACGATATTGTCACTTTTAGTCTTATGAGCTATTACAAAGGCATTATCTCCTATTTTGTCGATACTGATGTTAATCGTTTCTGAGATTTGAGGACCGTGCTAGAACACGTTTCTACCACGTA
The DNA here is from genome assembly GCA_933534255.1 of Iphiclides podalirius. NCBI lineage: Eukaryota > Metazoa > Arthropoda > Insecta > Lepidoptera > Papilionidae > Iphiclides > Iphiclides podalirius. The sequence goes on from OW152830.1 coordinate 5,766,230, forward strand.
TTACGAATAAGACGCGTTGTAATCTATCAACACGTGTACAGTGTTTTCGGGAACCAGTGCAATCTGGTAGAGAGTATCTAGTAGTATTCCAGAGGAAGATTGAACTACACAGTTTTCATACCTCAAGGTTCGGTGACGAATGTCGCCCGGTGAAGTTGAAACGGGTGGTAGAAGGTTACCCCTGTCCAGAGGGAACCAGTATATTCAAATTCGACATAATTCTCAACTACAAACTCTGGCCCATAATTCAGAAGTACCACAGCGGGAAGCCCACACTGGTAACTTTATTCGTATTTAAACATGATTCTGCTTCATTTGAAAAGTCTATGCGTTAAAAAAACATCATGATTAGATTTATTGTTATTTACTTTTAAACTTTCTGATTTTACAAATTGTACAAAATTGAGTCGCAAGTTACTGCACGTACTTGCCTCAATTTTACTCATAAGTTTTATCTCTTTAGTCTATATTCTTCGATTTTCTTTTTTTTTTACTAGATTAATTGCACTTACTTGTAGCTTAACTTTATTTTTATTTTTTAATTTATTCTAACTATACGAAATCATACCATGAACAAATCATACCTTAAGATATTCTGCAATACACGTAAGAGCGTACTGCTAACAGCGGAGACTTTGTCCCGTGAGATCACAATCAACTTTAGCCCAGAACAGAGGGCGAAGCTCGTGGCTGTGGCTTCGGTTATCAAGAACAAAAAAGTCCAGGTAAGTAATCGCTGTGCGGATATATTACAATTTTATCGTTAAACGATGCTACTTTGCTGTGGTTAGACCGGCTCATCAGGGATAAACATAACCGCCCCAGCGGACCGACGTAAACAGAAGTACTTGTACTTGTTACTTGTTAACCAAAAGCCAGGCTAGCGTTATACTATACTAGTGACCCGCCCCGGCTTAACACGAGTGCAATGTATTATACATACTTCCTCTTGAATCTCTCTATCTAGTAAAAAATAAGCATCAAGATCCGTTGTGTAGTTTTAAAAATCTAAGCATACATAGGGACAGACAGCGGGACGGCTTTGTTTTATACTATGTATTGTTTGCCAACTCAGTGACTCTGTGATCGTGAGCAGTAAACCTCACAAATGTTTTGTCACAATCAGAAGAATAAACTCGAGATGGACAAACAAGCAAACATTAATTAATTATAAAGACATTTAGGTCTGGTGGTTGTAATACCGGAGCTTAACCTTAAAGGTTGGAGACGCATGCAACCATACATGTGCGTATTCATGGCCGTAGGTGAAGAATTGATACTGAACCTAGTATGTATTTAACTAATTAGTTATTGAAATTTATAATCATTTTTAACTTTTACTGCCAGTATAGACGTAAAAGGAATTTTAAATGTGACTTTGAAAATATTGTAAATAAATTGTATGATATAGACTAAACAAAAGATATAGGGCTACAAATATGTTGCCGCTGCGGGAATCGAACCCCCGTCGCCTTAACCCCTAAGCTAAACTGAGGCTGATTGCCACACCGACGAAAATCAGAACGTATTTTATCTACACTGTTTTTTCGCATTTTACGCAATACTTTGCGTACCTATTGTTATGTCCTTTACAGTACACAAACAATTTTAAATTTCGTTTTACAATAACAATGTGACATAGAGATTTCGCCGTTGCTATTTGATACTTAATTTTTTAAAGCTTTTCGTCCATTTATTCTGTAAGCTTTAATGCTTCATCTCAAGTGCGGATATCAGTACTATACTGTATATATATAATATAGTACCTGGAGGACAGAGCTTTGTAAATCGTGTATTTTGGAAATTACATTTAGATACAAATTACTGAGTAATAAAATATTCATAATATTTTTCGACCCTACCGACGTAATAATAAAAAAATATGAACTGGTGTTTTTAACAAAAGAAAGAACTTAAAAAAAAGGGAAAAAATAACAAATCAACTAAAAATAAAAAATAAAAAAAGCAATGATCTGGAATCGAAAAAAAAGTAAAGAAATAAGTATGTTAATGATCGTGATACGAACCGCGGGCGTCTGTTTTGGGTCGCCCAATTACCGACCGAGCTAGCTTTTCATTCCCTGAAAACAGGGATAAAAGGACATTTTCTAAAAATGAAGCTAGATCGATTTTTCGCCCCCGAATCTACGCACATACAAAATTTCATGAAAATCGCTGCAGCCGTTTCCGAGATTCCGATTATATATATATATATATATATATATATATATATATATATATATATATATATATATATATATATACAAGAATTGCTCGTTTAAAGGATAAGAAAGACACAGTACAGTAATTTAAATTATCAGAATCAAAATCAAAATTTTAGTAAAAAATATTGGGTAGTTAGCGACCCTTACAGGTGACGCCTTTGCCGATAATGAGAAATAAAATTTGTTTTTCACGGTGTCAGTTGCAATTGTACTATGCGCTTCTTTTATATGATATTTCGGGATGGGGAATGAATTATCTTTTTGGAGATACTGCATTTGAAGTGGATTGTCTCGCCCCTTAGTCCCTCGTGACATGTGGGGTTGGTTGCCATCACGCCGGTTTGCTTTTCGAGGAGAGAACCAATATAGAGCAGGCTTTCCGGAAAGGCGATCTTCCGATACTAATAACTACGACCACTCTAGGTAAGTACTGTGTCAAACTTAAAAAGTAACCGCTATACGTATTGTCAGAATGTTTTTTCTTTAATTCCCTGAACAACGGTCTTATATACAGGTCTTGTTGTGTTTCGACGTGGGCTACACGCACAAAGCTGACAATTTAGCTTCGATAAAACAAAAATGTCAATAGACGCATTTTAATCCACGTTAATTATTAAAAATTCACAAATAACATTTTTCTCCGAAAATATGAACAAAACCAATATGTAGTACATTATATAATGTAGGATTTAAGAAAATGTAGACTATGGTGATGCATCCCTATATCGCGGCGCTATCTGAATTTACCTTAAACAATAAAGCTACTCCCTGCTATTGAAGTTCTGCTGAGTTGCAAGAACTATATGTAAGATAGTGCTCTACAATCTTCGAATTTGTCGTCAGATTAACTTTACATATCATATACGATCGGAAGAAGAGTCCAGAATACTTACTTTATTCATTTTGCATTTTGTTGCATTTTGAGTCATTACCTCTCTTTTAAAACTACTGAACGGATTTGAAAAATGTGCACTTATATAAAACTACATCATGCCTACATAAAATTATAGACAAGCTATAATTTAATAAAGTTCCTAAATACTCTGTCTCTAGAAAAATTAAAAGTGGATGTAATGAGACCATTAACTATGCATCCATTGACTATGTCAGAGTATTATAGTAATAAAGTATTATTTTTGCTGAATGGGAGTTATAAATATTTTATTTAATATTCTCGAAATTGCTATACGAAAAACTAAATGTAATCTACCTTGTGTGAATCCCAGCAAAGCAAACCGGTATATAATTGGGGATATTGTATGCTTAATTTAAGTCGTTATTAGTTTGTGTAGAGTCGTGTTAACAATAAATCTTGCAAACGAGATGTTGACTCATACAATATTCCTTTATCTCGCATCGTGCTAAATCTGTATCGAAGCTTTTTGTCCGAAAAATTTATGTCTGCATGAATTTAACAGATATGTCTAATTTCACACATATGTGGTAGACAGGAATAACGCTACCTTTCGTTCATTGCATTTATTATCTCAATTATGACAGGCGTTAATTATATCGTCGTTAACTGAAAATATGTAGAAATAGGACAGCTTTTATAAATGAAAACTGCGCATTAAAGGAATACATTCTCCTGATAATGAGTATCCTTAACTAGCAAAGCTTACTAGATCCTTCCTTACTAATATTATGAAGGCGAAAATTTGTATGTATGGATGGATGTTTGTTACTCTTTCACACAAAAACTACTGAATAGATTTTAATGAAACTTTACAGTAATATAGCTTATACATCAGAATAACAAATAGACTATAATATCTAAAGATATTGTGTGAATTGTACAAAATATAGGTAATGGAGAAGTATCAACTAAGTAGTGTATAAGAAAAACCCCATTGCTCATTCCCTTTGGCCGCGCGGGTGAAGCCGCGGATAACAGCTAGTTTTAATTATAAATCTAAATAGTGGTACGAACTGCTCGGACATTTGTAGTGATATATTGTTTCTCAAACGAAAATACATATTTAGTAACGATTTCAAATAAAGTTGGCGACAGCTTCAACTTTCAGATATAAATCTACAAACTATGATATCTGCTAGTTTGTTTGCTTATAAAAGGACATTCATTCGTTGTCCTTTTATAAGCATAGCGTCGTTGTTTTAATTGGCAATGCTTTTTAAGGTTTATAGCAACATAATTATATACAATCGTTGTGACGAATTTTTATCTGAACATAATCTATTACATTGGCGATGAATTCTTACATGTGTAGGAGTTAACATAGGTGTTAGAATGTCAGAAAAAAATCGTAATATGAATTACTATGATACTGTAGATGTAATACTATCGATAAAACGATTTAGATTAATATAATTTCATATACTCTATTAAACAGTACAGGAAATGATTCGAGTTGAAGTACCAATAATATAATATACTAGTAAAACTAAATGTCTTAATTTGAGGTGTGATTCAATATCTTCAGATATTATAGTCTATGTGTGATTCTCGCACGTGACAATTATTTGTGTGACCAACAGTATTTGTTTCGGATCCGGGAGATTTTCCATGTGAATTTTATGTATGTAAGACGTCTTTACAACACAGGATAATCTTACACTACATTAAGGGCAAATTCTTTAAAATATCAATTTTAAAGATCATCGCGCGTCATTTGTTTCCAGCAATGGGCGTCAATTTGCCGGCCCATCTTGTTATAATTAAGAATACTCAGCAATACGTGAACGGGGCATATCAGGTTAGTTAATGAACCATCTGACTTACTTTGCGACTAACGGTCAATTTCAATACTCTATCTATCTATAGATTTGGTTACTAGTTTGTAGATGGGTATTTGATATTAGTTCTATTATACTTACATCAAAGTTCTATCCCCAGTAACCAAATCTACAAATAGATAGAATATCCGGCCGTAGCTGATTGGTAAACGATAATGTGGTATTGAACTTTGCATTTTTATGTTAATTAAAAATTCCTAGATTTAATTAACAGAAGAGTTCTACAATTAATCATACTGTATATGTATGGAATGTATACGGAACAAACTAAAAAAACACACATATTGATAAATGTCCATGAAGATGTAACATTGTTTGTTATTACAGTGGTGTCGTTAAGGCAATCTTTGTTCAATGGTGGACGTCTTCCGGCTGTTGATGATGATGATGGTGGCAATGGTCTTGTGAGGACACGGTTGGCATAATTAATAAGGCAACCTTTGGCGCCGCGGGTCTTAGGTTCCAGTTTTGAAAAATATCCGTATAGGTCCAAAATTATCCCGGTATCCGATGTGTGTTCTTGAACTATGTAATTAATCTTAAACGCGATAATCTTATAGTTGTAGTACTCAGGAACTAAATAAAACCGAAGAAACGCTACAAAATACAAGTCAAAAACGATAGTATAAGAGAGTTCTTATCGGAATTTTCAACTGTGGTAGGGTCACGCAACAGTTCGCTGTCGCATAAAAGGGCAGGTCCGTCTGGTTAAGTACCACGACCTCACAGAAGACCGGCGTGTAGTGGAAGTGTTATAGTCCTGCGTTTCATCTGGTGAGTGAGGTGGCCGGGGCGCACTTTATTAAAAGGTTAAGGGTTAAGGGTTATCGCTTAACATCAGGTGAACCGCCAGCTAGTTTGCCGTCTCCTCACATTAAAAAAAAACCGGCTCCTAGTGATTTATTCGTCATTTGTGTGTTCTGATGAAGGAGTACAGTATAAGCACAGTGCTGCAAATGGTGGGTAGAGCAGGGCGTCCCCAGTTCGACACCGAAGCGACCGCCGTCATCATGACCCGCCTCGCCGATAAGGTGAGCACATCTTCGTTCTAAGATACCACAACACTTTCTCTAATTGGTAATGCATTTCGACGTGACTTAGACGGAATGTAACTTTATTTACAATCTCGCGAGATTTACATGATAACAAGTTTTATTATCCCTGGTCGTACTTTTAAAGGTTTGAATTAGGTTAAAAAACAACCGGTAACACTAATAGTGTAGCTTTTTGTACATTAATTTTTGAAGGCATAAAATTAAGGTATAACTTTCTCATAGTTGGCTTAGCTTAATAGATATATTATAATTTTGTACATTAAACAGATAAAACTATCTGCTGGGTAAAATGAAACCATGAGCAAAAATTTATTATAAATGTATTTATTGATTTTTATAAATTTACATGTACAGAAATTACGCTATTATTGTGTACAAAATCACAATCCGAGATTTAATCTTCAATCGACTTAGCTGAGACACATCTCAGAGTTAATGGCAAATTAAGTGTCTTACACTTGAATCACAGAGACGGTAACTATAATTAATCGAAATTTTACATTAACACAATTAGCTTGTTTTGTTTGTCAAGGGCATGTTCCTTATTCGAATAAACTACACCAATACCCCAAGCTCAAAATTAAAAAAGAACAATAAATAATTGAAAGTGGTTTTAGTAATTTGAATTGTTACGTCCAGACTAAGTTCTAAAATTCGCTCACGAATGAACTATCGCTTCAATTGTCTAAAATGCATCGCTTATATACACTGTGTCGGAGCAGTCTTGGTTTATTTCCCCTGGCCGAAGGGATTGGCGTTGTTCTCGAAGCTGATCTTCGGCACGAAGCCGCTCTCGCCCTCCACAGTGTACTCTACGTTCATGAGCCTCCCGTCCGGGAGAAGAACTCGGTACCCTCCGACCACCTTCCCCTGCGCGTCCCCTGATTCGTTCGCTCCAAAGTACAGGGTCTTCTCGGGGTCCTCTACGTCGTATTTGTATTCATACTGTAACGAATATTGAATCGGTTAAGGAAGTTTAAATTTTTGTAGTGCCAAACTCACCACTTAAGATTGCAGGATTTGTATTTTTTTGCCATCCCCACCCTTCTTAGATTAGAGCCCCAGCTTTTCTCTTGTAGTTGTTGACTATCCCCGCATTTGGCCAGATAGTGGAAGGGAAGGGACCAATTTGCCAGGTTCGCCTTTACGGCTACAATGTGGGAGACGTGAAGGGAAGAGTAAATAGGCTTCTAATTAGTGCGTCACCGCTTACACCATCACCACTTCCTATAGGTGCAATGGCAGTCAAGCACAGACAAACAAAGTCAGGACCGCGACATAAAGTCAGGTGTTATTTTAAATTTATTCAACACAAAAAAGTCGATTTTAAAAAAGGAGGACGTTTTCAATTCGATTGTACCTTTTTGTTTTTTTTTTCGTCGCAAGTCCGATATTTGTGATCTGATTATAAAAACTTTTGCATTGGATTTGGTTTAGCTCTCGTACCGGTCCCATATCAATTTCATTGACATTAAACCGTAGACTACGAGATTAGATATTTGAAGTTTGTTTTGTTTTTTGTTATAAATAAATTTAATTATCTTTCAATAGTTCGACTAAGAACTAAAAAATATTTTAAATCAATTGTTTTTATAATGGCAATAATCTTAAAGTATAAATTGTTTTTTAATTTTGATTAATCTTTTAGAAAACATTTGTATAATAATAATTGATGGTTCTCTTGAAGAAACAGATACTTCTTCATGATTCATTCCCGATGAACGAAGGAAAAACATAAAAATATATTAACGCATATAACGTGTTACCATGATTATGATTATTAAACTCATTCATTTTGCCATTTGAAATATCTTATAGTCATAAAAGTTATTTCAAATATTCTTATCTGCATACTTATCGTTAACATATAATGAAAAGTATGTATAGTGATAAATACAGGAATTAATGGATTACATTACATGTTGAGAACCTTGAGAGTCGAAAAAAGTCATTCTTCAAAGTTTTTGAAGAAGATTCGTGGGAACAATAAGTTGCTCATAATTTACAAACGACCATTATTGTTGTCTTGGCCAATTTAATCAACATAGTTACACGAAATTAGGAATTTTTATAAATAGCAATCCATTATAACGATTTATGACACAGGAAATAAATTAAAAGCAATGCAATTGTTACTTATGTTTTTGAATTTGCGTATTTTTGAGGTGTTAGTAAAATTGATGACAGATATACCGAATATATTTCATGAATAAATCCCCGTACCATGCCCGTATTATGGTATCTGTATAAATAAAATCCGTCGCCGAAAAGTACTGGATAGATTTAAGTTCTTTATTAATATTTTTATTTCTGAGACACTTGGCCTCACCTAAAATATTGTGATATATTTCTTTATTTCATTCAAGATTTAAGAAACAACTATTTTTATAAGCACTACGTGTTTAGTGTACGTATTTTCATTCCGTGCACTTCTTACCGGTAATTCTATCCATAATTTTATGTTTTTCTGGTTCCGATATAAATGCTTTTTATTATTCAACACATAAATAATACTGTTAATGAAATAAGCAACTCAAAAGAAGTTGAGCTTATCAACTAGTTGCTTACAAAGTTTAAGATGCATAAAAAACATTGCAGAAATATAAAACATTTTTCTATTATTTTTTTTTCAAATCGGAAACCTTGACGGGCCTGCATAAATCAACTGACTAAAGTTGCGTTATAAACCTTATGAATGGTAGAGGAGCTCATACGAGACAAACAAAGAAACATAAATTTTTATACGTATAGAAAAGTCTTTACGAAATACTTTAAGGACGTGCAGGTAAACGGCGTTTCGTAATACACTCAAGCGTCACCGTACGTGTGACAAAGGAGCTTTCGTATCTGATCGCAGAATTGCGGCCGCGGCTAATTAAATTCGGCACAATATGCATTCCTAAACGGACTTGAACAAATATACCGCTGGATTGTGCTGGTGCCTCGTGCACAATTATCCGTCGGTTATTGTGCTGTATTACCAATGTAATCGCGATAGAGCCGAGATAAGGACGGTTTGCTCACAAAGACCGCTGAACGCAATTGCGTCCAATTAGCCAGTTCGCGAACGTTCACATGGCAAACATAATGCTCAGTTAACGAGATGCCACCGATAGCGGATTGGAGACGTGTTAACTTAACGCCTAAGAACTATGAAAAACTTCAGCAATTATCTCCTTATTGACCTTACAATGTAACTCGTAGTAACAAGATTTAATTCAGCCGAAGTTCGTATGCCGTTGCATTTAAGTTTAAAAACACGTTCTGATAATGTGGCGTATATTTCGAGTTATATTTAACGTTCAACATATCGAGTTGTTCAGAGTTGTCCAGTAATTGATAAGGCAAAGAGATAATTAAACTAATCTTATTTGTAGGGATTACAGTAAATTAAAACTACCCAAAAGTAATGTCATACAACAATAAATAGTTTCTATAATAATAGTTCTTTAGGTTCTAATCTTATTCTTTCGCTAATACTTTAACCAGGGCCTCAGTCGAAATCTTAGTCATTGTGTCTTCACAACTTAAATCTGATTTAACATAAGTTTAATTATCATTCATTGCGTTTACATATGTTTACCTTCCCATCCACATTCGCTAGACCAATTATCCAAAGATGTCGATGATGAACACGCTAAGTAAATGAATGCCGTCGACCTTCCTCATCTTCGTGCTAGAACCTATTAAGAGTGCGGCCTGTGAATTCTTGCATTAATTTATTCAACTAAGTTTATTACGTGCTCAAATGTTTGCCACCACATTAACCATTTACACTTACAGCATTTTATTTATAATGGCGTAGAGGAGACATTAGGTACCTTAGCGTAACTAAAGAAAATTATGGTAGACAATGAAATCTTTTAATAGCTATTCGTATTTTACACGAAAATAATGACAACACAGATATATGATCACAATTCCTGTCATACTTTGATAGGAATGAATCAAATGAAACAAGATTGCAGACATGCTTCAAAATAATACTACTTGTCTTGTCTTGATATGGATTTACTGAATTGCATCATTACATATAAACAGTATAACCAAAGCCTATTAACCAAGTAATGTAAGGTTTTTTGAAGAACCACTCGGGACTTAAAAGATTAAAGCTTGGCGTCTCGCCGTCTAATAATCAAAACTTTGTGACAAAAATTGTTATCTTTATATTATTTCCTTTTAATATTTAGGACCTAGCCATGGCTTTGTATAACTATTAATAATTCATTGCATTACATTATCTGCTATTTTAAAAAGTATTTACCGGTGAAAAAATACAGCAGCATGTTTCTATGCTGTTTTTGAGTAAAATCTTTTTTGTTATTTGAGGAAATCTATTTAAAGATACAGCAAACCTACTTTACACTGACTTGATACTTTTACACTTACTTCCTCACATAGAACATGACGTATCTGGCTGCCACGTACATTAGTTTGTCAATTAATTCTAGGGCGGGTGACCTACTCCCCATCTCAGTCGCGGCCTTTATTCCGCACCCGCCATCGCGCATTCGAAGGTTGCAGTCGGCGTACTGCTACTTATTAAAAGTTCAAATCGGACATTACACCTGATACTAAGTGATAGCCGCCGCCTATGAACATTTAAAACACCCAATGGGTTGCAGATGCGTTGCCAAAATTAAAAAAAGTGCGCCCGGTTACCCCATTTCCCAGACGATACACAAAAGTATAATACTTCCACTTCACGCCAGGCTTCTGTGAGACCGTAGTACTATTCGGATGGACCTGCCTATTCTTGCAAACAGGCAAAGCTGCTACGTGAACTTACCACAGTTAAGCTCGCTAAATTTGAGAGCAATATCGACTATCTTTGTTCTTCGTCGAATTTGTTCAATTCGCTCGCGGTACGACTTTTAGCTCTTAAACCAGGCCAGCGGACAGTTTGTAGTCTTCGCAGCGTAGGTCAAGCAAAAGAGACAGGTCAAAGATTATCGTTTTAAGGCTTCCCAGTAATAGTAAATTAAAAGTGTACTTACTGGTGTTGGGGGACCGGCATCTTCTTGGGGAGCTGGCGCCGCCGCCCCTTGCCTGACACTCACACAGACCACAGCGAGGGCACACACCAACCATTTTGTCGACGACATCTGTTGTGATTATGAAAATAATTCAATCAAACTATCCTTTGTAAATGTGAAATTATCAAACAATTGCGATCATGAACTTAAACTGTAGAGTTTCCCATTTACATGTTTGGCATATTTTACGTTACAAGTAATGAACTTTTATTTTTATTATCATATTAACAGGTCGCCTTGTTTATTAGGAAGAACTTAATATTTACATCAGTCATATTTTAAGATAAACGATAATGCTTTGAATTAATTTTTTTAAACATTATCAAAACAGATAACGAATTATTTTTATTCTTTTACTAGAAACATAATTATGACAATTTCCCGCGTTTTACAAATACATAAATGCATTGAAAAATTAACGAGGACCTATTAATACCACTACTTGGTTTGGATAAAAACAGCTGCTATAATAACCACTGTAACCGTTTTTACCTATTAGACTTTACTTGATGGAATTTGAAGCCAACACCTTTTCACGCGCAAACTAACATCTGTGTCATCGAATCGGAAAACATTTTAATGCGTAAAAAGTGTGCACTGAGCATTTAAAAATAAAAATGAAAAAAGAAAAATTAAGTCATAACTTAGTATGTAGCGTAATGTAAGGGACATTACGCATAAGTAGACATATAATCCAAAAATAATGAGTTTTATATCGCGCTTACCGACTACTTTGAAACTCTTTTTATTATAATACTATAATATACATAATACTATAATATAAATATAGCAAGTAGGTAATTCATACCGATTATGGGACACATTATATTATTTTTACGTTTTTGCTACAAGTAAAATTCTAAGAATAATATGTGTATCGTGCATGATTATTACTTATTTATTTTTATTTCCAAACAAAATGCTTCGATGCTTAATTAGATTGTTAATTGTTTTTACCACCGATAATACCAAGCAATGATAATATATTTTTTCTATAACAGTCCAGGTATGCTGGCTGTGTTATGTGATGTTGCGTTTATAACCATAAAATTTTTATCACAGGCAATTATTGCTTTTAATTATTTTAATTATGGTCATATAGTAATTTTCTTATAATGATCAATTAAATTTTCCTTGTCTTCTAATACATTATGTCATAGTGTCATGAATATTAATTCATTGTCAAGATTCCAAAAGATGTCAATGACAATATTTTGCAAAAAGATAGAAAGAAGATTCAAAGGCACCTTTGAACTGCCGGGACTTAAATATTATTACTTATAAAAAAGAAAAATATAGATATTATCGCTACTTGGAATTTAGATTCCAATCTAAACACGACAGCACCTTTTGTTTATTTAAGCCAAAACGTAACAGCACCTATAAATGACTGTATTAAAATTCGCCATAAATTAAATCACTGCACATCCCAACAAGGTTTACCACCTCTTTTTTACGTGAATAGTTTTCAAGCTAGCAAGCGGTTTTCAAGTTAGCTAATGGCTTGGTGATGCGTTGACAACCTTTAAAAAAGTGGGCCCCGATTACCTTACTCATCGGACGATACGCGAAAGTTCAATACTTCCACTTCACGCCGGTCTTCTGTGAGGCCGTGATAGGTACTTCCCCGGACGAGCCTGCCCATTCGTGCAACAGCTTAAGCTGTTTCGTGAACTTACCACGGAAATAAAGTAACAAGAGATGGTTGATGCAGTTGTAGAAATTAACGCAGAATTTACTTTTGTAAATACGACAAGTATGGCAATAACTCAGATAGGCCCGGCCTCGCGTGATCGATTCTTACGAGGAGTTGCTTTGTCTCAACACGCTCTTGCCAAACGTAAGATTGCGTATCGCTTCGACAGTTTTTCGACGAGTAATTAAATTATAGTAAGAAATTGTTACATGACGTGATGAAAATCGCGCTTAAAATGCGTACAACTCAATGTCTCGGAAAAGATTACAAAAAACTAACAATAAGCGAATTGCGAGCATTAATTCCCTAAATGAGCCCGTTATAATACTGAGATTTATTAAATCTCGAAGATCCATATGCTTTATAGTATTTGATAAATCCTGTCAATTAATTTTGGATAATGGTTAAAGTTCACTTATCTGTGACCTCACAATAATGCACTTCTTGGTGGCCTGTTTGGCTTTTTGGATGATGATTGCGCAATGATTCTTAAGGACTATGTGTATAACGCTTGTTAAGACTCAAATTCAGGGGAAAAGCAGTTGTTTCCCAGCGATTTCTGAAGCCAAATCACAGTTTTGATTACTTGATAAAATTTACATTTCGTAGGATAAAATACGAATATCTATTCGTCTTGTTTTCTCTATTGTTTCGGTATTTATTGTTAAATTCTTATTAGATAAATTCAACTGAACAAGCAATAATTTGAAATAGCCAATTACTGTAAACAAAATATTCCTATTTTCTAAAAAAATCTGGAGACCTTTTTGAAACACACACAATATGAATTATTAAAATTACTTGGACCGTCATACATCGCTCACCACTCATATGATTAAATAGATCAGAAATTCAGTTTAACGCATATCATTTTAAGACCGATAGACTAAGATAGACCAGATGTGTAAAGTGATCCTTATAACCGCAGAACGATGTTGCGTAGTGTTAGGAAATTGTTAACGTTATTATATGGATGTACTCAAGCATTGTGGTTAGGTAATACTTTAATATTAATTTGTCCAATATTTCTTATTTATTAAAGTAATAAGGCAAGAAAAATAACTTATTTTTGGAACATTAACTTTTTTGATTGTTGTTAGTCGGCAAGTTGACGATGATTAATATTTTAACGATAGACAAGTTTAAGATTTAACGAAATATATTAAGAATCTTTGCTTTTTAATGAAAAAATACAAAATACATATATAATTACGATTAAGTAGCGGTAGCAATTATGCTTATCAATTGACCACCGTAATTTAGGTGTAAAGTACAATAAGTCAACATCAATATTTTAACAATAGAATTCAATTTCAAATAAAATTAACAAATTAAAAAATAATATCATTGTCAATTATTACCGTAACCTTGGATGGTCTTCAAAATTTTAATTTTATATTTATATTTTTTTCACTGCACGCAATGTAAAGTGATACTTTCTTATACTTACGGGGAAAAATATGAATACCAGGTATCAACGGTGCATTAATTAAATTTCCCGTCATCATATTTATTGTATCCAAATATCATTTTCGGTTGATAACAAAGACGTATTAAGAAAAGCTTGATATAGCTTTCAATAAGTCATATTTGACGAAAAGACTACTTATTCTATTCACATTTCAAAACGTGGTGTATCGTTTATTGAATAATATAATGAATTATCTTAAAAGACAATAATAATAAGAGTTACCCTTGTGTTTTAAAGTTTAAATTCGCTTTTAATGTCTGAAGGCTTTCGTCTTGTTTCTTCTGTGGCTTAGGCTCAACTATGTAATTTATAAACACTTTAAAATAAATTTAAAGAAATTAAATAAGACTTAAATATCATACATAAACTAAATATTAAAAACTCAAGAAGAACTATTTTAGACCAAACCATTTTTAGGTTTGCGAACGTGTGATAATTAATTAATACTTTTCTGCTTAGACCTTTGTAAATCAAACGTAAAAACTCACCGTTCCAACGTACGATCACTAACGATACGACACAGAGCACGGTTGCAACTTGGTGAAGCTGACAGTGGTGGCTATGAGAGAGCTTGGAAGCGACTGGTGTCGCGCCCCGTTATCGTCTGCCACTTATATACGCACCCCACGACTCCCCTTGCGCTGCGAGGATGCCGCAATGTCGCCCTCTCGTGATGGATGTCCCACCACACACGCAGATCGAAGCTGATGGCTGCACACCAATAACCGTGTCTAAATATCAACTCGTTTCAATGCATACATTATGTTCGCGTAAACAAAGCCCGGCCATCCATTGCTCCGTAACAACAGAAGTTTTAGCACCGCTAGTACTGTGAAGCGCCAATCAGCTGAATAACTTCGCGTGGCGCACGTTTTCGTAACTGGTGGTAACGTTGTATATTTTTTTTGTAAAATCATTTCGTTGGTAATTATTTTGTAATGTCTTTTACGTGAAGCTTCTCGGTTATAAAACAATTAAAGCGTAGTGAGTGGCGACCGTGAATCTTCAATTATACGCTAAATGCTTTGTGCGTGGTCGGAAAAGCCTCGCTAGGAATCTATTAAAAAGCAAATTTTCGTAATGACCTATGTGCTATTTGCACCCTCGCATATTTACCTTGATATCATCATGTTCTAAGATCTAATATGCACGTTTAATTATAAACAACATTATCAATTCGTGGCATAATTTGACTCTGCTTAAAGTCAGATGCGCCAGTAGTCTAATGCCGATCCGTGCCATTTGCTAGAGCATCTAGATATTAAATTATACCCTGAGCAAGACTGTCAGTGGAGACCAACTTTGAGGAACCAAACAGTAAAGTAAAGTAAAGTATCAGCCTATAGATGTCCCAATGCTGGGCAAAGGCATCCTCTGTACAGACCATCAGGGTATTGGCGGACTTCACATATCTTCGAAATATTTTTTTATTATTATTTCGAAAATATGCAGTTTCCTCACGATGTTTTCCTTCATCGCTCAGCACGTGATAATTCAGCGCTTAAAATTGACAATTTCATTTGTGCTGGCACCGGGGATCGAACTCAGGTTGCTCGAGTATATTAAAGGCGAGCGCCCGGACACAGCTATCACGGCTCACTGAGCCTATCACAGCTTCACCAAAAAGTATTCAATTGTAAAATACTAAGGAAATCGTGGCTGTATGTACTTTTTACATTTAATAACCTACAAATTAAAGCCTATAATATAATCGACCAAGCTGAAACTGTCGCGGTTGTATCCATTATTTTAATGTGAGTAGAAAAGATATGTTCAGCATTATTTCCATTATTACTAACCATGGCACCGTTATCAAAAACAAACCAAATAGACCACAATTCGAGTTAAAATTGTAAATAAATATGTTATCCGTACATGATCTATGTAACCATGAGCTTTGTTGTAACACATTGCTCATTGTACTAAGTGGGACACAAGGAAGAACTTGTAGGTTATCCTTTGATCCATAAACGGGTGAAAGCGACACGCACTGTCATCTTCAGTTCATGATAAGGAAGTGGCTTACATTTCGGTCTCTTTATGATCTTTGATGTCAACCGACAGTTTACATCTATCTCTGAAAATAAATTGTTGTAAACTTTGTATAAACAATTAATGAATTAACAATACAACATTATTGATAGGACATTTTTACATGTAGTTCAGCCAAACATTTTTAATGTTTACTTTTTCTTCAACTTAAGTGTGATACATGTTTAAATTATCTGTGTGTTGTTTACTTCCGCCTCATAAAAGAAATTTTAAGTCGTAGCATTTAAAATAATCAAACATTCCTAAAACGTGATTTACTATTATTTTATCAACACTTTAAAAGCTTTTGATATAATTTCGTTGTAGGTTCTATGATGTTATTAAGTGATAATTGTTTTTATTAACAATTTTATTTTGTAATTTGTGATCAAATTTTATTAAACGCTCTTTTAAAAGGATAAGAACAGATATGTAGCTAATATCCAAGAATCTTTTAGAGTTCATTTTGTGGCAAACATGACAAGTGCCAAAAACGTGAGAAAAAACTTTTACATAAGAAACCGATATCGTTTTAATCCCATATCAAGCTTCAAAGTTTAATCCCATATCAAGCTATATTATAGTGCCCGAAGGCCCACAGTTCTATTTTTTGAAGGAAAAAGAACACTCAATAAATCTTTTGCTTTTTAAAAATAAATGTGCCCGTTTAGAGATTTGGGTCTGTATTTATAACATTACCTGCATCCCAAATTTCCATTTCGATTAGATTTCAAAGTTCACTTAAACTTAAGTGGTTTAAATTCATGTATTTGTAGTTATTTTATTAAATGAAAAAATTTCTTCTCGGATGAAAGCGAGGCTAGACAAAATCAACCAATCTAAGAATTTCTAAATTACATTTCTGTTGCAGACATAATTATCATTTTTCCAGTTCGATGCATCTAAATTAGTCGTATTTAATAAACATGTACGTTACAATGGGTACGCAAAGGCATAATAATCGCACAAACCTCGCGAGGCGCGGTTACTTTTATAATCAAAACTGTATAACGCCAAGGTACGGCCCTTTAGGTGGTTTTCTGTGGAAGGTGATTTGTAGCAAGTTTCAGATATAATAAAGAAGTAGCTACCAGTTTTTTGTTATAAAATTTCTCAAGTTTTTTTCAAAATTTGTGGTTTTTTTATTTACTGGAATTGGAATGAATAAATTGGCGAGGATGTCTTTTTGTAATGCCAATTATGATTTCTATAAAATGAATAATATAAAAACTCGTCATAGCTCTCACAATCAGTGTTCGGGCGGGGGCTCGCTTTTAATTCAATGTACTTTAGCAACCAGAGTTCAAATCCCGGTACCGGCACCAATTTTATTTTAATTGTTGTAATTTTAAGTGCTGCCTTATTACATGCTCGGGGGTGAAGGAAAAAACATATTTCGAAGATGTGTGCAGTGTGAAGGTCGCGTGGTGGACTATGCCTGATACTCTCTGTACAGAGGATTTTGCCCAGCAGTGGGACATATATATAGCCTTTTACTTAAACATAAGATTAATATAAATCAAAATCTGTTCGTAATCACCTGATGATTTGTAAATTTCACGACGTGTATATATAATATATACATGTCTTCTTATTGTTTTGTTTTTATCGATAGTATCCGTTTCGTAATATTTAAACTTCAGAATGTTTTATTACATGTCATTTTAGTAACGTATTTGTGTACATGCTATAAATCATTTATGGTACATGAGATATAGTAGGCTAATAATTAAGTATTATGTTCATAAAAACGATATCGGATGCTTTTTAATTACTGTTTTCTTGTACAATTATTTCGTTTTATTCGAAAGGGCAAGGTTAATGTGGCAATAATAATAATCTTTTTTTGTGTGGTGCATATTCTATGTAAAACTTAATACCACATGAACTTGCGTTTACCAATACGTTGCACGAAATAACGGTCTAAAATATAAGAGATTTTCAACGATCGTTATTTTATACCATTTCCGCGATTATTAACGATCTATTACAAATACCTACATCAAACATCATTTAAAGCCTAAATTTGTTTTACTGACCAAAGAAAAAAATATTATTAATAAATTCATTGATGATTTTTTTAAATTTACGAACCTAAGTAAGCCATATTTGAATTGTGTTACTGGCATTGTTTTATGTGGACAAATATATACAGTACGACTATGTATGTTCGTCATTCTTTTTTACCAACATTCGTGGCAATTTATTTAAGTATACAAACATTGTTTAAATTAAAGATGTACTATGTTTCGCAATACTTTCGCAGTCATTGTATTCCTAATTGAAACAGAAAATAGGACCGTAACACCTTTAAAACAACAAAAATATTTAAAGCACATTCCAAAACGCTTATCGATCGTTGCCTGTCCCACGGTTTTAGAAGTGGGTAAGGTCATAGTGGCATCGTTTGCGCCTCGTGTAGGTCTCGTGTCATTGCGACATGCAACGCTCGCGCGGGCTGCTGTCATGCAACGGAATAAATACGAATGTCCCCTGAGATACGCTATATACTTTACGTTATAAGATATCAGGCAAATATAAAAGCAAAAATAATATAAATATTTCAATATGTAATGATCTATTAACGTTAAGAAATAATAAAAAAAAATGCAGAGTGATATACTGTTAATATTTCCCATACTTAGACATTTCTAATGTACCGTCGATCGCGACCGGTTTCGAAGAGGCGTCTTGTCTGTCCAGCTTGACGCAAATACAACTATTAGTTTTTACCTGAAATCTATTTTCTTCTTGCTCTTCTAACTTTCTAATAAGAAACATATTTTCCTCTTCTAAGAGTTCTTTTTCACGTACCAGAGCTTTTCGCGTCAAATCGGCTTTCGCTATACGTTGCCATAGTCTTGTTAAACCACAAGTTGTTGATATTGCCTTTAAAACCAGCGAATCGTCTGATTGAAGTCTACGAAGATTAGTTTTAGATTGCACGGGAAAATGGGGTGACTTCAATCCAAAGGGTAAAACTTTTTCACGTTGAGTCTCATGTTTGCGACAAAGCGCAGCCAGACGTAGGATCTTTTCCGCTTTTTTATGAGCACTCTCTAACCATTCTATGGTACTGTCTGCGGCTTTAACTAATACAGCCATTTGTCTTGCATCTGCCGCACATCCATCGTTTAAAATCTTTTTTAACCGAAAACATGCTGTCCGATGTCTGTCTCGTCTATCCCGGAAAGCCGCCTGCTTCGTTCCAGATTCATACGCCGTCAGTTCGGACCGAAGTCTTTTAAGAAGCCCGTCGCTATCGGCGATTTTCTTCGCTTGCGATGCAATAATGTCCGACATTAGATTCTCCTTGCGGCGTAACTTACGCACTGCCTTTTGGTTGGCGGCAGTTTTGACGACGTAGTTCTTCAGTACTGCCTTATAATCGTCCCAGGTGGAATTGTAGGAGTTTTCTAAGAGGGAGCGCAGATTCTCGCGTTCGTTCCCATACCTGCTTCGGTCCTCGTCCTCCTTAACTAAATTCTCACCGCGCGTTGTCCAAGCTAAGGAGTCGGCGGTAGTGTGGCCGTGGTAAATAAGCAACTGCAAATGTGTTTCGGCTGCATCGTGATCCGTTCTTATTTGAGCTGCTTCGTTTTCACCCAGCTTGAGCAGTTCGGCGGTCCTACGGTCGTTCTCAATGGATATTTGCTCAATCCCTGACATAAAGTTAACAATCATAGTGTCTATGGTGTCGCAAAAACTTGACACTGTACGTTGAAACTGATCATCTGCCACATTAATTAGTTTCATTATATGATTAATGAGATGATTTTTTTTATCATACGTTCTGTCAAATCCATGCCACATGACCTCGATGTCTTGCCTAAAGACCGGTTCCTTAATCTTTAGCATCAATTCTCTCCATTTTTTATCGAGTTCCCCGCGTCTCCTAGCCTGAGCAACCATTTCGCGTTTGAGTTCATCCTTTTTTAACTGCTTCCTTGCTTCAGCTTGGGCGCGTAATTTTTCTAGTTTCTTCGCTTCCTTTTTCGCCCTCTTCTCTTCTTTAGTTAAAGCCATTTTTAATAATTTTATAGAAAAATCGCTGTAAATCGTTTAATTTTTATATAGTTTAAACGTGAAAACACTGTGACAATGACATAGAAATTTGACACAAATTGAATTATTTGAAAAATTTAAGTCACCGGACACAAAGTTTCTATGTAACCTGCTTTATGATATTACTTGTTGTAATTTTATTGTATTTGATATTCAAACGATTAGTTAGCTGTACACGTAGTGAAATAGGTACGTCTTTGAGCGAGTGTACCACCGTTACGACAGTACTTCAATTGTAATTGATGCTTAAATCAAATCAATGTCTCTAAGCGCGGCTGTATTTACCCTAAAATATGTTCGGTGCTTAGGGAAGGTACCAAGCCCTTGTCGGGGGTTGCGAGCCGCTGCAAAGCTACCTGCACAAGCGTTTAGCGGAGAATCTAAACAGCGAAGCAGCTCTATGTACCGTGAACGACGTTGCTCAATGCGTCCAGTGGTTGCGGTCAACATTTCTATTTGTGCGAGCTGCACGCGACCCCAAGAAGTATTTAGGTCTGCCGCAAACTGCCGCCCCACATCTGATATCGAAGAAAATCGAAGGTAAGTTTTGCTTTTATCGTTGCAAATTTACGTAGCTAGCATATTCTCTTATTTATTCTGATTGTAGATCATTAAGTGCGAATAAATCGTAATGGCCCCTTTTAATATACGGATCTTGGCGTAGATGTTCTATAAAAGGTATTACCTGCCATTTAATAACAGCGATGAGATGTTGCTTCAGTAATTACGAAAGATTCCTCACTTAATATCAACGAATGCACAATCCTACAAATCCGCTACTGGTTCCGGATCATGATGAATGCGAACTAAAAGAACGTGGCCACAAGAGGAATTATCACGCATACGATCTCATGCCCTTATCTTTAAGTTATAGACTGTTGGCGTCCTTGTTTTAATGCTTGCTTTAACTACATACTCTATTAACAAGCAGTATCGAAGATGCATACAATTTGAATTCGCACTTTTTAACCACCGTGTATTTAATGGACGTAATGATATCAACATTGTCCTCTTATTTCCAATTAATTTGCTTTTTCATATAAATATCTCAAATCTACAACCCCACCTATTTTAAAATTGAAATCATGATATTATATTAATGTAGGTTATTGTTATTTAAATCTTAAACGCATTTCACTTCAGTTTATTTAATGAATATTCCGTATGTGTAAATATTTGCTAATTTCTAAGGAAAATTAGTGTAAGATCATTAAAATATTGACCATAATAATAAATTATATCCATATATTGATCATACATTTTTGACGTCATTATGTACTGTTATTATAAATTTGCCTGCGTTTTAACATTTGCGGCAAGTACCACAGTAAGTAGGTCCCTATCGCATACCCTTTACCTATAAATTGTAAAATGTCAATGATGATTCTTTAACGAAGTTGAGCTCGAGTCGAATCTGTTACGTCATACTCGTGTTCCTACCCGTTCACGTTATACATTACAAATTAATATTCACACAAAAAGACCGAATCATATAACACATTTATGTTAACTAATCTTTAATATTTTTAGGCAACGGCATCCTATTATCAAGACTCCGCTGTCTGTCGTTCTGTCTTTTCGTACGTCCGTCAGTCCGTACGTCTGCCACCAGACTGTATCTCATGAACCGTGATAGTTAGATAGTTGTAATTTTCCAATTCCAATCAGCCTTTTGCAGTCCACTGCTGGCCTCCCCAAGGGCATGCCACAGAGCACGATCTTCCGCTTTCCACATCCAGCCACTACCAGCGACGTTTCTCAGGTCATCGGTACACCTGGCAGGGGTCGTCCGACACTACGTTTTCCGAGACGTGGTCTCCATTCGAGAACCCGCCTGCTCCAACGCTCATCGGTTCTGCGACAGATGTGGCCAGCCCACTGCCGGACTATATCGACCACTTTGGTCCTCTGCCGGATAATTTCGTTTCGGATTTTATCCCTTAGCCAAATACCGAGCATAGATCTTTCCATAGCTCGCTGAGCGACATGTAATCGGTGGGCCAGCCAGTTGTAATTTTCACAAATGATTTATTTCTGTTGTCACTATAACAACAAATACTATAGAATAAAAAAATATTTAATTGGGGCTCCCATAAAACAGACATTAATTTTTTCCGTTTTTATTCAATGGTACGGAACCGTGCGGGAGTCCGACTCACACTTGGCCGGTTTTATTTATTGTCATGATCACCATCAACAATCCAGTTTTGGGTACAGATTCGCAAGCTGGCTACATTGCGTTACCTTAGGTTTTACGCATCTAATTGTCACCAGCAGCATTCAAGTGCTCTTATTAGGAGTTTTTGTTTTGTATTGCTTTAAGACATATCATTGTTTAAGACTTTTTATCGTACTTAATTAGCAGATAGTATTATTAATGGCAGTGGTATTAAAAGTTAGTTGAAGTAAAATTATTTAATTAGGTATAAATTATAGCCTATGTCTTATATATATATATATATATATATTATTGTATAGTTTCATTAAAATCCATTCAGTAGTATTTGCGTGAAAGAGTAACAAAGATCCATCCATGCATACAAACTTTCGCCTTTATAATATTAGTAAGGATACTAAGATTCTGAAAAACTGGATTAACTAAAATTTGTAGAAAACGCACGAAAAGATTGTCGCCGCTGTGGGAATCGAACCCACGTCTTCGGCATTCGCGGCCTGACGCTTTAACCACTAAGCTAAACGGCTGATATCCACTTCGTCAGTACTCAACTTCAGAAGTTATTTATTCGCCAACGCCGCACCTTTAGAACATTAAACACTCTAATCTTTTCTGGATTCTTTTTCTACTCCATCCTATTCATCTCCTCACTTTCAATATCTTTGTACAACCCATCATAAAAATCTTTGCTCGACGCCACTACTAATCTCCTACGTTCTGGTTTCATGCACTCATGTTTCTTTGTCCAGTCTATTCTTTTGTAGAACGCACTGTCTTCCGAAATCAGGATAGCCAAGAGTCGCTTCGCGTTTAATAAAACCTTGCTCAAGACATTGTCAGTAGATTCACTGGATTGTTAAACATAAATGTGAATAAATGTATTTAAATATGTATGTGTATTTTGTATTTAATTACATTACATATTATGATATATTAAAATTGCATAGAAATGTATTATTTTTTTAAAATGACTGGTAGAGTACTTTGTGTTAGGTATTATATTTACAGATTTATCAAAATTTCAAAGATTTGTTTTATTTTTAATTTTATAATCCATGAACCTATCGAAATCTCTGGATCACCAGAAGTTGACTGGAAGATAATAATCATGGCATTAAGTCCGCTTTGTACACATTATTTTTATTAATTATTCATTTATTGAATTATATACAGAAAAAATAAATAAATGAGTAATTAATTAATATCTATATCGTACATTATAAAAAAACAAATGGTGTGGATCGTACAAACCGAATGTTATATTTCTACAGAGCTATGTGTCAAAGCAATGAACGGGTTAGCAAGTTCAGGTTTAATAACGATGGACGAGGCTAGTTGCATAGAGTCGACAGAGGCCGGTCGTCTGATGTCTATATATTATCTGGATCTAGAAACTATGAAGCACATAATGAAGGTAAGTGCAGAAAAGAATGTCATTTTAGAATTTTAATTCTAGTCATTAGAAATACTTGTTGTCATTATAATAAATGAGGGTTTGACTAATTGAAGGTACAGTACTACATTTACTTTTACTACGGGAGTGGCACGCAGGTGCTTCCCTTATTGCATGTTTGGCAACTTTCTTCTGTATTGGCCGTTGTCTGGTGAAATTCTACATCACCTGTCGTCCGAAGAGTGATTCAGATTTTTTTTTTCTCTTTATATGAGGTGGCAATCGAGCTGTTGGTTCACCAGAGAAGACTGTTTTGCGTGACCACAGTTATTTTAAAGGTTGACAATGCATCTGCAAAAAATGATTAACTCGCCCTTAACCACCAACAACAGTTGGTGGTTAAGGGCGAGTTAATCATTAAATAACAGATGCAGAAACAAAGATTTTCTGACCTCTTCAAACCACCTCACTTAAAATAAACTTAAGAAGATTTCGTTAATTAGTAAGAATTAATTTCAACACTGAAAAGAAATGAAATAGGGCCATTGTAGGCTGCTAGGAACTAAAAAATTCTAGTGATTAATGCGTACTATTGATGTCTTAACATATTGTTTATTCTCGATAAATCAAGCAATACATCAAATTCCCACGTATATGAACTTATCTGAGATATAAATATATGACTTTAAACGATAATGTTATTCGTTTCCTATTTCACAATGGTATCAGCCCGCAGTTAAAAACAAAAATATAAAAAAAAATAAATTAATAATTCAAAGTAAACCCATTAGTAGAAATTTGTCGCAGATATTTCCATAATTTAATTTCAAAATTGCACCTTCATTTTTAATCTTATAGTATTATTTGGTAACACGATCCCATTAATAAAAAAGCTTTTAGGATCCTTACATCGGAAGGTCTGGCATTGCGTATCTTATTCAAACACTCGTCTTTTTACTTTAACTCTTTTTGTTTTTTATTGTACTACCAAAATGTTAGCAAGTATTTTTAAACTGGCGAAGATCCTTTAGTGCATCATGGAGACTTATAGAATCTTACGTTAGAACTAAATATGTGTGAAGACGTAATGTTTTTAATCACAAATCTATTTAAGATTTTAACTATTATAGAAAATCGATTAGAAACATGCATTTTCTCGAGCCGTGATAGCTCAGTGGCCGGGCGCTCGCCTTTAATTCAATATACTCGAGCAACCTGAGTTCGATCCCCGGTGCCGGCACCAATGAAGTTTTTAACTTTAAGTGCTGACTTATCACGTGCTCCGCGGTTAAGGAAAACATCGTGAGGAAACCTGCATATTTTCGAAATAATAACAAAAAAAAAATATTTTTCGAAGATATGTGAAGTCCGCCAATCCGCAGTGGGGCCGCGTGGTGGATTATGCCCTGATACCCTCTGTACAGAGGAGGCCTTTGCCCAGCAGTGGGACATGTATAGGCTGTTAATTTACTTTACTTTTTACTTGTACCAGTGTTCAAATCCTAGTGCCAGCAGCAATGAAATTGTAGATTTTTAAGCGCTGACTTATCACGTGATCGGCGATGTAGGGAAAACATCGTGCGGCAACTGCGTATTTTCATAATAATAATGTGATATGTGGACTCCGCCAATCAATACACTCTGTACTGAGAGGTCTTTGCCCAGCTATGGGATATTTTATACTTTACTTTTTTATGTATATTTACGTAGTAGTTCTTAATGACTTGGTCATAACTCTGATATAGAAATGTACCGTCTAAGAGAATCATTAAAATCATTCGAAATTATTCAAAACTACTACAGTTACCCGTGCACAAAAGTAAACGTGCCCACAACCATATTTTAATGTTTCTCTATATTTCATGTCAAGTACATTGACCCATGTCAACGTTGGCGGCCGTATTTTTATCCTTGTATCGCGGACGAGCAAAAACGCAATGCAAACGCCGTTCCACTACAATCTGGGCAAATCTTTTCGCTTAGATAAAAGGCGATGAGACGTTAGAACAGTTATTATGGATAGTATGCGAGAGTCACGAGCTATCTGATATGCACCTCCGAGTCGACGAGCGGAGATGTTTGAACGCGCTCAATAGGAACAACTCGGCGGCGACTGTACGTTTCCCGATGAAGGGAAAGATTGCCACTAGACAGATGAAACTCAACTGGTGAGAAAATTCCGTATATACGTGAACGTCGTATCAATGTATTACATCAATTTATTTTACTATAATTTAGTTTAAATATGCCTTATACGGAAGCTCAGAGGCGGTCAGCGACCTATGGAGCGGGCTGTGCTCGGTAGTTCTCGGCGTGATAGAGTTCGTAACATAGATGTCCGCAGTAGAACAAAGGTAACCGACGTAGCTCAGAAGATAAGTAAGTTGAAGTGGCGATGACCCGGCCATATAGCTCGTAGAACCGTTAACCGTTGGGGAAATAAGGTTCTCGAGTGGAGCCTCGTACTGTGGGCTCTAACAGGCTGATACAATGATGAGCTAATGAGATGATGAGCTAGATGAAATAATTTTTCTTTTCAGTAGATAAGACCACATAAGAATGCCTGCGCAATGCCTTGTATAATCAAAAATATATTTTCTTTTAATATCCTGTTAATCTTTAAAACCCAACTATATAACTCATTAGTGCTATTATATACTCTTAAGATTACAATAAAGCGGTGATAGCTTAGATTGATAGAACCAAAATGTAATGTGTAACCATATTGCAATTTCATTGACGGCTGAGATGAAAACATCGTGTGGCAACCTGCTTGAATATGAAAAAACAATACTAAAAAATGAATATATTTAAAAGATGAGTCAATCAGTATTGGGGTCGTGAAGCGAATTTTGTCTAATGATTAATGTACCTAGAAGGCCTTTGTCCTGTTGTAAAATCAATATAATAAAATTTTAGACTATTTGTTACTAGACAAAATGACCACGATGCCAGATACCCAATGTCTACTGCCTTTTGTCCATAAAATGGTAAATAAATTGAAGATCTAAATTTAATTTACTGTGGAGAAAAAAAAAAAGGTTTAAATGGAAATATAAAAAACAAATGGATAAGTGAAGATTTTTAAAACGATTTAATTTTCATTTCAATTATGTATTGTAGTAAAGCTTATAATTTTGAGTTGAAAGCTTGTGTATGAATTTAATAAGCCTTGGAAATAGAATTAATACGTTTACAAGTCGTTCTATTTCAGCATAATTCAAGCTGTACTCGGTTGCCTGCCTATCCACGAGCCGTCGCTAAATCAAGAATCTATAAAAATTATGAGAATAGCGGACCGCATATGCAAATGTAAGTGTTTTTAACATTTTCCTTAAAACTAAGTGACCACTTTCTCTCCCCTAATGTGTAATAGTCAGCTTTAATGAATAATTAGTTCCGATTCTTGTCAAGTTAATAAAGGTTAGCATTTGAAACATTAACCTTTATTAAACACAATTAGCGAAATTTAGAGGACATAATTGCACGTTCAGCCGCATTAATATTTTGTTGTCTGATGTCAACTCTGCGATAACTGAATATCTAATTGGTACCTTTTTGTCTTTTCAACTGACTTAAAAAAAGAGGATCTTTATTCGGTTGTTTTTATGTTCGTTACCTCAGAACTCCATAATTTATGAATTGATTTTAAAAATTATTTTTGTGTCGGGTTCGGTTTAGATCCCGTGTGTTGCCATATTAATTTGATTGATCTTGGACCTTGGGAGTTACATCAGGAAATTCCTCAAAATCAAATAAGAAACGTACAGTGATTGGCGATTTTTGAAGTGGATTTTGTTTATGTTACGAAAAGGTTTTCTTATTAGTTGTCCTTTATAGCAACAATGTCAAGCCTCATCGGGCATTGCCTGGCCATCTGGCCAAGTAATTTATATGTGTCCTATGCTTTGAAGCTAACAGCTATATAGTTTGTCATTTCATTTTAAAGTACATTCGTTAATCAATTTTTCAGAAATATGATTGTAATTTCTGATTTATTTATATGTACTTTAGTTTCAGTATACTGGAGATGCTTCATTCACTAGATATGGTATTTAAGTCATAGAGATTCATTCATCATCCAACACATGATAAAAAAAAGTTGGTAGGTAATGAAGTTAACATCTTTTTTCAAACTTGAGAAGATTTTTACAACAGATTTGTAAACAATTTCAAGCCTTTGTATCTTGGGATCTTATATGAAAATACTCTTTAAATAGAGGTGGAGTTCTTGGGAAGCTGCATTTTTCATGACAAAATACAAAATATCTAAACATTAAATTGCAATTTGCTTTGTCCTCTCCGTCTCTCACTATATGTCACGTAATGCCATTTCTGCCTTAATACAAACCTACATAACTTCTTTCGTATCAATTTTAAGGTTTGGTGGCTTACGTGACTCGCCCGCACCAGGTAATAGGCAGCCCGCGGAATTATCAGGCAGTGTTGAACTCTATAGTGCTAGCAAAATGTATTGAATCGCACCTTTGGGAGAACTCCGTGTATGTGAGCAAACAGCTGAAAGGCATCGGCCCAACGTTCAGTGCTTTGCTTGCCACAGCTGGCAAATCAAACTTTATGCTTTTAGAGGAAAGCCACCCAAGAGATTTGGAAAGAGTAAGTCGCAAGAAATTCGCGTTAATACAATATATTCACGTTCGTCGTATTATGCCTTGAGAAATTGGTTTTCTTCGAGACACAACATTATCACACCGTAAACTTGTTAAAATAATTGTTTGCATTCAAGTTTATTCGCTTACCTGAATCGTTGATAAAACATACGGGGCCATGCAGCAGCTTCTGCTGTTAGAAGAATGGGCAGGTTCGTTGGGGAGATGCCTCATGACCTGTGTGAAGTATTGTATTTTTGCGTTTCATCTGGTGAGTGAGGTAGCCGGGGCCCACTATTTAAGTTCGACAGTGCATCTGCAACCCCTTATGTGGTGTATGTGCATGAGCGGTGGTAATCACATAAAATAAGATGAACAGCAGAGATCAAAAAACAACCAGTATCTTTGTGAAGAGGATTCGTATGCTCTGCGTTTGCTATTATAAGTAATAAGTAAGAAACATGCTTTATAATCTGCAGTTCTGTTAGGATCGAAATTAATTACCGCCATTTTATGCTAATGAATAATGTCAAACGCAATAATAATAATATGTTAATATTATTACAATAATATGATCTTTTTGTTGCCGAATGTACAAAAAATTGGTAGCTTGAAACGTAATAAAATGAAATAAATACAAGATCTAGATGTTAAGTTTTTGTTTCTTATTCTAGTTTTCAGACTTAGGG
This sequence comes from Iphiclides podalirius, assembly GCA_933534255.1. Taxonomy (NCBI): domain Eukaryota; kingdom Metazoa; phylum Arthropoda; class Insecta; order Lepidoptera; family Papilionidae; genus Iphiclides; species Iphiclides podalirius. The sequence continues at coordinate 5,795,431 of OW152830.1, forward strand.
CTTATACTATAACCTTTATGAAATTGGTCGCTGTACTTTCATGCACAATTAGCGGGTACCTTAAACAAGGCAATCGACATATTATATAAAAAGGTTTTCACTTTCAGATAATGAATAAAGGCCCACCAACGGGTAATATTTTGCGTAAACAGATTAGTTTACTGCCCAAATATCAGTTCACAATCACAGCAGGAAACTCAAGTACCCTAATAATAAAACTCACATTATTAAATAAGGCGTATTTGGCTGAAAATATGGACCATTTAACAGCTGGGGTCAATCACAAATGTTATATTATAATTGGAGATACCGAGAACTGTCTCTTATTATTGACCACCTTCAAGTACGTATAAAACATTGTATTAATTAAGATCGGATTATAATCCGATTTATATATTTATACCTAAATATTTTATATTCATACCTTTGACTCTTCGCACACAAAAGTACTTGACATTTTACTTATCTTAATTATTTTAAACCTTTCTCTTTTTATTAATTCCGAACGATAAGAAGATCAAAAATAGCTACCTATGCGAGACCTAATGCAACAGATATTTCTCATCTTTGACAATTATTTCCTATCGTGCTTTTTATAAGATTAAATATGAAAGTTTAATAAAAGTTTTTGAATTGGTTAATTTAATCTTTTAAATATTTAAATACACCGAAGTACTTTTATTACAGAGATAAAGATTTGATAGGCATTTACGATGGACAAATTACGCTAAATATTACGAGGATACATAATTTTGACCACAAAATTACCGCACATTGTATAAGTTCAAGTTTTGGTGAGTTATCCATATAAATATATATTATAAAATGATAAATTTTCTTCGGAGTAAACCTATGAATTAAGGCTTTCGCCATTTAAAATAATCTAATATTCTGACATTTCACACACCATCATTATACGGCGTGTCGTTACATCCGCGACAATAAATCAACACACATATAGAGGATAACTTTTTAAAATTGTATTAAGCATTTACATTCTTTAAACATCAATATTTACCGAGTTATTAAATTTTACGAAACAAACATTTTTAGAACAACCTTACGTATAATACTGTAACGTAAAGTTCATTTTAAAGGTCACAAAGCATATGAATGGGTTGAATGAATTTAAAAGAGATAAAACATACTGTTAGAAGGAGAGATTTGCAGTGCGACGCTGCGGCAACGAATGAAAAAGTCTCTGAATGTATGAATCAGTCAGTTGTAGTTGTATAGGGTGTTACAAATTTTGTTTCTTTTTTATTTAATTAGTTTGTTTGAAAAATACATTTTTTAATTATGGATTTTTTTAACGTTTTATATTTTTTATGATTATTGGCAGGCGTTAGACGTGTTTTCATTTATTGTCGCGGTTGTAACGACACGCTGTATATTTTAGTGCTAAATGTGAAGGTATTGGAAAAATGTGTTGCCTGTAATAATAATTATTTAACCTGTATATTTATTTAATAAATACAACAAGAATGTTGAAATATAATGTCCTAACGGAATCAAACGTTAAATCCACAAAACTTGCCACATCAGCTAATGTCAAGTTAAACTTAGTATTGAAATACTTTTTCGCTTTGAGGCACGTATAATAAATATGAAAGATGATATATTAAGATTATATAAAATATGAAAGAACTTTTAAGGCGCTGTACGCAGTAAAAAGAGGTTTTTCAAAAAATTTTTTAACAAAATCTATACATTTTATAGAAGCAAAAAAATATGTGTTAATCTTGATCTTACACTCTAAACTATGGTCCATTTTCAAAACATATTCTCGATATATTTTCTCGATAGAAAATAATCACGAACCTACCTCTAAACGTGAAATTCAAATAAAAAAATAGATATAATAAATGAACAAATGTTAATGAAATTAATATCAGTGGTGTAGAATATAGATATCGATATATAAAAGATAGATACATGGTGGACAGATTTACTCGTGTGATGTACATACGAAGCTTTAAAATAAATATTATCAGTCAACATAATTTTTATAAATTATTCTATTTAATAATATTCATTATTTAAGTTTCTTAACATCATTTATTTTTCATAATATTTATCCCAGATGTTATGAAATCAATTGTAGGAAAAAATATTCGGTTTTAAAATTGTGTTGCATTTCCATTTAAATTAAACTATTCGTAATTCATAGGGTGTTGATAAGAAGCGTAACGAGATTTATCTTAAAATATTAATTTATTTCAGTGGGTATTGACGTTCATTGTGAATATAAATATAAAGATTTAAATGCATCGCAAGCAGAAGACACTGGGGCAAGTTCACCAAAAGAAATAAAATCTAAGGGAAAAAATGTGAAGCAATCTGCCATAACTGATACTTTTAAAGTACGCAAAAGGAAAAAATGTGACGCAGACGTGAAATCAGTAGAAAAAAAGAAATGTTATGATGTTAGGGATAACTCAGAATACTTACAGCAAATACTCGAAGATACTTATAATGGAAGAGTGAATTCTGAAATAAATTCATACAACTATTTAGAAAAGCAACAAAGAGAGATGAATATAGCAAATGAAGAAGATTTAAATACAGATGAAAAAGAAAATCGTCATAATATAAAAAATATTAAATCTAAAATTATTGATGAAATTAATAAAGATGATTTCGAGGATGATAACCAAATAAATTGTATTTTGAAGGAAATAGAAAGAGAAATATACGGCAAGGATTGGCTTGACAGTCAGTTGAATGCAGAAAATACACAATCAAACAAAATTGCATATGCTAATAAAAATGTAATTCATAATGATTTTAGTTACAAAAACAGAAAAATTGCCAAGTCAAATTTTAATTTCATTGATGGCATAGAAAGAAAATTCAACACCAAGAACAACAACGAGGAAGTTGTTATTGATAATAAAAAAAATTCTTTTGTTGATAGTGTTAAAGGGCATATCGATATGTTTTTAGAAAAAACTAAACTAAAAACTAAGATACTTGAACACAGTGTAGTAAATTTATTAGAAATAGAGCACAATGAAGAAATAGGGTGTAAAAGTAAAACCATTAATAATGAAACAGAAAAGAAAAGTGAAACAATAGTAGTAAACCAAGATGATGTCGCTTTAAAAATATTTGAAAGTTATAATAATGCACCAAATATTTGCACCGGTAGCTCCAAAGAGGTTAAAAATAAAATATTGGACTTAAAAATATCACCAGAAGAAAGAACTGGTCAAATCACAAATTCTGTCAGCATAAATGGGCCTAATGGTAGAGATGAAATTTTGAAAAAACAGGAAAATAACAATAACATTCTTCGTAATTTTGTTAATATTCCAGGAACTCAGAGTGCTGCATCAAAGTCTGAGAAAACATTAGCAAAAAGTATAAATGATAATGCAGCTTATTATCTGAATAGTATAGATAATGTTTTTTATAATAGAGTAGTTCAGCAAGTAATTAATGAAAAAAATATATTTCGTAGCAATACGGAACGTAGTGCTTCTTTTAGCTACACGAAAACAAATAACTTCGACCCTATATTTAACAGTTATTATAACATATTTAAAGATGGTAGTTTTAATGGCAATCATATTAAATGTAACATAAGCAAAACGACATACATGACGAACATACCGAATCATGTGTTTGAACACAATCCCCCAGTTCGAAAATTTCCTTCTGCTCCAAGCATTTATAGTGCTAATATTTTTACTTTTGATCAAGTAGAGAGAATTGATAAAAGGAAATTCAAATGCAATGTAAAATTAGATTTGGAATACCTAACCGCTGCCGGATGTAATAATACTTTTGAAACATACGTCTGCGACGATTTAAGTAATGCATTATCCGAAGAGATTACTTGTAATAAAAAAAATCCAACTAAATGTCATCTAAATGTGAAAAACGCTCTAGAACAAAGGTATAGCATTATGAGACAAATTAAATTGGATTTCGACATAACAGAAATTGGTACATCAGTAAAACATAAAAATGATTTGCATAAACATAAACAAAATGAATATGATAACGAAATAAAGCCCGCTAATATAAATTTAATTCAATCACAGTGCCATGATTCATGCAACTCGCAGAGTCCCTTGCATGAAACGTATATTTCTGATGATATTAGGAATAACAATCCAAGAGTCATTGAACAAAAAGATTTGGAACAGGACTTAGCAAGTGAAAATAAAATTGTTGAAATTACTGATTATGCAAAAAAAGAAGAATCAGCTTCTTGTGGGCACGATAATCGGTCTATTTATAACATTATCGAAAAATACAAGAATATTATGTCAAGGTAAAATAACTGTTTTTACATTGAAAATAAACGAGTGTAATAATAGAACTTATTAACTATAATTATTTCGTATCACGTTGTTTGTCCGCGATAAAGTAAACCACTGAACCGATTTTAATCGAATTTTGCACTGTATGCACAATTTGATCCAAATTGAGAGATATAACGGTATGTATCTTAATTTATAGTCGAAATATTTGTTAATTGCAAGTTTTTTGTTTAGACGACCCGAATGGCGTATTGTGTAGTGTACCGCGCCAGAGGGCGTGGGTTCAATCCCCACTACTGTGAAAATATTCTGTGATGAGCAGTGTTTTACAAGTGTCTGGGTGTTTATATATGTGTTTAATATGTATTCATTTACAAAAGAAAAGTATGTTTAAGTATGTCTATCAGTTTTCTAGTACCCATAGTACAAGCGTTGCTTAGTTTGGGCCTGGAGAACATTGTGTACAAAATGTGTCCTAAAATATTTATTTATTATATGACAAAAAGTTATCTGTGAGTTCCATAAGATTCTAACAGATGGCGATAAATTTATCGGCTGGATTGAGTATCCAATAGATGTTGCTATGTTAAAAGTCCAAACATATGGATCCGGTGGGTGCATAATAAATACAATTACACACGGTAGGTGCAATCGGGATCTAGGTTTTAAAGAAATTTGGCGTTTGAAAATACAATTGAAACCAATAATAACAGATTTGGCGCAGACGAAGTTATGAAAACGAAACTTATGAAAACTGCGATGCCGATGGGGTAGAAGGGTACACATGCCAACGTTTTGGTTATAAGAATAAAACCTTACATATTCTATAGGTAACATTCACCAATGGTCCAGGAGAAAACCGATGTCACCGCTATCACTTTTTATTACTCCTATGTTATATGTATAACTATTGATTTTCCAGAAAACCCAGCGCAATAAAAGAAACAGTCTATCGAAAAAAGTTAACGACCACTAGCAACGCAGAATTACCACAAAACGAAAAAATAAAAAGACCTTTCAAAATAACTGACTTACCAAGTTTACAAGAGCCCAACTGGGAGTTCCAGAACAGCCAAGTTGAGCCACAAATGCCAATATATTTCACGTCTGAAATAAGAAAGGATCTAAAGGAAGATAAAACCAATGTAACGATGGAAAAATATGAAGATAATGAAGAAGAAAAATATGAAAACAATTTTACTGAGAACGCTGACATTGAATACCTCCTTCAACCTAAATTCGAACAAACAAATTTATTAAACGATGACTTGACCCAAAGTATGTTCAATCCGAAAACTATTTTGGAATGCCTAAAACAGGAAGATATTATTCCCCCACCATCACAATTCCGTGACGATTATAGTTCATTTGGTCAAAACAAAATACTGTGTGATATGGAGGCCCCATCTACTAATATTAAACAAGATTTCACGTTGAAAAATTTAAATAGAAACTTTAATAATGGAAACAAAAAGTCCGTAAAACAGTCTTCGAAGGAAGTAGAAACATGGACGTTGGCATGCGACGATGTACATGTTGATAATTACAAATCCTTTGACATAATACGTAACAATAGCTGTATTAATTTCAGACCTCAAGTGATTGTTAGAAAATCTAAACTGAATGAATTCAAATTTTCTCGTAAAAATGTTTTCAAATATCGGAAATAACGTGTAGATATTTTTTTTACGAACTGCACTGTTTGGGTTTCATTAATTTGCAAGATTGTTGCATATATTAATAAATAAGGGAAAATAGCATTGACTGTTCATTTCCTAGACCTTTTTAAACCCAATAGGTTGTGGTGATGTAGATTAGCTTCCGCAAGTGAAGAAATAATCCCGAAGGCCAAGTTCGAATACAGGCAGAGGTGAAATTTTGCGAGTTTGATCTACAAATTTTCCAGTTTTATCTTAAGTACAGAAACTAAAATTGAAGGTTAAATAAAATACATTTTTAAATCAATTTGTATTAGGAAAATATATAGAAAATGAGTAAGCAACACCAAACTTTATTAAATTCGAGCAAGAAAAATCATTAAGAGCAAAAACTTCATTTTATTACATTTTTAAATAATTTCATTACAACTAGCAAAGAGCGAAATTGAAATGTGTGAACTACAACGACAATATTGATATAATCTATTTAAGTAAAACCAAGACTGACTAAACATAAACATAATAGGTGAACTTCGATGCCTCGATGGTCGGACATTATAATTCTATTTAGTTGGTCTTGGTTGAACAGAACTCCATTCCTTTACTCCAATTAGTCTTTTCTAACTTGAACAGTGCGATGCTTTTTACAAGGGCAGGCTGAACTCACACCATTCAATTTAAAAGAAACTGGGTGCGTGCAGGACCCTCGTCATTGCGGGCAAATGACAGCAAGACGACGATACTGTACAGGTAGAAAATGTTACAACCTCTATACTTTGCATTAAAATAATGCCCATTTTCACAGGCAAGGGATCCTAACTTCGCAACCGTTAATTCCAGTAATATATTCCTCCCTAACGCATAGTTCTCAGCTTCCCTGCAAAGTTTTCAATCATGTACACAAAAGAAAACCTATTTGTCCACTGGTAATTATTGAAATAGTCAATTTCATGCCGCAAAACTCAGGTTACCTGCAAATTCCAACCCTTGCACTTTGTAAATTTTGACTACAACACTGGAAGTTATTACAAAAGCAAAGGTCGGGCAGTTCGTCAACAAGACTAAACCAGCTGAGAAATTTGTTTCCGTTTAATGCTCAGCATGTTAGAAAATCCTTAACACACCAGACTAAACAAAAGAATAACAGGAACAAGAAACTGACTGTTTAACTAAGGTACAATCGGCTATATTCAATGATTATAAATACACATTAAAAGCTAAGATTTAGAATTTGGACAAGTAGATAATAATTTAGTTTAATTATGAATGCAAAACATGCTAATTAATGCTGAATATTAAACTGGAAATAATCCACACTTTTTTTATAATTTTTTATATCTTTTAATATTTTTTTTTACATTTTATAAGTTTATTGAGTAATTTCCACGCTGGGAAAATTACACTAATTCTATGCAAAGTATAGCTTGTATTTCGTAATATGACCACTCCATACTTTGTTTCGAAGTTTACGGGCTATGCTATTTATTCGCACATTAGCAGTGACAGTGCAAATTATAAAAATTTATGTAATAATGAACATATGGTATTTAACTCCAATTAAATTGTTGAGTTTTTGTTTTTACATAATGTGATAACATTAGTTTTAGAAATCATAGACATGATAATATTCAATATGAAATGATGTTCTATGCCATATAGGTTTGCTTTAACTTTCCAGTTAAAGCTGTTAGTATCTTTCACTATCAATCAAGCAAGTACCGAGTAGTATATATATGCTACTCGGTACTAGCTTGATACAGCATTAATGTAGCTGTTACTATAGCTATATAGCTGTAACAGCTACATTAATATAGTATGAAAAAGATATTTAAAATATTAAATTAATAGGAACTTCATACTTATACCATTATAATTATTTCGTTACCGAAATTTTGCAATTTATTTTTCTATAAATTAAAAGGAATATTTACAGTAACGAGCTTGCAACATGATATGTTGGTAGAATCAGTGCCACATAGTGCAGAGGCAAGCTGCCACTGTTTCGTTTTGTTACAAATGAATTGTCTCAAATAACCACATACACTGAAAAGTAGAGTCCCATGGATCTATATTCTGTTTTAATTTTACATCCTTACTCCTTACTAATATTATAAAGTCGAAAGTTTGTAAGTATGGATGGATCGTTGTTACTCTTTCACACAAAAACTACTGAATACATTTTAATGTAACTTTACAATAATATAGCTTATACATCAGAATAACACAGGCCATAATAGATAAAGATATTGTGTGAATTATCTAAAATGTAGGTAATGATAAGTGTCAACTAAGTAGGAAAAAATTGAGGATCTGTGAAATATTCTGGTGTACAATAAAAACTCATTGTTAATGACCTTTGACCGCGCTGGTGAAGAGGAGATAAAAATTTAATAGAAGAGCAACTCATATCTATCTTAACATTCATGCAGAATTACAAATTAAGGTCTTGAAATAACTAATCTTTGGACAAATGCACTGCAAATATGCCAATTATATAGCATAGCCCGAAGTGATAACAGCATATTGGCACACAGCCAAGTTCAAATGGGAAGTGGTGATGAAGTTGCGTAGATCCCAACGTGGCGACATCGTCTTCAACCCATCACAGTGGCACCCTATGCTCCTACTCTACAGTTTGGCTCAACTTCCCTTCATTCAGAGCAAATCATTTTCGATCATTGGTTTCGAAATTAATCATGGTCAAAAGTGTAGACTGCCACTAAGCATGAATATGTGATGCCGCGCGTAAGGGATGTTTCACTTCTTCGTCATTATCTTTAGGTACTCCAGAGCATTTTGGGCAGCCGATGACTGTGCATCCTTACTGGTAAGGCCCGATCCATAACAGACAGCTACAGGCAATGTGGACAGTTGTACAAGGCATTGACAACGCCCTGTCATAGATTTCTCCTCTATGTCCACATAAGTTACTTCAAAGGACTGCTCAGATGCTATCTCTTGTAAAAACTGTACGAAGTTGAAGTCCTTGTTATTTAGAGGTGTAACCTGTTAATGAATATACAACCACTTTAAAAAAAGCATTGATTGCAAACAAAACAATTAATCAAGATATTAAGGGAGGTCCAACTGAGTCTTATTTTTTTATCTTGGCAGAAACTGAGTACTTGGTACTTTTCAGCTGAGACAAACATGATGCTGCAATGTTAAATATTGTTGTAAATTATACAAAGTTATTTCCAAGCAAAGATTCTTTTATCAAAAATATTCAAATGATATGGACAATATTGAATGGAACTAATTCATCTAATAACAAAAGTACTTTTTCAGCATTGCATCCATCCATTCATCATATAATTAATCAGCTTTAATAAATAACTGTCCACTGGTTACTGACAATGGTGTTTATGTATGTATAATGTGTATTTATTTACAAAAGAAAAGTATGTTTAAGTATGTCTATCAGTTTTCTAGTACCCATAGTACAAGCATTGCTTAGTTTGGGACTAGAGAATGTTATGTAAAAAGAATGTGTCCTAAAATATTTATTTATTTATTATTTATTAATTAATGCTTGTTGGTGAGGCTGAAAGAAATTTGTAAGACAAATGATATTGTCAGTGTTTTTACATCAAGAGATCGGCCTGATTTTAAACTGAGAATGACTGGAACCGAGATCGAAACCTCGGTCGCACATTTTGAGTGACAAACTGATAGTGATCATACACTAACTACATAATTATAAACATATTAACAGATATAAGAAAAATAAGCAAACATCAATATGATTAAATGGTAATTTAGCATACCTGCAACTTGGCCAGGTTAGGGCCCACCGATTGTTTGAGATGTTTGTGAAACTGCGACACCTTGTGGCTGTGACTTGTAGTTAGTGTAGAGATTTTACTATCTTTCAAATCGGCATATCGGGCCGCGACGCCGCCCTAGAACATCAAACACGAGTTATTAAGATTGACACAAATTTACAGTAACCCTGTTCTGTTCAATATTGTAGAAGCCATCCGAAAGATAGTAAAACACCTGGCCAAGTTCTACTAATCTTCCAAAAGAATGATACAAAAGAACCACTAGCATTTTAAATGGGCTTTTGGTTATTACTTCACACAGAAAGCTGAAAGATATTATGTAAACATAAGAAAACTTATTGGCCAGCAAAATGGATATTTTCTCTTAGATAAAAATCAGAACTCAAAAATTAGAGTTTGTAACTAGAATTTAAATCCATTTAATCTTACTAAGAAGCTTTTTCGGCTTACAAAAATAAGTTTTCTTACATCTATATGTTTTTAAGAATATTTATTTCCTTTAGTATATATAGTGTACATCTGACAGTGAAAATGCATTTTGTTCCAGATTTCATACGATAATGAAAACTTTTTATTTAACTACTTTCAAACAAAGTAATTAAATAAAAAAGGAACAAAATTTGTAACATCCTATACAAAAAAAAAATTCATACATTCAGTGACTTTTTGATATGTTGCCACAACGTCGCTCCATTGTTCTCATTACAAGTCTCCTTCTAAGAGTATGTTTTATCTCTTTTAAAAAAAATATCCAATCCATTCATATGATTTGTGACCTTTAGAAATGAACTTTACGTTACAGTTTTATACATAAGGGATGTTCTAAAAATGTTTGTTTTGTAAAATTTAATAACTCGGTTAATATTAATGTTTAAAGAATGTAAATGCTTAATACAATTTTAAAAAGTTATCCTCTATATCTGTGTTCAAGTGCAACTATATAAGAGTAAAATGATTATAAATATAAACGTCACTCCCTTGACTGACATGATGTTGGCAGAATTCTTTTAAGAGAAGCCACTTATTAAAGAAAGAAGAAGTGTGACTATAAGTCGGGGTTGTATATAATAATAGGTATATGAATTATTATTATTGATTATTTATTAGGTATATACATGATAAAGTTCATGATTATTTACTAGGATAATTAACAAACACCTTTTAAGCTAGATATCAAGAACTCCCATAAACACAATTATCAAGTGAATATTAATGTAAAATCCAATGGTCCCATGATTTTGAAACTGCTTTGTCCCTCAAATTTTGTAGACATTCTTCTTTGAAACTTAGGCATATCAATATGTACTTAAATATCTTGTATCTTATACTCTTCATAAATTTTTAACAATAAATTTAAAAGGACTGTTAGCTGTTGCTTACAAAGGAAACTCACCTCCTCTTCATTTTGAAAAGACTCTGGTGGGTTATCCTTCAGTGCTTGCCACATCTTGTATGCAGCCTGTCGTTTTGCTAGTTTCTTAGACTTTCCAGTACCAACTTCTCTACGTTTCAAAAGGGTGCAAATAATTGTGAATTGACGTTCATGGGGTAAACCTATGGCAAAGTTTTTATATCAATTCAATATTATAATCGCTTATATACCTAATTATGATCGATCTTATTGCCCATTTCAAGGCTGTTGAGGTTATTAAAATAATATGTGGATAATAAGGAATATGAAGGCGATAACGTTATTGTTTAGATTTTATTCATTAGATTTAGTTTCTTGTCAATTTTGTTAGAGGTCAAAAATGTTGTTCCTTTTGTGTTTGTTCCCTTTATTTTTATTAAATAAGCTTTTTTCACATTTATTTTCTGGGTCATATAATACCTACAATGTTACTTGCTTTATTTATATACAGCGTGTCAATACCACCGCGACAATAAATGAACACACGTCTAAGGCTAACTGCCAATAATCATAAAAAAATATTAACATTAAAAAAATCCATAATTAAAAAAAATATTTTTCAAACAAACTAATTAAGTAAAAAAGAAACAAAATTTGTAACATCCTATACAACTACATCTGACTGATTTATATATCCAGAGACTTTTTCATTCATTGCCACAGCGCCGCATTACAAGCCTCTCCATCTAACAGTATGTTTTGTCTCTTTTAAATTCATTCAACCCATTCATATGCTTTGTGACCTTTACAAATGAACTTAACATTAAAGTTTTATACGTAAGGATGTTCTAAAATTGTTTGTTTTGGAAAATTTGATAACTCATTAAATATTTATGTTTAAAGAATGTAAATCTTTAATACAATTTTAAAAGTTAGTGTGTTCATTTATTGTCGCGATGGTAAAGACACGCTGTATAAACTGCAAAGATTACAGAGACATCAAGCTATAACTAAAACCAGTAATTGAATTATAGACAACTTATGACATTAGTTACTCACGTCTATTTAAATTATCATCATTTTCTGCGTGGTAAGATGGTGGAGGCCAGAATCGAGACATGCACAATTCCTGCAACCAGCCTACAGGATTGCCCATAAGCTTATCTTCAAACAGTGACACTACTGCTCCCCTTTAAAATAAAATAGTACTTTAACACTACAATTGAGTTATATATTTTGTAAAAAGCGAAAATGCTTTAGGTAGCATACAAATAAAGAAACTTTCAATTATAAGGTAAGATACATATTAACAAATATTTAATAACTTTTTTAATGATCGATGAATGAATGAATAATAGGGCACACATCAGCTTCTGCTGTTGTATGAATGGGCAGGTATGTCCGGGGTACTAATCTCACAGAGAAACAGCATGAAGCGGAAGTATTATATTAGGTCCTTATGTATGAAATTAGCGTTTTGTCATACTGACCGCTTTGATCTGAAATATCTCCTCTTTGGTTAAGAATTCCAAATTCAAATTTATAAATTCATTTAGCTGGTACATTTGAGTTTTGTAAACAGTCATTCATTTGTTTCTTCCTCATTATTTTATTCTTTGGCGTCGCTTAATACCGCATAACGGAAAACATGACTCGGTATATTTACGAGTACGAGTTCTACGGTGGCAACAGTGCTGCAGAAACAGGTTGAAGGATTAATGCTGTGTACGGCGCTGGTGTCGCAAAAGAAAGCAGGGTACGTTATTGGTTTCAACGTTTTCGTTCTGGAAATTTTGAGGTTCAGAACCAACCCCTTGGACAGCCGGAGACCAAACTGGAAAATGAAGAATTAAAGGCTATTGTGGAAGCGGATCCATCACAAAGCAGTTCAGAGATAGCTGTAGGCCTCGGAGTAAGTGATAAAACTGTATTATTCCACTTGAAGCAAATGGTGAAAATAAAAACCTTGAATGGTGGGTACTTCATGAATTGAGTGAATCGAATTTGTAAACACTGTGTTACTTTGCTCAACCGAGGCATTAATGAAGGGTTGAATCATTACTTGTGATGAAAAGTGGTACGATAATCGTAACGCTCGGCGCAATCGCTGAACCCTGAAGACCCAGCCAAATGTTGCCCAAAACGAAAAGTGACTAAGAAAAAGTTACTTGTGAGTGTTGGGTGGACTAGCGCCGGTGTCGTTCACTACAGACGGCTGGACACAATTCTGGCCAGATGATTACATTAGATATCTATTGTCAGCAACTGCAAACCAGGATAGAAAACCTAGCTGCTAAACAACCGAGATTGGTTAATCGCAATTAACAATCCGGAATTTGGACAACTTCTTACAAGGAAAAAATGAACTACCTATGAGATTTAATTAAACATTTTTACAAAAAATCGACTTTATATTACTCCCGTACAAAACGCTAATTTCATATTATGTAATGACCTAATACTTGCGATTCGTCTGGTGTGTGAGGTAAAGAGGGCCAACTTTATTAAAAGGTGGCAATGCATCGGCAACCCTACGAGTATCGCAAATTTCATGTGCGGCGCTTATCAATTAACCTCCAGCTCAGTGCCTGTTTCTCACTTTAAAACAAAATAAATCTTACTGTTCAGGGACATTGCCATTAGTTGACTGATCAGCAGGAGCAGCTCCAGTAAGTCTATCAAGCAAAGCCTTGGCCGCAGAATGCTTTGCTTCCTTTTTTGATCGACCAGTGCCCATTGCTGTAACATAATAAGACAGTGTAATAAATAAATCTTATATAATAATATATAAAAATTAATTGCTGTTCATTAGTTTTGCTAAAACTAGAGAACGGCTGGAGCAATTTGGCTAATTTTGGTTTTGAAATATTTGTGCCAGTCCAGGGAAGGTTTGAACTGTGAGAAATTACGAAAAATTTCATGGAAAATCGAAGAAACTACAATTTTATTTTCCTATACAAACTGTTCCTACCTATCAAACAAAGTTTATGGGTGCGTTCGGAAAATTATTTTTCTATGCATTCAGATTCACAAATTCCCTAGAAATAATTTATATGGCAAAAAAGTCGTTTGCCAGGTCAGCTAGTAATAAATAGCTATTTTAGGAAACATTTTTACACAACATTCTCTAGTCCCAAACTAAGCAATACTTGTACTATGTGTAATAAATAACTGATAAACATAGTTAAACATACTTTTCTATTGTAGATAAATACATATAATACATATATAAAGACCCACACACTAGAAAAACCCTATGTTCATCACACAATAGTTTTTCAGTAGTGGGGATTGAACCCACACCCTTTGATGCAGAAGGCAGGTACACTACCTACTATGCCATTTGGGACGTCATGTTTATTTAAACATAAATAAATAGGTATATTTGACAGATTGCCACACTTGCCCCCGGACCACATTAGCACTGCATACAAGGTACATATTTTTTGTTTAATAAGAATGAAACCCTTGCTTATGTTATTCTGAAAAATAATTTCTTAATGGATGCAATTATGGCATAAAAACAAAGTAATCAAATTATCCAACTATTTCAGTACATGTCATATCAGAGTTGACCATAAAAAGATTAGGATTTCATCATTCTGATCAATTTAAAGAGTTAAACAATCCTTTTGGCAACTCAAATAACATTTGAAAATCAATTTGACAGCTGATTAGTAGACTTCTATGATGATCAGTGTTTCAGAAACGGGACATTAAGATTTTTTAAGCCATGGAATGCATTTTACGGTGGTTTTCAGCAATTGATAGTGTGATTCAAGTTCAAGGTTTATATGTAGTATACATATTATGCAAAATGTATTGGAGAAAAGCTGAGAAATTCAATTGAATCACACATACATTGCACCCGTGTGAAGCCAGGGCAGGTCACCAGTATATTATACAGCGTGTCGTTAAAACGCGACAATAAATGAACACACATATAGAGGATAACGTTTTAAAATTGTATTAAACATTTACATTCTTTAAACATAAATATTTAATGAGTTATAAAATTTTACAAAACAAACAAATTTAGAACAACCTTACGTATAAAACGGTAACGTAAAGTTCATTTGTAAACGTCACAAACCATATGAATGGGTTGAATGAATTTGATAGAGATAAAACATACTGTTAGGAGATATTTGTAGTGCGACGCTGCGGCAACGAATGAAAAAGTCTCTGAACGTATGAACCAGTCAGTTGTAGATGTATAGGATGTTATAAATTTTGTTTCTTTTTTATTTAATTAGTTTGTTTGAAAAATATATCTTTTTAATTATGGACTTTTATAACGTTTTATATTTTTTTATGATTAATAATCATAAAAAAATATAAAACGCAAGTAGCGTTAGACGTGTGTTAATTTATTGTCGCATTTGTAACGACATGCTGTGTAAATGGTTAAGGTTATAATTAACATTAAAAACATTTAAGCAATCTAAGACATTAAATAAACAATTAGTTTAAATTTTTTCTTTGAATAATCATATCAGTTTTTATTCTTATCATTATATATAATTTAGCTGGTAATTGAAAGTTTTAAAGAAAACAAATTTTGATTGAAGAAATTGTTTAATATTTACTATGAAGAAAATAAGTAGCATAAAAGTGTAAAATAAGTAGCTTTTTACTTTGTTATTTTATTAGTAATTAGTTAATTGATTTAATTAGGTGTTCATTGTTATTTGATATGGTATGTGTTATTTATGTATATGTGTAATACATAGTGTGTGTAATTATGTATGCACATAAGAAGTTATACTTCTTTAGTATAACTTCAAAATCAAGCAAAATTTATAACCATAACAATAAGAATAGGATAAAAAATTCCAGGCAGGGAAAAATTTAAATATAGTACCATAACAAAAATGATTTATTGGATGAAAGTGAGGATGAGGAATGTTGAAATGTCTGGAGTTGGAGAAATTCAAGATTAGAAATCTCTAACTACATCTAAACTTGTGAATATTACTCATTCATTGATTTGTGTTTAAGAGATCTATTGCTGTATAAATTTAATTATATTTGTAAGAGCACTTTGCTTACCTACTAAATCAGCCACTGTTACTCTATAGCGAAAAGTTGGCTCATGTATCATTCCCTCTATTTGCACTAGTTCATACTTGGGAACTGTTCCACGCCTTGCCAATAATTCTTGTAACACTGACACTGGAGTCTTAGTAGGTAGGGACTCCATTTCCTAAGGATTAAGGCATGCATTTAATCAAGTTAATAAGAAATGGAACAATTTTAATAATTGGTATAAATAAATTTGAAATAGAATGCTTCAACTCTAGGTTCATTTATTTTTTAACTTTTTGACTGTGCTTAGTTCCTTTAGAAGATATTTATGATACAACCAGACAATTGAATAACATGTTTATCACAATATTTTTCCAGTAGTGGGGATTGAACCCACACCTTCTGACAAAAGAGACAGTTGCACTACCCATTATGCAAATTTACTATTATGCATTCAATGCCAAACTGTCTAATGGTAGTAAAGCCTATTTCCTCTTGATAAATACATCCACAATTGTTCAATAGACAACCCATTTAATTTATATGTCATAATAGTGCGCAGGAAGTTGATGGATGCAGGTGACTCAGGATCGTGCTTCATGGCAGTCTGTGGGGGAGGCCTATGGTCAGCAGTGGACTCAAACAGGCTGAAATGATGATGATGAATATAAGTTGAATAATAGTAACAAACCCTTTTGGCAGCCTCATCCAAAGGCAAGCGCTCCAAGTTGTTAGATGGTTTAGGTCTGTTCTGGTAGCGACGACGTGGACCGTGGGGCACATGCTCACCGTCGGGCCCTGCTCCATGTACCGGCATGCCGTGCACCACTCCCGGTACACCACCGTGTAACACCCCCGGATGTGGGTGCACCACGCCGTCCATCTAACATTTTCATATCAGGTTAACTTCTTCATAAGATTAACTTGCTTATATTTCAAGGATATAATTGCCTTAGGGAGTAATGAGCCATATCGATTATAAATTTGCCTTCGAGGGCGTAATGTTTATACTTTAAAATTTGGTTTTATGAAAAGGAGGCGGATAATGGAGTTATAGAACTTTCGTCTTGAAATTAGTAGTTAAATGTGGAATTACTATTTTAAAATTCTAAAATTATATCGTAAAAGAGAAACATGTGATCGACAGCACGACATGGCGCCGAGCCGGCCATTATCCGCAAAATGGCTACATGCCGGCAAATTATAGCTAAAAACATTATATATATTCTAGTTGTAAAAACTTATTATGAAGTTAAAAACGATTAAATTATTAATATTATTTGAAAATATAGGATTTGTACGAGTTTTAAAGATGAAGTAATAACCATGTAACACCCAACTTACCATTTTATAATATTTATCTGTCTGTGATTTTAATACAGGTTTAGATAATATACAAGATGTAACGATTATTTGTCACTGTAATATTATCACAATTACGCAAACATTTATGAACATAGAAAATTTTGCGAAATTTCCAAAAATACCATCAGTTTACAGCTAGATAGGAAATTGAAGCAACCTGCAACTTTATTAGGTCAGAGTTGCCGTTTCCTGGTTGCCGCTGTCTCTAGAGTTACCGAGAAAATAAAAACTATGCCTTATCTTTTCTAATGTGTTAATTTTTTTCTATATAATATAGAAAGTAGAATACAATTCGAAATAAATGTTACTTAAACTTATTAATTAAAAAATTAACACAAATTAAACTTTTATTACAAGTAGTGGTTGAAATAACGAAATGCAACTTTTTTTTTGCAACGACTTTTTTGTGTGTTATTAAATTAACGTTATGTATTTACTATATTAACATATACTAAATTAACAATGAGGCATGAGTCAATTAGTTAAAATTTTGAAAGACCTATATATTTTGTTTAACGCTTAATAATTCGTTTAGCTCAAGGTGTTCAAGGCTCAACTACGTGATACTGACACAAGAAACGAAATCTAATACGTTTGAGAATATTTTGAGTCAAATTGAATTATATCTGGTATCCTTTATTTAAGTCAGCAATTATTTTACTAGATTAAGTAAGATATTTTTTTAAATTTAGATCAGGTTTGCTTTCTTAGTTTGTCTGTGTAGGTGTTTATCCAAATAAAAACGCGTTTGTATGCTAATAATTTTGAAGTTATACTTCTTTGGCGCGTTTGGAAAAATGTATTTACGATAAAGAAGTATAAATTTATACGTGTGTACATACTTTTTTTCATTATGAATCGACTAGGAGCGAATGGATGGCGTTCCTTGGTTCGCCTTACCGACGAATACAGGGTGGCTTTTCTAAGTGTATCCATTTATTTTATTAAGTTCAAGACACATATTAAAAAAATGATAAATATTTAAAATCACTCATAAGTAATTAATTACATTCATTTGAACTTATCTCAAAAAGTGCGTCATTTATACGCAACTCATTTATTTTACGTGCGATCAATACGAAGCATACACTTACTTATTGATAGTCAAAAAACTCTACCACCGGTTCGGAAGGAAAGCCACTGACCTGAGAAGAACCGGCGTAAGAAACTCAGCGGGACATTTTTTAAATTTTTTTTAACTTGACAAAAAAAATTACAAAAACTACACTAAAAATATGTGTACAATTTATTAAATTCCACTTGAAAGAGCCTGGAGCGATCAATTAATTTCCAGAGTGTGTTAACATTCAAATAATCACTAAACTATAATAGCCATTAACACACAAACGTTCCTTTACAAGTTTTTGAATTTAGCAACGGATTCATTTTGAACGTTTTCTGGGATTTTGTTGTAAAAGCGTATACATTGTCCCCTAAAACATTTACTTATTCTACGCAATCTAGGTGAGGGTAGTACCAATTTATGCCTGTTCCTAGTATTTACATCGTGCACATTACTAAATCTTGAAAACTCATTCTTATTTTTGCGGACATACATAAAATTTGCAAGAAGCTAGTCAATTTTTTTATTTTTTTAAACAAGTTTCTTAGTGTATCTTTGGGGCCCAGGTTATAAACTGCTCGAGTAGCTCTCTTTTGCTGGATGAAGATAGTGTTTATGTCGGCTGCATTTCCCCAAAAGAAGAATGCCATAGGACATTATACTGTGGAAATAGCTAAAATATACCAGACGAGCCGTATCTTTTTTCGTATTCCTTTTGACTGCGAAGACTGCTGAGTTTAGTCTACTCGCCAGTTTATTAATATGGGGACCCACTGCAATTTAGCATGTACAGTTATGCCAAGAAATACAGTCGAGTCAATTAGGTCTAACGCTTCCCCATGTAAAAGTACATCAGTTTTTACACTTTTTACGTTGGGAGTTGTAAATTTAATACATGTCGTTTTTTTACTATTCAACATTAAGTTGTTAGCACTAAACCAATTCACTACAGTGGAGAGAGTATTGTTAACAGCGTCATAATTTAAAGAATGTCGTTTAACTTTAAAAATTAAAGAAGTATCATCAGCAGTATATCAGGGATCCCCCATAGATCAGCAGTTCTTTTAATATCTAGAGATTTAAATGTTTTATAATATCGATCTTATTAACAGTAGTAAATTTAAAGTTTTCTTTACATTCCATAAAAATTTTTTAAGTAATGATTCGGCAATTGTCTTGGTTCATAAAATAGGTAAGAAAGGTTATATGTATTTAACAATGATCTGAATCTAATAGTGGTAGAATTTTTTAGAAGATTTATGTTAAAGTCACCACAGACAATAATATGTTTATTAGATTACTTCAACAGACAGATAACTTCAATAATATTTCTTCCAATCCATTTTCGAATGATTCATATAACGCACTAGGAGGTTTGTATACTCTATGTATTAACTCTTTCATTATTTTATTAAAGGGGGAACGTGTTTTAATCTTTAATATTTTTTTTTAACTTTTTACACAAGGTTATAACAAAAATAGCATATACCTAGTCAAGGAATGCAAATCAGTGTTAACAATAAAATTTTTCATTATTTATATCAACAGTTTTTTATAGATACTAAGCTAATATAAGGTGGTGTTTGCATTAGTATTAAGTCTACTCTAAGCCTACTCTCATTTAGTAAGCCTAGTATTTAGTAAGTTAGTGATTTGTAATTTAGTAATTTAGCCTAGTCATTTAGTAAGCCTACTCATTTCATTTTTTTTACTTCCCTGGACATGACCGTGACCCTATTACTTACGAAATTTTTTCGTGCAAACAGGACCAGATTTAGAGGTCTGGAGGCCTCGGGACAACAAAGGAGTGGAGGCCCCTTGGCCCCAAATTATTTTCTATTGATATCTGTTATTTTTTAATGTAATCATGTTTGTAGAAAGTACTGTAGGTAAAAGTAAAACGCGAAAAAAATATGAAAGGAAAAGTTGTTTACTAGTCTGAATTAGAATTTTTTTTCCGACGTGTCTATTGTGGGCGCCCCTCGTTTGTGGAGGCCCCGGGGCTGTTGCCCCGGTTGCCCTCCCCTAAATCGGGCCCTGTGCAAACGATGTATCAAGACTTAAACAAGTAGGGTTTTTAAACTTTTCATGTAGCATGATTGTACTTAAGTCAGACTTTAATACTAAGCCCAATCACGTCGCATATAGTTTCTGCATATCCGGCATGATTGTACATGTACAAGAAATAAAACAGCCGATAAACGGCATGTTTTCAAAAACAATTTTAAAAAGTAATTTAACTTCGCGTTTAATAGATCACTTACAACTTTGTAGATACTTTCAATTAACCCTTCTTTGTGAATATTTGACAATAGATGTTTCGTTATTTGGAACTTGATTACTATTTATTTTTAGTGCTAGTGTGATTCGAATCCTGGCAGCTTTGAAAATTTTTCGACAATTCATCTATAAAATTCTCATATAAATTTCATCTTGAGTAAAGTATAAATATTATAAAAGAAAACATATTTAATTATTCATGATAATGTTTCCTTGTTTGACAAAGGTCTTTTTGTAACTAAAGAGGAAATTGGGGCAGTTTCCCACGCGACCTCTGTACTGGCAGACCCCTGGTAAACTTTACAGACTTTCAAAATAAAGAATATGTAGACTAGAAAAACTATTGCTTAGACGTTTCGGACAGTGTATTCCACCACCGCGATGGTGAATTAGCACTTTTAATTGAAATTGGTAATTTCATTGGAGTATGCACCATGCGGATTAGGTTGCTCGAATAAACTCAATTAAAAGAAAGAATAATCTTACTAAGGCTACTACTACTAAGAATAATATTTCTAAGTATGAATGATGTGCACATACGTGACCGATAGTCATGTATGTGCACATCATAGTAGTAATATTTTTTATTTATTTGTATTACATTGCAGTAAAATAGTTAGATACATTGTTACTGCGGCCAGCATCTGTAAAAAAACGTAAATATTAGTACTAAGTGAAAAACTCCGTTCAAAATTCTGATTATTTCACTTTTGCAGACAACATTTTAACACGCTTTTACCTGTATATGAGAATGTAACAGAATCTTTAAACGTGATTTCGCCCCAGTTTGAACAATGTGAAAGACCCATGACAATGCAATAATTTAAATAGTTTTTCTCATTATCCTAGTCAGGACCTTCTGGATTAGCTATTTTCCAAATCCTCGATACTCGGTAGTGTCCTTGTGTACGCATTTAAAACATGTTTAAAAAAACACGCTTTTATACTTAGCAGAACTATATAGCGTGTCTTTACCACCGCGACAATAAATGAACACACGTCTAACGCTACTTGCCAATAATCATAAAAAATATTGACGTGAAAAATAATCCATAATTAAAAAAAAATATTTTTCAAACAAACTAATTAAGTAAATAAGAAACAAAATTTGTAACATCTTTATAACTGATATACACTACAACTGACTGATTCATACATTCAGAGACTTTTTCATTCGTTGCCACAGCGCCACATTACAAGCCTCTCCTTCCAACAGTATGTTTTGTCTCTTTTAAATTCATGCAACCCATTCATATGCTTTGTGACCTTTACAAATGAACTTTACATTAAAGTTTTATACTTAAGGATGTTCTAAAATTCTTTGTTTTGGAAAAATTTGATACGACACGCTGTATACATATACATATACAGCGTGTCTTTACCATCGCGACAATAAATGAACACACATATAGGGGATAACTTTTTAAAGTTGTATTAAACATTTAAATCCTTTAAATATCAATATTTACACAGTTATTAAATTTTCCAAAACAAAGAATTTTAGAACACCCTTAACTATAAAAGCGTAACGTAAAGTTCATTTGTAAAGGTCACAAAGCATGTGAATGGGTTGAATGAATTTAAAAGAGACAAAACATACTGTTAGAAGGAGAGGCTTGTAATACGACGCTGTCGTGCGAGTTGTATAGGTGTTACAAATTTTGTTTCTTTTTTACTTAATTAGTTAGTTTGAAAAATATTATTTTTTTATTATGGATTTTGTTTAAAGTTAATATTTTTTTATGATTATTGGCAAGTGGCGTTAGACGTGTGTTCATTTATTGTCGCGATGGTAACGACACACTGTATAACATTGAAAAAATATAAAATTAGAAAATAACTAAATAATACGCTTTTGTAGATTAACTGAACTAAAAATAAAATAAAATTGAAATTATGAATAGTGTGATTAACAAAAAATATTTTTTTTGAAAAACGTCATTATTTATTTAAAGTAATCATATGCTCACATTGCATGCAAACCTTGCATTCAATGAAAAACTTCCGTACAACGTCAATTTCATGTTGAGGGTAGATATTAATGCTGAGAAATGCTGTATCTGGAAAGAAAAATTTCATCCTTCAACGTCAAGCTATGACATCTGCAATTTTTGAAATGAATTTTATATAAGAAATTAATTAATCCCAATGACATTATATAAAAATACGAAGTAGATGACACTAGCACACAGAAAATGAGGCACTCAAATTACGTCAATGGGCGTAATTAGATTACTATTCTATAGCCTGCTATGTCTTTCCGTATCATACGTTCTACATCATCTGTTACTTACATATGTCGTATTATGTTAAACATCCTTGATTGATTGCCAATTGAATGCAACTTAGACGTAATCCATTACATAAATTATCATGATTATTTTTTAGTTCTTTGAGGTTATTTTCATATTACTTATAGACCAATAATTCCAAGTTATTTAATAGACCCCAATTGCATTTAGTGTGAAATATAATTTGTTACGTGCGTACACACATACTTTTTTTTATATATTTAAATAATTTGTACAGTTATGTTTTGTTTCCAATTAAAGCTTATTACTTTTTCTTTCTTGTTCACCAGTAAACTCTTATATATGATATATTTTTAGGACACATTTTTATACAACATTTTCTAGTCCCAAACTAAGCAACGCTTGTACTATGGGTACTAGAATACTGATAAACATACTTAAACATACTTTTCTTTTGTAAATAAATACAGGGTGTCTGGGTGTTTATACATATATGTATGAACACCCAGACACTAGAAAAACACTATATTCATCACACAATATTTTTCCAGTAGTGGGGATCGAACCCACACCCTCTGGCGCAGGAGGCAGGTACAATAACCACTACGCCATTCGGGTCGTTATAGTCTAAAGTATGTTATGATGGAAAGAATTTTCTTATTCTTCTCAGTATAGTAACATTTATACACTTTCGCGCTGTACTGCGGTAGAGCTACGTCAGTTATTTAGCACCTGGTGCTGCTAGATTATGCTACCTTGATCGGGGAAGAGTCTTACACTCAGTAGTTGGCAACAATATCGATGTTATGAGTATTAACAGAGGGTAGTTCTCACTTAACATCAGGTGATCTGTCTTCTCGTTTGGCAACTTTCGCATTAAAAAAAAAGCAAACCTCCATAATCGAACGTAAATCCTGTTCCTCAGTAGGGATTTGCTGAAGGACATCACCTATTTTAAAAACCTAAAATATTGGTTATTATTAATTAAATACATCAGTTTTTTAACTTAACATAACTTTACGGATTATACTAAAAGTCAATTTACCTCCATTTCCAAAGCATTGCCCGATGATACCATAGCAAATATTTTCAATAATGGTAAAAATAATGAAACACTATGTTTAAAAGTATCAAAAAAGCTAAAAGACTTATTAACGAAAATAACACGTAGAATTAAATATCCTCCCATCAATACTGCATGAAAACATTGTAAAGTAGCCACAAACAGAGGGCCTTGAAAGGTTTCATTTATACGTGTTTTTGCCTCAAAAGCTTTCAGAAACACCAACTCCATTTGCCTTAGAGTTAAAGAGGTATTTGTCTTTATTTTAATAGAACCGACGCACTCATTTGTTTTATTAATTTTTAATTGAATCATGTGACTTTTGAGATTGGAAAGTAAAGATACAAGCATCATGGCAAAGACGCAAAAGAACCATATTATTAAAAATTGAATAGACTGTGCTAGATTAAAAGACAGAAAAACGTAAATCATGTTTATGATGCCATCGCCTTGCGTAAAATGAAGACAGATTTGCAACACTGTTACAAGTATTAGACAACCAATCATTATAATAACTTTACAATGAAGACGGCTTAAAATGCATCGATTTGAGTAATTTTCCGGTAATATAATCCAAGTGGCTATTATTATATTCAAAATCTTGACGTATTTTTGTCGATTCAATAAAGCGCAGATATACGCAACTAATAGAAATACTACTGTTAAAATAAGTTCCAGAATGTGGTGTGTTGCTTGTATGGACTTCGCATCTGTATCCGAATTTATGTCTGGTGTTAAAGGCAATGAACGAAGATGCATCGCGGAAAATGTGAGCACGACCAGTACTACACACACTCCACACAAAGTATTCCCGTAAATTGATTTAGGACTTATCGCTACCTCATGTTTGCCTCTCTGAAATTTAACACTGTAAGGCAATAAGCCAAAAAAAGCAACTATAGTGCACATTGGCTTTATTATTTCACTTAATTTTAAGTTTTCTTTATGTTTAACCACAATTTTAAAGAACTTTTTCAATCGATTAAACATTTTGCGAACACAAATATCACTAGTGAAATATAAAAGCAAATGTAAATCTAAAATCACTTTATCGCTAATTGTAAAAGGATGACCATGCAGAAGATAAAATCGCTGATGACATATTAATAATTAACGATTGCATGTTAGTAAACACAAAAAGTGGCACTATCCTTTAATTAGTGTATTACATACTTCACAGAAAATGTAACTTATTAACAATTTTTCTGGCGTTATATATTTTGTTACAGCCCAAACTCGATTTTAGGACAAAATAGTTTTTCCTAGGCCAAGTTGAGTGCGCCGTGTTGAGTTTCCGTGCCAAGACGGGCATCGACCCTTCGAGGAACTGGAACACCGCACGTCATGCGGTGTTCCACAAGGCCACTCCTGTGGAACATAGGCTATGACTAGGTGCTAAGTGGCGCCTATAACAGGGGTATCGAGGTGATTTTTTACGTGGATGATACCCTTGTGACCGCCCGTAGCACAAACTTTCGCCGGGCCGCTATTCTCGCCACTGCGGGAGTGGCTCTGACGGTGGGACGCATTCGTCTACTAGGCCTAGAGGTGGCGCTGAATAAGTCTGAGGCTCTATGTTTTTATGGGCCTCGCAACACGCCACCTGCGGATGCTCACATTATGGACCATGACCGTTTGAGCTGACACCCTGAAGCGCCGGACCCAAGCGCTTTTGCGCAAACCACAGAGGGTATTCGGACGAACGATCTCCGGTGAGGCGGCTTGCCTGTTGACCGGCTTTCTGCCCCGGGATCTGGAAGCTAAGATCCTCGCGTCATTGCACTCCAGGCACGAGGCAGCAAAAGCCCAGGGCCATATGCCAGCCCCGGAGGAGTTGGGGCAGCGCAGGTATTGCCTGCGCTCAAACGCCATCGGGGAGTGGGAGTAGAGGCTAGAGCACCCCAGTGCCGACCTAAGAACCTTAGAGGCCATACGTCTACGCCTGTCCCGGAAGTGGCTGGACAGGTGACTCGGCACCGTTACCTACCGTGCGACGCGGATCCTCTCGGGACAGGGTTGTTTCGGGAGGCACATGTTTCGCGTGGCGTCGAGGGAGCTATCGTGGGGCACGACCTTTCGCTACCAGCCGTGGTTCGCTATATATTTATTCCATAAAGCATTTTTCCCACGGAAAAATAAAAAAGGCCAAGCCATTTCCCACTCCGACCGGGTTTCTGTCTTTTTTTTTAAACATTGCCCTTACTTTGGCATAACATTATCCTGTGTTTTAATGACGTTTTTACAAACAAATTTCACGCGGACAAACACCCAGATGCGGAACAACTATCTTTGGGTCGCACAAATAGTTGTCCCATGTGGGAATCGAACCCACGACCTCCGACGCCGAAGCCGATACCTTGGCGACTGCGCCACGGAGTCATCTTGACGTGGCGGAGGGGCTTAGTAGCCGTGGCTTGGTTACCCACGGCGAAGCTAAGAGGAACCCACACTGGGGCGGCCTGTGGTGTAAGGCCGGCCCGAGAGGGCTGCTCCGAGTGGGCTCATTGAGCCCACACTGGATGCGTGCTGGAGGGTGCAGGGGACAAGTCGAGGGTGGTAGAGAGGAGGCCGCGCTCCTTCTCTATCCTCCGCGACGCGGCGGGGCTGCAACGTTGTTGCAGTGGTGGTTGGGCCGCGAGGGGAGAGTTGATATCCCCTCATTGAGAGAGAGAAGTTGATCCCCGGGAGGGGGCTGCTGAGGCGGCCAGCACTGGCTGGGTCGCGGAAGTGTGCGAATGCGTTCCCATGGCACTGCCAATTTGCGCCTAGGTGCAGCATCATAGGGCTTTTAGTCGGTGCGAGTCCGACATAACCTAAATGACCACTTTACAAAATTACATAGTTGTAAAGTTGAGAAACAACAGAGTACCTGTTAGGTAATGCCGCAGGTAGCGGCTAGTCAATACTAATAGTGTTTCTGCGTTTTCTTTTCCAATCAATATGTAAATAGTCACTGTGGATAGAAGATTTTAACACTTGGATAACATTGGACCATGAATTATTTTTACCATTGAACTTTTTTTGAAATAGAAATCGAAAATCATGTCTAAACTTCTTTATTACATTTTCGTGATGACAACCATATTTTGACTGACGTTTCTAAAATTCTTTGCGAAAAGTCATAAACAAAATTATTTTGATATAAAATTAAAAATGTGAAATTAATAATAAAATAAAAAAATACACTTTAATATATTAATATAAAAAAATGAATCACCTGAAGTCTTTTTTTAACCTTCTGGAAATTAGTGTGTTCAAAGGATTCACGTTACAAAGATCGTCGAATAATTTTGGAAGAAACCGACTTGTATCGCGCCAGTATAGCACATGCCCAGCGGGCATGAAAGTTACTATTTGCGGAGCCGCTGGAAATACAGGTAATCTACTGAGAAATAGATTATTTGTGGTTGGTATAAGAATGTATCTTTAGATTTACGAGATTATATTTCGAAGCCCAGTTTTATTGACCACGGATTTTCTCTGTTCAGCAGCTTAAGTTCTACATATATCATTTTTTGATTTGTAAATATTTCTTTGCATAATCTAAAAATATTTTGATAAAAATTTTCTCTGAACACTCATTTATATTGTACAGGACAGCCCCTAGCTTTGCTATTGAAACAATGCCCGTTATTAGATGAAATAGCATTGTATGACATTTGCCCAACATGCGGCTACGGAATGGAGCTAAGCCATGTTGACACCAAATGCAAGATATCGTCTTACTCCGGCCGTCATATGCTATGCGATGCACTTAAGGTGGTAACTTTTTCATATAAGTAAATGGTTGTTAGTCTAAGGAAATTTTATTCACATCCAGACATAATCATTCGCCATTTTAAATATTTAAATCCATCTCATTTTCCACAGGGATCAAATGTTGTGGTAATCGTAGCCAGGAACGAGAGCGATACTTTTGAAAACAGCGCTCCAATTGTAACAGAAATCGCACTTCAGATTTGCAATGTGTGCCCCGAGGTATGTACGAGAGGCTTATTTTCATTTTCAACCTACGGTATAGTATTATATAGAACCAACCGCTACTTTGCGAAAATTTGTTACGCCAATATAAAGTTTATTAAATTTGTTAAGGGCCGCGAGCTTCATTTCATAAATTTTTGTTTCAATACTTATTTCTTGTAAATTTAAATGAAATATAGGTTTGTACGAAGTACGAACGAACACATTGTACGAAGTAACTTATAAATGAATTAACATAATCTTTAATGCTCATTCCAAAATAAACAAATCAAACCAATGAGAATTTATAATTTTAAGTGCTCGCTGCCTAAGGAAAACATCGTGAGGAAACCTGCATATTTTCGAAATAATTACAATAACGAAAAAATATTTCGAACACATTTTGTGAAGTCCGCCAATCCGCTGTAGGGCCGTGCGGACTATGCCCTGATACCCTCTGTACAGAGCAGGCCTTTGCCCGGCATTGGGACACATGTATAGGCTGTCACTTTACTTCACCGAGGGGGAAAAACGAACTTGACCGTTATCGTTCCCGCAGACCGTCACGATCGTCGGCACCGAGCCGGTGGAGAGCATGGTGCCGCTCGTCAGCGAGATCCAGCGTCTGCGCGCGGTGTACAACCCGCGGAAACTGCTCGGCTGCGTGGAGCTCAACTGCGTGCGGGCGAACACCGTGCTCGCGGACTTCCTGCGGGTGCCGCCAGAGGGGGTGCGGGTGCCCGTTGTGGGGGGGGCGACCGCCAGCACGATGGTGCCCGTGCTATCGTCGGCGGTGCACCCGGGCACCATGACGCAAGAGCAGGCGAGTTTCGACAATAGGACATAGAACGACAAGGCGGTTATTGTTATGTTGGGTGACAATAGGCAGCTGTGGATGTAATAGAATGCGTTGACAACCTTTAAAAAGTGGGAGCTGATTACCTCAGTCACAAGACTAAATGCAAATTATATACACTTGCAAAAAATCAAGCGCGAGTCGGACTCGCGCTTGAAGGGTTCCGTACCATTATCTATAAAAACGGCCAAAAAATGATTTTTTTCAGTGGCTCCCTTACGGGAGCTCCACTTAAATATTCTTTTTTATTCTGTTTTTTTAGCATTTGTTTCTATAACGGCAATAGAAATACAACAACAAATTTTCAACTAACTATCACACTTCATGAGATACAACCTGGTGACAGACGGACAGATAAACAGACACACAGACAGCGGAGTCTTATTTATAGGGTCCCGTTTTACCCTTTGGGTGCGGAACCCTAAAAATAGGCATTAAACGAATGAAATAGAAATTAAATAGAGATCAATGAAGGTGGAGTGCGTGACGTCGTGCATAATGAGCGGCAACGAGGCAGTGTGCGCCGCCAAGGGCTGCTGCAAAGCGACTGCGTGCCTGGCCGGTGCGTACGCGCTGGCGAGGAACACGGTGAACGTGGTGAAGGGCCTGCAGGGCGGTAAGGTGGTGCAGTGCGCATACGTGGACTGCCTCGGCACCTGCGCCCCCAACTGCCAGTTCTTCGCCAACGAGGTGGGTGAGCTTTGGGATTAGTTTTGATCTTTAAACAGACATCGAATTCGAATTCGATGTCTCTGTTCGCATGTATTTTAACGGACTTCAAAGGAGGATGAGGTTCTATGTTCGACTGTATGTATTTTTAACCGATTGCAAAAGTGAAGGTGGTTTTGTGTTCGACTAAATTGCAGTTTTTGAAATGATGAAGCTTTAAATTGTGATTTTTTGTAGGTAAATTAACGAAAACTTTCGTTGCCCTCGACATCGGCCTCTTAGTTTAGTCGGTAAAGCGTCTGGGCGCGAAACCAGAAGACGCAGGTTCGAATCCGCACCGAATGTTTTTGTTCATCTACAAAATGTGCAATTTATTCAAGTGCGTATTACGGTCACCGCCTTTGATTTAGCATTACACGTTACGCTTTGGCAGCTTTTTATAAAGTGAGCCTCGGTTACCTCGCTCACCAGACGAAACGCAGAAGTATACCACTTCCACTTCACACCGGTTGTCGGCGAACACCGAGCATGCATGTGTGTGGCAAAGACAATTCCGACGAAAATTGAAAATTCACTAGTGCACGGGGTTTGAACCATGACCTTGTGCATAATATCCCCGGCTACTAGCACACCACTGCTTCTTGAGTTTTTATATATTTTGCTGTAGGATAAGATTATCCGTAATATGGACTTTTTTACATTGACCCAATAATAAATAACCAGCTGCAGAAAGTCCACTGCACCCAATTCCATCCAAATATTTGCCATCGCCAACTTTATATTAAAGATATTTGTTGGAAAGAGATTGCTAATAAATATTTTATACTTAAAATTGTTATATAGAGCGGAAGTAAGCTTAACGTAATACTTTAACGGATGTAAATTCATCTGTCACATTCACATTACCAAATTAATAAGGATTACAAACAGATGTAATTAATTATCCCTTTACTCTTGACCTGCAGGTTGTCCTAGGTGCGACTGGGATAGAGAAAAATTTGGGAATACCAGAGCTCAGTAAATTCGAGAATTGCCTTTTATGCAACTGTCTGTCTTATGTGAGAAATGAGATCGCAAGAGCCGTGTGGCTGGTAAGTCGAAGATTGGATTAAAATTCCATTTCCATTTCTATTATTAAGCTCAAGTCCTGTGGATCACAATTGGATGTCGCTCCTAATAAATATACCTATATATTATTTTATTATATTGTATGTTTGATTTCGAAATGAAATAGATTTTATGATATAAAAATGTGAAGCCAGTTGGTTGGTTGGTTGGAACTGGCGGTTAACTTGATGTTAAGTGATAGCCGCCCCATAGACATTTGCAATACTCGTGGCAGATGTGCCACCTTTTAATAATGTTTGTCCCGGTTAACCCACTTACACACAAAACGCAGAAGTATAACACTACCACTTCCCGCATTTTCTGTGGAGTAGTGGCACAGCGAACTGTAGCGTGACCCCACCACAGTTTAAAATAGAAAAACAACGCCGAATCGCAGGTGTACACGATGTGCCAGCAATGCTCTTGTGCGGCGCCCTGTACCCCTTGCCCGAGCGAGTGTTTCGCTCAGCCGGTGGTCCCCTGCGTGCCGCCGAATACCTGGACTTGCGACTACCCCGACGCGTGCCGCGATGAATATTTGGCCTCGGTGAGTTATTGCATTCAGGCTCGATTTACGCTGGCATAAACGTCAAAATTTAGGCTCGATTTACGCTGTCATAAATGTCAAAATTAAGGCTCGATTTACGCTGTCATATACGTCAAAATTTAGGCTCGATTTACGCTGTCACAAACGGCAAAATTAGCCATAAATGTCTCGACTAGATTCTAAGTTACAGGTATCTCAATCGCCTCCGTGAGCGAGCGATATTGAGAAAGCACAATTAGTAAATTTAGACTTAAGGCTCTCATAAACGTCAATTATCGCTGAATTGCATTAGATTGTTCACTCGTCCAGTATGTGTGTATTATCTCGAGTGACCGAAATTCACGATTGCTGGATTTTAAATTTAGCCTTAATTTAAACTCTCATAAACGTCTAACTCTGAAGACACGTCGTTCATGAAGTTATAAGAGCTTAAACCGATCTAACTGTATCCGTTTTAAACGGGAAAACACGCAATAATTTTAAAATATGTGCGTAACAGGTATCCGTTTAAAAATACGGACTACTACATGTGTGTAGTAGTTAATATTTCTATATATATTCAACTATTCCTCTATATATTTTTGATCGGTATATTGAAATTATAAACCATAATATCATATGTCCTCCTCGTAACTGAAGACGAATCGAATAACATCATATGCAGAAATCCATCAAAAGGTTTAGGCTGTAGAGCGGGCAGGGGCATATACAGGGTGGCTTTTCTAAGTGTATCCATTTTTTTTAATTAAATTCTAGACAAATAATGTTATATAAAAAATGATAAATATTTAAAATCATTCTAAGTAATTAATTACATTCATTTGAACTTATTTTAAAAAGTACGTGATTTATTCGCAACTCATTTATTTTACGCGCGATCATTCATAACTAACACGCATACGCGTTCGTGCATAGTAAAATTTAGATATTTATGGATGACTACCGCATTGTCAACACGTTCTGTTTTTAGTGAATAGAATGGCATTTTTTTTTTTGAAAAAAAGAAACATTGTTTTTTTATTTCAATAAACGATTATACTACCGAGTATGAAACTCCTGTGTAAATTTGGCCACTTCTCAAAAAATCTCCCTATACATAACGCTCGAAAAAAATCAATCTCCTTCGCCATATGATCGGTGTATGTTACATTTAGATCCATGTGTCTATCCGTCATATCTATATCACTCATAAGTCAGCCGATGTTACGCGTAGATTGATTTTGTAATACATATAAATCCGCCTTGGTAGATTTGCCGCGAGATGACCTGCCGCTGCGGCAGCACCGAGCTGTGCTGGAGGCCGCGAGACTTTGACTTCGAGACACCGAGGGCGACGAGGGGCGGGCACCTCATGGTCCAGCACGGCGACGCCTGCACCAAGTGTCGCGTACCGAAGAGCGTGCGAATGGAACAGCAGATAAGGGACAGAGCGAGAGCACCGCCCAATGTGTGTTAGCGGATTACGAATGGTCGAGTCATCGTTATTCCATGAATATAAAAAAATAGAGAAGTCATCTATTTATCAACTTTGTGTGGTGGAGTAATGATCGAATCGTGAATAAGTTGTGCTGATGTTTTTTCTTTTATTAATAAATAGCTTTGCTGACATCACGCATAATCCCTTGAACCATTTTTTTTTATTATAGACTAATTTACGAATATTTGTACTTCGGTACATATTCTAAATACCTGTATAGGAGGTTGACAAATTGAAATTAATAAAGTAGACATTGGTTTATGAAGACGTTTTATTGTTCCCATTTGTTCTCTTTCCTATATCATGATGGGTTACTCATATTCAAAATGTAATGCTAACACAAAGTTTAGTTACCAACTTAAATTTGGGCCATCATACCAAACTATATAATTTAATCAATATTTGTCTTTAAATTTCCATATAGTTGTAAGGTCAACAGGCCTTAAAACATTATAAATAGTCGCATTCATAAATTTACTGTATCAGGTATATACAAAGATAACTATTTTTATATAAAATAAAAAATATAAATCATGCAAAAGAATGGAAAAGTAATAAAGCGAGTGATTTAATTTTGGGCTCTGCTAATTCTATGAGTCACCAGTGCTGCGACGCTCTTGCATTTCAATATTCATCGTCGACTTGCATGTGGGTCTCTGTTAAAAAAATGTTTAAAAAACAGGAACCTCATGAATAAAAAATTCAACAACGTTTGACAATGGGTAACAATATAACTGTAGCTGTATTGGCCACTGATGCATTTCTAAGTTTCTAATAACATAAAACAGTAATACCGGAAATCAATATTTCGCTTACCTTTGGAATGTTGAAATTAATCCCAGACTGTACATTAATTAGCCTTGAAGATCTCTGAAATATAAATTTCATTTCAAGAAGTTTCATCTAGAACCTGTGAAGGTCTAACGGTGAGCAGTGCTTATATTAACGCTTTTGGCAATAAAGATTATTGTTGTCAATGATATTAAAGTATTATAATTTTCAGAATATAAAATTTACAAGATAGCGCTTACAATGTTTTACAAATCATCGCTATGGTATTAATTATTTCGTGGTTTAATTAACTTTACATTTATGGGAACCACGATAATTCGGGCTACATTACAATCATGGGAAATGGAAAAATAAATAGGTGGTTTTCTGTTAAACTTTCGCATGCACCAACGAACATTTTATGGAAGTGAAACTTTTTATAATTTTTAATAATTAAGGTACACGTATGTATGTTAAAATGTATCAAATGTAGAGTTTGTAGATAAGTATTATGGCAGTATTAGTACTGACAGTGATTTTGCATGGGGTTTTAGCAATAACTATATCGAAAGTTGTTAAAAAAAATTCATGTTTATTTACACGTTTCACCATCCATTCTACGATCATTTAACCTGCTGTAGTGCGTCGATAAATAAAGATATATAAATGAAAAGAAAAGTTTAAACCTTTGGTATGCATATGGTGATACCAGATGGACGTTCAAATGGCATTCGAGGTCGTTGACATGGTCCAACTGAAGCCTTATTTTCTAGTGCGTAAGGATAAATTTTCTTATGCTAAAACAAAAAGTTTTACACATGAAAAACGTTTAGGTCAAATTGAGACTTGCTTATCGAATCTAGACTCAACAAACCTTGGCATTATTGTGGACATAGAATTTAAGCAAGCTTTTATTTCATAAAATTAATAAGTATATTAAGTTCACTTATTGTAACGAAATTCCTGTAAAAGAAATGCTTCTTAAATAGCGAATTACTCAAACTCTTCGGGAGTTTAGAAGAGATAAACTTAGTTTTTTTAATAGAAAAGATATAAATCTCATTCGTTTTCTTGTATTTCCGCGATTAATAAACATGGGGAACTTATAAACACACTAAATTCGATAAAAGCCGTACAGAAGTGTTTTTTTAACATGCAGGCGTGAGATGGTGCTTTCATTTCATCCTTATTCAATTGTAAAGCCAACACAAAAAAAAAACAATTCGCTGAAATTATAATATCTTTAACATTAAAATAATATGAAAATATAAATGTGGAAACTTCAATTGCAATATGATCGTCAGTTAAACTTTATAATTTTAAAAGTGAAAACCATTACAAAAATGTAACATTGAACATCATCATATTCAACATGCATGGCGGAATTTTCAGAAAAATAATTATATATAATAAAAAATAATCTTCATTTTGATCAACTTTTATTGAAAAAGAATGCCCATAACCATAATCAATCATAGTAGAACATATATAATTTATGTTTGTTTGTAATAAGCAAGTACAGACACTGATAAACAATATCATTTTAATTGTTTTAATCTATACGAATGATCGCAGTAGAGCCTTTTCAGACTAAACGCAACATTATTTAAAACATCTACTTATTTTCAAATCTAGCTCGAAATTAAAGCAGATAAAAATAACAACATGACATATCTATGTACAAACATAGATAATAACATCATTTGTGTAACAACATTGCTTGGTGTATTATTTTTAATAGGAACAATAGACCTAAAGGTTCGAATGTAATAAATTGTTGTTGGAATGTTAATAATTAACTTTTTAATTGATATTACAATATTTGCTTGAAAACGTGTTTACATGAATAAAGTTATAGCGACAAAGATTCCAGTTAAATTTCAAAATGTTCATGTTATATTTGATGTTTTCTTTATGTGAGAATGTGGCTAGCGAGCTGGCGGTTCACCTGAAGTAAAGTGATAATTTCCGCCCATTGGCATTTACAACACCTGTAGAGTTGCGTTGCCACCTTTTAATAAAGTGTACCCTGGCTACCTCACTCACCTGAGGATACGCAGGAGTGTAACATTTCTGCTGCACACCGGTCTTCTGTGAGGTTGTGGTACCTGCCACGTACGAACCTGCCGATTCGTACAACAGGCGTGGCCCTACCCCTAACACAGTTTCGACCCCTAATATAGTTAACTTACTATATATTTAATACAGAGAGCTTTGTTCAAATCTACTGTTCAAATGTTTCTTTTCGTGAAGGCGATACTAATAAACATTGAAACTATTTCTCCATTTTTTTAACTTCAACCAAATCAGCTGATTAGAAAGAAACTGAAAGTATACATTGAGTCATGACGGTTTAAAAACCACATAAGTGATCAATCTATACTTTAAACTGTTAATGAAATAAAAGACCAATTTATTAGGTAATTTTATATACACAACTAAGTACACGCAGAATGTTCTATATAATATTATGTAATTATATACTTATGTTTTCATTATTACGCTCTGGTAACTTCCAACCGTGGCAACGCTGATCCCTACTGTTTATAAAAGAGTTGTTCCGTAAAAAAAAAACGAGAAAGCGAACACTACGACGGCCAATCGTGTGCCCAACGCGAAATGTCTCGGTCAACGACCCGCCGCGCCTCGCTGTTCCCCCGCAACGTCCAAAATTACCAGCTACAGTGTGCGTATGCGCGTGAGCCGAGCGAGCTATATCCCGGAGACGCAGCGTCCCGTGGAGACGTCGTCCTCCGAGGGCGCCTCGTACGGCACGCCGCAGCAAAAGAACTGGCGGACAGTGCGCGAGATTCGCGAGGCGCGCGAATCGCTGCGCGGCAGCCCGCCCGCCTCCTCGTCGTCGGACTACAAACATTTAACACCATTAATCCGCGTTATCATTAAGCTGAACCTCTACACGACCGATCTATTGTGCAAAGTTTATAACATCAGGCAATGCTTCACACTTTTACAATTGTCGTCTTGCATTTCACAGAAAAGGGATAGTAGTTAAATACGAACAAGGTGCAAACAACATTTATCCGTGTTTTCATTTAGCTCTGAGCCTCTACGCGAGCTATTTATTATACAAAGTTTATAATATTAAGAAATGCTTCACACTTTTGCAAATGGTGTCTTGCATTTTGCGGAAAAGGGCGAGTAGTTACATATGGTCAGGGCGAAAACATAATTAATGTGCGTTCTCATTTAGCTCAACCTCTACGCGAGCGATCTATTGCGCAAAATTTATAATATTAGGAAATGCTTCAAACTTTTGAAATTATTGTTGTCTCGTATTGCGCGGTTAAGGGCGAGCCATTAATGATAATCATAATGAGTGGAGACTTTTAAATGTGAAATACAAAGGTGACTAGGAATGGCGGGCTGCCGCGCTACACGTTAATAACAAATGTCAACTACTTATGTATTTAGTAAGTTTGTTAGAGCAGTTACCCATTCTAGTTGTTTTTTGGCAGTTTCAGGTGTTGTAAGCTCGACAACCTCATCTTTTATGCTTTCCTCTTCTGCTTTCTGTTCGGCTGATTTCTCCGCCATGTGTGAACCAGAAGAATCCTTTGCTAGATCTAATTGATTTGCAGGAATTTTAGGCGCCAAGACTGCATCTAGCTAAAAAAAATATATACACTTAAACCTTGGTCTGTCGGGTAGCGCACTATGAAAAATGCGCTATCTGTCGGTGAAAAACAGTCGCGCAATTTTGCAACTGCGTCTTTCTTCGGAACAATATTTGTAGTGAAAACCATAATCTATATGATTCAGGTTTATTTTAAAGCTATATGGATGGCTTAACTTTACAGTTATTACATTTTTGCCTTTGTACAATGTTTCTATTGTTTACTAGAAGCAATTCTTACATCCTAAAGAAAAATATCAATAAGTAATTCATGATAAACGTTTTAGTTTTTTTATTTCCATGTTATGAAAACAGAATACATGTTGTTTTGAATAAATATAAATGAAATGTGTATTTCTTTGATAAAACTTAAGAAATTTGAGTATAAATATCATAATTTATTGGTGCGTTAGTAGCGCAGATCTACGTTCCGACACAACAGTCTGAACACAGATCTACGTTCCGACACTGACTATATGACTATAGAGGATGTTTAAATTTTCAAGTAAGTTTCTTTCCTACTTCCAATAAAAAAAATTCGAAGTAAATTTTTTATTGTGCTATTCTCGGCACTTAAGACGAAACATTAAAAATTTGTAGTAAAAAAGATTTTATTAATAACTCCTTGCCAAGATATTGGCTTCGGCGTCGGGGGTCGTGGGTTCGATTCCCACACGGGACAACTATTTGTGTGACCCACAGATAGTTGTTTCCTTCCTCGCATGCCGTGGACTTTTGCAACATAGGGGGGCTAAATTCCAACTTAAACGCCGTCCACTTCCATCTTGAGACGGCGAAGCCGGCCTTGCTCTTCCTTACCGAGACGCAGATATCTTCTCCAGCTGATACCTCATTCCTCTCCTACCCGGGGTACAAACTGGAACATTCCTTTGTGCCGCGGGCTGGGGTGTGCGTGTACGTCAAAGAGGTTATATGCTCTCGTCGCCTCGACACTCTTTTTGTCCTACCCATGGGGGCAGATTTGCTTCTCGCCGGATGACCCAGACGTCGTTGCTGACTCAGTGACTGATGTGGTGCTTCAAGGTATGGAACTCTTTATTCCGTTCTCTGCAGTGCCCATTGGTGGCAAGTCGCAACCTTGGTTTGGTCGCTCCTGTAAGTTGGCATTACGCTGAAAGCGGGATTGCTACCAGGTGGTGTAAAAACCAGCGGTTTAAAAAAGAAGTATAACTCTGCCTCTAGGTCCTTCAAAAGTGTTATTGCTAAGGCGAAATAGGAACACATTGGCAGAATTGGCGAGAGATTGGCGCGTCTCCCAACGGGAACATGTGCGTTTTGGTCTTTCGCCAAAGCTGTCTTGGGAAATTTCTGTAAGCCTTCTTTTCCACCCCTGCACACGGAGGATGACTCGCTGGCCCATGCTGCGAAGGAGAAAGCCGATCTTATGGGCTCTCTCTCCGCGTCCAGCTTGACTTTGGATAACCGAGGAAAATTACCATCAACAATCCCGCGTTGCGATGCTACGATGCCGGAGGTTCAATTTCGGCAGTGCAGTTCGCAGAGCACTCTTTTCCTTGGACATTCATAAGTCGAGTGGGCCCGATGGCATCCCTCCGATTATGTTGAAGACATGTGCTCCGGAGTTGGCACCGGATTTGACGCGTCTTCTCCGGATCTCCTATACTCCAGGCGTATTCCCGAAATCCTGGAAGGCCGCTTTAGTGCACCCGATCCATAAGAAAGGCAACAGCTCGGATCCGTCCAACTACAGGCCTATAATAATAATAATAATGGAGACCATCATTAACTGCCAGCTCCTGCGGTACCTAGAGGAGCACCAGGTGATTAGCGACCGCCAGTACGGCTTTCGTCGAGGTCGCTCAGCCGGTGATCTTCTAGTTTACCTGACACACAGATGAGCAGAAGCAGTTGAGAGCAAGGGGGAGGCGCTTGCAGCCAGTCTGGACATAGCGAAAGCCTTTGATCGGGTGTGGCACAAAGCACTTCTTTCGAAACTGCCTTCCTATGGGCTTCCCGGGAAGTTATGCAAATGGATCACCAGCTTTTTGGCAGATCGGAGCATCAAAGTCGTCGTCGACGGTGCATGCTCTGATCCTAAATTTGTCAATGCTGGTGTTCCTCAAGGCTGCGTACTGTCTCCCACTTTGTTTCTTCTGCATATCAATGATATGTTGCAAATCAGCAGTGTTCATTGCTATGTGGATGATAGCACTGTGGATGTGTCGTACACTGGCCGTGCTAACATTTCTCGAGAAAACGTCTACGAGAGCCGGAACAAACTTGTGTCTGAAGTTGAGACTTTGTTAACAAAAGTCTCAGACTGGGGTCGACTAAACTTAGTCCAATTCAACCCCAATAAGACACAAGTTTGCGCGTTAACCCTTAAAAAGTCCCCATTTGTCGTGACTCCTCATTAAAAAATGCGCGGCGCAAATTTGGCCCCACATGGAGTACTGCTCTCACCTCTGGGCTGGACCCCGCTGTTACCAACTTCTTCCATTTGACCGCATCCAAAGTAGGGCAGCTAGGGTTTTTGACGATCAAGGTCTTTCCGATCGGCTTGATCCTTTGGCTGTACGTAGAGATGTTGGATCACTCTGCATCTTCTACCGCATCTATCACGGGGAGTGTTCCGAGGAATTGTTTGGATTAATCCCGGCGGCTGAATTTCACCATCGGACATCGC
The DNA here is from genome assembly GCA_933534255.1 of Iphiclides podalirius. Taxonomy (NCBI): domain Eukaryota; kingdom Metazoa; phylum Arthropoda; class Insecta; order Lepidoptera; family Papilionidae; genus Iphiclides; species Iphiclides podalirius. The sequence continues at coordinate 5,835,236 of OW152830.1, forward strand.
GCCAATGCAACCAAAAATTTCATCCACACCACCTCGATGTCCAGCGTTCCACAACAGTCGTACTCTTTCCTAAAAGGCCGGCAACGCATTTGTAAGCCCTCGGGTGTTGCAGATGTCCATGGCCGGTGGTGACCACTTACCATCAGGTGAGCCTCATGCTAGTTTGCTGCTTTTTTCCCATTAAAAAAAAATTAAATTTCACACTGCAACGATCTATAAAAGGAACGGCGCTTTGGTGGACGCTCCATGGAGTGTCTAGGCTCAAGGACCCTCGAGAGGGGATCTCAGCTTAGGCTGTCACTCAATACCCGTTTAGCTTTCCGATTCGAGGGTGCCGTAGAAGGCCAGACCTCGGCTCAATCGGTAGTTATTATCTGACTGGAAGAATTTCTAGGTCTAACATGACTACCATTCCGGAAAGCGTTGGCGCTGGGAAAAGTGGCGGAAGAAACTCCAACGACGCTTCTACTCGCCGGCGAGTGCGGTGTGATCTGGTGTGTTTGCGTTATTGTTTTATCCTGTCGATGTCGATCAGGAAAATCGAGGATGTGTCGTGGTCTGCGCCATTTGCGACGGAACGTACTTAGCGGTAAGGGTCTGTAGGTGACGGCACCTATGACTTACGGATTGGCCCCGAAAATGGCTAGCGCTGTTCCTTTTATAGACTGTTGCAGTGTACCCTTGTATCTTCCAATAATATATTTTTATTCGTTTTCATTAAAATAGGTAAATTAACACTAAGTGGATAAAATGTTCTCTACCTTATCTTTACATTTTATAGCGATGGAGTAATTTCAAATCAATTAAAACAATGAAATGTTCAACCCGAGAACAAAAAAAATTACTTTTATGAACATCCTATATTTCCAAATTTTTATACGTTACAATTTGAAAACGAAATTTCTGTTAGATGGAAAGTTTTTTCCAAATTTACATTTTATTTATAATATCTATATAGAATCAAAATTATGTGTAAGATAATTAGAATGTGTAATTCAAACTACGAAATATTAGTAGTCGAAAATGAAAGAGAGATGACGAACGGATACATACATTTTATGTTCTTCGTATCTCGTTAAATTCTTAGTAATATTGCAGTTTTCGATACGTTATCATTGTTTTATATACTATACATTAAGAAAAGAAAAAATACTTACGGTTTTCGATATTTGTTTCACAAAAAACATTAATTCAAATATTTAAATGAAAACATGGAGATATTCGAAATAGTCGTGAAAGAATGAATAGGTTTTTAACAGTAATAATTCTTTTAGCTATGAAAGTACGGTTCATTAATTCCTTCGTTAATTTCTCGATCGAGTTTCACGGGAAAATTAACTCTATATATTCAGTAAATAGCTCACTATTAATCATAAACGATCTGGCGTAGATCTACGTTCCGACAGTCAACGGAAGCACAATTTGGCGCGCAGATCTACGTTCCGACAAACCAAAGGTTAACTTATTCTACAAGGTCCAAAATGTTTAGTTTTCACTATACCTTATTTAGCTTAATCAATCCCAAATAGGGGAAAAAACCTTTCTTCGTAGCAGTGGCTCTTACAAGTGAAAAATTAAAAAAACAATTACTATATGGGTTTGTATTTGTGGTAGAACCACGCAACAGTTTTCACTGTTGCACGAACGGGCTGGTCCGTCCGAGTAATTACCACGACCTCAAAGATGATCGACGTAAAGTAGAAGTGTTGCACTTCTAGATTTCGTCTGGTGAGTGAGGTAGCCTGGGCCCACTTTGTTGGTGGCAACGCATCTGCAACACTACGGGTGTTGCAAATGTCCATGGGCGGCGGTTATTACTTAAAATCAGGTGAACCGCCAGCTCGTTTACCTCTTTATCACATAAAAAAATATTCTATAAAGGACCAATCACAATGGGCTTTAATATTATCCTAAAGATACATTCTATATTTATAAAAACCATTTCATTCAGTGCATAATCTAGTGGTTGAACGAGAAAAAGCAGTTTCGCTGGTCTCCCATATTATAACATAAAACTAAAACGAAATCATATAATAAAGTCAAAATATAGGAGCAAGTTTTGGTTGTCAGCGTTCCTTATTACATATATACAGGGTTCCTTATGTATAAACAGCGATAAGATCCGCAAAATAGTTATATTCAAATTACTACCGATTTCCGATGACATCACATGGACGTCCTGAATCTGCATTCTTTTCATAATTGCGCTATCCACACGCTTTACCGGTTCGCGTGACGACATAGTATATAACCGAGTCGTGAGTTTGCATGAAGCCGAGGGCATGTAAAATCCACTGACCCTACCTTTGTTTCCACTTTTAATGGCGCCAACGTAATTGTTTCGTAATCGCGTTGTTCAGCGGTGTCGTATTTCTTAGTGCTTGAAGACAATTTCTTCGCCAAACTCTGCTTCTGTTTGTCATGGGATAGAACTGAAAGATGAAGCAAAACAATTTTTTTTAATTTTCCAAGAATTGAATTTTTGTAGGGACTTAATCGCATTTGGCGATATTCTTAAATTTTATTTCATGTTACCTATTTACCTACATCTTGTAGAAATACATTTAAAAAGTAAAATAAAGTAACCTATAAGCCTATATATGTCCCACTGTTGGGCAAAGGCCTCGTCTGTACAAAGGGTATTATGGATTAGTCCATCACGCACCTTTCCTCATGATAGTTTCTATTACCGTATATATATATTTCCGAGATTCCGATAAACAGGGAGATTTTTTGAGAATTGTCCAAATTTACACAGGTTGTGGTTCAGACTCGGTAGTATAATCGTTTATTGAAATAAAAAACAAAGTTTTTTTTCCAAAAAAAAAAATGCCTTTCTTATCCCTAAAAAACAGAACGTGTTGACAATGCGGTAGTCATTCATAAATATCTAAATTTTACTGTGCACGGACTTGTGTGCGTGTTAGTTATGAATGATTGCGCGTAAAATAAATGAGTTCCCCAAAAATCGCGTACTTTTTCTTTATCTCTATAAGTTCAAGTGAATGTAATTAATTAATAACGAGTGATTTTAAATATTTATCATTTGTTATATATCATTATCTATGTGTAGAATTTAATAAAAAAATGGATACACTTAGAAAAGCCACCCTGTATAATCGGAATCTCGGAAACGGTTTCAGCGATTTTCATGAAATTTAGTATGTGCGTAGATTCAGGGGTGAAAAATCGATCTAGCTAGGTTTCATTTTTAGAAAATATCCTTTTATCCCTGTTTTCAGCGAATGAAAAATATCATTCGAATATGACGGTAAATTTCGCCGAATGGTCGATAATCGGGCGGCCCCGAAACAGAAGGCCGCAGTTCGTGTCACGATCATTTACACACTTATTTTTTTTACTTTTTTTCTATACCAGATCATTGCTTTTTTTTTATTTTTTTAATTTCCCAAATACACGACTTACCAATAAAACCGAGCAAAGCGCGGTTCTCCAGGTACTTAAATTACACTTTCGTTGGTGCCGGCACCGAGATTAGAACTCTGATTGCTCGAGTATAATAAATAATAACCATTTTCTTACCAACTAAAAACAAAACCAAATATCTCGCTCTGTATTCATTTTGTAATTGACTTTCAGGAGTTCCCTAAGTATCTCCGGAGCCCAAGGTCCAATAGAAATTATAATACCAAGGAAGCGGCAGCTTTCAAATAAAAAAACAATCATCAATATCGATTCTGTCAGTTAAAAGTTACGAGGTAAAAAACATAAAAAAAAATACACCGCCGGCCGGTTGAATAATACGGTGCCGGCACCAATGAAGTTTTTAACTTTAAGTGCTGTCTTATCACGTGCTCCGCGGTGAAGGAAAACATCGTGAGGAAACCTGCATATTTTCGAAATAATAAAAAAAAAAAATAATAATATTTCGAAGATATGTGAAGTCCGCCAATCCGCAGTGGGGCCGCGTGGTGGACTATGCCCTGATACCCTCTATATAGAGGAGGCCTTTGCCCAGCAGTGGGACATGTATAGGCTGATACTTTATTTTACTTTTTTACCTATATCTAGTACTATTGTGGCAGGGACTTACTTTACTTTGTGTTACTTTTCTTTTACTTTAAGAGCTTGTTAAATAACTTCAAAGTATTTCCGTGAATAAAACAATAAATTGGCTGACAAACAAGATATAAAATACGTCTAATAAAAATACTCGCAAAATACTTTGTAATCACAGTACACTTATTATACTAGTAAACAAACACTCACCACGATCGGGATCCTTTCGATCTTTACAAACTGCATTGTTGCTAGCGTATGAATCATCAGGTAAGTCTTTTAACTCTTCAACTACGGCTAATGTAAAAAGAATACATATAAAAAAATAATACGTTAATAATGTTATAAATAGGGCCCAGCGCTGAGGAACTGGAGTTCATACCCCCAAGACGCTCTCCAAAGCGTATTGATGACCTTATCACAAATATCGTTTGTCGTGTACGGTAATAGACTCAATGAAAAGAGGATACCGATAACTGTCACTGTCAGTCGAGGATTAATTTATGTGAAAGTTCTTGTCCAGTTGTGAATTGCTGAAGCCCTGACCCCTAATAATTGAACATAATGGCTTATTTTTTCGTTCACGAACTCCGCAGCCATTTGATTCCTAATATGTTAAGTTTCTAAATGTTATGCCGTTTAATTTTTAATATGGGGCATTCCACGCGAAGCGGTATAAAATGTAGTTTACGATTTAGAGAAATTTAAAAATGTGACTAACCGGCAGGTATGCGCCACTTCGAATCCCATTATCCGGTATTGAAAATATAAATGGAAATAAATGAAGTAGTCAAGTGTATGCTTAATTTAATGAGCTTTTAAATTGCATTCATGGATATTAAAATTTTTTTTTTAGAAAAATTCATGTTCAAACTTTTTAAACTTGACTTTCACAAAGTTGGACCACCTTAATTTTTTTATTTTTTTTTTCTAAAACTAGTTAATAGTGTATAGATAGTCCTTGGAAAGTTTCATAATGGGCCGAGAAGTCTTTTAGGATCCAGCCAATCTACAGTGTCGAAGGGTAGCGCCGGTGCCCGGGCCGCGCCTACTGCCAGTTAACGCGAGATTACAAAAACATCCAACAGAATATTTTGTTTACCTAATCGAGTTTAATAAATCATTTGATATTACTTAGATGTACTTAAATTAACAATAAAACGACGTTATTATGTTGCGATTAATGTATATTAAAAAAAAAAAATTATAACCTTCACTTTTCTTCAAAATTTTAAAACTTGACATCAATGTATTATTGCAGATAAGGATAAGAGCAAAGCTTAAATTATGGAGGAATTGTAATGCTATAGGACAATTTTAATCACGACAGATAATTTTTATACCTTTCGAAATCTTTAGCATCAATATCTTCAAATCAAAACATTAGTCCAAAAAGATATATTAATATTACTGACGGGGACCAACACTTTTAAAATTGATTTAGTATTATTAAATTCTATTTCAAAAATGATTTGTGTACAGAGGCGGAATTTTATCTTCATGCTACTCACATGGCAAAAGGACGGGTGACGGTTTTGTAAAAAACATTATAACACCCCAGTGTTTGTATAAATCGCACCGTGCATAACGTTCTGTGGTCACATAGAACGAATTTGATTTTATCGTCGGAAAGTCTTAATTATTGTCTACGCTTTATATTTATTCGTCGTAGTTATTTCGTCTCATTTATAGATATTGAGATTCAGAATAGAACAACTGATTTGTGCTCCGCAGTACAAGGAAATATGTACGTTTAGACACTGTTTTTTGTACTGACTAGACTAAGCTTACTAATGTAACAGAAGAGTCTAAAATACTCTATAGAGTCAATTGATAATTATTGCACAGTCACCCACTTTTTATGGATTTTTCGTTGAAAACTGTGCCACATGCGTTTATGCCATACATATTTTCTGAGTTTTTACTAGAACACCGTTATAAATGAACGTGTGACCTCTTTATTATTATTTGGAATGTTCCGTTGACCAACGTTATATAAACGTGTATATATGACCTTGTGACTCATCAGTTTTTGCCATTTTCCGTAGGAAACGTCGCTATTACACATGAAACCTCTTATTTCCTATATAATTATTTATTAAAAAAAGTTTGTTTGTTTGTTTATATACCTAATAATATTACAAACCTCAAGAAAATTAATAGCAACTGCTATGTATAAGAAAACTATAACCAAAATAAAAAAAATATATAATTTGAATCAGCCGTCCTGAACAATTACAATTTTGCAGATGTCACGTTCTACGCAGGGTGCGAAATGGCTTCAATATCAATGAGGCAAATACGGAAAGGCTAAAAATCAGATTTGACTCCTCAAAGAAAATATCGGATTCAAAAAAATACCATGCCTTCGTTCCGACTGCTGAAGGCACTATGATAAAACGCAGAAATAACATGAAGATTCTTTAATAAGCATTTATAAGTAATCGAAACATAATAACGTCGTTTTATTGTAAATTTAGGTACATTTAAGTAAGATCAAATGATTTATTTAACTCAATTAGGTAAACAAAATATTCCATTGGATGTTTTTGTAATCTCGCGTTAACTGGCAGAAGGCGCGATCCGGGCACCGGCGCTACCCTTCGACACTGTAGATGGCCTAGCTCCTAAAGGACTTCTAGGCCCATTATGAAACTTGGCAAGGATTATCTATACACTATTAACTAGTTTTAGAAAAAATTAAGGTGGTCTTACTTGTGAAATTCAAGTTTAAAAAGTATGAACATGATTTTTTTCAAAAAAAAAATATTTTTTTTAATATCCAAAAATGCAATTAAAAAGCTCATTAAATTAAGCATACACTTGACTACTTCATTTATTTCCATCTATCTTTTCAATACCAGATAATGGGATTCGAAATGGCGCATACCCGCCGGTTAGTCAAATTTTTAAAGCTCTCTAAATCGTAAACTACATTTTATACTGTAAAAATATTTTGTATCTAGATTGAGGACACATATAGGTATAACATAATCAAATATTACTAAAATCGGAAACATCAACTTTTTTTACCTGTCCGCTTCGCGTGGAATGCCCCATATGTTAAGTCTACTTCAATTTCAAAGCAACTGTTACATTTATTGTGCCATTCTTCTAGATATCTAGATAATACGTACATGGCACACCAGGCGCGTGTGATCTTTTGTGGTGGAGCTCGGTCGCCTCTTCTTGTAATTCTGTAGAGCGGTATGGTTGTTTTTGTCGATTGCCTGACGTTTGGCTCACCATAACTACCGGTGTGCTACCGGTCCCTGGGGAACCGCTCTTTTTTTCCTGTTCAGACATTTTCTTGAAGACTAACGCATCTAGAACTAGTGCAAATATTAGCTTCCCAAGTCCGGTTTTTTTTTTATAAATTAGACAACAATATTCACAAAAGTAAAAATGTTAAAACGTCACGCTTTACAATTTTGACAGCAAATTTTTTTGTTTTACATTAACTTCTATTTTCGAAATGAGATGTTATAAATGAGTATGTTGTTGTCATTGCGAGACCACATATACATATTTGATAACGAATATATTAAAATCCGGAAATAATATGTACATATATGAATAAAATCCTAAATTTGTTATATATTTCTGTAGATTCCTAATGATTGAATCTAAAAAAATTATATAACCAGAGATGAAAGAACAATTTTCGCTTTTGGATAAAACTTCTTTGGGTTAAACTGAGAATCTGATAAAGAAAAAGAATATTATTAGCTCAAAGTCACTTTTTGGCAAAACGATACTTAAAAATTTTGTGTTCTTAACAAATTCTTAATATTTGATATATGAATTTATAAATTAAGAAGTATGCTGGTAAGGAAAAGAATAAAATGTGATGGAAAGTAAAGAGCTTACATCTCAAAGGAAGTTGGTGCTAAAGAAAGAAAAGTCGATTAGAAAAATTAAATACGATTCTCTTACAAAACTTCCAAACGGTTCCCAAAAAAGTCAATTGTACTTGGGTAATATTACTTATAAACAACTTAAAATAATTAACCTTTCATGGCATACTATCCTATAATATTACTGTTATAAATTATTTAATAAAAAACATTGAATTCTAGGTGTTGAAATATTTCAAAACAATCCTGTCAGTCAAGAGCCTTTGCAAAAATTAATAGTTTGTATAAAACCAAAAACGCCCGGTATCAAAACTCTATATTTAGCTGAAAAAGATCGGTTTAATTCGAGAAAGGTAATATAAGTTTTTTTTATTTTTTATCTTTAATTTCATAATTCATTTGATCTGTTTACAGCATTCACATAAAACTACATCACGACAAGCAATTGGGGACCACGAATCATTGGCAACGAGTAAGTTACCTTTTTTATTTTTTGTTTTTTTTTATTTGTAATAAATCTGTTCAATACACTCATTCTTGTACATTTCATTTAATTTTTCACATTTTAGATTGCAGCGCAGATTTCAACAGTGTCTTTAATTCGGCTACATCTAATAACACAAGTGATATTGTAACCGGAGATAATAAAGTCATTCGACGATATTCAACAAGCCAGAACCAAAGAAGTAATTCAAAAACAATTACGAAATGCTTACAGCCTGATAATTTATCTGAAGAGTGTAAACAATATCATCAAAGAAAGAGATCATCTGAAAAATGTTTTATATACGGACAGCCTCATATTATTATGAACCTTCCTAATGTAAATAAAAAGCCGGAAAATTGTAAGAATTCCAATAAAGTTGATATAGCAACTTTGACCACAAGAAACTCACCTTCTGAGGACACATTGTTCTCATTGCGGGTTTTAAAAAAGCTACAGAAAAAAATAGATTATTTAGAACGTAAAATCTTAAAACAAGAGATGGTAGTTCGATCTATTGATTCTAATATACCAACGTCGTCATCAGATGAGGAAATCAAGGAAACAATGAGAACCTCTTTAAATGGCCATGCAGGTTGTAGCTATATTGAACAGTACAGCCATGTTCCTGAGACATCCGCCTTTCAAAGGTACGCACAACAATCAACATCTGTGTCTGCAAACAAAGGCACAAATATAGGTAAGGATCATAATTCAGAGCAATATGGTCGTGACTTCACAACATATGACGGTATAACCGCCCGGGGAAGACGCCAAAGTTCTTCGGTTCCCGGAAAACGTGACGACATTCCAAAAATGGCTGCCGAGAGAGTTCACAAGATCCGTCACAAGCTGAACCCCGTACGTGATTACAGACTAATGGATACCGTTCACTATTTGGCCCAAGGTGAATTTGCGCCGCGGGACGATGGTATAAAACTAACACCGTCGCGTGAAGCCGTTCTGAGTGATATTATATGGGAAGACGTTTGTAGAACTCATTGGCCAAATGCACGGCTCGCGCGTCGCCAGCATTGTGATCGTTATAACAACAGATTTGAATTGCAACGGCTCATTGATAATCTCCTACGAGAACGAGTGGCGCACGTTGAAAGACGGCGTCGGCGACATTACAGAATCGTTAAGCTCAACCATAGGCACGAAAGCTGCAGACCAGTTGGTAAGACGGGTGACATCATTGTGGCGAGTCACAAGAGTAGACAGTCCAATGAAGATTCAGAGGTACCCGTAATGAAGAAGAATGCTGCCAGTGTGGTCCTAGCGAACAATAAATGCGACGAGCGCAATCCTCGACGAAGCCACAGGAGTCATGACCGCATGACGTATCCTTGGTTGCGTAGGAAGAAATATAAGCAAAATGACTGTTCACCTGGGCCAAGTTCGGCTGTGTATCGATCCGCGGCTAGTAAAGACCGCTCTAGTGGCTATCCAGCGTCTAACCTAAATAAAAGCAAGAAGAATACTGAAGCGACGCAAGCATTTGTGCAGGAGCAAGCTAGCGCCAGTCATTTGTCTAACAATAAAGGAAGCTCGAAAACCCCTCGGCTTGTCGTGAAAAAAGATTCTCTTCGAAGAAAATATTCATCTCGGCATAAACCAAATCTGGAGCATTTCATATTATTGCCTACGTTAGTAGTGCGAACACCCTCAAATATTAGACGCCAAAGGAAATTCAATGAATTGTACCACCGTGTATTAAACGTACAAACGAATAATGGTAATATTACTGTGTAATGTTATTTTTTTCTTTTTGCTTACATTAAGCCTATTTTTATTACAGACCAAGACGACACTGCAAACTCTGAAACCTGTGGGCAAAAACCAAAATCAACCTTAAGTAAAAAAGATGTTGGGTTAAACATCAATATCACACTTTCAAATAGCGAGGCAAATCTGGGCAGAAAATGATATCAGGCTGAAGAGGAAATTATATTTTTATATCAGTTTTTTAACCAAACCTAAGTAACAAAATTATTTTGATTTCTTACCATTTCTATTCCATGTTATTCAGTGGTTAAATTATTATGTATTTCCATTCAATAAATAACGTCTTAAGCACTCACATTTAATCATTATTAATAAACCACAAAGTCAGGAATTCCCTCCTAAGTCCGTTCAATTGAGGCTAGAATATTAGGCCACTGCTATACGGTAAGTTATTTTAGGTACTTCTTAATGTATATCATCATCGTAATTATCAGTCCGTATCAATCCACTACTCGATATAGGCCTTCCATCGCGGTGTTCAGCTTTCCTATCCAATTCGAGCCATTTTTTTGAAGTTACCAATAGTACACGTAGGCGGCATACAACACCGTCTTTGCAACTGTTCGCATCCACTTTCTGTCCAGAAATTTGATTATCGTTTATCATCACGCAGAACACGACCATGAGGGCACCTTGCTATTCTTTGTATCGCTCTTCGCTAACACCACGCATATCAATACCTATCCTTCCTTTATAGTGATACATTTTTCATACAAAAGCTGCCGAGTCACGAACAACGGTGCCTTTAAGTCTGCCATTTTTAATAAAAAAAATATTTAGTAGGCTGTTATATAATTTGTTACAATCTTACAATAATTAGAAAGTACGTTTTTATATATAGCTTGAAGGAGCATCCATATGATAAAGAGATGTTATGCCAATTAAAAACTGTTAATGCTATGGTTGCAAATCAATTAATTAATCCAGTTCAGTGATATATGATACAGTGCAGGTACTTTGCAAAAGGTTATTAGGAATTTTGCTATATAAAGTCATTGGGTATCGACGGGATAAGTCTAAGATACATTTCAGGCAATCATTTAGTTTCTATAACAGCAAAATTACATTTTTCAAACACATTTTAAGTCCTGCAATATAACTTGTCGTGGAGGTTGTACATATTGTGCACACGACGTTGTAAACTACAAGTAGGTACGTATAAAAACGTGACCTAATTCTTCGACTACATACGAGTATCTCCCATTTGTAAGTTATTTCCGAACATGACCCGAGTGGCTTGTACAAAAAAAGTGAGAAATATTGCGTAATGTGGTGTTTGTGTAAAATGCTAAAATGTTTAGTTCATTATAGATTTCCTTTTATTGGAACACAAATTTCGGCCTTAGATCGTTCGACGGGTCAAACGGTGTCAGTGGAACGTTAGCTGTAAATATTTAATAAGAGTTTTGAATTGCCTCGTACTATCTAGGCTGAAAATCGATCTATTCCTTTTACACGAAATAATTTATATATAACAGTAGCTTTAAGTAGTAGGAGTAAGAATAAATAAAATTATATTTTCCCGATCGAAAATAATTCATTCTAATTTTTTTATTGGTAATCGTACAGATTACCATTATACCTGCAAAAGTTTTAATAAAGTGCACTGTGCTTAATATTTAATTTTTTTTCTATAAGACTGAAGAAAGGTACCCTCGGCTACCCTAATCTAGATCATGGACAGCGTAACAAAATGCTCCACAGATCGAACAGTCAAGAAGAACGGATTATATTTGCATTACAGTTTACCAAAATGTAAGTGTACCGCATTCACTATATTATACACCAAATGATACCCTCGACTTCGTCTCAGTTGCTTATTTTATAAACAACTCCTCCACTTCTTCACATTCTTCTTCTTCACACACTAAACAAACATATCACTGAACACGAAGTTCTTATACTATAAGTGTTTATTAAAACTTTAGTAACTTCACATTAAATTAACATATATTTTTCTTTATAGTCATAGATAATAGCCATTTTTTTTAAATAAACTTAAAAAAATTAAATGAAATCTATCCAGTATTTTTCTGTGATACACGCACAACGATAGACCTATTATTTCGTTTATAAATAATGTTAATAAATGAATGAACTTAAATTACTTAAGTTGATTTGATGTTGGTTAACACTATGAAATTGAACATATAACATTTCCTTTGTTCACATATAGCGCTGCATTGATTTCAGAGTCTACGAACATTAAATATAAATTTGCACCGTTTTATTGTAATTATTTATCAGGGATCAACAAATATCGCGTAAACACTTACCTAATCGCATTGAACAATGTATAAATATACCTTTAGCAACAAATAAAGGCATGAATAAACAAAAAGTAAACGTTGCCGCCTGTGACTTCTATCTGCGCGGGCAAAGTCAAGAAAAAAAGGCAATTTCAAGAAGGAACAATGCAAGCATGTCAAACATCGGCTGAATCGCCTGTCTACAGTCGCGTGTTAAAACGTTCCCAACCCCACCATCCGCTTTCGAGTCTGCAATAGCAATATTATGATGATATTTTTTAAATCGTATTTGATTTAATATCGTTTGGTGATAACGCCCTTTGTTTTGTATATAAAAAGTGATTAGAGCTGTTGGTCCAAATAGTGTTGCCCACATCAATCTTAATAATTCATAGTTTTGACATAAATTAATAAGCGAGAAATTTTGACTTATTTGACTGAATCTTAGTCCTAAATGTTCATGGTACATTTAAATTGAATGGCTTTATTGAAACTGTAATTTATATAAAGAGTTACTGCATTTCGCCATCTCGTCGTATGACTTTGTAGAATCATAAATACACCATAACATCCCAAGTATTTTGCTAAATGTGCTGAAAGCTAAACCGGGGAATATAATCTGTACATAAGTCTTAAAATATCACATTTTTAAAATGTTATACGTTCTTTTTATCATCGTGCTGGTAGGTGCTAATTTTTAAAAGTTTAACATCAACGATATTACCCCTATGGAGTTATCGTCAATTCAATATATCATTTACGTTGTCTCCCAATATCAATAGGTGGCCCATATTCGCACGTTATCTGAGGTGGTAATAGACAACCAGTTAAAACAAGCACTTTGAAATGATAGGGCGCGGAGTCGAGCGATAGACCTGTTAATGACCCGCACTTTGAACGGTAACCTACACGGCTCATTGCAAAAAACTGTTATTAACTTAGACGCAACTTGGCATAGATAATATGAATACAAAGGTAATTAGAGTCCGTGGGTCCGACAGTCATCCAGAATATTAAGACTGCTGTATGTAGTTTTATGAATTAGATTACGTAGACCATCAGTGCTAAAGGTATAATGCCGAAAGAGTAATTTTGCTTTCTCCTGAAAAAACCTACGTTTATGTATTATAAATCACTCTCCGCCCAGTAAAACTCTATTTAAAAAGTCGTGTCGATATTTTGTTTTATAAAAAAAGGAAATCAAATGAAACTGTTAATTTTTTCTGATTTAGTTATTTTTATAAACATCACTAAAATTAGAATTTGTGACCACAGGAGAAAAAGAAGTGGAGGGTTTATAGCACTTGTGAATTTAGCGATAGGACCTAAAGAATAAGGCAAATTTTAGTGCTTTAGAAATAGCGTCATTTTAATAATAAATAATAACAAAGCGAAATAAGGAATAAAAACTTAAATACGCTCGAACACAAGAAAAAAGCTCCTTTATAGAGCGTTCGATTATTGACTTAACGTTTTATAGAGGTTTTTACGTATGGACCATGTGAATCTTCGTAAATACTATATTAATATGATCAAAACTGAAGTTAGCTTATTTTAATGTGAAAAGTAGCCAAGCAAGCAGACGGTTCAGCTGATGTTAAGTGAATACTGCCGCCCATGGACAACTGCTACACCCGAGAGGTTCCAAATGCGTTGACAACCTTTTGAAAAAAGCTTAAGTGTTGAGTAATAATAAGAAAGAATGAAATTAATTTACTCTCGGGATTCTATAGTAAATGAAAACATTAGTTCAAAACATATATATATATATATATATATATATATATATATATATATATATATATATATATATATATAAAAATAATAAAACAAATACACTATATTTTTAGGTGAATAGGCAATATTTCAAATGAAACGTGTAGGTGAGGCCAGAGAGGTGTCGCGATAAGTTGCGCACTCAGACGGTCATTAAATTATAAATCTTGTAATTTTACGCTACGAACTAGCTTAATACATGCAAACCACGAACACAGGGTGTTTTATAAGACTTTATGAATATTATGCAATTCAAAACCAAATTTTAGAAGTTAAGACTTCATTTATATTAATTGGCTAATTTAAAAACCTTTTATACCCTAATTTTAACGGCTAATAATATTCCCTATATTAGTGTCATGCTGTCACTTATCGAACTTTTGTTAAGTAAAGGGCTTATTATACCGACACAGAGGTTCAAATATATTCTTAAAATGCATGAGTTCTGTGCCAGGAAATGTGTTCAGAAAATTAAAACTGCTTGTTTAAAAATAACACAAATTAATGAACTAACAAACAAAGTCAAGGGACAGGCCAGGAACTCTGTAAAATGTTGAGAATAAAATCAAAATGAAAGGCTATTAAATCCTTAATTAGTTCTATTTAACAGTTCGGTATTCGCCTAAATTCACCAATCATTAAGAAAACAAATCAATTTTTCAATGCAATCCAAAGTTTAAACACCACAATACATTAGATATTAAAACGTTTTTAATACAGAATAGCAGCTGACCTGTAAAAAATAAAACCGAATAACAAGGAAAGATCCTTTGTTTCAAATATCAAACAAGCTACGAAATCGAAGCGTTAACTCTCATATTTAAGTTTTACCACAAAATGTTTATATGGTTCTCACACCCAGGGCGATGTTATCAATAGAGTTAACAGCAAAAATGCCCATATAATCATCACAAAATAAACACCATTGTCCACCATATTCGTACATGTTCTTTTAACGGTGTCATCGATCGATTGTCTACTAAAGGCCGTTACTGTGGATGGATGTCCTTATAACACAGTTTTGTTGTCGTCACAATAGGATTTTTTTGTATATTATGTATGAAAGTTGGAGTGTAAGGACGACATAGTTTTTCTATTGTTACTATAATGTGGTAATATGGTTGATGAACATGTATTATCATATACATTTATTACTAGGTGATATGTAACCGTTAAATAATTTATCTAATATTTTTCTTAACAAATAGACTTAAATTATAATGGAAATATGAATTCGGATCGTGTTTAAAATGATTATTTAATATTATTTGTAATTCAAACTTAAGTATTAAAAAAACTATAAAAACATACTGTGAATAATCAGAGAAAAGGTGAAATCAGATTCAAACAAAGGGTGCACTTATACTCACTCAACCTTGAGAAGGCTTATTCCATTATCGGCTTTCTAACGTGAGACTCCTTTTAAAACATTCCTGTTGACTTATTCATTGCCTACAAAATCTATTCTTAACCAACATAATGAAATGCTCTTAAATCAATCTATCAAAATATTTAGAGATTCACATTCGAACGACATGGAACATAAGTAAAACATTTAATTTTAACGTTTAGGTAACATTTTCTATAATAACATTAACAAATAATTACGGAGGAAATCTTAAAATGTTTGATTACTGCCTAGTTTTTCGTTTTAAAGTGATAGCCTACCCGGCATTTCAGTGCTGAAAGATGTAACAGCGGCTCGTCTCCGCCATTGGGCGCTGAGCGGTTCAGAGAGCAAACTGGAACGCGCAGTGCTTTCGGGCCAGGGTCACCGGCTGCTGGCAGAGGCCGAGGCAGTGCCGCTGCCACAGCACCTGGTTCAGCTCATCGCCAAATGTGATGCCCTCCACGCTGCCGTTGAGAAGGGATCCCTGCTTGAACTGAGGGTAACTTTTTTTATGTGATGTGACAAGTTAGCTTGAGATTCACCTGATGTTAAGTGATAACCACCGCCTATGGACATTTGCAACACCCGTAGGGCTGTAGACGCGTTGCCACCTTTTCATAAATTGGGGCACCACTTTATGAAAAGGCCTCACTCACCAGACGAAACGCAAAAGTGTTACACTGCCACATCAGGTCAGTCTTGTGTGTGATAATGATGCCATCGGAGGCTGGGAGCATAGGCTGGAGCACCTCAGTGCTGGCCTTTCTTTTTTCGTAGGAAAATCCTTTATGTGGGAGTCCCAGTAAGAAACGAATACCCAGTAAAAAAAACCCTTACACCGTCTCTGTTGCACCAGCCGGGGACACGGGCACACAAAGACGCAACCTTCCGCGACCCCGGCACGACTATGGCCTTTTTAGGGCCTCCTCTTCACGGGTGCTAGGCCCCCCAGTCCGGCTAAATGGTGCTGTGCCGGTGCAACTAGCACAGCACCCCTCATGAGCCCCATATACAACAGCAGACGCCGACAGGGGGGAAGGTTACGCGAGTAGGCCAGCCTCCTGCGCCCTGGTCTCCGGCGGTGGATATCCAGGGTAGCAGTTGCCTCCCTTTGTCTCTCCGCAGCCTACTTCCGGGTGATTACGTCCTCGCAATATACGCGGACAGGGATGTTTTGTTTGAGGACACGTTTGTTTCGGGAGGTATCTGTTTCGCATGACAAGGGAGGAATTCCACCCAGTGGAATGCCACCACTTTGACGTACGTATCAGGAGACGGCCCAACACGCGCTGGAGGTGTGTCCACTCTGGACGGAGCAGGGCCGATAGCTGTACGCTATCGTGGGCTACGACCTCTCATTGCCTGCTGTGGTTCGCGCTATGGTTAACAGCGACAGGACATGGAGTGCTACCCTCACATACTGCGAGGAGTTATCACCCGGAAGGAGGCCGCGGTAGAGTTTGTCACATTCCTAATTTGTTCTCTTAATGAGTGACGACAAGAACGTAAGTAACTCACCTGATCAGTTAGCCATCACCGCTGCCCATAACGACCACATCTTTTTAAAAATTAAGTCTTCTAAATAAGAGTCATATTTTATATTTAATTAATGAAATTGTTGCATGAATGGAATGTTCAAAGAATGGTGTGATAAATAACTTAATCAAATATGGGGTTAAGGTATTTCGCTGCGGAATTCTCCAGTACTTGTGTGGTGTAAACCACAATTTTTTTGCATATCAACTCCAACAATTGTTTTACAATTGTCGGGTGACTAAAGATCAAGATTAATGTCATTTATTATCGACGCCTTATAATAATAACAATAATTAATTTAGTATGTTGTATTGAAACATTCACTCGCAGCCTTTAATTTTCTTATCAAGACTTGATTTATTCAAGGATTTGTTAGACACGGACTACAATCGCAATAAAAGCGTAACGTGCTACGACGAGGCGGGCGTAGGTCTACTACACAAAGCTGTATTCTACGACTACATGGACATTGTCAAATGGCTCGTCGAAAGCTTTCCGCACCTCGTTCAACAACGAGACTCAGTAAGTTAAATTAGTAATAAGACGTTTGTACTTATGTATATTATTGTTTCTTTATATTAGGTCATTGCATATAAATTGGTGTTTTATATGGAAAAAGTAAAACCAAAAAAAAGGAAATTATACATTTAATCAATCGAAGTATGTACCATTATAATCTAGGCAGTAGGAGCGAGAATTATTGTAATATTTGAAGGCTTATAAGAATTGAATTTAGTAGAGTATGGTTGGTGTTTAAGCCTTTTATTTTTTTATTTTAGTGTCGCTCACATTAAGTGCATAATTTAAAGTTTTCAATGAAACTCGGCACCCGCATACATTTTATTCGCAATCCGTCCTGATCCTTTTTAAAGAGGAGCTAGCGGTAGATACAATGCATGATTATCGCCGCCCACGCTTACAACGTGAAGTTGTATTTATGGGGAAAAATCAAACTAATGAGATATAAACTACACCTGACGATAAGTGGTGTCCAACATCACATAAGGGCGGGCAGGTGCGTCAACTATTACCGGTATCTAACGATAATCACAAACTCCGATATACGCAGAAACCAAGCACGGCGTTATAATTGGTGTCCTCTCTTGATTAGTCACTCCTGCATGATGACAAGATGACGATATACTTTACAGCCTCACCGTTTGGTAAAGTGATCAGCGCCACCTTTACCCATTTGAAAACGGTCCGTCCAAGAACATCATCTGTGGGCAACCGGCGTTGCCAAGAGCAAATAATGGCCAGACCTGATGGTTTAGGATAACCGCCCAATTGCTCAGAGGCAGAAATGTAGTCTTGGCCGCCCTGGGTCCCGGGCTATTGGGCCTTAGGGCAAATCCGCCACTGCAAGTGCCGGCTCACATGTCGCGGTGTACAGGAAGGCAGGACTGCGTTGCATTACACGGCCGTGTGCCGCGACGAGGCGGCAGCGGCGGCGCTGCTGCAGGGGGCGGGCGCGGCGAGGGGGGCGCGGGACGCGTCCGGCCGCACGCTCGCCCACTACCGCGCCGCTCGCACTCTGCTCGCGCTGCCCGCCGCCGACATGCCACAGCCCGCGCTCAAAAACCCGCCAGGTCAGTGATGGCACTTTATTTTTTTTTGTCTGTGAAAGTTTTCCCGTCAGTGTTTCTCGCTGAAAATAATTTATGTGTTTTAAAAAAATATTGGCGAGACAATAAGATGTCACGTGTTTGATGTTTTTTAAAAAATATGAGAATTGATTGATCGATTGTTTTATTATTTTTTATAAAATTTAATAATTTATATTATAAACAGAAAAAGAGATTACTTTTTCTGCTTAATGCAAAATTTTCTAAACAGACTAATTCGTATCTGTCTAGAAATATATGATAAGCTTACACACAAATATATCTTTTACAACATCTAGAAATTATGAATTAAATTATGTATTTTCCTGGAGGAACTAATTGAACCTTACAAATTGCTAGAAGTTTTTAATACATGCATAATGTAAATAGCATAATTATGTAAAGCCTCTAGTCCGCTTATGAAAGAACTCTAGCATGTTACACCGTAGCAAAAAATAATTTATGGATCACATATTATTTTGAATAAAGGAATCGACCGCGTGGCTGACCTCGTACTTAACAATTATGTATTCAAATTTCAAATGAGCTATTTATTTTTTGCAAAAGAAAAAAGGTTTTAACAGAATTCAAAAGGTTCTTATAGGACAATTACTGTACTTAGAAATATTAATTATCGGTAAACGAGCATTGAATTCATTAGATTTCAGAGTCAGTCCTTAACACCATCTTTGCTAAATTGTTGCGAAATTGTCAGATACAAAAAGCCTGTTTTATACCAATCTATTTTCAACACATTATACATGCTATAAATATAATAATATGGTATAAATATTTTTCTTAATACCAATTTTTCAGAAAAATTGGTATAATCATTTTGAAATAAATTGACATTTAAATTTGAAGTAATCTAAGCTATATCACTGGGATTTCGGAGGGCATAATAATGAGATGGTAAGATGCTTAAGAATAAGTAATGGCATATTATAGAACCACTTTCTTATTTGTCATTTCCATTAAAATGTGTGTTAATTATTTAAAGATGCATGCTTCATCAACTTTGGATCAGTATCAAAAAATGTATTCAAATTCATATGGAAATGCGCAGCAATGTCATAATAATCACACAATACAAAAAAAATCGTAGCCCGCAGCAGTCGGTCGGTCATACCATTGACCGACCGACTGCTGCGGGCTACAATAATACATCATCAATAATTATACTGGATCACTACATGAAAAAATAGTTTATTTGAACTCAATAGCAATGAGAAAAAAAAGAATGTATTTATTTCTTATTTATTTATTTAATATTTATTGCACTGAAAAGTGTACAAAGGTGAGCATAATGCCATAATGCATTCTCTATCAGCTCACCCTAGGTAAAATAGCAATATGACTAGGACGAATATATTAGTTTTTCGCCCGCGGCTTCGCTCTCGTTGAAGCCCTTAAATAAATACCTTTCTTTAAATATTTTTTTCCAATTAAAAATAGCCTATGTCCTTTCTCAGACTCTAGACTATCTGTCTACCAAATTTCATTTAAACCAGTTCAGTAGTTTTGGCGTAAAAGGGAGACAGACAGACAGACAGAGTTACTTTCGCATTTATAATATTAGTATGGAAGTATAGATAAAATATACAAAAAAGAACATTTTACACCGTAGTTATCAGCTACGTTTCGTAGACCCTAAAGGACTACGTGCTACACTTTTTTCTCAGTTCCCTATAAAGGAAGTACTATTTGTACCAACGTAATTACTAAGAAATGTGACTTTAATTCAAGAAGTGTAATAATTTCCCTGTGTTTCAGATTTATAATATAGAAAAAAGTGTTAATTATTGCCAATTTTTGGTAATATTACAAAAGTAATTACTTTGCAGAGCTACTTTTTTGATGAAAATACTTAAAAATACTTTTCTTTTGTAAATAAATACATCTTATACATATATACAGACATTGATAAAACACTATGTCCATTACGCAATATTACTCCACATTGGGGATCTAACCCACACCCTCTGGCGCAAGAGGCAGGTACACTACCCATTACCCCAACCGGATCGTCAATGATAATGTGGAATACAGTTGCGCGTAGATAAAGGCTTGGCTTTTAAGGTGAGGTGGTATCTGCAGTGTTAATCCATTAAGTGTGAAATATCATAAAGTTTTACTATGAAACCTGTTATTTATAGGCGTAGTTATTGTATCCTTTTATTTTTCATAATACTATAAAAGTAGTAATAATAAATAAGTGTTAAGCTGCGGAACTAAGCTGTAGTGGCTAAGTTTCTAAGTATCTACTTTGTGTGGTTCATGAAACTCACGTAAACTGAATTTAAATCTCACGTGTACTGTTAAATCGTTGATAGCAATTTTAAGCGAAATGAAATAAACCAGCAGATTTAACATGTGCTTAGCGGTGAATATAATATAATATCTAGTCAAAAAAAGGTATAGGGTAAAGGTATATAATTTTTTGGTAAATTATGTATTTTGGAAATAAAAAAAAATAAAGAAAATGATGCGGTATAGAAAAAAAGTTAAAAAAATAAGTGTGTAAATGATCGTGGTACGAACCACGGCCGTCTGTTTTGGGGCCGCCCGATTACCGACCGAGCTATTATAACATTTTATTTTGCGGCGAAATTTACTGTCATATTCGAATGATATTTTTCATCCCCTGAAAACAGGGATAAAAGGACATTTTCTAAAAATGAAACCTAGCTAGATCGATTTTTCGCCCACGAATCTACACACATACTAAATTTCATGAAAATCGCTGGAGCCGATTACGAGATTCCGATTATATATATATATATATACAGCGTGTCGTTACCATCGCGACAATAAATTAACACACGTCTAACGCTACTTGCCAATAATCATAAAAAAATATTAACGTTAAACAAATCCATAATTAAAAAAAATTTTTTTCAAACAAAATAATTAAGTAAAAAAAAAAAACAAAATTTGTAACATCCTATACAACTCGCGCCATAGCGTCGCATTACAAGCCTCTCCTTCTAACAGTATGTTTTGTCTCTTTTAAATTCATTCAACCCCTTCAACTTCATATGCTTTGTGACCTTTACAAATGAACTTTACGTTACGCTTTTATAGGTAAGGGTGTTCTAAAATGCTTTGTTTTGGAAAATTTAATAACTCTGTAAATATTGATGTTTAAAGAATTTAAATGTTTAATACAACTTTAAAAAGTTATCCCCTATATGTGTGTTCATTTATTGTCGCGATGGTAACGACACGCTGTATATACAAGAATTGCTCGTTGAAAGTATAAGATTGTAGTGACATGTGAAGTCTGCCAAACGGCATCGATCAAATATGCCTTATAAATAGCTTCTCGTTCGAGGTGGGCTTTGGCGAGCAGTGATACTAATTAATTAATTACTCCTTTACATAATTTACTAAGCTATATATTCAATTTAATAATTCTTTAATGGTTGTAAATAAATACTATCGACCGATATTAATATAACTGATATTATTATAACTATCGATCAAAGTGTATTAAAATTATTAAAATGTAAAAATAAAATGTATATTCCTGATTGAATATTAGTGTCTTAATGATTATTAGAATTTATTTGCCAATTAAATTAAATTAATTAAAGTTTGTAATAACAAAATACATTATTCATTTTCATTCATAGAGTTTTATATCTTATCAAACATCTTAACACGTAATAACTATCAAAATTTGTGTAATGTAGATTATTATAGTTCGAGCATTTTATATTTCTTTTCGAAGGGTTTTGTGAAAGGTGCTATTATGTTAATCTCGGTAACGATGCGAAGTTCTTGGCACGCAAACTTGTTGCGCCTCGGCTTGTTATACTGAAAATGTAATAAAATTTAATAAAAATGTAATAAAAGCCTACATACCTCACACAAGTACATATTGAAACAATTGTTTTTTTTTATAAAATACTAGCAGTTCGAATTTCAACCGCGAGAAACGTTTCTGCTTAGCTCCCGTACGTCTTAGCGTGATGTTAAATAGCCCTATATCCTTCCTCAAAAATTGTGCTATCAAATGCAAAAAGATTTTTTCAAATGGGACTGATATTTCCAGAGATTACCGCGTTAATACAAACAAACAAATAAATCAGCTTTATTTTATCAGTATAGATAATTCGGCCGTCTATGTTACGCGTAGAATGATTCGCCTAAGAATTGGACAAGAATACATATATAACAGGTGGACCGATGTTCCTGACCTTAAGCTTTATTATATTAGTATAGACACGGTCATAGAAAATTGAAGTACGCTAAATGAACATGCATTTGTTTGTATTTATATCTATCACTGTAAAAGTAAAGTAACAGCCTATACATGTCCCGCTGCTGGGCAAAGACCTCCTCTCTGCAGAGGGTATCAGAGCATAGTCCACCACGCGGCCCCACTGCGGATTGGCGGACTTCACATATCTTCGAATTTTTTTTTTTTGTTATTATTTCAATCTATATATTTTTTCATTTATCCCTGTGGTCCATCACAACTACTAAACAGCTGACCCGATCTTAACGAATAATATGCCGTTATATTTCTCTTTATTGCGCGAGCGTCATTAGGTATATACAACTTGTAAAAAATCTAAATGGCGTATATTAGTTACCAAAATGTACATCTTTGTCAATGTGCTACTTTTCTCAAATGATAAAGCTTATTTTGTAATCACACCGATTTTTACGTTTTCAAAGACTGAATTAATTTGCTTGACTATGATTAATCGTACTTTGCTGAGATATAATATGCAGTACTGAGAGCAAAACGATCTACTCTTTATTATAATATATGTGTCATCATATTAAGGTAGGTAGTTAATAAAGAAACTAAATATTCAACCACATATCGTTTGAAAACTTTATTCATTATTATTCATCAAACTTCAAAATACATGACAAAGAAATTTTCGATGTTCTATTTAGTCAAATCTATTGTTTCATATACTCCAATTACTTGCCCTGATGTGTCTGTGCGGACGACATGTTGTCCAAATCGATCCATTTATAATGATGAATCATTTTGATACGATAAAATTTCATGGAAAGCCGTACAGTTGCGAGCTTTCTACATTTTTGTGAAATGTTTTGTTAATGCTCGGCATGTTCAATTTTTTTTAACATATACGATTTTATAATAAGGTTTACTACTTCTATTGGCCAAAAAGTTCCTAAAAGCGCAAGTACAATGAAATGTTACGTTTGATCAAATCTGAAATACTCATTTTTCAATGTAATAAATTCGGTAATCATAAGCTTTTTCACCTTCGATAAGGCCACTCCGTAGTTTTGCTGTTGCAGGAATGGGCAGGCTCTCAGAAGAACTTTTCAAGGCATCGACAATGCCTATATTTGTAGATGTCCATGGGCGGGGGTAATCACTTAACATCAGGTGAACCTCTGGAGAAAATCATTTACTGGAATATTTGGATCAAACAAATGTAGAAATTTTTATACTTTTTTTTAACTACTAAAAATATAAATTAATTAGTTTTTAAATGCAACATACCAATAGTGAACAAGTTTTAAAATTTATATTTTTGGTTATAACTTAGAATTAGTTATAGCTGCAGTTTACGATTGAATACAAAAGAAATATTGTGAATAAAGTGTCACGTGTGTGTCGAATTTTGATCTAAAGCCCAAATATTTACATTATTAAATACTAACTAAATTTAATTACTAATAAGCCTAGCCTACGTGGCATGTTGTAAAAAGCTGGCTTGAGGATATCTCAATGATTATATTTATTCTTATCCTATGAGTGAGAAAAAAAAACCATTGCTTTTATTACCAGCCACAACAATAAGTCGAGAATATAATTCTTTCAAAACACCGTGTGCGGATCTTGTCGATTTGTGATACATAATTTACACAAAGAGACTTATATTTGCGCTACTTACTTACTCTTCAGCTGCCTCTGATGCCACCCTGGGTATGGTTAAGAGTACCTCTGGTTAGACGAGTGGCAGCCAAAGCACAAGTAGCATCCCAAGCCAAGCATTGGCCTCTCTTCCAAGTGATCAAAGTCAAGCCATCAGGCCTAATGTCATCGTACGGCATATGTCAGAGGGATCTAAAATTTAAGGAATATTTATGGAAACAAGAACAAGGAGGAACCGTGATAGGAAAAACAGCCAACACTTTTTTCAACTAAAAGGCCGTAGAGTAGAAGATTTATTAATACTGACATCACAAACGCATTGGTGTGGTTGCCAAATCGATCCTTGTAGACGGATTCCTACAGCACTGCAATAATTGTATGAGGATGGAAACGAAGCGAACGGTTGCTCATATGACATTTTGTAGGCGTATTGCCTACTACTGAGAGTGGGGGCTTCCAGTTCTCACTCGTAGGAAAGAAAGTTAGGAATATGGCCATACTTCCATGGTAACACCAGGAACTTGTAGAGGCACTTATTAATTTTGTGATAGACATTGAGTCAGTCTCCCGTCTTAGAGCCTATCAATTTCGGAAGTTGATTTCTATTATCGAAACCATTAGTGATGGATATTTAACGTGATATTGGTTAAAGATAGGTGACAGCTTCATTCACATATTCTGAAATCTGGGATGCTTGGTGAAACATCACAAGTTATACTTTTAAGTTGATTAGACGGTTAAGTTAAGCCTTAGGTTGAAAGCACGTGTAGCTTCGTATAACTTATACTAAAACCTTTGTCAGAGATAATATAGAAAATGAATCTCTCCCACTACCCGTCAATAAACCGCCAATTATTATTGGCCTACACCGAACCAGTGTGTCAGGTGTGCGCGATCGATATAAGTCCGCACCATTAAACATTAAAGGCGTCTGTCTGTCCATGCCTCAGACGGCTTGAATAATAAAAATGCGGCCTTGACATTCGTCGAGGAGCTTCTTACTATCACATATGCATAATTAAATTTCAGCACTCGAATGCGGGTAAAAATTCTAATCGAACCAATTAGCGTAGTATGTTCCAAGAGCTGCATAAGTGGATCACTAATACCTTTAACTTCAACTCATGGTTTAAGCTTTTGTCGAGAGATTGTATGAAACTGGGTATAAAAAATCTTATCCAAAAACAGCGTTTTTTCTATCACGACAACAAAATTAGACGTGACCACTCATCAGTTTGATAATCTGTTGGCTCAGCACCATCCTCGTACTACTGTCAGGATTATAGATTCGATTCTAACATGGCGTGAACATCTTACATGATCAACAGATAGTTTTTCTTAATCTTAGTATTTGACTAATACTAAGCATCTAAACATGTATACCTAACTTTCCTTAAACAAAATAGTATAATGAAATCCTGCAGAAAAGGTAAAATGAATAAAGGAAAGAGCCAAATTTAGCTGATTGGTTTTTAATTTGCGTTTTTTTTTCATAGGAATACAAGTATATAGGTGGGAAGGATGTATAAGGAATAAAGTATAACAATATACATATGTATAGGATATGTGTAATGGATAATGAATAAGCCAATTTCACAAATGAGGACGAGCGGCCATTCGATTACATGACGTGACCCTGTCAGTGGTTTTACTAATGGCAATCCATAGTATTTTTCGTATACTAAATGTTTCTTCAAAAACATCCAATTTGTGAGTTGAACAAGAGGCGTTTAACACTAATTGACCTAAGTCTATTTTACTTTTACTGTTTAGGTACTGTTTTTACTGTTTTAGTGCTTCCAATACGTTATAAGTTATAAGCTAATACGCATTACTTATTTACTTTATAAAATACATTAATTTCTCTTCTGGTGCTAGTAAAACTAACTCTTCATCAAACAAGCAGGAATCGTTTCTATGAAGTCAGCCCGTTTTACGCATATGTTGCTGTAAGATGAAAAACTAAAAAGACTGTACAAAAGCTATGGAGATTTTAATCTTGACCATTTTCCTCAGAATTATATTAGGCTTTGCTATTTATTAGTAGTTATTTTAATAACGCCTTAGCAAAACAATTGCTTTGGCATGTTAATACAAACATAGAATGTTTGATTTGAACTTTATTAATAAACATTTTAATCTAACGTCCACATCGTATGCTAGGGAAAATTAATAGGTACGGTTTATAAATAGCACGCTTATAAAACATGAGCCATTTTTCCCACATACCCCTCATAAAGGGTTTTCACCTTGAACTTTCCCATCGATTGCCGTTCTAGAAAACTATGAATATACTTTGTCGGTAATTAACGCAATCGATTGATTAAAGTCATTTTAACCAATGTCAGAAAATGACATTTCCTTTACGAAAGGCTTTATATGACGGACCATATCGTGACTTTTGATTAATTTGGCTAAAACGATAGCGAATAACATCGTCCCATTGTGCTGCATACAATTATTGAATTTCAATTCATTGCAAATAGGGTTGGCGATAAAACGCCACAACATAAGAATATGGTGCCACGAGTGTGACATGGGCCGCTTACAACGTGTAGTGTGGGAAGGCCACGGCACTCGATTGCTCAGCGAGGTCTCCAGCCAGCCTATTGTGAAGCGATTTCTTGAAGCGGTCCCTTACATTATGGTGAGCATAGAATTCACATAATTTATATAAGCACCATGTCCTGCATACCTCTCGACTAGAAGCTGCGATTCCATAGGTGGTATGCAGCCTATTTCGTATTTCTTCGAAATTACTCTCAGATTGTACATTTTCATATCCGGGCATATCTGCCAGAATTCGATTAAGTGTTACAAGCTATTAAATTAAAGGAATTTAAATAGTTTGAGATTGAAGAAAGGGAAAGACGGATATTTTATCTAAATAAACGGTTAAAGGTTAAGCTCGCGTCTAAATCCATATAAGTGTGTCTAAATCCATATAATTGTTTTGGCGCTATACGTGCTTCCAACTTTTTTTATTTACGCATACCAGCACTTACGCAGGTAAGGAAGGGTTAGTCGGGCTCCTACCAACTAAAACCCCCTCGATGTCTCTCCATGGGCACATATTAACAGTGTGAACAAGCCCGGATTGGACCTTCCCTCCCATCTCGACACAGGACCGCGGTTGACGGGGGCGACCAACTAACAACCTAGACTAGATTAAAAAGTTCAATTTGTCCTTTCGCAGAATACCATCCGCGATATACACAACTCGGTCATTCAGAATGATCTGGAAGGATTGATGAGGCTAACAGCGGACCCCGTGTCGCCACAAGTACTTTCCGGAAGAGATGTAAATGGCATGACGGCTTTTCATAAGGTATGTAAATTTCTACGTTCCAAGCTAACAACAATTAAACTGATCTCGTTGTTTACTAAAACAAACAGGGCAGTGAATGTAAACAAAATAAAGAATCGTTCTATTAACAATGATCACATTTAACAGGCGTTCTTAAAAAAATTACAATAAAGATGAAAAAAAAACTATATGTTTAGATTGATTTAGGTAATTTATAAATTATTAATGTATTTTAAATTTCATCTTAAGTGCAGAGACTGGTACTATTAAATTAATATGTCATAAAAATATATTATACTACTAGCTGATCCGGCAAACGTTATTTTGCCATATAAATTATTTGTAGGGTAGAAAAAAATGTTTGGGGTGGACTACCTTTAACATTTAGGGGTAGGAAAAATAGATGTTGCCTGATTCTCCACCCTGGCCGATATGCACACAAAATTTCATGAAAATCGCTCGAGCCATTTCGGAGGAGTTCAATTACAAACACCGTGACACGAGAATTTTATATATTAGATATCAAAAGCAATCGTAACTTGATTTACCGTGGAAATATAACGTTTCTTAAAATATTATGTGTTTTAGGCTGCCGGGTTGGGACATTGCGGTATATTGAAGTACATAACAGAAAAATACCCTCAGGGCATTAAAGACGTTGACAGTGATGGACGGGCACCTCTGCATTACGCCGCTACTGTTAAGGACGAACAACACACATACAACACGCTTGTCGAACTTGGAGCCGACGAAAGTGTTGTTGACAACGTATGCATACTTAGTTGTGTTTGAAAACACGTCTTCCGAAACTATATCAATCCTTAAGTCTTACGCTTAAATCACTGACACTGGTAGTTCTTTGCATTGAACGAAGTATGCTGCACAAGTTACCAAAACGCTATTTATTATATGGAGTTTAAATAATTTAAAAGTTATTTTTAGCTTAAACTATGATATAGCCAAAAAGTTATTATTGTAAATATCACATATTTATTTGACAAAAAATATTTACATTGTAAATATTACATAATTCTTTAACAAAAAATATTTACAATATTAAATAATAACTAAATTACATATTTATCTAAACTAGTCCACGCGGCATGGTATCAGGAACGCTATTTCCTCTTCCTCGCTGAATAGCTACACTTCACCTTTGAGCTAGAAAATAAGCCAGCCGTTCGTCATCGGCTGCAGCAACAAGTCTAGTCTAATTATGTTTTGTAATTTATGTATTACTTTTAAAAGATAAAGTTTGGATTGTAATCTGGCAAATAATTATATGTTATACATATTAACTAGACATTACTAGACTAGACAAGAGTACATTATTGTTATTGTTATTATTGTGTAAAAGAAAATATGAAAAGATGATAACGCAATTAAAAATTACTTATAATCTTATTTTTCTAGAAAAATAAAAGTCCCGGTTATTATATCAATAGATCGCAAGAAATAGACAAAAATTCACTAAAAATTTTACCTGATGCGCCCCGCACACCATCTAGTGCTTATCCATCATCTTGGGATTGGAAATTATTGGAATCTGAATTTAATAAAAAGCCTAGAAAGAAGAATTTGAAAGCTGCAACTGAAAACATATCGTCAAAAAATAATAATAATAGTAGTGTATCAGAAATAACAGAAAGTTTGCCGAACGCTATGAAGAATAGCAGCACTCACGAACTCATAAGTACTTTACCAGAGTTAGACAATACGGATGACACAAATATAAATAAAAATCAAAATAATGAAGAAGATTTAAAAGACAACGAGGTTAGCGTTGCATGTATTGCTACCATGGGTTTTTATTATTTATTAATTTGCTTTGCTTTTTGGTAAACATTTGCATGACATTTTTTCTTAAATTTTAGGCAACAAACGAAGTAAAAGAAAAAACATTAAAAGAAGACATACATGAAGAAAAAGACATTGAGCATATAACAGAGAAACCTTCTAAAATGGAGATTATGACATGCAGTGATGATGAAAATAAAACAAATACAGATATAAAAAGTAATGAAAATAGTGATGAAAATTCTTTAACAATTGAAGAGACTACAAAATTAGATGATGATGTCACCTCTGGGGTTAAGAGTATAGAAGATCCTGCTAACAAAAATGCTTCAAGCAATTCTTTCAAAGAACCTGATGAAAATGACGAAAAGAGCGACGAAATAGATCATCTGAAAAATAGCATGAAATATACTGAAAAGTCAAGTGAACATAAGAATGATGAAAAAAATCACGAAGAAATACACGTTCCAAAAGGTGATTCTATAAACACCGAAGGAAAAAAGAAAGGTGATCTTGAAGAAAACAATGAACTTGCTCATCTTGAAGATCACACTAAAGAAAATAATGATATCCATAAAGTAAATGAAGACAAAGAGATATCTGATGCTAAAATTTCTCAAGCTGCAGAATCAATTGTACACGAGACTATAAACGGTGAATTAGAAACTGAAAAGGAGGAAATGTATCCCCACGCTGAGGATACAGATTACATGCCAGAAGAAAGAGATACAATAGGAGAAGAAGGTAATAGTAATGCAAATAACAACGAGGACGATGATGATGTGCAAGTCCAAGACAAATCACATCTAGAACACAGCGAATTGATTTCAAAAAATGCAGCAGATGTTTCAGAAAGCAATAGTGCCAAAGGGGATATGCCTCTTTTGGTAAAATAATTACTGAAACTATTTAGATTTTCCTTTTTATTTATAAGATACATTGAGGGTCCCTTATAAGTTAAATATTTTTGATTGTTTTACTAATTAAGGAAACCTGACCAACGGCAGAAATACTCAGGAAAGTCTTATAGAAGGTATAATTAGGGCAGATGCTGAACAAGATTCACAGGATGCTGGTATGACAGAAAAAGACGCCTCAGTGCACGGAGAAATACTTATTGTTGTAAGTATAATTCATGCAAAAAAGTATAACAAATAACAACCAGCTACAAGGTAATGATGTAAATTATTTAGTTGATTGTGGTGTTCCATAGAATAGTTGCATCATCGCACTTTATAACTCTCACACACATCGTAACACCACTGTCATAGAATAATTTGCCAGCTTTTTAGGTTCTTTGTATGCCGAAAAAATGTAGAATTATTCAAAAATTCCATAGAAGAAACAATTAGATACTTTTAAATGAAATACGTTGACTTTAAATTCTTCATTACGATGCAGGACAACGAAATTGACCCAGAAGTGACTGATTTAATAAATAATGCAAACATGGAAATGTTGGCCACATTAGTACTCAATGGTGAGGGGTCTAGATTAATCGGAAGACGTTCACAAAATGCAGAACTACAAGCGTTTTTAGAAAACGTACCTATGTATATGGTAAGACACATGCTCAATGGAATTATGTTTCTGTGAATTTTTAAATTTTAGAAAGGTAATTTTAAATATTTTCCCTTCCGTACTTTAGCAAAAAATCAAAAGAGTTCATATAGCGGCAAAAGACGGTAACATAAGAGATTTGCAAACAGCATTAGATAGAAGAAAATTTGCAATAGCACGTGACCCAATATCGCCAAACGGAGCTACACCTCTACACGTTGCTACCGTATTTGGAAAAACAAATATTATAAAATACCTCGGCGGAAGGTTCGTATTTTAACGGATAGGTGTACATTTTTTCACTTAGTGAGCATTGCAAATTATGCAAATAATGTTTAATTGCAGATTTCCTGAAACCTTATCTGCCGTAGACTTTGAGGGCAGAACAGCTTTGCATTACGCTGCAGTCATACCAGACAATGGCCATTATTTTAATTTATTGCAGCAGTTGGGCGCTAATGCTAAAGATTTAGATGATGTAAAAATTATTTTTGTGTTTTATGACTTTTTCTATTTGCTCAAAACCGTTCTATTTTTTAAATCTTTTCTATATATTTTAGAATGGCCGGTCAGCAGAAGATTATTTAAACAGCCCTTATTTACTGCCTTACGAGCAGATGTTCGCTGATTATGGTGTAACTGATGACGTCATTCAAAGCATGTTATCGGATAAAGGTATGGAAATCTACTTTTCATATAAAAATATATCATCATTTTATACATCACACTATTCCATTATTAACGAATATATTAATATAGTTCCCGAAGATCATTTTTCGTCAAGACGAAATTTGGAAACACCGGAAGTATTAGACACATTAGAACGCTGCTATCGTCTTCTAGCATCTGCTAGACCATCAAGGACACTTCTTTCTGCGTCATCTAATAAAGCCACGCCACCTTCTGTACTGGGAAGATTTCTTAAACGATCAATATTTGAAATGATTCGCCACCGTACAACGAAACTCGATCATGACCTTTTCGACGTAATATGGCCCGCCGTAAAAAAGTTACCCGATAATAAAAATGTCATACAAACCGTAGAAGAAGACTTTCCAGGTGGTGTCACAGCCCCCGATTATTACGTCTATGAAGTATTCCATGAATTTTTGATTCCTTTAATAAAAGATCTCCATAATTTAAATGTTAATTCCGAACTACCAATACACCCCCCTTCAGATTTTGAGTCAAAACTAACATCATCGAAATCCGCCACTGAAACTTTCGTTGAGTTGAATATTGATCCAAGTGATGAATTCGTCCTTTCTGGAACTATAGAGTGCTCAAGAAATTTATTAGACTTTGAATTACCTTTAAATCTTAAAGTTGGTAAATTAGAAATAGTCGAAAGAATCCTTACAACGATATTAATGCATGAACAATTTTCAAGTTTAATTGAACAACTAAATCCTGAATCTGAGCAAAAAGGCGGTACTTATTACACATTGAATGAAGTTCTAGAGAAACCGTCTGAAATATGTGCAGCGTTAGCGGCGAATGGATTACTTATAGCTTTATGTGACAGGGAAGAAATAGATGATTTCTCTCGGCTACATGGCACGCATTGGCCATACGGTCGCGGGGTTTTCGTGAACGATGATAAATCAATTGCAATTTGGATAAATGTACACGATCATTTACGCGTCGTAATATGTACACCATCTGAAGCACCTGGAGAAATCGGTATTACATACAGTAAAATATCGGTTATAATGAATTATCTTCACGATAAACTGAACTTTGTTTGGCACCAAAAGCTCGGACACTTGTCTAGTAGGCCAACGTTTTTAGGCACCGGAATGCGCTTTAGCCTTATAATTCATTTCCCTGGCCTATCAAGAGATTGCGATAATATGAAACATTTGTGTGCCGCACGAGGTCTTCAATATCGTGAAACATTAAATGCTCAAATATCAAGGGTCAGCAATTACCAATGCTTAAGCATAACTGAATCTAACTGTTTTAATGACTTCGCTACAGCCACGTCTAATCTACTTCAATTAGAAAGAGATCTATCAATGCAGAATTCAGCACAAATAACGGCGATGCTAACGAATATTTTCAAGAGAAAAAGAAGTAGTCTAACCGATTCACACAGGAGAAACCTTAATGAATGACGATAACGTAAATGCATCTAAAGTAGTGTAGTCAATTTAGAAATAATTGTGTTTAGGTAGTTTATACAATTGGGTGTTTAAAGTGTTGGAAAGACATTTGCGTAATATCTATTTCAAGATGAATGGTGACGGTATCTGAAACTTAGGTCAGTACATAAGGTAGTTATTTTATTTAAACGATCTCACTAATTGGTGTTGTTATTTTATATGTAGACGTGATGGTACCGCTATATACACGCTTGACACTTGGTAATTCTAAATTTTACAAGCTAACACTTTTACAAGCTAATATGTTTTACATTATCAATCAACCACCATTGTCTTTCCAACACTATCCACCACTCCTATTTATAAATATATTGCCAGAGTACGAATTACGAAATAGCTTCTTGATAATTTACATATTTGAACAAATGGTCCGGTAACTAAGAAATCAACTTCATTGTACTATTCTATAGAACTGGATGGACTCGTAAGGAAGTGATGCTACCACCAAACAAATTATTTGAATTTTGAAGAAACTGAAGATTAAACGTGTGGGGAAGAGCGTCGCTAAAAAATAAATTTAAAGAAACTCATATTAGCTGCAAAACCATAATCAATGTTCCGTTGTTTTTGAACACAATGATCACTCACTACTATATTTACAATCGAATCTAGAGTAAATATTTGAACAGAATTGTAATTCCCAAAAACGTCCACGGCTTGTTTAATACACTTTGTTTTTAGGGCTGTTGTGACTAATCACCGACCTCACTGTAAAATGACAAAATTCACCATTCCCTTGATATGTTTTCAAATTCAAAGTAACAATCGATCAATAGAGTATAAATTATGTAAAGTGAGGTAATAGAGCGACACATATACTAACGTCACTGAAACGTAGACTCCAACACCACTAACACAGCTGTGTCTTTTCATGTATAAATACAGATGTTAAAAGTAGTTAGCGCACGATAGTGAAGGACGTTAGTGAATAATAAATATGTTTCAGGCAAGAGTCACGCTGCTAACGGCCATATGGACATTCCCACTTTTCAAACGGAAGAGGGCAGATACCTTGCTAAGTGTAAGCGATACTTTTTTTCATTTTCAACATTTGTTTAAAAAAATATGGATGTTAAAAGACCTCTCGAAGATGCGGGCGCTTATGCGGATAATGCTTTTACAGCTCTCGGCGATCCTTTAATCAAAGGATTAACCGAAGTGGCTAACGTAAAGCCTAAAGATCCGGTCGCGTTCCTTGCCAGTTTTCTACACAATTTTCCCGAACACGAAAAACCTCGCTTGAACACGCAGGTATGGAGAAATTCTAATGATGATATTACTTAATATTTAAAAGGAAATAAAATTGTTTTTTTATTCTTTATTTTCATGATGAAATTATTGTACCACAACATTAAGAGAGTATCGCTTAAAAATGAAATAAATTACGTAACTATATGAACTTGTAAAGGTAATTTCCTATGAAATATAAAACATTGTACATATGGAACAATTTTTTGGATTCTTAATAATTATTTTGAACCGAATACCAGAATCGTCCAACGGTTTCGTATAATCAAACCTAAATTGAATTACATTTTCAAATATTGTTATGGCTAGCTGGCAGGTGCTCGCTTTTAATTTAGTACCAATACTTGATCAACCTGATTTCAAAGACCGATACCAGCAACAATAAAATTAATAAATGGATTAGATATTTAAACTTCAATTTAGGTTAGTGAGAGAAATCGTGAGGAAAATATCTAGACAATCGATATAAAATTATTTCAAATACGCTTTATGTTAAGTATGATAGCTCAGTGTCAGTGTTAATTTGATATACTCGGGCAACAACAAATGAAATTGTTAACTTTAAGTGCTGAATTATCGCGTGCTCAGTGGTGAAGGAAAACCTGCATATTTTCGAAAAAAAAACAAAAAAAATATTTCAAAGATATGTGAAGTCCGCCAATCCGCAGTGGGGCCGCGTGGTGGACTATGCCCAGATACCCTCTGTACAGAAGAGGCCTTTGCCCAACAGTAGGACATGTATAGGCTGATACTTTATTTTACTTTTTTACCTATATCTAGTACTATTGTGGCAGGGAAAAAGTTTACAACTTATTTAATAACAAACATTAAATTTGTTCGCATAATTATGTATCAAACTATAGGTGCTTTATACTCTTTCGAAAAAACAAAACGATCATAAAAACAAATAATTTTGGTTAATTTAGGTTAGCATTATCCTCAGGATTTCGAAATTTTGTTAGAAAAGAATATTTTTTTACAATTTAAGAGCATGTAATAGCATAATTAAATGAAACGCAGTATTCATAAGATATTTTGCTTTTGATAGCGTAAATTAAGGTTACAAAAAGTTGTAACAATCATACAACCGAATCCATCCACGACCCGAATGGCGTAGTAGGCAGTGTAACTGCCTCCTGCGCCAGAGGGTGTGGGTTCGATCCCCACTACTGGAAAAATATTGTGTGATGAACATAGTGTTTTTTAGTGTCTGGATGTTTATATATGTATAATATGTATTTATTTAAAAAAGTATGTTTATCAGTTATCTAGTACCCTTAGGAATGTTGTGTAAAAATGTGTGCCAAAATATTTATATTTATATAAAATGCTGACAGGAATCGAGAACGATAGTAACGAGCCAAGAACCTGAAGTGAAAAACGACCAACCGCCTCCATTAGAGCAGATGGAGACGCCACCAGCAGTGAGGAGTGCAGCAAAAACGGCCGTTCGTCACCAGGGGCCGATCGACGTCATCACCCTGGACCCTAAAACCGAAGTCAGCCCTGATGCCCCGGAGAACGCTTATAGCAGCGTCAACAGGGTACGCGTTCTCACATTTCTTATGCAAATATTTGTCATTTTTTTACGTGCTTAGGTGGCAATAGAGCTGATTCTCCAGATTTAAAGTGATAGCTACCTCACATTGACACGTGCAACACCCGTAGGGTGGCCGAAGCGTTGCCGCTTTTTAATAAAGTGGGCCCCGGCTACCTCGCTCACCGGACTGAAAGCAGCAGTATAACACTTCCATTTCACGCCGACCTTCTAGAGGTCGTGGTACTTACCCGGACAGACCTGCCTATTCGTGCTACAGCGAAGACTGGTGTGGCCTTACCACAGTTGAGTTAGTTTATTAATTATTGAGTATATAAGCATTTGAATATGAGGTAGAGATATGCTAATTACTTAGTATCAGGTAAACCTCACCCTCTTTGGTATTTTCCTGCTTTCATGAGCAGCAGTAATACTAATAAGCAGCATACGGGTCGTATTTAGGTGTCCATGAACTTTCTTCTTAAGATGCGTTTATTTCTTTACTCCCATTGGTTGCAAAACTAACTTTTTCTGATAGTACCTACTTCATTGATTTCAAAAGAACCTTTAAACTTTCAAGAAACATTGTTTAAACACAGAAGCTTCTTTAATAATATTTCTATTTACTCTATTATACAAAGACGCCTAGTTGAATTACACAAACAATACGTCATATTAACTATAGTATGTATGTCTTGTTGATGTCTTGTGAAGTCTTCCATATCGCGTCAACCCGATTTATTACTAAAATTTTAGGTACTTTCATTGCTCAATTATTTAAATATAATTACTCTGTTTCTTGAACATATTGACAAAATTCGAGTAAAAGTAATTCAAAAATGAACCTACTTTAAAATGAATTTAATCATCAGGACGAACATGGACAGTCTATGCTGCATTTCGCCGCGGCACGCACGCACGCCAACAACGCATTATTCCAACTGCTGCAAGAATCCGACGTGAGTTTAGGATATCGTGACGAGCTCTACAGGACAGCGAGAGACGTGTCCATCCAAGCCAACGTGCCAGAAAACACGGTCGAAATTGATAAATGGGTCTTACATTTGGCTGCCAGAGGTTAATGCTACATTAAACATCTTTCTAATGATAAACTTGAATGCTTTT
Organism: Iphiclides podalirius; assembly: GCA_933534255.1. NCBI lineage: Eukaryota > Metazoa > Arthropoda > Insecta > Lepidoptera > Papilionidae > Iphiclides > Iphiclides podalirius. The sequence goes on from OW152830.1 coordinate 5,872,551, forward strand.
ATTACAAACGGAATTTTTTTTCTTAACATTGCGTTTTAATTTAATGCTGCCAAATTTTAACAAGCGCTACGTATAAATTTTTACACGGCTAATTATTTATAGGGAACAGTGAGAAAATAATGGAATTACTGTTACAAGGCTACGACCACATATTAGACATCGTGGACTCAGAAGGAAAGTCCATAACGGAAGTAGTTACACATCGAGGTGACACGGAAATGAGAAATCTTCTAGCGTCAATACCAGCTTTTGAGGTAACTTATTTAATAACTGATATTGGAGGAACGAGAGTTGCGATTTAGTGTGTCAACAGACCAAAAGTTAACCGACAGTATATCTCAGATTTTAAACAAGCTATTACTAAAAAAAAAGTCGTGATTATATCACTACCCTATCTAGTCAAAAACGTGAAAAATAGAGATAAAGGTCCTAAAAATATAAGCGATAGCTCATTCGATTCGGAAGTAGGCTGTAAATTTATTGCTCTACTGTTTGTGCCCGCGACTTCATCCACGTGGAATTTAAAATGAATAAATTTCTAAAATAACAGCAGCTTAAGTTACTCCCTATAGCTGATGTAAGCTATGTGCTAGTGAAAGTCCCGTCAAAATCAGTGCAGCCAAAGATTAGCTGGAACAGACAAATTAAAAAAAATAGAGTATAGATTAGCGCACTTATACACACTCCAAAAACTTCTACTTCTTTCATTTTTATTACTTATATTTATTTGCAATTTAGCATTACAATAGGAGTATAATAAACATCTTTAAATACATTTTCTTTTATATATATAAAAATTTAGCTCCCGTGTGCTTGTGTCTTCAAAACTCAAAAACTATATTATAGAAAAATGTACCGTTTTTCTATAATATAGTTTTAGTTGGTATAATAAGTATTTAAAACACTTAAATACTTATTATACCAACGTCCCAACGGAAACGAAAAAAAAAAGGAAAAGCAGTGTGCTATGTGCTACAAGCATGCCTATTCAGTATGACGATGTTCTAGTGTTCGGGAGCTTTTATTAAATACTGTAATTTACTAAGAGAACTATTTATTTATGTATTTATTACAGGATGATATTCCATATTCCGAGCCATTTTCAATCTGTGTTACCATATTCACACCTAATCTATATCAATATATAATGTTGCCATGACCTATGACATTCAGGAGTCGCGAGAATCCCTCCACGCTGCAGTAAGGCAGGGTGACCTAGCCAGTGTACGGGAGACGGTAGCTGCCGAGGGTGGCCGTACCCTCGCACGCTCGCACAACTCTTTCGGCAGGACAGCTCTGCATGTGGCAGTGCTCGCTCAGCAAGAGGACATTGTCGCCTATTTAGCGGAATCCTGCCCGGAGCTGTTGCGGATTGGCGACAACGTAAGTTGCCTCACAATTGAACGGTTCTTACGTTTGTACGTTCTTAATACTTTGTTGATCAGACAGAATGTTCTTTAATTTTATATTGATGTTTTGGTCGTCACTTGTATGCCGCTATATCATGATTTGGCGGTCACGGGTACAAAACACACAATACAAGGGAAATAACAATAATAAAATATGATTAATAATGAGCAATGGTTGGCGCCATCCAGTGTGTTTCCTTTACAACAAACGACCTTTTTCATATGACATTTTACATTCAAGATATTTGGAAACTAAAGACGTCACCTTTGTTATTGAAAATTATGGCGCCAAGCACTAAAAATGCAATAAAAACAAAGTAGATAATTAAATCGATATATACGTCAGTGAGAACGTATACCTTTTCGATCAGTGGCTAGAGCGTCGGGAGTTCAACGCAGAGGACGCAGGTTCAAATCATCGCAGTAGCGAAAAACTTTTCGTCCATTTTTCTAAATTTTTTTATTAATGAATTAACCTTTTTTTTTCAGTTGGAACGTACACCTCTACATTATGCAATGGGGGTAGACAAAATTGAGTCTTTGAGTAGAGTGCTCATCCGTGCCGGCTCCAAGAGAGTCCTGAAAGATCTAAAAGGGCGCCAACCTTCGTATTACTTCATGAACAAGTCCGATATACTGCGGCTGAAGGAAGAGGAAGAAGCATATTGATTTACTATTTTCTAACTAGCATAAAAGAAGGAATATTAATATGAGGTTACTCATTTAGAAAACTTTTATATTGGCTCTTGGTGTCTCTCAAGACACTTTTTCATACAAACCCTTTAGACATTTGACAAAAATATCTATTGGTTCATTTTATGCTAATTCCCACGTATATAAAAACTAAATTCCTGACTGAGAAGGGCCATTCAGACAGATTTTGTGCAGGCTTTAATTGACAAATTAAAACGGGTCTTGTATTAAGAATTCCTTCGCCTGGCATATCATAGTAGAAATAAGGATACCAGATAAAAGGATTGACTAATAACATTTAGCTGAAGACACATCATCATGCAAAGTTTATATGCACAATCTGCCTTATCTTAAAAATTTTAAACGAGTATATTAAAAGAACATGATGTCACATAATAAATAATACATATTATTTAAGAACAATGTAGTATAACTACAGCATAATTCTTCGAGTAGGAGAGGTAGGAATAGAATAATAAGAACATGCATCACTTTGACGCGATCCGAATCTTGGAAAATATATTATGCTTGAAATCTAAGTATTTTCAAACAAAATAAAACGAGAAGGGGAATGCTCCCGATATATCTTTTCAACGCACCGTGTTTATTATTGTTAATTATTAAGTTTTGTAGATTTATTAATTGTATATAATTATATTAATATAAAAAGCACTTTTTTAACTTAAGACGCACCGTTTGCATTGGACCTTTTGAGACCAACTACTAATGGGAAATAAGCTAGAGAATGGCAAAAACGCCGAGTCCAACGCTTATAGCAATGAAAAGAGTTTATTTGAAACGAAACGCAATTAAAACATCTAATATATGTATTGTGCAATGATGATACCTTTGTAAGATTTTTCTAAATTAATTTTATTTTTACTGTACTTTTAGGGACCCTTTTTGTAGGTATTAGGTATGAAATACATAATCACGTTAAGAACTTGTTTTATTTTGCCATATTTTAAGCAAAGATCGATTAAAAAATTAACAATCACAATAAAATTCTTCCGAAAATCCAACAAAGTTTAAAGTATCGCAAGGTTTATAACTAAAGACTCATTGTATAGTGACGATTTTGATAGATGCATAAATCACGAAAAAAGTACAAAAAAATCTAGGTTAAAATTCCTAAATCCAGTTCTTCATAATTTCATAGTTCTGATTTCCATGGTACCGGGTTTATGTACATCTGTGACACCGACCCGCGCATACCTTGAAAGTGAAAGCAGAATAATTTTCAATCGAATTATCGGAACCCACGTCTTCGGCATTCGCGGCCTGACGCTTTAGCCACTAAGCTAAACGGCTGATTGCCACACCGACGAAAATCTTAACGTCTTTTATCTACATAGTTATTTAGCATCTGAAGCAATGTTTGGCGCATCTATTACAGATTAACTTAATGGCTAAAGCGTCAGGCCGCGAATGCCGAAGACGTGGGTTCGATTCCCACAGCGGCGACAATCTTTTCGTACTTTTTCTAAAAGTTTTAAATGTTTAATCTTAAGTGCAGAGATTAGCACTATAAAAAACTTTAAATTTCTAAAAAAGCAATGGCGACATCTCTCGTTCGAAGTTATTTGTAAAACTATATTCGAAATTGTTTGTATGCTGGAAAGGATATTACAATATGTAAAAAAAATATTTTTTCTTTGCACTTGCTAGTCCACTTGGCTGCTGCTGATTTTATACTTAAATTTTATATAATTAAAAATAAATCGCAGAATAGGTCGACCCCCCACTAGATGTAGTGTCGACCTATGCAAATGCACGGGAAGTCGATGGATGCAGATAGGTCAGGATCGTGCTTAGAGGCAGTCTGGGCGGGCCTATGTTCAGCAGTGGACTCTAACGATGGTGATGATGCAAAAAGAAAAGGTAACAAGACCGCAGAGGTTCTTGGCGGTTCTTCTCTGGACAGCACTAATTCAGTAATGAGAGATTAAAACAAGCCCTATCCTTACTAATATTATAAACGCGAAAGTTTGTATGTATGGATGGATGTTTGTTACTCTTTCACGCAAATACTACTGAATGGATTTTTATGAAACTTTACAATAATATAGCTTATACATTTAGAATAACACATAGGCTATAATTTACATATATACATATTTTTATGTATATAAATTATACATACGCAGGCGTAGTCGCGGGCAGCAGCTAGTATTGCATAAAGATATGTTCACGTTGTCTTCTGGACTTTGATAGACATATTTTGAACGCCTCTGCAGCACAGTACACCTTGTCCTACAGTAGGAGGTGGTTCCAAAAAGAAACAATTTAAATGGCTCACTGAGTTCTCCTTGGTTCAGCGGCACCGGCAGTGGTTTGTTCTTGCTAGTGCGCAGCCAATCGCGGTAGGCGCGCTCGCCGTCGGCGCGTCTCCGCTGTTCCTCTATAGCTGCGCGCGCCGCCCGTCTCTCCTCGCGAGTTTTCATAGCTGGCCATAAGATAACAACAGGTTTAAGAAAATTATTAAAGAAAAGCTTTATAAAAAGGGTTATGATAATATAAATGAATTAACATTAACCACAATAACCCCTGGGAAATAGTTGATCGCTCCCAAGCTATTTCTTAAAGAAAAATTTAATATTTTTATTGTAATTTTGTTGAGAAAAAAAAGAGGATACCTACGAAGTTTCTTTCGCCTGTTTCTTCTTCGTTAGAGGAACCTCATTACGGAACAGTGGTAGATTAAAAAAAATGACTATCGATAAATGAAATGTATTTATTTTTCTTATGTCAATGAATAAATGATTTTGATATTGATTTTGAATGCGTTCAAATTGATAATAGTAGTGAGCAAGTTACAATTTAAATTTCCTTTCAACTTTACGACACATTTATTTTTATATTTAGTATCCCTAATATTTTCAAAACTTATTGTCAAATATTTAACTGTAATCCCCACTTCAATTTAGTTTTAATAATTGTCTGTGCTTCGAAGTAGGTAAATCCGACAGAGTTCTACTTGCTTTATTATGACACAAAATTAATAAAAAATATAAATAAGGAAATGACAGTCCTACTTTTTTCAAACATCCCACCTTTCATTTCTTCTTCTTTCTTACGAATCCATTCCGCTAACTTCTCTTGTTTCTCCCTCTCCTTCTTTTCTTTCTCGCGCTCCAAATGCTCGTTCTGACGGAAACGACGCATAATTTCCTCAGCGCGGCGACGTTCCATCTGCAAACGTTTTCGCTCCGTCCAGCGGCGAAAAGATTCTTCACGCTGTTCTGGAGTGGTTGTTTGCACTGTTTGTCTCTTTGTCTCCTGCATACGACGCTTTTCTCTTTTCTAATAAGAAAAAAATATATTTGATACAATCACAGTTTCCAAAATAGCAAAATTTTAAAAATTTACATACAGAGACTGAAATTAGTGCTTAGATATATGACATTTGGAAGAACATTGTGATTAGATTTTGCAATACATACCTGACACAGGGGATATTGTAATGAAATTTAGACATGTCCGTCATGAATAACGGATTCATTGATCGATGGAAGCTACGAAAGGCCCTACAAAAGTAAGGTGTGATATTTATACTAAAAGTACGTTTCTCCCAATGTTCCGCCCACCGTTCAAGGCATCTGCCACTCTGGTGAAGCCAAAGTTAATAGAGTACTGTGACCACTTGCCACCAGGGGTATCCGCTTGCCCTTTTGCTAACTTGCCTACACTTGAAAAGTAGTCAAAATAAATCACCTCTTGCTCTTTTCTCTCCAGCCACTGCTTAAAAGCCTCTTGCCTCTTCTTCTCGTGACGTTCGCGTTCCTCTTTCGTTGTCGTGGTGGTCGACAAAGAGGCGACCGAGAGGCGAAACGTGTCTGGGCCATCTTCGCGATAAGTGCGATCGAGCCGCGGCGTCTCCTCGTCATCCGCCTGACATTCATGCTCTGCCAAACGGCACGACTTCCTCTTCACACTACCGGATGAGGCATTGGATATTCGTCCCGTCAGAAAGGGAGTCGAGTTGCTTCTATATGTACCGTGCGGATGGGGCGTTAAGTCCTCCACGCAGGACAAGTCGGTCCGCAATGACGTCACGGAATGTGAAGCCTCAACTGTCTCTATATAAATCGCTGGGTTCACGTAACGAGTCTTGCTCTTCCTAGACCCCAAAGACTCCGAGTCACTGTGACATTGAACATTTTCCCCAGCCTCGTTGAAAATATGGTTCGGCCTGTTATATCTCAAATTGTATTCAGATCTGTTCCGTTCACTATCACCAAAGTTGCCATCGTGTAAATCCCTCGTCATCATGATCCTCAAAAATTAAACAACATAAAGAGACAAAACTATTATATCAAAATATTTACGATATACGAATGTTCTAAAAGATGCTCGTGAACTTTAACAAAAATAATTATGTCACTTTCGTTATTGTTTTAAACATTTACAAATGTCATTGACATAATATTACTTGGCCAGTTTTCCTAATTTTATAAAGTAAAAATTGGTGTGTCTGAGGGTTATGTATAAAATTATTAATTTATATCCTTTTTGGTGGTTCGTTCAGATGGAGGGGAAGCTTTAAGAGAAACCCACCCTTCTGGGGAAGATAGGTTTGGGTGATTATTGTCATAACTAAAACGCATTCGGTGGCAACATATAGCATATAGTTGTTGGAAAGGTTTGGGGACTCTAATGGAATATACATGTACCCTGCGAACTGTACCAGACCTCATCAAACCATGTTGCCCCCGTGCCTGGGTTCACACCAGCTTATATTCAAATCCCCCACCCTGATCACCCACAACACATAACCATGTGAAAGCTCTTGGTCTATCGTACAATGTTTAGGTTTTGCAAGAAAATTGGCATTAGTGAAAGAAAAAAAAAACAAATGACATTTATACAAATGTATTTATTTTTAATAAATTGGGTAATTTTTAGTCAAATTCGCCAACAACAGCCAATTGATGCAACAGTACACGGATTGAATACAATATTTTTCATCTCAGTTATGAACTCTTACTATCAATCAGGCACTTAAAACTAAAATTTTCCAAAGTGCATTAAATTAATCTATTTATCTTACAGATATATAGGTTATTATCATTCTATGTTGCGCTTAAAATAAGATCTCAAATGAAACATGTTCTGTGATGACTGGTGAAAATCCAAAAAAAAAACAAATCACTATATTATAGTTTTATGATATATTGCTTTGTCAAATTAGAAATTGTATTAAATTTTTACTCTAATCAATTTTTAAAAATACTGAACAGTACATTTAATTTTCAACACATATAAGCTTTGTATAGTTGATTGTTTGAATATTTAAAAAAATTAAACAGCCTCAATATATTATGACTACATTATACTTAATTGGTTTTTTTTTTAGGATTGTCACCAACAGAATTGCCACCATCTTTAAACTAGCTAGAAAATGAATATGACATGTTCAAAATGTATTCTATTGAAATAAAGGGTGATGTTCTTAGCCAAAAAGTATCAAATTAGTGCCACATTACACACCTTGTGCCTGACAATTTTAAATGTTGAATACTCCATGGCAATATTATATACAACATGGCCTAGTGAGAACAAAATAATTAAGACTGTTTTTATTATTACACTTAAATTACAAGGAATCCTTGAGGTTCCAAATGTCTAATTGAGATTTATGAACTAATATAGTGAATCAGCATTAGATGAGCGGGGTTTCTTGATTTTCTCCAAGTTCTTGATGACAATATCATGCAAAGAGCAGTAACGATTACGGATTTCACACATAACCAACCACAGTGATAGGTATTCTTTTTCATCTAGTTCCTGAAATGAAAATTACTCAGGTAAGTCATTATTGTTTAATCTATTCTCTGAGATCATATAGCATATGTGTTTGTAATGTATTCATAACCATAATGAAGAAAATAAAAGTATAGCCATTAAATGTCCCACTGCTGGGCACAGACATCCTCTGTACAGAGGGAATTAGAGCATAGTTCACCATGAGGCTGTGTGTGGATTGCGGATTGGCGGAATTTACAAAGTTTTGAAATATTTTTTTTATGTTTACATTTTAAAATATGCGGGTTTCCTCACAATGTTTTCCTTCACACTTAATTTTACGTGCCGATTTATCACATGCTCATAATGAAGAAATTTATTTTGAAATGATGCCTAAAAGTAATTGCTAAATTGCACAGACATTGGCAGATAAAATATCCATAATTAAGTTAGAAATATAGAAATCATCATCATCGTTTTAGCCTGTTCAGGTACACTACAGAATACAGGACTCCCCACTGTCACAAATCATGATCATCAACAATCCATCAGCTTCCCTCACATTTACTCAGGTTTTTTTTTTGGGCTGGATGAGCCACTGTTGGCCTTAGGGGCCTTTACAGATCCGACGGACTTGAGGTGGCCGGGCGCTCGAGGCGCCTAGCCTGAACCTCGCATATTATTATTATTACGCGTTATGGTGACTAAGCTCGAGGGCTCCCGAGGGAGCCTCGGCTCGGGCCGTCACGCTATTAATTTCACCGGTTTGGGAGGCCGCCAAGCTCTTAGGGCGCTTTGGCGGACGCTCCATGGAGTGATCAGGCTCAAGGGTCCCCAAGGGGGACCTCGGCTTGGGCTGTCACTCAACACGCGTTTAGCATTCCGATTCGAGGGTGCCCGAGAGGGCCGGACCTGGGCTCGATCGGTAGCTGTTATCTGACTGGGAGAATTACTAGAGCTAACATTACTACCACTTCGGAGAGCGTTGGCGCTGGGAGAAGAAGTGGCGGAAGAAACTCCAGCAACGCTTCTATCATTAATAGGGGAAAACCTTCCAGATACGTGGCGGAACCTAATATATGTTTGCCGCACTCGCCGGCAAATGCGATGTGTATTGGTGTGTTTGCGTAGTTTTTTAATCCTTTCGATGGCGATAGTCTACTCATCATCAGGGAAGTCGAGAACGTGTCGCGGTCTATGGTGATTGCGGCGGAACATACCTAGCGGCATGGGTCTGTAGGTGGCGGCACCTACGATTAGCGGGTTGGGTTACTCAGGTTTTCAAACTTATAATCATACTGGAAACCTTTCCTTTCCATTGGTTAAGGGTTTAAGCTTGAAGAACCCTTTAACAACTATTTGAAGAAATTGAAGGACCCCTCAAACAATTGTGCAAAAAATGTCAATGGTGCCACTTCATCATACTAATTCTCCAAGCTGTTAAGTTAACCTCTGTTCTTTTAGAGAAATATAAGTTTATATTGCATAAATTCAATCCCAACCTTGGTTATTAAAATTATGTACAATGGCTAAAATACAACTAAATCTTTTAATGATTTGATATATGGAAATAGAAAGCTCTACAATAACTCACTCTCACAGCTCTTCTGTAGTCATCAATATGCGGGTATTTTGCAACTTTTGATACAATTTTTGCCCTTGAAATAAAATATCGTGAGATTTGATCAAAAAATGCAGCAGCTTCCGATTCTACAGACTGAATCTCAGCAAGTGTGTCCTCTTGTATTGATACACCAAAGTTGTTTCCATCTTCAATTTTAGGAATCATAAATGAAATCCACATTTTTAGCTGAAATTTGAATTAAATTTTAAGTTTGAAGGCATTATAAGATAACAGTTGATAATAGTCCACTTTGCAAAAGATTTTAACTTGACCCACAAGTGTTCCAAATGTACTACCAAATTTTCCATTATTATATTTAATTACTCTATATATAATTATTAATTTAAATACTCCATTATTATATTTTATGCAAATTAAAATTAAATATAAACTGAAATATCAGAACAATAAATGGGGATTATTTACTAGCTGCTGCCCGCAACTACGTCTGCGTAAAATAGGCTGAAGGTGTAACATTCAGACAGAAAGACAGATATACATAAAATATGTACATAGCCTATGTCTTATTCTGACCTATAAGCTATATTATTTTAAAGTTTCATTAAAATCCATTCAGTAGTATTTGCGTGAAAGAGTAACAAACATCCATCCATATATACAAACTTTCGCCTTTATAATATTAGTAAGGATTTATGGTTTTTACTTAATTTATCTCAGTTTATAATAATAAATTTCAATCTTTGATGATACTAAAAAAGTTATGGCTTTTTAAATTAGTAAAATTGATTTCCATTTTCTTTTAATGTATCAGTTTTCATAGATTTTCAATTATTATTTCATTAGTGACATTTTTCCATTGTATAAATGTATTTATAGGTGCTTATTAGTTTAGCCAAATAAATATTTAAGCACCAAATGGTTGAAGAATAAAATTATCAGATATTACCTAATAGGATATGATAATTGCAGTGTGAAGCCTGTAGAAAAACACAACCTGCAGTTAAAGGTTGGGGCATGCATGGTTCAACATTTCTCTTAATCAAGTCATAATAACCCAACTAAACTAAACAATAAACCTTATTATAAATCAGACTGCATTTTATTTACTTTTTACCACTAAAATAATTATCAAATTCCCGTTTCAATTAATAAAATATGACATGCTATGACAGTAGATTCTGAACAACAGGTTTTTTTTACATTTTTTTTGTCCTGTAATTCCCGTGTTATAACAAATAGTGATTAAAAATTTACCAAATTGGAGTCTTCAACCAGCTCTCTAATGTGAGGTTTAACAAGATGAATAAGATCACTAAGTGGTTTATTACATGGTACAGTCCCATTGGGCAAGGCATAAACTCGTGTCCCATCTATAGTTGTGTTGCTGGAGGCTTCTGATGAATCCACTCTCTGGCGTTTTGCATTTGGTTCATTTAAGGTAGAAATGGGTGGTGGTACTGGAATGTTTAAGTCCTGAAAATGTGATTATAAAAAGTTGGGGAAAATTTTTTATGAAAACTTTCATACTGTATATGGTCATGGTAATTTTCTAAAATATCAACTGTACATTTTAGGTCTCAAATTTCTTAAAAGTCTTTAAATACACGTTTTTCGAAATAAAGGACTGAACCTAAAAATAGTTTTAAAAATTAAAAATACCATTTTAGTTTAAACAAGCAAAATAAAATATGGCATTAGATTCCTTAAGGTTATAATTTGGAAAAGTGTGTGAATTCGTCAAATCCTGCTTCTTTTTGATTATTTCATTATTGATTTTTCTTAACCGAATACAATTTTTGTTTGGTTGAAAACACCCAGAAACTTATGGAAATTTGTACCTAAAATATAACAAAATATTATAATTTTTCGTCTCCTTGAACTCTTAAGTATTTCTCTCTACTCCAGTTTTGAAATAAAAATAAAACAATGCTCATAAAATTAACACAAGATAATAGACGGGTAAAAAGATAATAAAAACTTATTAGGTTCTGCGCTAAGTATTGAATTCTTACAATAAAACGCACAGTAATTCATATTAAATGTTGAGTGGCCATTACCTGATGGACATCTGCTAAATCACGATTTTGAAAGTTTGACGTTTCCAACAACTCATTTAATTTAACTATTTTCTCAGGAAATTCTTTAATTATTAAGTGTTCAGCTTTTTGCTTCAAGGAGTCTTTATAATCCTGAACCTGGAAAAACAAAATTCCATAATATGTCATATAAATTAACAATAAAATTACTATTAAGTAGTAAACGTCACGTACAACGCTAGCTTCGCCGATACCCATGGCCGTACGATTGAGGTTATGTTGACTTTAGCAAAAATATTTAATCACCGCAAAAATATGTTTAAAATAACAAGACGTATAAGAGGCTTCAAGAGACGGTAAATTCGAACTGATTTGAGGCGTACTTTAGCACAAAGAATGCCTGCCTGCTCGCACACTTCACTGTTCACTACTCGTGTCAAAAATAAAGGAAATTAACAATAAAATATGCCGTTTACCTTTTTCGTAACGTCTGTCATTATTTTAGTGTATATTTATCGGGATCAAATCTATTAGAATCCCTAAGATAGAAAGATAATTAAGATAATTAATAGAAATTCACACAACTTCTTTACTTTTCTACAATTCGATGTGCGCTTGAATGAATGAATAAGTATATTGTTCGGATGCGTTCACAGTTGATTCAAACGTTCTTTATCTATAATAGTAAAATAAAATAAGATCTTACTACATTCAATATTTTTTGTATTCTACTATTATTTTCCATTCTAATAAGGCAAGTAAATTAAGCGCAACAACCGGCGATAACATTGTTTACATACTTTAAATTTTTTTTAAGACATGTCTTTTAAAATCTTAAATCATAATTTAAAGGTTTTATTGATAAAAAGTTTTTACGTCAATATGCTATCTTAAATAATGAAAATATTTCATGATTTTTTCTTTATTATACAATTAAAGTGGTACTTTTCATATAAGTATTTTAACTATTATGACAATTTATTTTTATAATTTTAAACAGTAAATAATTTTTTTATGGAATCAGGATAATTTTATAGGACACAAAACACATCTTCTGTTAAAGTTACTAACAGGTGTAAAGCTATTGTTTCGAGATCACTGGCTTTCTAGCGGTTAACTTAAAGTATTATAACAGGTAGACCGTCATGACATAAGCTGAGGTGCGAGATGTGAACTTATGATTTAGATATACATCAGCCCAAACGTACCTACCGTTACTACAGGTTCTGTGCATTGTGAAGCATGTGACACTCAAAAAAATCGTTTAAAGTAATACACAACATGCAAACAATCGATCAAGTGCGAGTCGAACTCGTGCACCGAGGGTTTCGTATCTACCCATTATACCGTCATAATAAAATTGGTAAATAATCACCACCGATTTTCTCAGGATCAAGTGGTCCGTCTGACAAGTTCACCCGTTCCTGAGACCGTTTATAACACACAAGAAAGGCCAGATGGAGTTTTTTTTTACCTTTTGAGGAACGAAACCCAAAAAACACTAGAATGTTCACGACTAAAATGTATTGTTAAAGTTAGAGTAAGTAACTAACAATAGAGATTATTTTTTAGAAAAAAATATTGATTTTTCGACACTGCGAGACTTTCAAAGCTGCGTCTTCTGGGTAACGCGCCGAGACATTTTACCAATCAAGCTAAGTAGTCCATAACCTCACCATCTAAAAATCTCGACATCTATCTAATTTTTTATTGCATTTTTAGCAATCCATCTAGTGTACGGGCCGCCGGCGGTGGGTCCGACGTATCTAAGTCCCCTTTCTGGATCGGGTCAATGAGGACGTTTTGCGGGCGATGCTTGTAGACATTCGCGTTTGTGTCGGGTTGGTAATTTGCTGCGCTTATCACCAGAGGGTTGGGATGATGTACGGCTCTATCGAAGAACCGTTTGGTCAGGTCTTTAAATGATTCGCGAATCGTAGGGAGTCTGCAATCTCTGTGCAGCTCGACGTTGCGTTGATACCACAGCGCACCGGTTGCGCGGCGGATGAACTATTTTGTACTATTTGTAACTTGTAGGTCATGCATGCGTAGGACATAATAAGTCGTACGCAGTCTGATATAATAATAATTTGTGCCTTAAGGGCATTTTACTTTTAGCGTCAGTTAAATTGTGTAATTGTTGTCTCCAGCTGGCTGGAGACGAACGCGGCTCTGTTACGAACGTTATTAATGTGCGTAGTAAATGACATACGCGAGTCGAAAGTGACTCCTAAGTATTTGAAAATGAAATTATTGATATACATTGTGGTGCAAAAATCTTAATACTATTTTGAACTGAAAGCTCTAAAATTTTTATATTATATAAAATATAAATGTAAAGTGACTCTTAAGTATTTGACCTTTTTCTCCCAGGGGAGCGGTTGGCCATAAAGGGATATTTGCCCCAACTTTCTGCATTGGTTGTTATTATAGCAAAAGACTCCGCCCGCTGCGTGTAAATTTTAATAGATATAATCATATATATGTAAAAGAAAAAATAGATATAATCATATATATGTAAAAGAAAAAATAGATATAATCATATATATGTAAAAGAAAAAACAAACAAATTTTTAGGGTTCCGTACCCAAAGGGTAAACGGGACCCAATAAACCTAATTTATAAAATATTCAAGCATAATTATATGATTAATATTTCCAAGGTCAGCGGTCGTAAAAATTAAATTATACTATTCTATTGCACATAAAAACTATGACGACACAGACATAATTACCCTTTGAGTCACCATCCATCAGAAGCCATCATTTTTTCTATCTGTCCATATTAATGCAAGACCGAAGTGAGATTTTTGCTTTTAATCTGCAGAAGTCCACTCAGATTATATATGACCCTGGGTTAGCTTTTAATTTCTTTAATTTGCAATAAAATAAAAAAAATCAATTCAATATTAAAAATGGTTCATTGGTTCAAGGTTTTTATATACAAAGTGGATTACCACGTGGCAATGTCATTGAATCATTATTAACAATTATTATCACGAATTATTATCTTTATCAATGAACTATTTACGGGGACTTCCCGTTAGATACAGTTTTTCTTTCGAAACTTCGCTTGTTAAAGTCCATACATGTCTAGTACGACTACTTTGTTATTTCTTAAACTAAAATAATTCTTAAAGAAAATGTTCAGCACATTGATGAGCACATATTGCAATAAAAAAGAAATTTAAAGGAAAGAGAAAAATCACTACATTTTGTTAAATATACGAAAAATACGCGGGGCATTGACATTAATAAACTAAAGTGACATTACAAAATAAAGTATATTCCACATTACATTGTGTTACATACATTTTTTGTTTAAAAAATACGGAACTTCGATTCATACTTATATATGTCAATCACAATGTCCCGCGTATCAACCTACGTTTAACAGACTGTAATGAATTAATCAACAAGCAGATTACACAATTTAATTTTTTTTTTTCGAAAACTCGAAGCAACTGAAGAATTCTATTTGTTAACTAATTCATTAGTGATTTTTCTCTATAGTGTAAGGTTGTGTATAAATTTCATGTGATTTTACGTAAATTATTAATATAGAACATTATTTTATTAAATGCAGCAAATACTTTATGAAAATAATACTTCCGCTCTAGTTAATAACTCCTCCACGATTCGAAAAATATACGTTGCTATTGATTATATTTTTCCTAAGACGGTAGATTGAAAAAAAGTCGGGGGAAAAGGAGGATGAGAGCTGGTATAAAGGAAGAATATGAATTGTAGGACGGCAGTCTTGAATATTAAGTACGGAAGTGATATTGTGGACGATCAATAAATATCTGTGAATAAATGAAGCCTTGTGTATTACTTAAATTACCTATATAGGAGAATATATCTACAATCGTTAAACTTTTTTTAAATTGCAATATGCGCTGTCAAACATTTGGCGAAGGAAGCATAATCCATAGAAGGCATTTAATTGTCTTGTGACGCTATCAAGGATGGTAACGAATGATGAAAGTGGTAGTTGTTTGATTTTATTCCTACTACTGAGGGTTTGGGTCAGTCATCAGTTTGGGTAACCTTGAACATTTTTTACAGAATTTGTGCTATTACAATCTGATTTATATGTATTACACATTTATTTTAATAATGAATAGTGTCCTTTTGAGTTGGTTTATTTTGCCGACACAATAAATTTATGAAAAAACAACAGAACTATCCACAATTTCCCCCAAACTCAAATTCAAAGTTATCGTGAGTTTAGGGTAACTTTGAACATAATTTTTTTAGGATGTAAAAACCATCATTATTCGAATATTTTAAGGTTTAGGTAAAATTATATCACGTATTTTCATTAAATAAAACATTATATTTAAAAATTACGTGTACAAAGTTTAAATGTGATATTTTTTTTATTTATTTTAACGTTTAGTTCCTTTAGGCCTATTTTAAATGTGATAGATAGCTTGGTCTTGCCATTTGAATGAAGGTGGGCCAATTTGGTGAGAAATAAAATAGTTATTTTTTTCATATTTTTTTATTATATCAAGATAAAATTGGAACATAGTGTAACGTAATAAATTATACGTTTATTTGGCTATCAAATGAGATCAAAATCGTAATCACTAGTGACTAAATGCGGGCGCTGAGATTATCGCACAACAGCACCTTCTTGCCACCTTACTTATCAACGTGTGGGATAAAATGTCTTTGCAAACAATCCTCAAATATTATAGAATCTATCCATCCAGATTCGGACACAGCCATTCTTGAACCTGAAGAATGAAAAAGCAAATCTGACCGCAGTTTCTTTCTTTTAAATATAATAAAGGAGGTAAAACTTCACCACCAGCATTTGCACAAAAGGCCCGATTAACACGATTGTATATACGTATAACACGATTTACTTCCATCCCACGCAAGCAGTGGCGATTACCTTTGCGAGCTCAACTTCATTGCCAGATTATGTATATCTAAAGATGTGGAGATTGCCGGTGCTGCCTTTCATTCCTCCGGTAAAGCAGAAGTGCTTTAAGTGTTTGAGGTATGGTCACCTATCTAAATATTGTAAAAATTCTTAAAGATGCTCTGTGTGCGGTGAGGGACACAGTTTCAAAACCTGCACGATTAGTATAGAGAAGGCTGTTTGTGTGAACTGTAAAGGTGATCACATAGCCATATCTGGTAAATGTCCGATCAAGCAAAAGAAAATAATAGAAAACAAAAATAATGTTATTCAACGCCCTTTTGCGGTGCTTTTCAATGAAAACAATTTTCCAGCTTTGAAAAAAGATCCTCAGGATATTTCTAAAGTGATATTGTCTGACAAAGTCATCTTAAATTTATTAGCTGAATCTTTATTGAAAATTATTTCTCAAAATAAGTCTGAAAATTTATCCATCAACACACAAAATATTGTTGATGTCATTAAGGACACATTTCAGTATAAAAACAAATCATCGTCACATTCACCACCCAGTCAACAATAAACATTATGCAATGGAATGCACAAAGCATATTACATCAAAAAAAATTTATTTAAAAAATTTCTTAGTGACAATCATATACATATAGCATTAATATCAGAGACCTGGTTAAAAGCTCACATGAAACTTAATATAAGGGGCTACACTATTGTGAGAAACGATTGTGGTAACGATCACAATGGTGTGGCTATAATTTTACATAACAGTTTGAACTATCAAAATATTTCAACTTTTTTTGACAATTCTTTGCAAAACATTGTAGTACAAATACAAATCTATAACAAATTTATTTCTATAGTTAGTTGTTACAGTCCTCCGAATTCTACTCCAAGCTTTAATAAGGCAAAATTTAATAACTTAATTAAGTGTTCCTAGCCCAATGATAGTAGCTGGTGACTTTAATGCACACCATACGGTGTGGGGTTGTGGTAATATTGATTCTCGTGCCAGAGACATCATCGATGTTATGGAGGAGAATGACTTAGTGCTCTTGAACGACGGAAATCCAACTACAATAGGCTCTAATCGTTGGAGGCCAAATGGTCTTGATCTAACTATGGTCTCGTCATCCTTGGTCCTTTCTTGCGAATGGCAGGTCTGTGAATCACCTCTTGGCAGTTATCATCTTCCCACTGTAACAAAGTATTCATTCTCATCAGTCAACTATATTCCTATAGCTAATTCTAGTAGTGATGCTAAACGTATAAATCCTAATTTGATAGATTGGGCTAAATATACACAATATGTTAATAACATGCTATCCAAATTTGTAAATTTATCTGATCCTATAGAGAATTATAATAGGTTTTGTCTAGTCTTATATTCTGCAGTCGATTCTTCGGTATTTTGCAAAACTAATGTAAATAATAATCAAGACAATAGGTTTCAACAAGGTAGAGGAAAGAAAAAATTTTCACCTCTGCCTTGGTGGAACGAAAAATTCTCTAAAGTAGTTGACAATTGCAAACAAGCTTATTTGTCTTTCAAAATAACTCCTTCTTTAGGAAATTACATAGCATTCAAAAAAGCTCAAGCTGTAAAAAAGATTACGATTAGAAATGAATGTCGCTCAGCCTGGGAACAATTCTGTTCTTCTATAAATAGTTTAGTCCCCATGAAACATATTTGAGAAAAAATGAGAAAGTTTCATAGGACATATAACTACATTAACAAAAAATTTCTCAATAGTACATGGTTACATGACTTTTTGCATAAATACACACCTGATTCTGTAGAAAATGATCTTCCTCACTTTTGTTCCTCAAACTTCACATCCGCTAACACATACTTGATTAATAAATTCACCATAGTAGAACTCAAATCTGCCCTGAAATCAAGGAAAAATTCTACTAGTGGACTTGATGGCTTAACGTATAAAATGTTTAAACTTTTAGATCATGCTAATTTACAGATTTTTTTGAGTATTCTGAATAGCTTGTGGGAATACCAAAAGAATGGAAAACTGACTGCTTAGTTCCAATCCTTAAATCTGAAAAAGATCCTAATTTTGTTGACTCTTATCGCCCAATTACTCTAAGCTCTTGTGTAGGAAAAATTTTTGAACAATTAAACAAAGGTTGGAATTCTTTATTGAACACAATCACATCTTACCTAGTAATCAATTTGGTTTCCGTCGTGGCCGTTCTGCCCAGGAGAGTCTAAGCCATTTGTTTCTTGACATTGATGGTGCGCTGCACGAGGATAAAATTGTAGCTTCCGTTTTTTTAGATATAGTTGGTGCTCAATCTCATCATCTCTATTTATCAATTTTATATTCTTTGCATTTACCTGAAAAGTTAATAAATTGGACTTTCAACTTTCTACATGGTAGAGTACTGTTTGTAAAATTTAATAACAAACTATTTGGTCCTCGACTATCTTATAAAGGTGTTAGTCAGGGAGGTATATTAAGTCCAATGTTGTTTATACTTTATATTCATCAGTTGAATATGGTTCTTGGTTCTGATGTCAGCAATCTTCAATTTGCTGACGACTTGGTAGTCTATTGTACAGGTTCTAGCTCTCAAGAAATTAATTATAAACTTAATACAGCTCTTTTAAGTCTGCAATCTTATTTTGATTCTCTTAACTTGGACGTCAGTCATGAAAAGAGTAAAACAATGGTTTTTCATGCAAATTTAACCAGGTCTATAAATATTTATTATAATCACAATCTAATACCATTAGTATCTTCCACAAAGTTTTTAGGAGTCCTGTTTCAAAATAATTTCAAATGGAAAAAATATGTTGATTTATTATCAGATAGAGCTTTAAAAGCATGTAATATCCTCAAATCCTTAGCACATACTTATTGGGGTTCTGATCCCAAAATACTACTAATTTTATATAAAAGTATAGTGAGAAGTCATTTTGAATATGGTTTTTTTTTGCTACTCTCATAAAAAGAATTTAGTAGATGTATTGGATAAGATACAAAACAGATGCTTGCGGGTTATAATGGGTGCTATGATATCAACCCCCATTATTTCCATGCAGATTGAAGCTAACATACCTCCTTTACTGCTTCGTTTTAAATTTCTTGCTCATAAATTCCTTCTGAAACTTTCTTCTTTAACTAATCATCCTCTAGTCACCAAGTTACAGTATGTTTCAGAGCGTAATGCTTCCTCATTTCTTGCTCAACAACTTCCTAAACAATAGAACTGAAAACTAATTGTGTCATTTATGAGGGTAACACTTTGGCCTGTTATAGTGGCTCCTTCTTTAGCAAATTTTGCTACATGAATATTATAATTGACAACTCGTTAAAGTTTAAACAAGATGTTTATAATAAATTGAATGAATTCATAGGTTATTATCATATGTATACTGATGGTGCGAAAAATAATGAAGCAGTTGCTATGTCAATTTATGATTTAAAATTGAGAATAGGTTCGGGCTATAAATTACCTAAAGCTGCTAGCATTTTTACAGCAGAATCTTCAGCGATTTTGGCTGCACTTGATTATATTCAGCAACATAATTATGATAAATGGATCATAGTCACAGATAGTATGAGTGTCTTGAAGCTTTGGATAATCCTAAATATGATGCTAAATCCAACTACATTATTCATCTTATTAGAGAGAAGTATTTTCAGTTAACTCAATTAAAGTCCATAATTTTGTTTTGGACTCCATCCCATGTAGGAGTTTTTGGAAATGACAGCGCAGACTTTCTTGCCAGAACAATTTCTAATACAGTTGATGTTGCCATAAAACAAATCCCCCCGATTCTGATCTATTGTCAAATGTTAAATCCAAATTATCAAAAGATTTTAAATCTGCTTGGGACACAATTATAGGTATGCTGAAATTAATAATAGAATCAGTAAACCTTGGTTTATTAAATTCAAATACATTGGAAGGAAATTCTTTACAATCATTTGTAGTTTGCGTTTAGGGCATTGTAGATTTGCTGCTCATTTACACAGAATTAATATAGTTTCATCTCCAAATTGCATTCATTGTAATGATAATATCCCTCAAACTTTACATCACATCTTCTTTGATTGTCCCAGTTTTGCTATACCCAGAATGGTTTTGATAGACTGTCTTTTAAATATTTATGAAAATACGGAGGATATCCCGCGCTCTCTTCCGCAACTCTTAAAGAATAAAAACTGCTTCAAACCTTTATATAACTATATACTTTCAACTCTTGGAGAGATTTAGTCACCTTATGAAAGAAGTGAGGAAACGTTATAAATTACTTGAAATTGAATTGGATTATAAGATTTGTACATTCCTTGAAATTAATTTTAGTAACAAAATGTATTGGTAATTATTCATTTCAGCTTGTTCAAGTCTCCTCCACACTTTTCATAAATTTCTTTATATTCAAAATGTTCTTCTTTACAGAAGAGAATGAAAAAATTGAGTGGTTTGAATGTGAAGAGATAATTCCTGATACACAAATCAAGCAACTAGATGACATAATCGTTCATGCCAAAATGTTTACTTGCTATGATGTTGAAATAGGACATGTTAATCATTTGGATAAGGTGTTTTTGAATGGAGATAATAAAATGAATGCCTTTGAATTAGCAGAAAAAGAACATAGTGATCTAGTAGTTGGTAAATATGAAGGTGAGTTGCATTTATATTGATTATTGTGGTGTCTATTTATTGAAAAACTAGCTGCTGCGTCTGCATAGAGGGGTGAAAATTGAGGATTGTATGTATTTTTGTATGTTGTATCATAAAAAAATATAAATTAAAAATTTTGTCTAAAAAATAAAAAAAAAATTTAGGGGTGGACTACCCCTAACACTTAGGGGGATGAAAAATAGATGTTGGCCGATTCTCATAGATACCAGATAAGCACAAAAAATTTCATCAAAATCGGTCAAGCCGTTTCGGAGGAGTATGGCAACGAAAACTGTGACACGAGAATTTTATATATTAGATGTAAACAATGTAAGAGTTAGTACTAATGTTGAATTTATATTTAAGGTGGCCTTAAAGTATGGGAATGTACAAATGATTTGGTGAAATATTTAGTTGAACATCATAATACTATCAAGTTGAAGGAAGTAAAAGTTTTAGATTTAGGATGTGGAGTAGGCATTTTAGGCATCTATGCACTACAGAATGGTTCATTTGTAACATTTCAAGATTATGTAAGTGAGATTTGTACCATTTCTTTTCGTAGTTTCTAATAAATTTATTACATGACATGTACAATTGTATAAAATTAGGTCATTTATAAGCTTCTTCAATACTTAAGTTTAAGTGTTTCCAACCACATATTAACATTTAATTATGTTAATGAATAACATGCAGTTAGTCTGTTTGTATGTATGTTAATGGTTATCCTCAAAATCAATGTGTAAATATGTAATACAGTAATGCGGTCGATAACAAAATAATCTAAAATATCAAAATCTTGATATTGACAGTCAGATGAAACAAACTACATTCTACAGCCAAAGAGCAAATGTTGTAATTAGTCTTTAAATATTGTTTATGTAAGTGGCCAGTTCTGGAAACTTTTAGTGTGACCTATGTATCTTATGAAATAGATAATTTGTTAAATATTAATTATTAATATGGTTTTATGAAAATTTTTCTTTTAATTACAGAATAGAGAAATAATTTCATGTATTACAATACCTAGTGTGCTGCTAAATTTTGAAGAAGAGCATAGAGAAAAAGAAATAAGTAAATGTAAATTTTATTCAGGAGATTGGGCTTCTTTTGATAAGATATTACCAGAGTCAGATATCTATGATATCATATTGACTTCAGAAACTATTTACTATGAAAATAACTACAAAAAACTTATTGACTTATTCCTTAAAAGATTAAGCAACAATGGAAGCATTTATTTAGCAGCAAAAACATGTTATTTTGGTGTAGGTGGTGGATTGAGACAATTTGAAACATACATTAAAAAAACTGGTTTTTTAATGAGTGAAGTTGTTTGGAAAAGTGAAGGTGGTGTGCAGAGAGAAATTCTCAAAATAAAAAGATTATAAAAATAACATATTGTGTGTTTTATTACACTTAAATGTCTATTAAACAATAAAATGGAAGACATTGACCCTTACACCTTACCTTTATAAATATAACAAAATAAAAATTTGTTCCATCAATACCTCACTTCGTCTTTAAGGTGATAATCTCTGATATACCCAACCATCCTCCCCTTGGTGAAGTAGTTCTCCATCTGGAATTTCTTCTTCCTTTAGCTTTCTAAATTTAATTCTATCATGTAGGCGATCTCTTTGTCCTTGCCAAAATTCAATAGCTCTGGGGCGAATAATGTATCCTCCCCTAAAATTATTCATTATTTCATGTAGTGAAGATTAAAAGCTTAAATTAAGTTTATTCAGAACAAATCATTTGTCCTGAATAAATCTGTCTAAAACAAGCTTGATATGGGTAACCAATACATAAAAAATATTACCAATAACTAGGTTTTGGTACTTCTTTTCCAGGAATCATATAATCAGCTTCAAGTTTCTTCTCCCTTTCACATAAAATGTCTCTAGATGTTATAGGCATACTTTGGTAACTTGCACATGCTGCAATTTGGCTTGGGATTGGTCTTGAATGGAAATATCTAATGGATTCTTCTTCAGAAAGTTTTTCTACAAAACCTTCAATTCGTACAGATCTGTTTAAAACCTCCCAATAGAAGGTAGCAGCAACATTTGGATTCTCAGCCTACAATGTCCATAAATTTATTTATTACTATTTTATTTATTTATAAATACACAAAAATATTCACGTACCATCTCCAATGCCTTTCTACTCTCATAGTTTGTAAAAAACTTATATCCATCCTTTCCATAGCCTTTACACAAAACAAACCTTGCTGAAGGGTATCCTTCCCTGTTGGGAAAATAATTGAATGTTTTATAATAGTTTATTATTTTTCTAAATATTTATAACAAAAGATAACATACTTCGAGACAGTAGCCAAGCACATTGCATTGGGTTCCAATATTTCTTTTCTACTGCAAGCTTCATCAAACCATGCTTTAAATTGACCAAATGGCTCCTTAGATACTAAATGCTTCTCTAAAAATGTATCATCTTTATCTTTGTATCTTATTCTCATGCCTACAACGTTAAATCTTATCTTTAAATTTTAAATTAATAAGGGTATATGTTATAATAATTTTGTAGTTACCTCCGATGTCAATACTCATTTTGCGCGAAAGATTCTTAACATATATCCTATTCCGCAAACAATTGAACCCCATACGTTTGAATGAAAGAAAGACGAAAATAACCTTCTTCCTATCGAAAATTAAGATTTTATAAAAGTCTATTATCAGAGAACGTTAATGAATTCACATACGCTATAAATTATAATAATACTGATAATGTGATAATTAGAGATGTGTAAGTAATGCCGATGATATCACTCGAGTAATATTACTTAGCAATGTCATACTGCATTACCCATTACGCGAGTATGGTGAGCATCACTTTTTGAGTTTTTGTGATGCATTACTTCGCGTTCCGCGATCGCCGAATACGGAAGAAAAGGATGTCATGCGTGTGCGAGCGAGGTGATCGCGCGCTTCGGGCGACGTCACATTACGCGCCTTCGCTTTAGTCGGATAATATTTTACATTACTTTCAATAAAATCGCGACCGTAATGCAATAGTAATATGATTTTTTTACGACGTTACTACCAAAATGTGTGCATTCCCCGCGCAAATATGAATGTCATGCTGTAATACAAAAACAAGCTAATATTGCATGCTATTAAGGTTGAAATTAATTTTTGACGATATTTTCAAATTTGTTTTCAGATAGTTCAAATCAATAGATTTTTATTCATATTAGCTTTTGCCTTTGTTGATTAGTAATCTCAGATTATACATACTCTTTTGATGTCAACTCTGACCTGTTTGGTTTATGTATTAATGTTTGAATTACTTAAATTAAATTTGGAATGTTAGTTTTATTTGTTCAGACTGAATTGTGTCATGTTTGATAAATTCCGTAAAAATTGCTTAAAGAATTAACATGTCCATCTATCTAACAAAACTCTTGTATTTTATATAAATTTCATAATCATTATGTTTGGTCTAAAATAAGTTCAAAATGTTTAAGTTGAAATAAACAGTTTTCCTATCAGTCCTTAAGTGTCTTTTTGGTTTGAGAGCGACCCCATGAGCCACATCCACCATTCAAGAGCCTTCGCCTTTGTCCTCCTGTATTTTTAACTAGGCTATTTTGAATATTACGTTTAATTATTAAACACGGAATAACTATATATTAAATTATAAGTTGCGAAATTACCTCTATTTTTAATATTTACATTTAGAATATCATATACTTATTACACTTAAATAAAGTCACAATACGCTTTAATCCTTAAGTACATAAGAGTAATGAAATTAAAATCATAATATGCTTTAGCCCTGTCTGTTACTGTAATGCCATCGCAACATCATCATCACAGTATAGACCTACATAGACCTTATGCGTAATGTAATAAGTAATGTAATGCGTAATGCTTTTGAGTGATATTACTTCGATGAGTGATGTGATAAACATCACATTACTTTTTGAAGCACTGTTTTGCGCATCTCTAGTGATAATGATTGTATCCAAAGAGTAGGTACTTTAGTAAACGGATTGTATCATTATCATCTAGCATAGAGTAAACTTATTATATGTATAAAAATCAATGTATAAAAATATCGATATTTTTCCAAATAAATATCGATAAATATCTTCTATATTTTTATATATCGATATATTTTGCCCATGCCTATTTCCACCTACTTAATGTTGTTCCTGTTGACTTTTATCTACGTATTAATTAATTTTTTCCTTGTTCTATATTAAATAAACAAATTTTAAATTACATAAACCATCTATTAAACACAGTCCTTATGGAGTCTGAATCAGAAGTTATTAAAGAAAAAATTCACACTGAACCTATATTAAATGATCCGAGATACATAACCTTACTTAGTGTAATACTTCTTATTTTTACAATTTGTAAGTGTCTTTATTTACATTTGATACGATTCCTTTTAATCAAAATCACAACCAGTACTATGTTATATGGGGTGTAAAAATACGGTTAATTTAAAATACGGTTAATTTAAGGTTAAGTATGCGTTCATAATTACATGTTTCCTCTCTCATCGTAAATTATTGCATTTTTTAGTATTTTGGTGGTGTTTCTCACGTCGGCGTCACTTGCGGAGGTCAGTCTTGCTTACTGGCCTTTCTGACTCTGGGAAGACGCTATTGTTTGTGAGACTTGCATATTCACAATATAGACAAACGTTTACATCCATGAAAGAGAATGTCGAGGAATATTCCACATCTAATGTAAGCATACTTTCCATCTTTTATGTATAACTATAATATACATTGTTAATTATTGTTTAAATGTTACAATTTTTAAGTTCCACTCACTCCTTTTAATTTATTTTACTTGTGCCTACTCAGGGTTAAAAGCATTATTAAGAGTCACTACCCTAGTCTCTCAAATCATTATTTAATGTTGCAATGCCAAAAATGCTGATATACCATATGCTTCATAGTAAAGTATCATTTGTTACAATTTATGTAGCTTCATTGACCAATTAAGATGGCAAGTTTCGACCAATGCATGAGCAAGTTTTTGGCTCATGTCATAGATAATTCTTTTATATTAGATACATCCAGGATAATCCTACATTTGTATGATGTTGAGAAATTATCAAGCTATTAGATAAATTATATAAATGAACATATTTTAATTCACTTCATTACAGAAATCATTAAGAATTGTAGACCTGCCTGGCCAGGAGAGGCTTAGGAATAAGTTCTTTGATCAGTACAAAAATAGTGCTAAGGCAATTGTTTATGTTGTTGACTCTGTCACCATACAAAAGGAAATAAGGGATGTTGCTGAGTAAGTCGATTTTTTTTATTGTCAGCGAGCAGGCATTTCACCTGCTATTAAATGAATAACGCCTCTCATGAACATCTACCATACCTGCGGAATTTTCACATACATTGAAAACTTTTAAAACGCATTTATCCTGTTAACTAACTGACCAGATGAAATGTGAAAGGATAATATTTTTACTTCACGTCTGCCTTCTGTGAGGCTGTGGCACTTCTCTTGACAAGCCTGCTTATTTGTGCAACAGCAATTGTTGTGTGGCCTTACCAAAGTTTAAACAATTTATACATTCATAAAGAAGAACAGCTACATTTTGTTGATTGTAATATCATTGCAATTAAAAGAGGTAATTTGCCATTTGGTGTTGCAAAGAGATTGATTACATATTGCAGATTTCTTTAATCACTGGTACTTCGCATTATTAACAAATTCTTTCACTTGGGTTTTGTTTATCTTGTTCATCCCATAAATGAGAGAGGACAGGTAAGCTCTTAATTAGATAATTAAATGGCTGAACTCACATCCAATTGCTGTATGTACTGACTAAGTTCAGAACTACCGGAGGCTCTTCATCATAGTGAGTGGGATAAATTTGCAGTCGCGTCGACGATGATGACGACCACGGCGAGATGTATGCTTGAATGTCACTGTTGGTGTTTAGGGGTGCTCAATATACTCACAATATCTACTACACAATCGTCAACAGTACTTTTCTTAAGTTGTGTCCCTTTGAACAACAAAAGTTTCCAAGTAGTCGGCAAGGCCCATCCGTTGTCTCTATTAAAGGTGTGACAGAATGTCAGTTGATCTCTGTGACCTGCAAATTTTGAGACAATTAATGTAATAATTTACATTTAAACTGAAATATTTTTATTTTTAAATCAATTATACATTTATCAATACATTATTTTTCTTTTAGGTATTTGTACACCATTTTATTAGACCCTGTTGTTCAGAGCAACTGCCCTCCCCTACTTATTTTATGCAACAAACAAGATCAGCCAATGGCCAAAGGAAGTCAGGTCATTCAAAGTCTGCTGGAAAAGGAACTGTTAGTATTTGACAATTTGTGTGTATGAAATTATCATTATAATATATTTGTGTCTTGAATCTTGTATTAACTGATGTTTTTGCTTTCAGTCCCGAGACTATTAAAGCTTCATCTGACGCAGAACCGGTGGGCTAGCCAGAACACACAGGTTTGGGCCCTCCGCTGTGGGTAGGGCCACGCATGAGCACATGCGTGCGTTTAAGTATGGCGTGTCATCTAAGGGCCATCGAGGTCGGACCGAAACCCCGATGGCGTTCGACTGTGCAATAGCTAATTGCACAGTCGAACGCGGTGGCTGGGAGCGGTGAGAAACGCTCCGCAACGCGGGTGTACCTTGTGTACGCGTTGTGTTGGTCTCGCCGTGCCGGAGGCGAGGGCGAACTATTGTGTTTGTTGTTACACTAGCTGTGGGTGTAGTGTTATCCGGAAGGATCACCGACGGTGGGTCCGACGTATCTAAGTCCCCTTCCTTGACCGGGTCGATGAGGACGTTTCGCGGGCGACGCTTGTTGACGTTCGCGTTTTTGTGTCGGGTTGGTAATTTGCTGCGCTTACCACCAGAGGGTTGGGATGATGTTCGGCTCTATCGAAAAATTTGGTCAGATCTTTAAAATATTCGCGAATCGTCGGGAGTCTGCAATCGCTGTGCAGCTCGACGTTGCGTTGATACCACAGCGCACCGGTTGCGCGGCGGATGAACTATTTTGTACTATTGTAGGACATAATAAGTCGTACGCAGTCTGATATAATAATAATTTGTGCCTTAAGGGCATTTTACTTTTAGCGTCAGTTAAATTGTGTAATTGTTGTCTCCAGCTGGCTGGAGACGAACGCGGCTCTGTTACGAACGTTATTAATGTGCGTAGTAAATGACATACGCGAGTCGAAAGTGACTCCTAAGTATTTGAAAATGAAATTACGTTGCGTTGATACCACTGCGCACCGGTTGCGCGGCGGATGAACTTATTTTGTACTGTTTGCAACTTCTAACAAGCGAGTAGGGTGCGCGTGTGGGAGAAGGTCATGCATGCGTAGGACATAATAGGTCTTACGAAGGTCTTATATAATCATAATTTGTGCCTTAAGGGCATTTTACTTTTAGCTTTAGTTAAATTGTGTAGCCGGCCGGAGACGAACGCGGCTCTATTGCGAACGTTATTAATGTGGGTAGTAAATGACATACGCGAGTCGAAAGTGACTCCTAAGTATTTGAAAATGAAATTATTGTTATACATTGTGATGCAAAAATCTTAATACTATTTTGAACTGAAAGCTCTAAAATTTTTATATTATATGAATGATAAATGTAACATTTTGAGTGTATAATTAATAAATAATAGTAATTAATAAATTACTTTTGTATATAGTGTATACAGCGTGTCGTTACCATCGCGACAATAAATGAACACACATATAGGGGATAACTTTTTAAAGTTGTATTAAACATTTAAATTCTTTAAACATCAATATTTACGGAATTATTAAATTTTCCAAAACAAAGAATTTTAGAACACCCTTACCTATAAAAGCGTAACGTAAAGTTCATTTGTAAAGGTCACAAAGCATATGAATGGGTTGAATGAATTTAAAAGAGAAAAAACATACTGTTAGAAGGAGAGGCTTGTAATGCGACGCTGTGGCGCGGGTTGTATAGGATGTTACAAATTTTGTTTCTTTTTTACTTAATTAGTTTGTTTGAAAAATATATTTGTTTAATTATGGATTTTGTTTAACGTTAATATTTTTTTATGATTATTGGCAAGTAGCGTTAGACGTGTGTTCATTTATTGTCGCGATGGTAACGACACGCTGTATAATAAAAGATATAATATATTTCATATGATGTGTAAAATCATACTATATATCATAAGCTATTTTTAATGTTCGTACACAATTATTTCAGTAACTTGGTGCGTGTGACCAAATCCAGCCAGTTGCAATCAGTGGATCCTAACCAATCAAACAGCTCAACTTACTTGGGGAAACTCGGAAAGGACTTTGAATTTTCACACCTCAGTTGTCGTGTCGATGTGGCTGAGTGTTCTGCTAACGCTGGTGATGATGACAATCCTACAGATATGAAGTCATTGCAAGATTGGATCTCAAAACTTTGAATATTTATAAAAAGTATTTAATTTGAATTTTTATGATCTTAAAGTGTCTTTAAGATTAATTTTGTTTAAAATATTTATAAATTTATAAGTCTGAATAATGCCAAGTTATAAATTTGGCAGTATTTTTTTTTAAAAGTGCTTATAAAAATAAAGAATTTAATATTGCTTTCTTATTCCTTTTTCCATGCACCATAATTTACTTTAAAAAATATTCTGTCTTATTATTTATTGATTGTGTAATTTTAGAGCACATTTTAGGATTGCATATGCATTAAATGATGCAATCATGATGTAAGGAATGCCCACCAGACCTGTGGAAAGTTTGCCTTGTAGTTAACAAAAAGGCTCCAAAGGTAGGATCATGCCTACTGTCTGTTTGACACATTTTGCGAGCAGTTTTAGAAGCAAACATCTTGTGCTATACTTTGTCAAAAACCTTTGTGACATTGAAATAAAGTGAACCAGTCCATATAGGCTTTTAAGATATACTTTGTGAGGCGGACTATCATGGGCCCCTAATGCTTTGAACCCATGCCAAATTGTTCCATTGCAATAAAACTGATGGATTTTACTAAGTTATTCAATCTGATAAGAATTAATGGTCTGTTTAGTTTATCACGCGAAGTTCACGTAAGCTCATTGTAATGCGCCACAAACACGTACATTATTGCATTTGTGAATTGAAATTACAATTTTACTCTTCGAGCTTTTTGTTCAGCAAATTAATCTATGACTTTGACATAATTTAACTCGTGTGCAATTCGATTTTCTATCGCTAAGATTGCAAGACACGAAAAGCGTTCCCGGCTCATAGAAGATCGCAAATAATTTTTAATTAATTTAAGTTTGCTTAAACTTCGCTCACAGCTTTCAGCTGTAGTGGGAAGCGTAAAGTAAATTCGCAGGGAAATACAAATATTATGAAATGACCACATGAAATTGGCGTTATATACGGGAGGAATATAAAGTCAATTTTTTTAAATATATTTAATTAGGTATTCAAAGTATGTACCGTTATTATCTATGCACTTTTGCCATCTCATAGGCAGTTCATTGATCCCTTTACTAAAAAAAACATGGGGCGAGAATCAATAAACTCTTTGAAGGCGGTTTGGACTGCCGCATCGGAGTTGAATTTCTTTTCTTTAATTATTTATATTAGTTTTTAATTAGTTGTCATAATTCCGGAAAAATGGTAATCTGTTGGAGCAAGGTCCGGGGAGTACGGTGGATTATGTGTAGTATGGTGAATTTTAGCTCATCTAACTTTGTTATTGTTTGTTGTGCAGTCTGTGGTCTTGCGTTGTTGTGAAGCAGCAGTGGCCTAGAGGGATTGACCACTTTCAGTTTAGCAGCTATTTCTTCCTTCATGGTTTGCAGTTTCTGACAATAGTTGCTGTAATCGTTTGGCCAGATTTTAGAAAGCTGTAGTGAAAGACACCGGCGCTAGTCCACCAAACAATCACAAGTAACAATTTCTGAGTCAATTTTCGTTTAGCTGGCTTTTGATTGAGCTGGGTCTCCAGGGTTCAGTCATTGTAACAAGCGCTTCAGATTGTACGATTACAGTATCCACTTTTCATCACAAGTAATGATTCGATTTAAAATCCCTTCATTATTGTGTAGGTTGAGCAAAGTAACAGCAATCCACACGTGTTTGCAAGTTCGAATCACTCAATTCATGAGGTATCCATCGTTAATTTTTTTTTACTTTCCCGATTTGCTTCAAGTGGATTAATACAGTTATCACTTACCCCGAAGCCTGCAGCTATCTCTGAAGTGCTTTGTGATGGATCCGCTTCCACAGTAGCCTTTAATTCTTCATTTCCCTCCGGTGGTCTCCGGCCGTCCACGGGGTTCGTTCTGAAGGAGGAAACGAAAACGTTGAAACCAAAAACGTACCGTGCTTTGTTTTGCGACACCAGCGCCGTCCATATCATTAATCTTTCAAGTTGTTTCTGCAGCACTGGTGCTAAGGTAGGACTCGGACTCGTAAATATATCGATATTTCATGTTTTCCATTGTGCGGTATGGAATGAATTTATAAATTTGAATTTGGAAGTCTTAACCAAAGAGGAGATATTTCAGATCAAAGTGGTCAGTATGACAAAACGCTAATTTCATATGTAAGGACCTAATATTAGGAAAAGCATCCTGCAAATCATGCGCATAGATCTGTTGCAAGAGATGTCTATCTCTCGCCTCGCGAATAATAATGTTCGTGCAGCACGTCTCACTCCGCGCTCTGGGTCGATCGGTCGAGTTGTTAGGGAAAAGTTGAGTAAATATGAGTTGTCCATTCGTCTGTAAAATGTGATTTTGCCGCCCTTTGAACTTACCGCCGGGGGCATGGGTCCCGGCCAAGGGCGGATACAGCTTTGGTGCCAGGGGGGGGGGTCACATAGTGTCTTAAGCGCGTTTGTAAGCATACATAACATTATATTATATTAATTAAAAATACTGAAAGTACTTACATTAAATCTATATTATGACAAAAATATATTAAAACATTATGTTTAACAATTTTAATTAGTGGTCCACGTAGGTCGTGGACCCAGCCCAGGGGGGGGTCATGACCCCCACGACCCTCCCCCTGGATCCGCCCTTGGTCCCGGCGTGCATGATCCGGGGCTGTGCATATGCTTAGGACGAATGTGAATAACATACATTAACTGCTGTGAACGAAACACATTTATTACTCAGTTTTACTTTAGTACCGTTACTGCCGTCTGAAAAAGATCTGAAGAACTCCTCATAATGCGCCAAAAGAAGTTTTATGTACTTCTTAAATAGTTATTAAGGTGCTATACGCTTAACTGCTATTGTTGTCAGTTAATTAAAATTTTTGACAGTTAATAAATTTTTAATAAAAAATTATAAGTAATGAGTATACGAAAAAATATCGACCGGTCCTAATGCAATCGTTTGCATACGTCCTGGACCAGGGTTTCTCAAAGTGGGGTACGGGACAAGATTTACGTGATGGTAGCTATTCCGAACTCGCACGCAAAGCGGTAAATTTCCTTTTACCCTTTGCTACATCATACTTATGGGACAGTGGGTTTTTACACCTGGTCATGGTAAAAACGAAATACATAAATTATAAAAACGAAACAAAAAATCGCCTTGATACCTAGTCATAATTAAGGTTAAAACTGTCCAAAATTACTCCTAAAAGCCCATCCATCACGTCAGTATTAAAAATATATTTCTTTTAGCACTGTATGTTACCTTTTGTTGAAATAAAAACATTATTTTCTTCAACAGTTTTTCAATTTAATTATTTTCTTTGGAGGGGATTTAATACGTTAAGGGGTTCGCTGTCAGCTGGAAACTTTAACAAGGGTTCGTGGAGCCAAAAGTTTGAGAAACCCTTTCTTAGAGTAACGTGAAACTTCGTCGGGAAAAGGGACGAAATTATTTCGCCCACAACGGGGTAGCAACACTCTTTCGCTAACAGTGGCTTTCGCTCCTCGAGCGAATGAATAACTAAGTAGGTGCCCTTCGATGTCACGATCCGCGAGCCAGGTCCGGCGGCCCAAAGCCGGCAATGTCTTCATTTTGTTAGTGCACGCATGTCATGTACGAAAGAATAACACTTCCACATCACGGTGGTCTACTGAGAGGACGTCATGCTTCCACGGATGATCATGCAACAGCAGACGCTGCAGCAAAAAATAAATAATAAAAATAATTAAGAAAGGAAAAGATAAATATGATTCTAATAAATTACTAAATGGTTAAATGAAATCAATAACCAATAACCAATTCTAAACACAACTATTAATCGTTTAATTTATTTTAAAATACCGGGTTTCGATCACTTTACCGTCCACAATCATGGGACTAAAGTATGATTAACACGTAACATACAAATACGTAAATCCAAGAAATTAATAACTTATCGCCAATTTAAAGTCAATTCACAATTAGTACACCTGGTGCTATCGTGTATTGTGCACGTACCCTTCAATAAAATGGGTGTGCCGTTCATGATCAAAGAAAAATGACTATGAGAAATTGACGTTACAGCTAATGGTAGCGAAATGACTTAATGCAGCATCGCGATCAAAGACATTATTGATTATTCTAATTGTTACTTTTGCATATTCATTTTTATATTGAACTCTGTATCGATAAAAATCGATCATCTATTGTTCATGTAGTAGGGTAGGTTGAAAGGTAAAGGGTTGGCTGTCCTATAACACTTAATAGACTACAATGATTAATTCAAAGCTTCAGAGATACTCTCAAAGGATTATGCATATTCATGACCAGTTAATTTATTAACTAATACATTAGTGTGTAAAAAGAATCAACTCAAGTTTCATTCATAATTATTTTGTGAGCCTACTAGTTTATTCTATGTCAATTTTATTATATATTATTTGTAATATCACTACAATTAGGAATAAGAAAAGAAACAATAAACAAGCGTGATATTAAGCTTGCAAAACTGCGTAAGTACTCTGAAATTTCTACAGATTTCTTCTGGGTTAGTGTATGCGTATTTTCTGGCTGAAGCATGCCCTACAAAAGGATCATATCGAAGAACATCACGCAAGGTGCAGTGAATGCCGCCATCGGGTCGCGCGTTAGCATGCACTGAGCGCGTTGCCAACCAAAATCACTGGCGGTTCCAGAGGACGCAAAGATTCCAGTTCCAGATTACTTCCAGTCGTCGCCGTTCATGTATTCATGTACTCCTTCCGTTACTTCTAGTGACATTTATAAAAGAGAAGTCTTTAAGAGTAACGAATATCTACAGCCGGCCGGACGAAGTACACAGTCGATTAGTATCCATTATTACAAAAACATGCTGCCAAATTTCGAACTTCCTATTAAAAATCAATGCATAGACATATGGCTTCGAAAGGTGAAGAATGTCTAGTTTGCTCTTTTTATATTTATTATTTTTGCTATTTTTATATTTAAAAAAAATGTGCATACGTTTATGACTGGAACAAAAAACTACAGCTTCACTTTTCCTTCTAAAAATGACAAGGATTAGCCAAAACATGTTAATAAACTTTAAACTTTATTCTTTTTACGTGGAATGAATGGCAAGAGAAACTACTCAAAGCGCGTTTGCGAAGAAAACCTGCCGTGTGCCATATATATATGTATATATATATATATATATATATATATATATATATATGTACCTGTTTTTGATAAAATACTATAATTGGGAAATCCCCGTACTATACAGGTGGCTTTTCTAAAGGTGCCCCAATTCACTCAGGAGGTTCAGACTTGGTAATATAATCGTTTATTGAAATAAAAACAAACTATTTTTTTTCAAAAAAATTGCCCTAAAAAACAGAACTTGTTGACAATGCGGTGGTCACTCATAAATACCAAAACAAACACACACAAAACCAAGCGCTCGCGATAAATCAGAGACGACCCGTGCACGGCGTCGTATACTTTGAAACGAACTTGTGTGCGTGTTAGTTATGAATGATCGCGCGTAAAATAATAAGATAAATCACGCAATTTTTGAGATAAGTTCAAATGAATGTACTTAATTAATTACGAGTGATTTTAAATATTTATCATTTTTTTATATAACATTACATATGTCTAGAATTTAATAAAAAAATGGATACCCTTAGAAAAGCCTCACTGTATAGCATGGGATGAAAGTTGCCACATCAGAAAATAAATATTTATTTATATTATGTATATGTGTATAAATGTATTTCAAAAATAATAAAGATTTTCTCGAAGTCTGCCAAATTCTTCCACTTTCTTTAATCGTCAGCCTAATTTAAGTGCAAAATCTGCCGAATTGCAGATCTCTGCCACAAATGGTCACACTGCTGCTTCATCCAGGTCTTACCGCCAAAACAGTCAAATCAGTGCTTTAGCCATAAGATGTTTCGAGCTTGACGAACTTTTAGTTTCTACTTTGTGAAAATAAGTCTTGTCAGCCACCAATACGAAATAAAGGCAGTGGATAATCTAAAGGTATCGAAAGTGAACAAAATTATAGATTCTTCTTCAAAGCTGGCATCAGTATCTTGAGTGTAGTAATAAAGTACCTACTAATTAAATGTCCTACACATTTGCCACTATATAGGAAACAAAGACAAGAATGTTCTTCTCATGTTAATGCCAAACAATAAGACATACAAAGTAATGTACAGAAGCATCCAATCATAATGCTCAGTATTGTGCTTCTTTACTTGATGAAAAAAGTAAGACATACTTTTCAACTGCGAGAGCAGACTATTTATACTATTAAGTATAAGGGATACATCTGACTATTTATATTATTAAGTATAAGGTGGTCATCTGTTAATATATATTTAAAGCGGTTTAATTCATATATTTATAAGTTCTATACACACTATGTAACAATGATATTACATACAAATACGAAGTAGATATGACACTGGTGCATCGAAACTGAGGCACTCAAATTACTTCAATTGGTGTAATTCTATATACTGCTAACTTTTTCCGTATTATACGTTCTGTGTCATCAATCACATTCATTTATATATGTCATATAATTATATAATAATATATGATTTTTATGCCGCGCAGTATGAACATACGTCGTTTCTATTGAAACATTGCTATGATTGTACCATTTATTATACGTATAATTTAAACGTAGTACGTGTAGCACAAACGACTTTTCTGTTTTAGTACCAACCCACCGCTTAATTTACAGCTAATTATAGCACTCTACTGCCTTGTATTCTTAGACATTATAGTCTGGGCGCGAAAGCAGAAGACGCAGGTTCGAATCCCGAAGCACCGAAAGTTTTTGTTCATTTATCTAGAAAAAATTACAATATAATTAGTTTAGAATATCAGCAGTCACGCATAAAAGCTAGTACATCATATAGCTAAAATGATTAACTATGCTGTTATTGTACATTTATGTGAATGCTATGTTTCTGACAAGTAAAGGGGCTTTTTACTGAGGTAAATTATGCGAGAAGCCGACTTTTATATTGCATATTTACGCAAAAGAACAAACAGCAAGTATGAATAAGAATATTTTCTGCATGGCAAAATATATAAAAATTCCAAGTGGCGTGAAGGAACTAAATATAAATTTATTTAATAAGAGATTACCTACGCGATATGATAGCAGGGGATGATGTATATATTATTTTATAATAAAAATTTGTTTTGTTAACATAAAAATGTCTGTATTTCCTATTTTTTTCTAACTTTATTTATTAGACCTGTAATTTGCAATGAAAGTATTGTTGTTTTTTTGATATATATTGATGACCATAAGGTAAAGCTATAAAGCCAATAATTTTTAACTTTGTAATATGGCATATCGACATAAATAATTTTTATTACGCTATCCATTAAGCTATATTTTAAAATATAAAATACTAACTGCTCCCCGTGACTACGTCTGCGTAACATTCAGACAGAAAGACATATATACATAAAAATATGTATATAAATTATATTTTATGCCTATGTTTTATTCTGATGTATAAGCTATATCATTGTAAAATTTCATTAAAATCAATTCAGTAGTATTTGCTTGAAAGAGTAACAGACATCCATCCATACATACAAACTTTCGCGTTTATAATATTAGTAAG
Source organism: Iphiclides podalirius (assembly GCA_933534255.1). NCBI lineage: Eukaryota > Metazoa > Arthropoda > Insecta > Lepidoptera > Papilionidae > Iphiclides > Iphiclides podalirius. The sequence continues at coordinate 5,909,598 of OW152830.1, forward strand.
GATTATAAAGAAAAACTAACGCCGTAAAATAGTTTATTTTACAATCAAAGTCTAAAGACAAAAAGCACACAAAATCTTTTAGCATTACTTGAGATCATTGGCAAAGACTGCTAGCTAAGTCTCATTAGCACACGTTAAAAGAATTCCATCTCTTTAAAACATTCGAAATATTGATCAAAGTGAATGAGCCGGGTCATTAAGGACTGCATGTCAACGGCGACTTGCCAGCGCACTCTTAATGGATGCTATTTCTCGAATGCACGATCATTTCGCTCCATGTTATGGGCTCGATAAAATAATTGATGTCGTTGGATGTGCGGCGAATTTTGAAGCTAAGAGGCCGAAGTGCTTGTGAATTCGTTCCGTTTTTCGTTTACATTTATTTACGTCTACATATATTTTTGACTTGTGATGGTGAGGGAAATAATTAAAACGCCACGCGTGATGGGCCTAGGTTACCAATGAAGGGGTTACGTAAATGAATCGGGGATTATGTTTTTTAGCGTGTTGAAATTCAATATTGTCTTTGCTGTGCACAAATACTGTTCAGTTATTATTACTTTTTTTCTATATTATTTGAGTAATTACTACATGATGAGAACAACAAATCTAAAAATCTAGAATACACAGAGAAAGAATGTGATTTTATGTGTGATCTTTAGCAACAGTAAATATTGAATAATTTTTCAATTAAATTTTTTGTTCTGTCACACATAACCGTTACGAGGTAGTGTTATTTGTTCTTATTCTTTTTAGAAACTGTAGATAAAAGATTAGTTTATTTTTCGTTATGCAGTAACAAAGACCTCACGTCAGTATTACAAATTTGTTCTGGACAACTAAAATTTTAGTAGTAACGTTTCTGATTTTTCAATTCTCTAGACCAATGACCGCAATAATTTAAGCAAACGTATGGTACGTTAGCAGTATAAACTAAATTAAAATGGATGTTTTAAAAGTAAAGCGTAAAGTGCGATATCATATGGCAACTTGATTTCAGGCTACCTATATGTTTACATATTGTAGTCGACATCCAAACCCCGGCGTTTGTCATTTGACCGCTTCAGTATGGCGGCTACAATCATTGACAACCAAGTTCTCCCTGATCGGCCTGAACCTTTGGCCCTGTGAAGAGACTAAACGAGGCTCGTTTGCGAAACAAAATAAACAATGTCGTTAATATTCATACTTATCGCCAACCCAAAAAAATAAAGACAGCCACGGTCCTTCAATAAACTATTTGCTATCGTACCAAACATTACAGTTTTATGTGGATTTTTTTTCGCCCTTTTCCGCTCTTGAATTTTTTTTTTTGGGAGATGGCGGTACGCGGTCTGGCAGTTCAATTGATATTACGTGATACTGATAACAGCCGCCCATTAACATTTGCAATATCCAAAGCGTTGCAGATCTTGCCACCCTTTAACAAAATGGGCCTTCGGTACCTCACTCACCAGACGACAGTAACAGTGAAGACAAATGTGGTATGTACGCCTTGAGACATGAGATAAGTGCGATTGTAGTTTTTATTTTTTTTGTGTGAAAAGTTGCCAAGCGAGCAGACGGTTTACCTGATGTTAAGTGAATACCGCCGCCCATGGACATCTGCTACACCCGTGGGTTCCAGATGCGTTGACAACCTTTTGAAAATTGGACTACGGCCACCCCACTCACCAGACGAAAAGCGAAAGTATTATACTTCCACTTTACGCCGGTCTTCTGTGAGGTCGCGGTAGATACTTACCCGGACGAGCCTGCCCATTCGTGCAACAGCCGAGGCTGCTGCGTGGCCCTACCACCGTTTTATGCGGGAAAATAGTTTTTGTGATGAGTCGCGTAAATACTCCATTTTTGTTGTTAACGGTATAACGGTTATTTTTTCTTGTTGATATTTTAGGGTTTATTTATAGTATTTATTTATTGCTATAGAAATAATATATATAAATAATATTATATATTAAACAAAAAAAAAGAAGAAAGAAAAGAAAAGAAAACAGTCATAATTGTTGCATAAAATGCGTCGGAGTCATAAAAGAAAGTCTCCTTGTGGACTTATTTCACCGGCGATGTTGCTGTTGAAAATCTACAAGGTCGGCCGCGAATATGTAAATCAGTCATGCTAACAGATACGCTGGAGACACACACACACAGACACACAGAACCTATTTAGAACATTTTTTATGTTACAAATGCAAGGGAGCTTGCAATTCGACTGACGTTAAGTGATAACCGCCGCCCATGGAGAATTGCTGCCACTCTAGGGTTACAGATACGGTCCAGCTTTTAATATAGTGGGCCTCGGTTACCTCACGTCCCTAGACGAAACACAGAAGTTAACATTACCACATCACACCAGTCTTTTGTGGTACTTCCCCGGAATGTCCTATTCATTTTTGTAACAGCAAAATCTGTTGCGTGGCCCTATCACACCCAAAAGGAGTTATAGGAAGAAAAAAATAAAAGAAAGTATTTAAACACGCGTAGTGTAAGGAGACGAAAAAGAAAACCATTTTGAAAAGAAAGAAAATTAAAAAGAAAGCAGTTGACAACAAAAAGTATTAAGTATTGAAAATTATAGGTGCACAAAGTATGTGTACTACTACCAAATTATATACCTACTACCAAATCATATAATTTGGTCTACCAAATTAGATTTGCCATAACTGTGTTTCTAAATATTGAGATCGATTTTTTAGATTGGTTTTAGAAGAATTTAGTTACAGAATCTATAAATAAACAGAATGAAAAATGCGTTCTAAGAGATTTTTTTAAATAATTTTTATTGTATGATTATGTTAAGTTTAGGTAGTTTTAGATTTGCAATGATTGTCCAAAGATATTAGTGACTTGCCATGTTTATTTTTTCGTTTCGCTTCGTTCCGTTCCGTTTCGTTTTTATAATATAATTTAGATATTTTTTTAAAGAAATGTTTAGGTTTATTCTTTAGTATAATAAGATACGTCCAACATTGTAGGTTTAATAAAAACACCAATAAGATTTTAATATTTGTTTGTTTTTATATTTATTTAACTTTATGAGACAACCATCCTCGAGACGGTGTTAGAAATCACACTTCGTTTCGCAAAAATGCTAATATTTTTCATAATTTACAATGTTATAAAAGAACTGTATTAATATTCTTGCTAAATTTAAGACAGTCTCGCCCGGTTAAACTCGATTAGAATGATCAATTCAGTTTAACAGTCCTTTTGGCAACACAAATAACATTTGAAAAACCATTTGACAGCTGATGAGTTGATTTCTACGATGATCGGTGTTTCAGAAACCGGCCTTAAACTTGCAAAAGAAAAACAAATACTACTTCGATCGTAAAACGGTCTTCCAAAGTTAATTGCTTCAAGGGATAATAAAAAGCTAATGCGAAAACGTGCACAAAGCGTTGGTAAATAAGTTTGAATTGAATTATTTTACTCTCAGTAGTGAGAGACTTACAATATTCCCACGGTAAAAAGGTCCGAGTATTAACCTCCTACAGCCTACGGGCTGTCACTGTACCCTGTCAAATTCATTCATCGTATTAATGTACAAAAGGCGGAAACCTACAAGATGGTCAATTGTTGCTCCTACTTGGCTCCCACACTGTTTTTCATCTACGGTATTGTGCGGTGGGAAGAGTTAATTCATTTTTATATGTAACGAAATGACAGGTGACTTGTGGTTGGCGGCACTTTATGAGCAGTATTCTTAAATGTCATTGTATGTTTTGATTACAATATATTTTCATTGTAGGGGGATATTCATTTGTTTTCTCGTCTGGTTGGGTTTATAAATAAAAATAAAAATAAAAATAAAGATATAGATATATATTGCATATATAAAATAAATATTATGGATAAAAATAAACATATATATATATTAATATTTTATATAATACATATATAAATAGGACCCAACCAGAAGGCAGCCCTCGGCAGGGGAGACCAAACTGCCGAGGGTTAGGGCGAAAGGGAGAGAAACCGGCAATATTATGTATTGCAAAACTTTGGGTGAGTTTATACAACATTTAAGCCGCGGTTAGTCGTAAATGAAATGTTAAAAGTTAACCTATCCAACTATTTATTCTGGAAGAAACCACGCAGTTCGCCGTGTATAAAAACAAGTTCTGTATAAAAGATACAGTGTGCAAAACCTACACAGACTACAAACGACAGGTAATAATTATTAAATTCCAAAAAAAAAACACCCGTTCACACCACTCGTGGGTTTGAAGCTTCAAATTGCGAGTCGACATAACCGCCCAAGGCTATCGCCGTTTTAAAATATGTACGATCATATCAACGTATATTACAACCCGACCCAAGTAACATGTTTACGATTTTGTGAAGTCAATTAATACTGTTTTTATTTTCATATGTCTTATGCTATTCTGTTTTTGAAAGCCAGTGGCGAATCGCCTTTTATCAGGGTATCTTAAACGGCGCTTAATTATCTTAAAGCCTCGACCGGTTGCCCACGTGCATTGCGGACGGTTATGAGCCCGGAGAGCCACACTTTATGGACGCTCGTAACAATTTCTCATCGCATTCTATTATAGAATATGGAATATACACGTACCGCTAGCGTAAATTACTTCCAAATTCACTGCAAGACTAATTTTTTTTCCAGATTGATATGGCTATTCAAAACATGATATAATAATAAATACTTATTTGTTCTTTATTATAAAATAATACATACAATAACTTATCGTAAGTAGATATTTTTTTACTTAGATAGGTACTGCATCTGGCAACTAGCTTCTAGGCAACTGCATCGCATTGTAGTTTTACATTTGTGTAATTTGTTATAAATAATATGTACCTTTATTCCTATTGTTATATAATTATTACCATTGCGGTATTTTTACTTAACGTGTTATTGAATTCGTATTGCAAATAATGTTTGTAAGCTTTTTTCACTTATTGAGATTGCATCGTGTTATTAAGAAGCGTATCATCGGAGCGTATGTACCTATTTTTATAAATTTACGGCAGATCTTATCGTTAATCCGTGTCTCGTGTCGGGTAGGCGCGCGTGCGCACCGGCCGCGTCGGCGTCCGCCGATATCCGTGCCGAATGGCTAATTATTTTAATCAAGAATTAATCGAAACCCCTTCGACGAGATAAAGAAGGCTCAAGACGTCACGAGCTGCCATCAAATCGGAATATACAGCGCAGTTATGTCGGCGGCGCGACCGCATCCCGTCGTGTGTGGTCCCGAATGGAAATGAAAGCAAAATATTTACCGACAAATGTGGCTGCCTTATTGCCCCAACAAGGTGTGCAGTTATGCAAAAGCTTCGAAATTGAATATTTATCCGGTATTACTACGATAAAAGTGTTTATGTCGGGTGGGCTTATTCCAGGTTTCGACGTTTTCCTTAATGATATTGCATATTTATATTTAAATCGTAGTATTTTGATGAGTTTAAGCATAGCGTGAAAAAAAGGAGAAAAGTTCCGTGTACAACAAGAAGTTTCTTCATTCGTACCTACCTAGTGCATCTATCGCAGTATCTAGCACAATATTTATTATAAATATTATTCAAATCGTGGTATGATTTTAATCATTCAGGGTGCATTTATAATTAACAGTTACGGTGCTACAAATGCAACAACAAATAATACCAAGCTTCAGTTGAGTTTTATTTTTCATAGTGTATTTATGTACATTCGAAAAATTCACAACAGCGAGATAAAAACTTACTCTGCGACTCCGGTTCTCGTGAGCCAACCGAAAGCACTGCGCCTTAACGGATGAGATGACGGGGCGGTATTCATTTGAGGGCCGTTTGCGGACGCGTAGGTGACGCCGCGGTGCCTTCATCTTCCCGAGGCTCGTTAAGGGTGCACAATTAACCGATTATTTCGAAATACGCGTGGCGGTCCGCGAATGCCCTGCCTTGCCGCGCCTTCTGGCCCCTTTGTCGGCCGCTCATGCCGCGTTGACATTTTGTGGGGCAAATCTTCATTCCGCGGCCGCTTTGATGCGAGACACCTATTATCGTTCCGCTTTATAGGTGTTCTATAAGTTTTTGTAACGGACTTTCTATTTTGTCTCTTTACAGGTATGCTACGCGTTTATTTAATCGTTATAGTGAAAATGGAGAAGTTTTAATTCGAATGAAACTTAACGATGATGTCAGTTTGCTGGCGGCATATTGAATAGGTACTATAGGCTAAGTCTTATTGCAAGTCAATTCAATTGCTTCCAATCACACTTAGTCGATATTTTAAAGGAACATTAGGATCTATAGGATAATTTCGATCAACAAGAATGAAAGATAGAGAACAAAATTCTAAGAATATAAAAATATTTAAGAAAAGTATGTGACATTGTAGCCATATTAAGAATTAAAGGTGTAATTATTTTTTATTCCAAAGCTCTTCAGAACATTTTTTGGAAAATTTGAGACGAACTCCGTGAATACATAGCATATTTTGCTATGTCCTTGTGTATTTGTTATTATAAAAATCATTTATAACGAAATGACGTGGTTCGGTTATTATACATGCCTAAACAATTACATAAAGTATAATTAAGAGTTAATAATACTACAAGTTATTTAATAGAGTATCACTTCAAGTGTTGCAAATTAAAAATATTCAAGAATAATAAATTGTATGTAGCAATAATTCAACAACAACAATTGAAAGAAAGTACTTGTGTCACTTGTGTTATGCCTTACTTTACGCGAGAAAGTAGGAAACGGATCACTAGATAATCAGTGACTACCGTCTCTTATGGATGGCGACAACACTCAGAGGTTTCCCTTTTTATACCAACCTTTAAGTGAATGTCTGCGCTTATTTATTATTGCGTTTTTTTCTCATCAGATGCGGGAGTGATGTTAAATAAATACTTCTATTTCACGCCGGTTTTTATGACGTGATGGCGCATCCCTGGACGCAGCCCGTTCCAAAGATGTTGAAAAGAAATGCCAGACAAAATTACTTACGGGGATAATGCAATTGCTACTGAATGGTTTTTAATTTCCTTTTCTAGTGTACTGCATCTCCATAAAAGAGTTTAACATCTAATCCAATGTTATAACAATTTTAACCCTTAATGTTTCAGTGAAATAGATAAAACGTAAAAGCTGGCTAAGCTAACCAAACATATGTAAGGTTACATATGATACAGTAAACATATGATACAGTAAATTGTGACGAGTACATATTACTATACAGACCTTACGAGTAAATCTAACCGTCATCAAGATAAATATATATATAAATATCAAAACATTAAAGCCGGTATTTACATTTATCGCCGTTTGGATTTTTGCACGGAATGTGCAAATCGGCCATGTCATGAATGAATGAATGTCATTTTCATATAAATCGAAATTCGATTATAAAACGTCCTCATCTGTACTCGTCAGGAACGCCTGTACGCAGTGTGCGTACCTCGAAGGGTCCACGGCACCGCCTCTCAGGCCCACTGACCTCGTATCCATAATGCGATTGGTCGCTAAGTCCTCACAAGCGGCATCGTTACTCGCCGCCTTGTTACGTCTAGGTAATCCAGTTATTGTATATTAACAGCGAGACGTCCTTACAAGTTTTTTGCACAACCGATCTTTGTAGGCAGCTACGCGTGTTGTTCTTGTAAGCGTTCATTGTGCGGCGTGTAAGCATCGGATGCTTGGTAGTTCTTCTTTGCAGTTATCAAACGACTGTTTTTGTCCAAGTCACTCGTATTTAGCTGTCTAATAACGTAATGTTAACAACGATACACACGATCGATTGCCTTATGCCGCTGGGTGTTGTGTACATTTCTAAGCACTTTTTTCTCCTTTCACAGTTGTAGGTTCACGTAGACATACGTAGGATCGTTTTCATCTATGAAAGGGGCGACCAGATCGAGAAAGTGCATACGTTCCCACAGACTAACTTACTTTAGATTGATTGCCAGGGCCGAATTGCGGGCAACCGGGGCAACAGGGCATCCACAAAAGAGGGGGGGGGGGGGGGGGGGGGGGGGGGGCACAATAGAGACTTCGAAAAAAGAAAAATTCAAATTCAGACTTATAAACAATAACAACTTTCTTTACCTTAAAACTTTTCCTTTAATTTTTTTTTCGCGTTTTACTTTTACCTACAGTACTTTGTACAAACATGATTACATTAAATATTAACAGAAATCAATAGAAAATAATTTGGGGCCAACACTCCTTTGTTGCCTCGGGCCTCCAGACCTCTAAATCTGACCCTGTTGATTATTGATAGAAATATTTATAATTTTTCGCTTCCTCCCTGGACTCATTCTTTCTGAGGCCATATCATTGGGGAGCGATGATCGATTATTTTCAGGTCAACTGTGTATAGCCCTAATACGTATGAACTTTAAGGAGAGGTAATAGTGAATTCAGGAAATGCTAGCTGTTATATAATAGGATTATTAGTATACATTACTATATTTTGATAATATATTTATTTTCAATCGGTAATTTTTTGATATTAGAAGGTTTTTACATGAGAGTGAGTGATTATATAAAAATAATCTCTATGAAAACAGCTGATGTGCCATAGGTTAAATAAACACAAATTGCACTTTGACAAACACCTACAGATAACTAGATGTACGAAGTTTATTTGAGGTTTATTTAAGTACCGACTCGGTTTTTTAAAAGTACTAACTAAGTATTTCTTAAATGTACCATATCGTAAAATATCGCTTAACAACTTTACCAAATGATCCCCTATTTACAGTTGAATTTCTAATTGTAATCATGGTTATTACTATAAGTTTGTAATCTAAAACTACTTTGTTAGGTTTGTAACTACGTTGTTAGGTTTCAGAAAGTATAATAATAGTCTCATATCAATCTATATTATTATTATTATTATTATATACTTTATTGTACACCACAAATAATTCAATACAATTAGTATAAGATAAGTCTTAAAACTAGGTACAATAAGTCGGTCTTATCGCTAAAAAGCGATCTCTTCCAGACAACCTTGGGACGAGGAAAAATGAACTAATGAATAGTGGGTGGTGGTGTGCTCAATAAACTTACTTAATACGTATAGACTTAAATATAATGAAATAAACTAAAATGTAATAAACATACATAAACATGGATAAATATAATAAATATAATAAATATAAATAAATACACGAGAGAATAATTAAATCCGAATATTGAGATTGAGAACTATGGATTACAAAGTGTAAGATAATGTTTTTTTACGTCATTTTTAAACTTTTGTACCGTCTCCGCACGACGAATTTGTTGAGGAAGTTCATTCCACAAGCAAATGACCCTAAGTGTAAAGGAGTTCTTATAATATTTAGTTTTGTACGCATGTGGTGCTAGAATTAGATCTTCAGCGGATCGCAGAACTCGTTCTAGATGGTTATGGCTTAGAAACTTAAAGTGTTCCTTTAAATAACTTGGAGTCCTAGGGTTAAATAATACACAGTACAGAAGAGAGACAGTGTGCAGATTCCGGCGAAAACGAATGGGTAAACACTTGAGCTTTGAACGAAATTCGACGAACGAAGCGTGATCATATTTGCGTAAACCAAATATGAACCTAACAGCTAAATTTTGAATACGCTCAAGTTTATTTAGTTGATCTTTGGTTAAACCACGATAGGTTGCAATCTATATTAAGTATTCTAAAAAAAATTGAACCACCATAGGCTTTTTGTTGCTGAAAAATAAATTATACAAAAATAAACCTTTTTTAATTTTCGTTTTTGAACATTGGTGCCGAATAACCTTTGTTCTGACGTTATATATGTAATTTATAGAAGTGCCTTGCACCTTGCATAGAGATAAAATGAATGACATTTCTGAGTGTAATGTATGCTTCTGAGTTTGGGAGTTAGGTTAGGATTAAATAAATATATAATTACATCGACTTACGACTTACGTCGCAACTAAGAACACTACTTTCTTTAATAATTATTCAGATTTTTCTTGTCATTTTCTAGAAAAGCATGTTCTCATCTATACGTCTGTCTAAAGGTCATAATGTACGTGTAATTTTCAATCCATAACCATATCAATACATCTACTATATAAAATGTTACCTTAAATAAGTCAATAATAAATAAAATTTAAATTTAAAAAATGGGTATCTCGTCATTATTTGCAGTTATTAGATTTAAAAAACGAAATTGAAATATCGGTCGTAAATAATCGCGACACGAGCAATAAATGTGACGTATTTGATTTTTGTTAATTGAATCGCGAGTCCCGCAGTATATACGGCGAGCCCGAACATCTGCTCTTACTTATTAATATCACCGACAATAAAACATTTGAGACACGTTCTTGCGAATCAATACTCGCGATCCGCGCATGAATTATTTATATATTTTATTGTCGCTTTATCGCCTGCATCTCGGCCTCTGCCGGGCGGATGCCGCTCGTCCCTTGAAATAATAATCAGGGCATAATTTTATTTTTGACAAATAACAGCGGGCAGCGATGGCCACGGGCGGGTTTTTGCCGGGGTCTGGTGCAGTCGCGTTGCCCCCGACCCCCGCCCACCTCTTCCCCCTCCGCCTCTCTATTGTCTGAATAAACATAAGAGTATCTCGTCGGTATTCAAGCTCCGTGTAATTGTCTCGTACGGATTCCGGGCGAACGTGTTGCGGTCCGTTTTTTCCGGTCGTTCGTCGAGTGCACCGATTAATCGGCCGCAGCGCTACGCGATTTCTGGATAATTCTTCCATTAGCCCTGCTTTTTATCTCATTAAAAACGTTCGATGTGTTAACATAAATACCTGGAGAGTCGTTACATGATACCAACCGACGCAAATTTCCCATAATGCATCAATTTTCATTTAAACACGACAGGGAAGTCGAAATTCAAATAAGATAAGGCGACGCCAAGAATAAATGACTATGAAAGCATTGTTAATCCATAATCGATTGAGTGGTCGCGGCGAGACGAGCGGCGTAGAGCGATGTTCTCGTACGCTGCACATGAGACGAGTTTGAGACAGTTATAAATTACACTTTCGTTATGCGTACGTCAGTCTGCGTTGTAGAAAGCAACGCCCTGACAGCGGAGTGTGGAGTTAACGCCCGAAAGGTGCATATGAATACATCATTGTCGTATCAGTCCACGGGCGCTATACGCAATGTAGAGTCATTTGGTCGCCGCGAGAGGCAATATCCTTAATGCGCACGGATCGTTTATAAACTGTGATGAATTACGAACGGTTTCGTGAAACGCGATTATGTGTTCGCTTTACACACTTGTAACGCCGAAGGCCTCGTAACGAATTGTGTTTGTTGTGAAATCCTCGATTCCATTCGCTATCCATGAGCTTTACTCGACGACTCGCGACTTATAAATGATATTTAATTCTGTCGATAAAGTAATAAATTTTTAATTAAAAATATTAAGGTTCTATTTACCGACATTTCAAACATTTTACATGATGGTTATCCCCTCCGACTGGGTTCGGGAACCCTTATAGTGACTGAGGGACTTAGTAGCCGTGGCTTGGTCATCCATTACTCAGCCAAAAGGAACCCACAATGGTCCTAACACCCGGCCCTTACACCCGGGTATAAGGCCAGCCCGAGAGGGCCGCACCAAGTGGGCTCACTGCCGCACCAGGTCCGCCGTCACGGGTTGGGAGGCTTGCTGGTTATTAGCAGTGGCTCTCCTGGCTCCCATGGCCCCTGGTCCTCGAACTCTGGGGAGTTCGTTGGCCATGAAAAAGGAGCCGTGTAGGAAGGCGCGCTGAAAAAAAAGGGTGGCATGGTCACGGGATAGAGTATTTGAATCCCGTTAATTTGTTTTATTTAACAATTTGTAGTATTCGTACAAACACAATTAATCGTTAATAGATCCTCTCCGATACAAGATCACAATGCAATACATCAAATTAAAAATGGTAATAAATATATATGAACTTAAATCAACTACCAACATTCACACACATAAAAACCCGACATGCAGGTATATTATACGACGGAATTATCCCCATCGAATGGCCACGTTAAACCACCTAAATGCGACATGCGGTCAGAAAGAACTCAAATGGCAGCCGAGTTGACTTAATGAGAGCTCATTGTCAATCGGCTGTCAATGGCCTCCGGGGCGCGTATGCAAACCGGCGGATCTGCTTCGATTCCTTTCCTTTATCAGATATTATGGGCTTGGCATCATTTTCTTTTCTTATTTCAAGATCAAGACCGCTTTTGCCCGCTCACGGTTGTTACGAACTAAGCTCGCCGTTTTCATTACGAAAGAATGAATACTTACAATTTATTTGAAGAAACTGTTATTTTTGTTGAAAACTAAGATAGAACTCACAACTACACGTTTAAAGTATTTTTTCTTTGGAATATTGAATAAAAAGAATATTGAAAATGTCTATAGCCGACGTGGATAAATTGTTAATTATAAGTTTATCTCAGTGGTGTTTCGTTATGGATGTTATATTTATTACATTGATCAGGGAGTGAAATATATGTTAACTCCGAACCGTCAATTCTACTGAAATTTACTTTCATGATATTCTTATACAACTAAAATAGAAGGTCATTGATGCTCAAAATTAGTTAAGTTCGGAATTTGTGGGTAAAATAATAAGTAAGTAAACAAACAAAACGATGTTATATCAGTTACAGAGGTTAATGCATATAAAATTCACTCCCTGTCTCAGTTATAGAGGCAACTATGACGATAAAATCAAAAGAACGAATCCTAGATACAGAGGTTTGCTTCGTCCCACTAACAGAGGTAATTCAGTGCAGGGTCCCCAGCATGATTTTCAGTTATGGAGGTTTCTCACTCTCCCGTGGGTGTCGTAAGAGGCGACTAAGGGATAAGCCACAAACATCCGGTGGCCTCCGATAGATGGCGGGATAACCATCCTAACTCTCCAGACCCAAATATCCAGGCCAATAACGGGCAGCAGCGTTGAAGGTACGAGGTGTCTGGAAGAACTGCGGTTGCCAACCCGCTCGCCAAGCGTGGTAACTATGACAAAAACCCCTCATGTATGGAAGCCCAAAGTGTACGACCCCCAGTCCCCGACGGCCCTGCTATTCCTGGCTACGGTAGCTGTCATGGTAACGGCAGGGCAGGGGGTGCTAAGAATCTCCGGCTAAGATTCGGCTACCAACGACGGTGACTGGACCTGGCAACATACAACGTAAGAACATTGAGGACTGACGAGAGGATAACAGAGCTGGAAGAAGAGGTGAGCAGGCTGCGTTGGGATATAATAGGATTATCTGAAGTCCGAAGACAGGGGGAGGGCACGATGATCCTTGAATCCGGCAACCTGCTTTACCACCGGGAGGGTGACCAACTGTCCCAAGGAGGTGTCGGATTTATCGTCCACAAGTCTCTCATTAACAACTTTGTTAAAATCGAGGGTGTGTCGTCGAGGGTTACGTACCTTATACTCAGAATATCCAAACGGTATTCGCTGAAGGTCACACAGGTCTACGCACCAACGTCGACACATCCCGATGATGAGGTGGAGGCAATGTATGAGGATATATCACGAGCCATACATTCCTCCAAAACTCAGTACATGGTGTGAATGGGAGACTTCAACGCAAAGCTAGGCAAAAGGAAAGACGATGAGCTGAGAGTAGGTAGTTTTGGAATAGGGCAACGGAACCCAAGGGGGCAGCAGCTGGCTGACTTTATGGAGAACGAGGGACTCTTTATGATGAACTCTTTCTTCAAAAAGCAGCCCCACAGAAAGTGGACCTGGATTAGTCCCGATGGTTCTATAAAAAACGAGATAGACTTCATTATGACGAACAAACGGCAAATATTCAATGATGTCTCTGTGATCACAAGGGTGAAGACCGGCAGTGATCACCGATACTTCATCAGTGATCACCGAGTGGGAGGCACATTGAATATTAACATTAGGCTGGAAAGATCTCGTCTGATGAAGTCCACACTCCGACCATCTCGTGCCCATATCCAGAACTCCGAAAGCTTCCAGCTTGAGCTACATAATCGTTTCCAATGCCTAGAAAATTGCAGCACGGTGGACGATATTAAACCAAAGCTCGTGGAAACTGTCCATACCGCGGGCTTTAAATTTTATAAGGCCGCCGCAAAAATAGAACCACTCAACCTCTTGGGAAAAAGACGTGAGATGCGGTTGCAGTCTTTAACTGACATGTCGGACTACAGGCGGCTTAATAGGCAGATCTCCAAATACATGCGGCGTGACTTACGCAACTTCAATACAGCTCGTATTGAGGGAGCTATAGAGCGGTACCTAGGCTCAAAAGTCTTCGCCAGAAATCTGTGTATCGGACAAAGCCAACTGACTAAGTTGAAGACTGACAGCGGCGCTATCATCTCCAGTAGACCAGAGGTTTTGAGTGAGATAGAGAGGTTCTATGGACAGCTGTACACATCGTCGTTGGAGCCACACACATGTGTGAGTAACGACAGAGGCTACACCAGAGGCGTGGAGCAGAAGTGTGGTGGTGCTGTTCTTCAAGAAAGGCGATAACGCTCTCTTGATGAACTATAGACCGATATCCCTTTTGAGCCGCGTCTATGCTGTGCTGTGCTGTTCTCAAGAGTCATCTTGAATCGTCTCGCTTCCTGACTCGACGACTTCCAGCCTCCCGAACAAGCTGGATTCCGAAAGTTGGGGGGTACTCCAGGCTCTTCAGCGGTGCCAAATTGACTGTAGGTATATCGAAGTGCTGAGGTGTTTGTATAACAAGGCTACGATGTCCGTCCAAGTACAGTCCAGTAGTACAAAACCTATCCAACTACAGAAGGGTGTAAGACAGGGTGATGTCAGTCCGGCTAGGTAAGTCCAACAACGCAGATTTCAATCGGCGAATCCAACTCGGATGGGCAGCGTTCGCGAAACTACGGCAAATATACCTCAATGTTTGAAGACTAAAGTCTTCAATCAATGTGTGTTGCCAGTGATGACCTACCGAGACGTGGTCCTTCACTGCTGGCCATATGAGGAAGCTCAAAGTCGCTCAGCGAGCTATGGAGCGGGCTATGCTCGGTATTTCTCTGCGTGATAGAATTCGTAACGAAGACATCCGCAGTAGAACCAAGGTAACCGACATAGCTCAGAGGATTAGCAAGGTAAAGTGGCGATGGGCCGGCCATATAGCTCGTAGAACCGATAACCGTTGGGGAAGAAAGGTTCTCGAGTGGCAGCCACGTACTGGCCATCGCAGTATGGGACGATCCCCCACTGGATGGAGTGACGACCTGTGCAAATGTGCGGGAAGTCGGTGGATGCAGGAGGCTCAGGATCGTACTTCATGGCAGGCCTATGTTCGGCAGTGGACTCAAACAGGCTGAAATGATGATGATGAAGAAAGATTAATGTGAAAAGATCCAATGAATAGTTAAAAAAGAATAAATATTAATAACTTCTGGAGAGTACTTACAAGCGTTCATCGCAATACACTCAATTTACGTATGAATTGCTAATAAATTTGCAGTATTACATTGTTTACACCATTAATTTTGTTATTTTATAACGCGCACTAAAACAAGTTTGTCGATATGTTTACACGCCTTAAGTATGAAGCGCGTCTCATATTAGTCAAAGTAGATTATTTTTGTATGGAAAGATAAAGTATAAACCTGTATATTTGCAGTTTGTCTGAAGAAAAGTAAACGATATTTTTTTCTGAATAAGATTCTGATCTGATTCTGATTCTGAAAAAAAAATGAGATATCGACATGAGAAACTTACATTTCATGTAGCGATAGTCATATATTTTTTTTTTAATCTACCACCGTTTCGTAATGAGGTTCCTCTAGCGGAAAAGAAACAGGCAGAAGAAACTCCGTATGTGTCCTCTTTTTTGTCATTCATTTTTCTTAAAAAAATTAAATATTATACAACTAATTATTCGACCACAAATTCCGAAATTCTTCCAGCGCAGTCGAGCGTCTCTTTTCTCGTCTGTTTGTCGCTAACTCACACTCGAAGTGACAGGACATTTTAAACCCACTCCGCGCTGAAACTCTTTGTAAAACGGCACATCTCCTATCATCATCCGCATGGGCTTTGGCGTAGTCAGCACATCTAGGCTGCTGTTGGCTTTGTTGGGATACTCAGATAGGTGGCGTTCGCCGATACAGCCACGTGACGGACAGGACGCTTCTTACTAGGCGATGGCATTTGTTGGAGCACTTGGCATCGATGACACTGCCTGGCATGTTGAGTATTACGGTTACCACATATAGCCAATTGAGGTTTTTCTTATTGACACGGTCAAACTTGAGGTGGAGCAGGCTTATTCCTTTTGAGTGGAATATACTTCGGATATGTAGTCGGGAAACCTATAGCCTGAAAGGCTACGACAAACGAAAGTCCTCTGATCCCCACCTTAGCAGACAGTTCTACGGTGAGTGAGTAACAAATAACACAAAGATGCGATTTTTGGCTCTACTCCGTGAGGTGGTACTGGATCATCCGAAATTCGGGTCCAGTCTGCAGGCGGAATCGCATGCACTTCCCGATTGTACAAGTGTTAGGGTTATGTCCTGACTGAGCTTTAAGGATCGCGAAGTGCTTCGTCCATTCGGGAAATGATTCCACGATTATGGGAGGGTATACGACCTGATACCCTCTGTGCAGAGCGGCAGTATGGCCTATAAATATACCGATACTTTACTAACAATATCTTATACATCATGTCATAAGGTTACTGTGAATAAACATTTTAATTTTTATTAAGAATTGGTGTTCTGCACACGAAAACGCTTAAGATTTGAATGCACTATCGCTGTAGACACAGTATTAGCTTAATGATAGTTATGATTTCTATATAAAGAAAAGTTTTCAGCCAAGTGTTCTTGTTCCCAATGAACTGACGATTACATACTTATATCTCTTTAGCAAAATAACCTTTTTAAGTAAGGAAAGTCAATAAAAATCTCATTAAGCCTCAATACCTGAACATAATTCTGACTGATATTTTTAATGCGCATATTTCGAGAACACCAGAGCTTTTATCAAAGGCTTGCTCAAATGCCAGTGACAGATTGCGGTATGTTCGCTGCTTGCCAAGAGAACGCCGAGCATTTTAATTAATACCACATTGCGCCCACATAAATTTCATTTTAATTTTGCGGTTTAAAGTATTTAGATTATATCAGCATTTCGAAGCTCATCGTCGCACGCTGTTTATGCTAATGCTCGTTGCTTTTTGTTTCTTTTATATTAAATCGACTTAAAATGATAATTAAGACATTAATTGCGGCTGGTACTGTATTCATTTGTAAACAAAGATTTTCCAAATGTTTTTTCTTCTGACTTCTAGTATAAATATAAATAATAATAAAAATATATGTAAATTTAGTGTATGTGTGTGTATAAGTTTATGTTTTATACATGTATTTTTGTATATGCTAACATATATATATAAAAAATAAACTTATACTTACTTACTTTAGTGAGTTCTATAATAATGTACACATCTAGTAACCTCTTGTTATTATGATTTCTTGAATTCAAGGTTTTGAATCCAGGGTTGAATCACGAAGTGTATGAGTTGATTGCCACCCCTTTCACTATTTTGTTAATTACATTCCTTTCGAGCTAAGAAAATTATCTTATCGTTTATAATTAGAACAAGGTACCTACACCTTCGTTCGTCTTATATTAATTCAATGCGGGTGACATCGAACGAACAGTGATCGATTTCTACTGAGTAAGCATGTTTACCACTAGCAATTGGTCACCACGTTACTACCACCAGGTGGGGCGATTCTTTTTTCAATTTCTTTTTAGGGTTCCGTACCCTAAGGCTAAAAGGGGACCCTATTACTAAGATCTGTCTATCTGTGCGTCTGTCACCAGGCTGTATCTTATGAACCGTGATAGTTAGACATGATGTATTTCTGTTCTATAACAATAAATATGAAAAAACAACATAAAAAATATTTAATTCCATACAACAGACATGATTTTGTGCCGTTTTTATAGATAATGGTACGGTACCCTTCGTACACGAGTGCGATTCGCACGTTTTATATTATTTAGGTACGACTCGGCGGCGCTGGGGTCATTGGTTTGATTTTCACAAGGGACAGTGTTTGCGAGCTCCAAAAATTATACTGTTCCGGATTTTCGTGTTAGTTCCTAATTTCTCAAGGTATATGTTTTTACTACAGTTTAAGCAATGTTTAGCAACACTATATGGTACGGTTCTGTGTACAAATACAAAGTGTGCAGTAACCAACATAATTTACATTGTGCTTAAGTCACATTTTTGTTTACGAATGTAAGATAATTTTATTTTTCGATTGTTACAATCCGTACACCTATTTCTTTAGCGGTCTGTTATAAATAAAACAAAAAGATCCATTGCTATTGACTCGCAAAACTAGTCCCCGCCGCGGGCAAAAACAAAGTATAGCGCACAACACGATACAAGCGAGTATACGTTTTGTATTGATACATCGAATTTTAATTAGTAATCCCATTGCGAGCTGAAATTAAAGATAAGATCGGTAATAATTGTTGTGTCAGCGATAAATAATTAATGACGCGGGATATATATGAAGAAGAAACGGCCGCGAGACTGAATCCCGGTTCTCGGCGTTGCGGGACTCCGTCGAGTCGAAAGCGAAAGAAGCGGATGCTATTGTAAATTTAGATTAATTGCCGTCCGATATATTTCGCGGCCTCGCAACCGACCGCATGAATGGGCGGCAGGAAGCGGTCGCGTGCTCGTCGCTGCTCGGAACGCCCGCGTGCATTATTCAATGCGATATTCGCCAATAAATCGATGCTCGCATTCGTACGCCGGCGCACATACTGATGGCGACACGCGGCGCTTTTTGCCGAGGCCCTCCTCCATTCAGGCCCATTGACGCGGCGAGCGCAAAAAGCGGGCGCACCGCTCGCGCGAGCTACTTAGCTCCGCGGCCGCTTTTTGTGCCACCAGTAAGGACGTGATCGGTTTCTGTTTCGGCGAGGTGGTGAGAATGTCTAATTGCGAACGATTGGCCCGGTCCGTGTCCAGATGCAGTGGTGCTGGTTGCGCCTTTCGAATGTCGCTTTTTGCTATGGTGCTAAGCAAAGCTTGCACTATGGTTACTAGGTTTCACTGTTACAAGTATGGGCAGGTCCGTCCGGGTAACACGACCTTACAGAAGACCGGCTTAAAGTAGAAGTGTTACACTTCTGCGTTTCGTCTGGTGAGTGAGGTAGCCGAGGCCCACTTTATCAAAAGGTGACAACGAATTTGCAACCGTACGGGTGTTGAACTGTTCATGGGCGGCGGTTATCACTTAACATCTGGTGAACCGCCACATCGATTGTCACTTTCTCACATAAAAAAGGTAAGTGATAAACATAATTTTATTTGAAAATAAAGATAGGATCCAGTGGATTGAGTGCAAAAAAACAACAACGAGATTTTTTACTGTGGTAGGGCCTCGCCGTCCAGGGAAGAACCGCGACCTCACAGAAGACCGACGTGAAGTGGATGTGTTACACTTCACGTTTCGTCTGGTGGGCCCTACTCCACTTTATTAAAAGGTGCAACTCATCTCAAAGGTGCAACCCCACGATTGTTGCAAATTTCCATAGGCGGCGGTTATCACCTAACATTTTGGTGAACCGCCAGCTCGCTTACCATGTTCTCACATGAAATAAAGATTAAAAAAATAATTTAAAAAGAAACTATTTTACCGAAGCCGAGATCTTGAAAGAAGGGTTGGAAGTTTTACTACTTACATTAGATATGGAAAAGCTCACAGCTTGTCAGTAGAATCTTTTCTGAACCTTATTTCTTAGGTATATGATATAGTATTTATGTGATGGGTATTATTTAATGTGCGAGGACGATTAATTAGAAATCTAAAGACACGTGTTTGCCCAATTTCGAAGTTTTTTAATACGAGAATGGTAATAATAACCATTGTATTTATTTGTACATTGTGTGACAGGGATTGGATTATGTGTCCGAACGATCATGAGACCAAGAAGATCTATTGTGATCTTCCCTTCGAAACGATTGCCCCTTTCCATAGGATAACACTATCCCGAGCTGTAAGGATTTTTTACATACATAAATTTCACGTGGACAAACACCCAGGTTGGAAACAATTATCTGTAGGTCACAAAAATAGATATCTCGTGTAGGAATCGAACCCACGACCCCCAAAGCCGAAGCCAATACCTTGTCAACAGCGCCACGGAGTCATGTATTAATAACATATACATCTGAAATGAAATTAAAATTGTTAAAATTGGTATTTCCATAGAATTAAGCTAGTTACTTACCCTTGATACTTTTACTGTCTTAAATGTATAGACAACCAAAAGGTAACAGACACGCATAATTCACACAATTGGTATGATTTCCAGAATATAAACACATTATTTGCATTCTCGTATGTCTGTTGCAATTATACGGAGTGACAAACTCCGCGATGGGGAACGTCAGTTTCGAGTAAACAGGAAGTGTCGTCGGTGCTCTGCAAAAAATGCGAAGGCGTCGATCAGGTCTTCGGACTCGTCTCATTAAGGCACAATTTTATTCAGGCGTGGTCCGTCGTGTTTTTCGACGTCCAATTTGCAGGTCATGTATGACAGATGAGCACTGCGCACGTGGAAGTACTGCTGGTCTGACAAGGACTTAACGGATGTATCCTGCTTCAGATTTAACATAACTATCGGACTAATGTAATTTTATAAATGGTTTTTTGACAATATTATGGCTTATACAAGAGTCGCGAAAAGAGTTGTATGTAATATAAGGAGTTAAAAGAAAATTAAAACAAAAAATTAATGCATGAAAAGTTTTATTATTTATGTAATTTATTGAAGTCAATGTGGTTGACCAATGAAATGTGTGTACGCACGCAAATTTTATTCCCTGTGCCAAGTACTCTTTGTTTGTGAAAAAGACATTAAATGCAATTGATAACGGTTTAAGCGCTAAAAGAAGAATAAATTCAAAATATTTAAATGAAATAAAAAATCGTGTTCTTTTTGAATTTCTTTTAAAGAAAGTTTATTATAATTGATTCCACATGTTACCATAAAGAATAATTTCTTCAATACAAAAGACTTCAACGCATACCAACCAAAAAGCACACATCGCGACGTTTGCTCTACATAACTTATCAAGCGCATAAGTTCGCTAGCAGAACTTGCAGTCGATATATGTGATAGTTAAAAATCGATAACAATCGTTTCAGAGCGCATACCCTTTCACATACGCACAATCCAATTGAAAAATTCTCAGGAGTAACGGGGCCGTCTAATTGAATTCGGCAGTGGCCGGCCCGAATTGTATCAATAAGAAAAGGGCAGGCGGCGGCGCCGGAGCAAATTGCGCCTACCGAGCGCTCTCCTTGCGCTACCATACGCCGACAACGTCCATTGGTTCATTTTAATGAGCACCGATCAATGGGCGTAATTATTTATCGTATCATTCTTTGTTGGCGACGCGAGCGCGCTGTCATCTCATATGGCCAGGCCGGCGGGCGTCTCTGGCCAGTTTTTGCTTGCGTTTTTGGCGAATAACCGTATACAGAGCTAGCCCTCCAATTACAGATGCGTATGGAGAGTAGGCTCGATGCCAACCTTGGACAATAACTAACCGCGCCCGCCGTATAAGTAGCCCATGTTACTGTCAATTTAATAAGTCGCTTCGATAAGCTCTTTAGATCGGCGCTGGTAATCTGCTGTATATGAAATATTGGGACTTTTTTATTTGTTTTATATTTAGATGCTACATGAATGAAATAAAATAGCCCTTCTACCTTAATTTATTTAGTCAGTCCCTGTTAAAAATTTTAGGAAATTAACTATTAAACTATGTAAATACATAATTATTTACACATTTACTCGTATGACAATAGTCAAATGCCTTAGTCTTTCTGATAGTACTACCAATACTAAAATCTAAAATTAGGGCCACAGGAGAAAAGTTCGAGAAATTACAATGACAATAAAATCCGCGCTACTAATTTGGTTACCAGCTCATTGTATGGACAAAAGATTATTGACATTATTAGGGCCAATTATTCTAACCACTTGAAGGTCAGTTACATATTGACGAATAATATTTCTTTGGTGGTATAAGTGAAAAATAGCTAAGTAGAATAAAATATAATCGTAGTATCAAATCACCATCTTCTTCTTTATAATTGCGTTGCTTGTTTAATTGGTGATCACTATAAAAGGTCCCTTGCATATCATATCGTACTCATAAACAACAAGAAGATAAGACACCGTTACATTATTATCTGATTAATTATTGCCACATAACTAATTAAACACTGTGATATTTAATTATTTTGACTAACCAATATAATAAATAAACTTTTATGCATAATGTTTATTATTGATTCATTCATTCATCTCATAATAAATATGTTCTTTTCATTCATTCACTCTCTTCCGCCCAGGCATCGACAGTTGACTAAGTGCTCTATACAAAGATTTAAATAATAAGTGATTAAAGTGAATAAACGTGCTAAATTGTAAAACCAGTGACTTTGGATAATCCATTCCTAACCCTAATATATCAATTAGTTCAAACATTAACACATAACACTACAATATTGCCGTAACACTGTTTACTTATTTTTTTAAATCGAATGATCAAGGTAGAGTTTAGAATTTGAAATAGACAGTTGACGCGGCAAAGCTTACAAGTCACCATATCCCTTACTGATTTTGAAACTCTATCATAGAGGTATTTCCTAACAAATGTTCCTTGGTTAAATTCGGGCTTGAGGGCGCGGCAGTTTCCCCTGAACGCTTGCAATTACTGTGCCTCTTTGTGTCGTAAATCCACGCATCGGCTCTTAATCGTCGGTCCCGTGTTCAAGCAGTCATTACTTTAATTTCTTAATCGCGGCCTTAATTGAAATGTTAAGTTTCTCTACGATAAAGTATTGCGTTCGTTAATGTTTGCAACCTTTTTTTTTTGAGGCGACACGACTACGCCCTTAGTCGGTCCGTATTATTTCTTTTGTAAACAATATTTTATTTTCAGCCTAATAGGTCAAGTTGACGTTTAATTAATGATGCGTTCGCTATCTCCGCGCGCTTTAATTGCATTCCTGTAATTATTAGTTGGCAATTAATCAAATTGTGTCGTCCGATATCAATGAAACATGTAATATTTTAATTTATTTTATCTTTGAAGTGTGACAGAATAATTGACTTTTATTGTACAGCGCTCTTTGCAATTAACCTTTGTCGTTGTGACTATATAAAAGTTGTTATTATTTAATTCACTATAATTAAATCTTGAAGAAAAATATATTGAGTCGAGAATAATATTAACAATAAAGTAACATCTATTTAGGTAATGTACTCGTACATAATCGGGGTACTAATAGAATCTGTGTCTTTTTGATTAACCAGATTTATCTTTAAAACTTTAAAACATGTAGAAAATCAATCAATCAATCAATCTTAAGTGCAGAGATTAGCACTATAAAAAACTTTAAAATTCAGATTTATCTTGTTTTCGTTTTAGCTGAAAAATAAGTCATTAAAGGTTATTAGTCTAATAATTTTATAAGCAATTAAATATTATTCTATTCACGTATACATACACGAATTATTCCATATTGGATTCGTGTCATTAAAACCTAACAACCGTACCTTGATCTTCATTCAGTAAACATTATTTTCTCTAGTCGAAATATTGTCACAAAATATCTAATATTGTTGTCGCACTAAATACGCAGTAGGCACGTCTGCAATTACTTCCTTCGTAACTCGTAAATAACCACTGTATAAAAAACAATTACGTACTTGCTAATTACACGTTACTTTCCTCCACGGGGCGTGAAAAACGCTAACCGTGAAATGTTATTATTCAAATCTATTGTGATCGACGTCATAAAGAGCCTTTGTTGGAACTCGGATGTCGGGTCACGGGTGAGCGGCCCGCGATGGATTCCCGAGGCGGCTTCATTGTTCTACGGCTAATTGAATCGATGCCACCGATAGATTGCGCGGTTAACACGCCCGAGACGCCGCGGCGGTCGGTTAACTCGTATACAATGCGGTATTCGATAATTAAAAGACTATATCGCCGTCTAGCGAACGAAAAGTATGCAAGTTAATTGCCTCGCGCTAAACTCTCGATTTAAATTTAGCGATTAATTAACGACCGATGAATCTTAGGTCGTTTATATAGTACGTACCACTTAGCATGCTATAAAGTTCGATTATAAGATTGCGTGTGTTATTTTATTCCTGACTTTTTTTACAAGAATCTATGGCCACTGGACTATGAGCACTGGGATAGAACGTAACCTACTGTTCCCTTCTGAAACTTATAACAAATTTATATTTCAATCCACTCCGTCACACAACTATCTTATCAATCAATTATGTACTTGCTAATTACACAACTATACCCAATAGTTTGTCATCGACCTTATATTCTTGTTAAAGTGTAAAGATGTTTTTGCCTTTACCTTGGAATAGAAAGAAAGGATTTCACAAATTATTTACTATATAAATATTATGTAGTATTCATTTCTAATAGCAATACTGTCCCGGCGGTGGCTTAAGCATCCAAAATGGAAATTAACGTTGCAGAAGAACGGCATAAAGTTGAAATGTTGGTGCCTTGCATTATTGTCGTTGAAGTAACCAGAATGGAAATGCCGCACATTAGGTTTTAGGTGCTATTAGGTGCAGCGCCTGCTTGTTTGCCATTTTTTTTTATGTGACAAAGTGGTAAACTAGCTGCCGGTTTACCTGATGTTTAGTGATAACCGCCGCCCATGGACATTTGCAAGACCCGTAGGATTGCAAAAGGCGGCACCTTTAAATTAAGTGGGCCCCGGCTACCTCACTCACCAGACGAAAGAAGTGTAACACTTCTACTTTACGCTGGTCTTCCGTGAGGTCGTGGTACTCACCACAAATAACGTTGGGCGTTTGTTGATTGCGATCCCTTTCGGGGCCGTTACGAATCGTTGGCTACCGGACAATGGGCAAACTGAATCCGTCACGGTCGGGCATGCCGAACCACACGCGCGCCTCTTCGCAGCGAAACATAGAAAACCGAAGCCCGATCTAGATGAACTGATAGATATATATGCATGTTTTTCTCAACGATAAACAGTTGAAGTCACGCGTTATTTAATCAAATGATCAGTTGCGATGCGATTTATTTATTGACAGACTTTGTTGACTCTGTAATATCACACGGCGATGCGTGGCGGCTTTTACATCGATATGCGTCTTAAATCCGACTTAAAATCCGAGTACAGGGATCATTTAAATCAATTACGGAGAAAGGAAAACTATTGTAAGTGGGAAAACCGGAGGTGCACATTTTGAAGGTGGTAACATATCTTCAGCCCTCTGCCGAATAGAATCCACAGGCAGTTTTTCTACTCGCCAGTGGCCTTTTTTAGGGTTCCGTGCTCAAAAGGTAAAACGGAAACCTATTACTAAGACTCCGCTGTCAGTCTGTCTGTCCGTATGTCACCAGGCTGTATCTCATGAACCATAATAGACTGTTGAAATTTTCACAGATGATGTATTTCTGTTGCCACTATAAAACAAAGACTAATAAACAGAATGAAATAAAAAATATTTAACGGGGCTCCCATACAACAAATGCGAGGTGATTGCTAGTCAACCTATAGGTACTTACCTATAGGTTGACTAGCAATTACAACTCAACTACTTTATTATACATTATGGTATGGAACCCTTCGTGCGCGACCCCCACTCGCACCTGGCCGGTTTTTTTTTTATCTTCTTCAGTTTTTTATTGTTCTGTCAGACTAATCTGTTGTACGTTTCTTTTTAGTTAAGAAAATAAAAACTGTAATTATCAGCCCGTCGTAATTGTGATATTTGGGTACTGTCAGCTATCATTAACTCTTAATTAGCGCGGTGTCCGCATTGATTGCGGTGGTCGGTTACGGCGCGTTCATAACGGATCAAAGTTATTGGGAACGAATGACGAAGCAATTAAAATTGCCTGCGGACGTACCGAGCGGCCTCAACTGCTCTTATTGGCTGTATTATGCTTAAAGAATGAACTATTAGTTTCAGTTCAGATGATCGCTTCTTTAATTTAATGAACGCATCTTATTATCAGGAACCTTGCGCAATTAATTTTTGGAATGGTTCAAGTATATACATTATTATTATACATTTAAATAGTTAGACATTTTTAGATTTATAAACAGGTATATGAATACCTCAAAACCTTGTACACGTAATATAACTATATAAAACTAGAACTAGATATAAGAGTAACATAAAAAAAGTATAGAAAAATATTTAGATAAGGAAATACTACAAATTGTAATAATAATCCTTTTCTTACAAAATCCGCTCCGATCACAATTCATTGTACTTTGGCAAAAATAAAATTCCGAAGCTGGTGTGAATTGTCCTGATAATTACATATATATATATATATATGGGACTATTCAAGAAAAATTTTCATGTAAAAATATTTTATGAATATATAATTATAATTTCCATTTATTTTTATCATTTCGTATCGCGACCTATTTATTCCCTAAATAAATGTCTGAACAGCAGACATTCCGCTTCGTGCTCTCGTACGGAACGGACGTCTCTCTAAGACGGAGGGCACATGCCACCCGAATTAGACGCTACTCGCAACTTTGGTTGCAATTTAAATATTTGTGCAAGTAGTGCAATAGTTTAGTGTTAGTGTAGTGTTGTGCTCGTAGGCAGGTTCCTGTCCGTAAGTAGAATTCTACACACATTTCTCGCCTCAGAGGCGGCATTGCCTAATTTTTAACTGTGTGCTTGTTGCATTGGGCGACAGCTAGGTACTCACCCTAGCGCACCTAAAGCGCAGGCGAATTAAGTGTTATTTTTAGGCACACTCCTCCCTGCCGCAAGGTGGGGAGGCTTATTAAGCTTACACACGCCGGCGGGGCCTAAGCCCCAAAGGCACATACGTTACGATGAGCTCCCTTTTCGAGGAGTTCTTCCGACAACGCTGTCCCGACATTTGGGAAAGCTACCTAGCGTTCGAATCCGAACAACGATTAGTCGTTGAATACGCCAACGACAGCCCGCCTTCACCGGCAATCGCATCGCCGCCATCTCCGGCGCCCTCTGCGCCCGTAACCCCGTTGCCTTCCGCGACGCAAGAAGCGCCCGTCGCGTCGACATCCGCCGCTGCGAACACGCCCGTCACGCCTTCCTCGCAAGCCACCCCGGCCTCCTTGTGCACCGTCGTACTCGACTTATACTCGGACGGCGGATCGGATATGGAGGTAGATTTAACTCCCGCCGGTAAACCCAATGACGACGGCTTCACCGTCGTCACTGGACGAAAAAAGAAGGGCAAGAAACGCCCCGCCGTAGATAGCGACCCCGAAAGCGAGGCCGCCACCTCAATTAATAGATCCACTGCGACGCCCGCCAAAAAGGCGGCCGCGGCAGTCCAACCGGTACCCGAATACGCCGCCGAAAGAAAAGCCAAGCCTCCTCCGCCTATCATCATCCAGGAGAAAGCTAAATGGCATCAAATTTGCGTGTGGTTCGAACGCCACAATATTCGAGACCCCCGGTCGAAGAACACCCATCAAGGTATCCGTGTATACCTCGATAGCATCGATGACTTCCGCCGCGTCACTAAATATTTACACGAAAACAAAGTAGGTTTCCATACCTACTCGCTGCCGCGAAGAACGCAAACTTCGGGTAGTCATAAAGGGAATCCCGAAAGAGTTGGATGTCGAAAATGTAAAAATCGACATCCGCACTCAGGGATACCCGGTGCACGCCGTTCGTCGCCTACGTCACCCCAGAACCCGTGTCCCGATGGACATTGTAATGGTGGAGTTGGACCCTACCCCGGAAGGTAAGGCAATTTTTAATTGTTGAACTCGTTGTTGAGCCTCCACGGAAGTCAGGCGTTGTTGCGCAGTGTCATAACTGCCAACACTATGGCCACACAGCCCGCAACTGTTTTGCTCACCCAAGGTGCGTCAAATGCACCGGTGACCACGGCACGACAGATTGCACGCGTCCTAAAGATTGCGCAGATCCACCGGACTGCGTAAATTGTTTGACTACCGGCCACCCGGCTAGCTACAGGGGCTGCGCTAAAGCTCCAAAAACCCCCGCGAGGAAAGCACCCGCAAAAATTACGCTCGCGAAAATCGCGGCCCCGAAATCCGCGCCGGCGAAGTACATTCCCGCGCCCGCAAACAGTCGCGCCCGCGTACAAACCTCAGGCAGTCGCGCAGGTAGTCGCGCCTCCGGTCGCCTCACGACCGACGACATTCCAACCGCAGCCTGTCAAACAACAAGCACCGAGGCCGCAGGTGCATTTTATTACACCGGTCGTTTCCGCGAACCAAGACGACCCGTTTGCCCAAATGGCAAACATCTGCAGCTAGCAGACGCGATCCAAAAATCGCAAATTATAATATAGTCCGCCACGACCGGTTAGCAAACCGTCTGGGAGGTACCTTAATATATTATAAACGGTCCTTGCACTGTAGCCCGCTCGATATCCCAGAGCTAAGACATATAGAGGCATCCGCGTGTAGGTTAGCGCTCACCGACCAAAGGCCGCTTGTACTAGTTTCAGCCTACCTCTCGGGGAATAAAACTCTTCTACAAAGCGATTTAGAAACGCTACTTAACTTAGGCCCTTCCGTGATAATTGCAGGAGATCTAAACTGCAAACACGGCTCATGGGGCCCCCAAACTTACGCTAACAACAACGGTAGGCAGCTCTTTAACTTATCTGACGATTTAAATTACAGCATAATCGCTCCTGTGACTCCCACAAGATATTCTACGGTGGACGATTACCAGCATTCGACACCAAGTATTCTTGATATCATGTTGTTCAAGGAGGTCTCCCTCGACATCGCGTCGATAGAGACAATCCAAGAATTAGAATCAGACCACAGGCCGGTCCTGTGTAAACTGGGCCAGAACGCCGGCGCGGTCCCTCCGACCAAAACCGTAGTGGACTGGCATCGCCTTGAGGTCAAACTCAAGGCCTTGGACCCCCAGCACATCGCCAACCTACCCGAGACGATAGCTACGTTCGATGACGCAAATCGAGCGATAGCAAGTCTTCGCGCATCTATCACTTCCGCAGTTGCAGATTCGGAACGAACAGTGAAACTGTCGGGCGACCGACGGTTTAACTTTCCACCCGGCCTAAGACTCCTAATTAGACAAAAAAATGCAGCCAAACGAGCTTTCGACCGATACCGATCAGAATCGAACCGAACCCTACTTCGACGCCTTCAGCTAGAAGTTAAAGATCGCGTATCGGAACACCGACATACCTAGTGGGACACTCTACTAGAGGATATCGAGCCATCGCACACCGCCTACTGGCGTTTGGCCCGCAGTCTGAAAGCAGAGCCCCGCGAATCCCTACCGCCGTTAGCAATGCCTAATAGCACTTCATTAGCCCTAGATGACTCCGAAAAAGCCGAATGCCTTGCGGACAACCTAGAGCAGCAATGTACGCCATCGCGCGAACACATCGACACAGCCCACCTAACGGAGGTGGACCGCGTTATCGAAACTAGGGCTGCGCTTCCACCGGAAGGCGATCCATTAAACTCAGTGACCCCCGAAGAGGTCCAAGATATTATCAAAAATTTAAAACCCAAATCCGCCCCGGGCCCACTTATCTGTTTACTGGCGACCATTTACAACACTTTACTCTCCAGTTGTTCCTTTCCGGACGACTGGAAAGAAGCCACGGTTATCGGCATTCGCAAGCCGAATAAACCAGCCAATCAGCCCTCTAGTTATCGTCCCATCAGCCTCCTCAGTTGCCTGGGGAAGCTTTACGAGCGGCTTCTATTAAACAGGCTCAAAGACCACGTGTTTTCCAACGGCCTTCTGCCGGCGGAACAATTCGGCTTTCGAGCAAGACATTCCTGTCCCGATCAATTATACCGCCTAACGGAACATATCCTAAAAGGCCTAAATCACCCTAAACATATTAGCACGGGGGCTCTTTTCTTCGATGTCGCAAAGGCATTCGACAAAGTCTGGCACAACGGCTTGATTTACAAGCTGTTCTCACTCAAAGTGCCAGACAGGCTTGTACACACCATTCAGGCCTTCTTGTCGAATCGTTCCTTTCGATATCGAGTTGAAGGTGCCCTCTCCACAAGCCGCCGCCTCACGGCTGGCGTTCCACAAGGCTAAAATATTTAGGAGTCACTTTCGACTCGCGTATGTCATTCACATCGCATATTAATAACGTCCGTAACAGAGCCGCGTTCGTCTCCGGCCGGCTAAGCACTTTAACTAACCAGTCAAGTAAAATGTCCTTAAGACACAAATTACTTTTATACAAAGCTTGCGTACGGCCAATCATGTCCTACGCATGCATGATTTTCGCCCACACGCACCCTAATCGCTTGCACAAGTTGCAAGTAGTGCAAAATAAGTTCATCCGCCGCGCAACCGGTGCGCAGTGGTATCAACGCAACGTCGACCTGCACAGTGATTGCAGACTCCCGATGATTCGCGAATTTTTCAAAGACCTGACCAAACGGTTCTTCGATAGAGCCGAACATCATCCCAACCCTCTGGTGGTAAGCGCAGCAAATTACCAACCCGATCTAAACGCGAGCGTCAACAAGCGTCGCCCGCGAAACGTCCTCATCGACCCGGTCGAGGAAGGGGACTTAGGTACGTCGGACCCACCGTCGGGAGTCCCGCCGGATAACACTACACACAGTTAGTGTAGCAACAAACACATTAGTTCGCCCTCGCCTCCGAGCACGGCGAGACCAACACAACGCGTACGCAAGGTACACCCGCGTTCCAGGGCGGTTCTCACCTCCCCCAGCCACCGATTAGCTAAAAACACAGTCGACGGCCATCGGGGTCTCGGGCCGCACCGCTACTTCGATGGCCCTTAGATGACATGCCGTAGTTAAACGCACGCATGAGCACATGCGCGGCCCTACCCACAGCGGAGGGCCCAAACCCGTGGGTTCTGGCTAGCCCACCGGTTCTGCGTCAGATGAAGCTTTAATAGTCTCTGGACTGAAAGCACAAACATCAGTTAATACAAGATACAAGATACAAGAACAGCAGAACGCAGAAAAACTATTATTTTACGGATTTTATAGCTTTTAATTTAATCTTCAACTCTTGCCATTTATTACATTGGTTGAATCGAAAAGTTAATAACGAAAGCCCCGGGAAGTCTGCGTTTATGTCAACTCTAAATATCATTGGAATCATGGAGCTATAGATTAATTTGAATAAACAATTTGACATTTAGTTTGTAACTCAGGTTTAGTGCTGGGAATGTAATATTTCTTTCCTACTTTAGTACTAGATGCCTTTAGTTGTGAAAAATTGTTAAACACCATGGTAGAATGCGACATAAATAAACATGAAGCGTAACAAGGAATGCGCATGAGGAGGTGCTTCCGAACAAAAGAGAGTGAGTGGCGAGTCTTGTACTTTATCTACTAAAATAACATGTCATCGACTTGGCGTTAAAAGCGTTCATTGGTCACAAAACATTGTTAGGTAGGCCCCGTTGGCAATTACCCCCTCGTAAAACGGCGCAATAAAACAGTCGGTAGACCGCATTTATGGTGACTATACACCGTACCTGCGTTATGTTCGTTGAACCGGACCATGCACGAAGCAAATTTTATAGCTTGTTTCGTCTTAATTTTGCCACCTTAATATTTTTTGTCAGTAATCATATTTTGTATATACTATAAACCGTG
This sequence comes from Iphiclides podalirius, assembly GCA_933534255.1. Lineage (NCBI taxonomy): Eukaryota > Metazoa > Arthropoda > Insecta > Lepidoptera > Papilionidae > Iphiclides > Iphiclides podalirius. The sequence goes on from OW152830.1 coordinate 5,941,291, forward strand.
TTTCACAGCAGTTTTTAAAGCATGAAAAGGTTTCAGAGATCTCTAGAAAGGCGTTCAATTGTGACATTCTTGTATATTTTGAAAACGCATAAAACGTGTCAAGCTGTCTAGTAAGCTCGGAAAAATAATATAGCGCGTCGACAACAGTCGTAAGTCGTGTAAGAAAAAGACGGTTACCGTCCACGATAGTAAATATTATAATATACATTTATAATATAAAATGCAAAGTATTAATCGAATAAGTGATGTAACAGCCCCTTGTTATGTACAACATCTATTCATTTGAAATACACCAGGAAATGTTAACTTTCTACAATGAATTGTATATTAGCGATATTATTGCCAGTAGACGGTAATATTCCATTATTGCATAAATTATGGATAGCGAAAACAAAATGTCAGCAACCCAAATGGTTAATGCAAGCGACCGTCGTTATGAATATTACAACTTTAACGACATCTGATCGATTGTAATACAACTCAATAAACATGAGAAACCTTACAGAAAACATGTTATATATTAAAGGATATTTGAATCTTTAAACAATATAATTAAGAGCTGCAGTTTTTACCTCCCTTTTTAGAATAAATTCCGGTTCAAGAATTATCATAAAGTACCTATACAAGCATTACATAGCATTATAACCTAACCTAACCACGTGTCCGATTAAAAAGTGCAAGTATGTAAGAAGTTCGACAAAGGCCTCATTAGATCCTGCGTTCGAACCAGGGTTTCGACTGGGATTCGAACATGATCTATACCGATCAAGACCGAAGACGTAGCCGCGTCGGCGCAATACATTTTAATGCGGAAATGCTGTGTACTACTATTTGTACAATTCTTTATATAAGTATGTATGCATGTAAGAATGTATGGTATGAAAATAAAAATAGAAAAAAGGTCTAAAATGTAAAATTATCAAAAGATTTTAAAGGTGGTTATGATGTTTCAAACACTTGGCAATCACTGTATAAAATACTTGTATGAAATCGATGACTCCGTGGCGCAGTTGCCAAGGTATTGGCTTCGGCGTCGGGGGTCGTGGGTTCGATTCCCACACGGGATAACTATTTGTGCGACCCACAAATAGTTGTTTCGCATCTGGGTGTTTGTCCTCGTGCAATTTATGTTTGTAAAACTTCCTTACGACACAGGATAATGTTATCCTAAAGTGAGGGCAATGTTTATAAAAAAAGAAAAAGCAACGAAACAACTTGCCTTTTATATTACAACTAGCTGACCTGGCAAATATTATTTTGCCATATAAATTATTTGTAGGGTAGAAAAAAATGTTTGGGGTGGACCACCCTTAACATTTAGGGGGATGAAAAATAGATATTGTCCGATTCTCCACCCTGGCCGATATGCACACAAAATTTCAACACGAAAATCGGTCAAGCCGTTTCGAAGGAGTTCAATTACAAACACCGTGACACGAAAATTTTATATATTAGAGATTTCAAAAAAAAAAAAGAACTAAAAAAAGCGAATTGAATTTCTATGGACATTTCGTTTGGACGTTTACCTCATCTTACTGCCGTGTTACATCCACGGACGAGAACATCCTACAGAGATAATCATCCAATAAAGACAAACCTTTTAAAGATGGTGTTAGCACTCGAGTGAAGGTTTCTATGGAATTCATAATCTATAAGCGAGATCGAGACGACAAAAAACTAAACCGCCATCGTAAATGATACGCTATCAAGGCTATGAACGTTTATACACGCTCGAGCGGGGGCAAAGGTGTGAATCGACATTTAATAAAATATTTTAAAGCGCGCTGATGCATTTTTAATGACCCCAGATGGTGACCGGAGGCCTTTTTGTCGGACCGCAACACGACCGCCGTGGAACAGTTACTCTTCGTTAAGTCGAGAGGAAATGGCACCTTCGCAGTTAGCGATTATGCGATTTTTAAAATTTACCGGCCGACTTCAGCATAGAGGTGTCCGTCCACTACACTGAACCACAGAATGAAGCTATTTGCGGCACAAAGCAGCGGTTTTAGTCAACGACGGAACGGTCTTTTCGGCATAGCTTAGTTATATACAGAACTAGCGGACCTGACAGACTTTGTCCTGTACATCTTAGATCCTAAAATTCCAAACTTTTTGAATAAGTTTGTCTATAAATTCTACTAAATCATTCTCGACTCCACTTAAAGACACAAAAAAAAATCATTAAAATCTCGGTCTAGCCGTTTAGGAGGAATTCTGTGATATGCTCACGTACAGAATAATTATACAGGGAGGTTTTTTGAGAAGTGCTCAACACACACAGGAGGTTCAAACTCGGTTGTATATCGTTTATTGAAATAAAAAAACAAAGTTTTTTTTTTTCCAAAAAAAATGCCATTCTATTCTCTAAAAAACAGAACGTGTTGACAATGCGGTAGTCATTCATAAATACCTAAATTTTACTGTGCACGAACTTATGTGCGTGTTATAACATTATATATGTCTAGAATTTAATAAAAAAATGGATACACTTAGAAAAGCCACCCTGTATATATAAAGATAAGGTACATTTTATTGCTCCTGCCTATACGGTAACGGTCATGGAACAGTGTAGTGGAGAGATACCTTATAAAGTGAATATTATTCGTATTGTTAACGTGTGTCTGGAACTTTAGTGGTAGGCGTTTAAAGATCTGTTATGGTGCACTGTATAGAGGTCGCTTTGCGATATTGTCGGGCAATTTAGCTGCCCAAGATAAATGGAGCAATGAATGTTTTAAATTTAACTGTTTCAATGTACTAACTGGTGCATTTTGGTGTAGTATTAATTGATAATAAAGTCTGTCTCAGGAGCAACGTGGTAGAGAAGAATAGTATTTCATTTTATCTTTTATTAGGGCGATAGAAGCTTAGAACAAACATTTTTTGTAATAGTAAGTTAGCTAATAATCCTTTTCTTCGCTATATGGTGAAAAAAAATTAATTAAAGTTACAGATGAAACAAAATCTTATTTTTCTAATTATAATTTTTTTTAACTACTAACAACACATAAAGTGAAACGGAGTAAGAGCGAAATCTATACTTAATCAAGGAAATAAACAATTTTTGACTACTTTGATTTTTGATTTTTTCTCCATTGTGCCAAATTCCACGCTTGTCTTGGAACATTAACAGAGCGAGTTAATCTGTAAATAGCGATATCTTAAATCTATTACAGACCAGCAGTTTATAAATAAAAGTAGATTAAAAAATAACACCTGCCCGCGCACCGTCTCGATTCCGATATGGGCTCGAGTTTACATGTTTACCGTAATTATTCAAATGTACAGTACGATGCACGCGCGCCGATTGCGATGTCTTATCTGGAGACGATCAATTAACCCGCCCGCGCAATTTAATTATTGATTTTGTAATTAAAACCGCAAGGGAAAGAGTGCAGTAAATCGACACTCGCTAATTTATAACCGCGCGTGATTTGCAATGATGCTGTTGGTTCATTCAATTTGGAGGACGCGAACATAGTTGCGTGTATGGAACGTGTTCCTCCCCTCTCTTTATTTCGATTTATGAGCACCGTTTGTTCGTACTTAAGCATCAATCAGTCACTTATTTTTTATTTCAATTTTAAGTGAGTAAAATTGAAATAACTCTTACGTCGAGCTATCAGAGTGTTTGCTACACGTTAACTAATTACTCGACCTTAAATGTTCTTTCGATTAGCAGTATCATCATGAGCCGGAAGATCACCACTGAACAAAGGCCTCTCCCCTTTATAACGCCATAAGACACGACATACAATACCATTTGCATCCACCGATTGCCCGCGACTTACGATGTCATCGGTCCACCTCAATTCATTTAACAATACCCACAAATTTGTCGAACAATACAATTTATGATTTAATCGTTTTATTATTACTAAAACGTTTTACAGCTCATTTTTATTTTGACCGTCATATACCATTTCGTTTTTTTTTTGGTACACAATATTGGCAATATTGCGTACCAAATAAAACGACGCTCGCTTCGTACTGCAAGTAACGTATTCGCTCCGTGATACATAATATTCCCTTGCACCTAAATGGAAGTAATTACGTCGTTCCTGTCCACAATAAAAAAGCGTCCGGGCTAATGTAATTTATCGTCGGATTGCTTTATTGCCCTGTTCGTAAATGTTTTCAAGCGCTGACCAACGGAGCTCCCGGAGCAAGTGAACCTTTATACTTAACGTTAAACATGTTTATGTACTTGTGAAGATTAAACCTATTTAGTTTGAAAGCATTTGGTAGCTGGTAATGAATAAATTCAATGCATATATTAAAAAAGAATCCGACAATAGAAATAAAATGCTTAGATAGAAAAGAAGAGTTCCACACTTATCGGAAACTCGATGTTGTCTTAGAAGAGAATGTTGTTTAGCACTAAGCCTATATGTCATCACGAAGTTTTGTTTCTCGTTGCTTTACTGCGTGCTCTGGCAGTCAACAAATATTTCGATTCAAAAATTCCTCGTTCACATTTCTATAATAATAAAGACTCTCAGAAGTGTCCGTGAAATTCTATTAATTTTTATTTCAGTCATATAATATACTGGTAACTATGGCATAAGTTATATGCAAAGAGGGCCATAGGTCGTTCTCGACTTTGTTATTGTCTGTTTCTTATCTGTTAGCTCTCACCGTTTTCTTATTAACCACTACGAGATTTAGTTAGTAAGGTATATAGATTATAATAAAGACTCTCAGAAGTGTCCGTGAAATTCTATTAATTTTTATTTCAGTCATATAATATACTGGTAACTATGGCATAAGTTATATGCAAAGAGGGCCATAGGTCGTTCTCGACTTTGTTATTGTCTGTTTCTTATCTGTTAGCTCTCACCGTTTTCTTATTAACCACTACGAGATTTAGTTAGTAAGGTGGTAGTTAATAAAAAAAAGAATATTAACCACCAAGGAAGTCGTGCTTAAAAAGGACATTTATTACATTTTTTTTTAACTGAATAGGATTAACTAAAACAACACAAATAATTGTGAGCTTCATTGTCTGATTCTATGTTAAGGGGATGTTATATCAAAGGATACAGATGTATGCGATGGCAGCAAGAATAAATATTATTTTTTACAGATTAAAAATTTTCTACTAATATTCAATTCTATCAATTGAATTTATGGATTAATCAAACTGATCTTATTTGAAATTTACCCAACAACTTCGGATGTTACACAGCCGTAGCAGTAAGATTTTAGCATTGACTAATCAATGAAACACACGCAACCTCGAATGCCAAAATGAACTTGATACTGTGTAAACCTATTTCGAAAATTTGGAAAACATTTGTCTTTGGCGAGTCTCTTTTTTATCTTTGGACTAAATCCGCTCGACGAATATGCAAAATCAATACGCGCGCTGTCGTGAAACGGCCATCAGGCGGTGAATTTACTAAGGCAGTATCTTCCAGAGTGCAAATTGAATTAGCATCTGCTTTGCATAAACGCTGCGAGGCCGTCGCAGCGGATGAGATACGTTGCCGTCCATTGGAATATGAAATTAAAACAGTTCGCCCGTGGACTGGTGTCCATGCTCTGGCGTTTTCGTTTGAACGGTCCCGTTCATTACTTTATTGCCCGCGCGCATACATTAGCACGACATCGTACACGATATTCGCGTGATGCGCCGCGGCATTTTAATTTCAATACGCGAACGTCGTAATGATACGAATATTGGTAAAAAAGAATTAAGTGCGGTCGGCGCGCGGCGCGTCCACCGGGTGCTGTCGAATTTAAATAACTTGTTTCTGCCCGGCCACTTTTGACATAACCCTTAGTTTTAGAAAGGATTCCTTTGCTCTATTCCTTTCTGCCTTTGGGGGGCAGCGCAGTCCGTCTCGCTTTTCGACCGCTGAAGGTTCGCCCCGTCATTTTAGTCAGGCGCAGACAAAGCGGTGTCCTCATAATAAGGTCCCAGAGTGAGGCGCAGGTAGCGTGTTTTTGCAGACTTATCTCGCTTAATTTGAATCGTGTTGCTTTGTTTATTTTGTCTGCGCACGAGCCCTCTTGAGACTGTATGCAAAGGAGGCAGCCGAAGCTGTGTGGCTGCTCATTCTTGACTGTCAAACACTAATATTTCGCTCAGGTCAATTGTATATTTTAATATTGAGCTGCACATTCGTCTGCTGCATAATAAAAAAAAAATACTCGTCTGATACAGAGAATTATAAAGCACCCCTAACTGTAAATTACCACACACTTGTAAACTATTTGCATTTATTATCACCTCCGATAAAAAATCAAGCTATACTACGTTGTCACCTCATGATTAAGTTGAAAAGTTTTTTTATTCTCATTTGTTACGTACTGAAAATACAAAAACAGCATAATGCATGCAATGGCCGTGTGATTTAATTTAAATCGTGTCTTTGTACGAACTTCGCAGAGTATAGCTACTTTCGTATTGGATTTGTTTACTGATTATTTTAATAATGGGAGCAGATGACTAAGTAGGTAGTAACTCACCTTATATTTAGAGATGGATATCTGCAAAACCTGACGGGTGGATTCGTTGCTAACATTGGAAAAGTGGGTCCCAGTTACCTCACTCACCAGACGAATCGCGAAAGTATACAATACAATATATTCACGCCGGTCTACTGTGAGGCGGTACTTCAACGGTCGTGCCTGCCCATTTGTGCAACAGCAGTGGATGCTGCGTGAAGACTTCTAGCAGAACTGTGGTAGGGCCACCCAAAGTCTTGAATGTTACAAGAATGGGCATGTCCGTCTTGGGAAGTATCCCGACCTCACAGAAGACAAACGTGAAGTGGAAGTGTTACACTTCTACGTTTCGTGAGTGTGGTAGCCGAAGCCCATTTTATTAAAACGTGGTAACGCATCTGCAACCCTACGGGTGCTGCAAATGTCCATGGACAGCGGTGATCACTAAAAATGATCCATCAGCTCACTTGCCACCTACTCACATAAAAAACCCTATACGATTCTATCACATAAAATGAACGAGAGACCTTTAATACATTATTATTTAAATGTGCCTGGCCCTTGCAGCATTTATTGGTGTTACTCTAATAGACAGGCTCTTCCGGACCGTGTATCATGCCTCCACAGAAGTCCAGCGTGAAATGGAAGTATTATTCCGTTTCGGTTGTGTAATTAGGTAACCGGGATCCATTTATCTAAAAGGTTTCGATGCATCTGCAGATCAAGTGTTGTAAATGTCCACGGGCAACGGTTAACATCAGATGAACCGTCATATCTTTTGCCACCTTATTCCATAAACCCCTTAGGCAACAAACTGTTCAGTTTCATTTTTAACAAAGCAATAGAGCTACGTACCGCGGATGACGAAATCGCACGTGATCGGATCGCCGCCGAGTGAGGCGTGACTTAGGGCCATTATGCGCGGCGTCACGAGCCGTGTTTATGTAAATTTTTACTCTGACTGGAATACGCTCCTAAAATTATCTGTTCGCCTGCATGTAGATGCGAATTGTTCTCGCGGCTAGCTGTTTGGTCACGGATGATGCGGTGACTTGAGTTGTTGAAGTGACGGGTCTTTAGGAATGTTATTTTTTTTCTGTGTATCTAGTTCTTTTGTGTATCTAGTGTTGTACCTAGTTAGGTCACAATTTTGTGACAATTATTATATATACATTAATATTACCTGCTTTTAGAGAGATATGTGTTAGAAGCTAATCAGTGGATGGTGCTATATACGCATAGCGGGTGGAGCTTTCTCATTTCATAGGAACAAAAGATACAAAAACATTAATTAACATTAATATAGAATATAGATATATTAAAAATAATCACAATGAAATTGACCAATTGTTATCGTTCAATATGTTCTATGCATGGAATTAAATAAAGCTTTATTTTATTACTATGGTGGCGATATTTAATTGTTCTCTTCTTGTTCGTTAGGTTTAAAAAAAATAAACATATAGAAATATATTGCATATATAAAATAAATATTGTAAATACAAACACATATATAGATATAAATATTGTATATAATACATACATAAATAGGACCCAACCAGACGGAAGCCCACGGCAGGGGAGACCAAACGGCTGAGAGGTAGGGTAAAAGGGAGAGAAACCGGCGGATGATGCGGGCGGTATCGAGGAGCACCGCCTTCTGCATTTGAGCTTGGAATGGAACGTTCCGTCCCGGAGTCCCAGTCGCCTCAGATATTCGGAGAGGCTGACTGGGATCAACCCTTTCGCAGACACGACTATCGGGATAATTTCAATCAACACACTACCTCACATGTCGGTCACCTCGTGAGCCAGGTCTAGATACTTTGTCTTCTTATCTGTTATGTCGACCAAAAACACCCGCGACTGTCGCGGTCATTTTCGAGCACGGCTTCCGGATAGTACTGTTCTAGTAGGTAGGTCCGGATAGTTCTCTAACACACTAAAAATCTTAGTAATAGGCCGAATATTATATCCCTTTTACGCCTCGTATTTCTGTCCCAAGCTACAATGAGGCTGAAACAAGTCACAATGAAATTGAAAAGGCTGGAGTTTAAAGCGTGCCGCCGGCTTAGACTCATAAAACAAACAGATTACATCTAAGAGTCGCGCGACGTGCGCGGACCCTTGGCTATACCGACTCAATGAGATGCGTCCATAGACAATTTTTCCACAGATAACGAAAATAAAAGAAAATCTCATTTTGTTTACTGATGGCATTTATTTAATATAGTTAGTTTACCGTCTTTAATTGTATAAATTTAAAATTCATCGCGACTTTTTACCTTACTGGAGGTGGCCAAGTAATCGTAAAATAATTTGTTAAGTTGTACTAAAATACAACAATTATGCGACGCATTAATAAGTCCTAGTACAAATGTTAGTTATATTTGATATAGTAGATGTAAATACATAGAGTTTTCAATAAACTGCTTTTGGCAGGTACTAGTTACCTTATATATATCGAATACTGTATAAATTAAATACATGTAAGAAGGTATCGGCTAAAACATAATTCGGATTTTATTCATTTGATGAAAGAAACTTTTGTAATGAGTCTATGGTGAAATTGCTCTGTGCATGCAAACAATCACGTAGCATGCGTGAGCGAACTCCATCCTAGATAAGTCCGGCGACGATGCGGTCGGATTATTGTTATGCAATTAATGGCTAGCCGGCTCTCTTTACACATAGACAAGATGTGCACCGCGAATGCATTAAAAATAACATTGTTATGCTGAATCATCCTCGCACGCTTCCTTACCGAACATCTCTACAATCTCTTAAGGATAACAAAATAACCAGTCTGATTCGAAGTGTGCCAATGAGTTTACTAACATATCTGCAAAATACCAAAAGATAGTATCTGATACTTGAATTATTAGATGCAAAAATGACGTTTGTACATTGAAATTATCCTCTGAAGCGTTCTGTGCATAATGAGGTGGACAAATTGTGGTAAAATTTTTGCATTTGTTGTTTTTGATACTAATATCGTGTTGAGGTTTTTTTTGTTACTAACATCGTGACTTGCCTTTCATAGAGTTTATGTCAGTTGATATAATATTTTTTGTTGATTCTTATGAAGCATTAATTTAAAGACATCATTTACAACAGAACGACTATAAGTAATCTTTCTTTTCAATTTATTCGAGAGAACACATATGCAAAGGCAAAAGACTACGTTCTCGTATATCTGCAACAGTGAAATCACACATTTCAAGTTCTGAGATCAGAATTATTATCCTTATCAATAATTGCAGCATTAGGCGACAAGCAACAGGTCATGTACATTAAACATAACGATCCATGTAGTAAAAAGAAAGCCCAATAGCAATATAAAAAGCAACCGCCAAGTAAGGTGGATTATATAATAAATTTTGAAGCATCCGTCGGACATTTAAGAGAAATGTTAGTTGTTGTGCAAAGGGACGCTGGATACGGTACGCCATGTACCCATTACGGCCGTACCTGGGCCCTGCGTGGGAAACTACCAGACATTCCTTCCGAACTGCCCGGATTCAATGTTCGCGAAATGAGCCAATAAAAAGTTAGCAATGTCCGGTTATTATATAGCCTTAGTGATCATCGCAAAATAAACGCTGCTCAGTGACACTGAACAAAAATAAAACAGTTTTTATGTAGTTACAGTTATCATCAGCTCTTTTTCATACTTTGAAATTCTACAGCTAATGATCGATTTTAATTATGTTTTGAATTATTCTTCTTTGCTTTTTTTTCTACTTTCTTCATTACAAAGTATAAAACAAAGTCGTCCCGCTGTCTGTCTGTCCCTATATATGCTTAGATCTTTAAAACAACGATTCAAGAGGAAATTTTATATGTATAATTCATGCAAAGTGTAATAGAGAAACATTGATAATTTTAGAGGCTTCTAATGCGATGGCGAAAACAAGCATTCGGCATTGCACCCGTGCGAAGACGGGGCGCGTCGCAGTTAACAGTAAGGCGGGAATGTTGTTAAATATGGAATTCGTTTACGGTGCAGTGTACAGTTGGTGAAAGTTCGCAAGCTAATTCCCAATCCCATGTTCGCTCCGTTAATATGCGGCGCAAACTGCAAACATTTATCTCCTGTCCAACGACATCGACTTTAAAATCAGTCTCATTCAACTATGCTCGTTAACTACTAGGCCCGAGTGTAGGCTTTGAATGGTGTAATTGGTTTTAGTATGAAAACGATACCGATTGGCAATGGCGAAGTTTCGCAACGCTATATGCGTCAACATTTAGAAATTATTTGTTGATGACGCCGATGACTTGATGACTCCGTGGCGCTGATGCCAAGGTATTGGCTTCGGCGTCGGGGGTCGTGGGTTCAATTCCCACACGGGACAACTATTTGTGCGACCCACAGATAGTTGTTTCGCATCTGGGTGTTTGTCCTCGTGCAATTTATGTTTGTAAAACGTTCTTACAACACAGGATAATGTCAGCCTAAAGTGGGGGCAATGTTTTTTTTAAAAGGGGCCACGCACCAGCGTTTGCTGTTGCACGAATAGGCAAGTTCGTCCGGGCAAGTACCCAGTCCACAACCTCATAGAAGACAGGCGTGAAGTGGAAATGTTACTCTTCTGCGTTTCGTCTGGTGAAAGCGGAAACCGGGGACCACTTTATTAAGAGTTGGCTACTCATCAGCAACCCTACGGATGTTGCGGATGTCCATGAGTGGCGGTAGAATATTCGTATAAAATTTAAGTATGTATATTGTTCGTTAAACATTAATTGATCTGAAGTTTACGTTCAAGATCTTAGGAAGATTAATGTCCTAAAAAATCATCAAAATCATTCAGTGCCACAGAAAAATGCTTTATAGCTAAGAAGGATCTTAGCACAATCGGTGAGCTAAAAACCATTGACATAAAATAACAAAATAGTTAACGAACATTTATATGTATAAAATAATTAAGTAAAATGTAATAACGTAACCATAACATTTATTTCACTGTGGTAGGACCACGCAGCAGCCTAGGCTGTTGCACGAATGGGCAGGCTCGTCCGGGTAAATACCACGACCTCACAGAAGACGTATGACAGAAGTGTGACAAATACTTTCGCGTTTCGTATCGTGAGTGAGAGACCCAATTTTCAAAAGCTTGTCAACGCATGAGCGGCGGTATTCACGTAACTTCAGGTAAAACGCCTACTTGCGTGTCAACATTTCACATAAAAAAATATTTTGGACAACAAACATGTCATTGATAAATAATTATAATTCGATCAGAAGAATGAGTGTAAATATATTTTATGATTATTTTTTAAATCGACTGCGCTTTGAACATTTGACAAGATTTAAAGTTTTTTTTGCAATAAAAAAATAACTTGGTTAGAGCATGGGTACTAATTAGAGTCCTGACAGAGGCGAAAGACCTTACATAATTTATCTACTACTACTACTATTAATTTATATATTTCTTATATTACTACTATTAATTTATATATAGCACTAAAAATAAAATTATACTTAATCAAGAATTTCATTTCATCATAATCCATTCCTTAATAAAACTCCAATTTCAACAGACTTCAAAAGGGCCCCATATTAATTTCATTGGTATTTGACCTTGGACTCCGAAAATGAAATCAAACAGAAAATGTACAGCGAGCGAGATATTAGAAGTTGAGATGGAACAAAACGAAATCTTACGAATTCATAACATGAACGGACAAACGTGGCGGCGTAAGGTGAATTCAGATTTAGCTCTGGCCGTACACGGAGGCTTAGAAGCGAGAGGTGGGAGGGCTGGGGGGGTTATGGGCGCAGGAGGGAGGGGGGGGGGGGGGGGGCGCAGGAGGGAGGGGGGGGGGGGCAAAGGGGCCGTGAGAACGCGCGCGCGCCGCAAGTTCCCAGCCACGCGCCACCCGCGCCCAGCGCGCGACCTAACCGTCGCGCACATCAGTGTCTCGGTAACATTTTCTTTATAAACATTGTATTTTTTCTATGATTGTTGTATTTTGTTATCCTTTATGCCAATGACAAGTGAAAGAAAGAAAAAAAATCCTTTGTATTTTTATAACGTTACGTGTACATTTAATTGATTAATTTCAAAATTTAAATTCCAAATTAAACCTATATCCAGTGAAGATTAGTTTAATTTGCAAATTAATAGTAGTAGTTTATCTGTTTTCACACAAATTGACTATGCAATTTCGATTAATAAAATTTACAAATGTAGTGAAGCTGAATGATTTACAAACTAAGAATGGAGGAATGATGGAATGGTCAATAATGAGGGACGACCAGACCCGGAGTCGGTCTACGAGTACAAATGAGACAGAGAGTTTAGCCTGTAACAGTTACATGCACCGAGTACACCTCTGAAATTCGAACTCGTGACCTCAAAATTGCAAGTATAATGTAACTGTCCTGTCACCTCCATTTATATACATAAATTAAATGTTATAATTCTTAATGAATCGGAATACAGCTATAACGATTTCATCGATTGGAAAACCTAAAATCAGATAGTCTATCGCTTCATAGATTCGTTTCGATATAGTTTTATATTTCTATGTTATTATTATTACCTTTACATTAGTTTAAATTAAAAATGTATAGCGTTGTGGACGCGTCTGTACCGGTGCAGAGGCGCGCGGTCGCGTTGAGGTCGTCGCGGTCTGCGCCGATGCCGCCGCTAGATGCCCCTTATCTACACCCACACGAGCGCCGAGCACACCAGCATTTATTTACGAGGTAGCCGCTATACACGCGGCGCGGATAATGGATATGGAACAATGGCCGAGCGAGGTGCGTCGTTAGCGATATTGCCTTCCGATGTTTATTAGAGTGCCTCCACTAACTGATATAACGCGTCGTGGGCTTTATAGCTGATGCGTTTTGGATACGGCTCACACAACGATATCCACTCGTTGACTGTACTCGATAGGCATTTTTATTAGAACGCCTATCGATATTTGATATAATCATTTTTAATTTTGTTCATACAATTTATATGTTACTGATATGAATATTATTTTACGTTCACCATCAATGGGTAACATTGTTTTCGATGTTGCCTCTTTTATTTGTTCGAAGCCGCGTAGAATAGAAAATTGCTCAGGAGGCATCCGAGTTTGTATCGGCCGAAGGCGTCTTGATAATTTATGCGCGGTCGTGTGCAACCTGCCTCCGACGCGGACCCCACTGATGGGTCGTGACGCGTTGCGCCGCCCGAGAATTAGATCCGCACAAAGCGAACGCGTCCAAAATAACTTGGAACACGCCGGTCGAAACCAGCGCAAGCGTCGCACCCGCATTACTTCGGAAACGGGCTCGCGATACGGTGGTAGAGGTCGCGATTAAATGGAGAAACCCGACGAGATGATCGCACGTGTGGCGGCGCAGAGGACTCTTGAGTCACGCAAAGAGAACAAATACACCCTGAACGTTACTATGATAAGTGCTACGTGAAAGACGTCAGCGAAGCGACAGGCACTGATTGATTTGTTTGCACTCCGCTAGCAACAATGGATGGAAAGTTTATTTTGTGTTGCGAAGGTAGTAGTAGGCAACGAGGCGGCAGATAACGCGAGGAACGCAAACAATTTTAGTTGGTTAGTACAAACTTGCGGTTACCAACCAACAAATCGGTTCAACTTTAGATTCACGTACCATACCATAGAGTTAAGCTGGCTCATCTTTAATATTGACATCCTCCTCACAACAAAGTACCAAAAATATTTAAATATTTAAATTCACTGAAGAATTTATATTTATCACCAATAATATCCCCGATTCATCTTAAGATATTATACATACCTACGTGGAATAGAAGATAATGCGTTTACTGTTGGACATTTTGACATAAATAATAACTCTTTTACGCACCCTTTACTGGACTTAATTACTTGTAAAAACTGATTTAAGCAGATATAAAATCAAATCAAAGTCTAAATCTGATAACGCTTTATATAGCCAGCAAGAAGGCGATAATATTATATTACTTGATAAAGATTTAGATAGAATATTATACGAAGTAGACTGTATAAGCAATTCTCGAAATATTGTCAACAACAGAAACGTTTGTAATCTTGTAGTTGACACGTATGTAATCTTCAAAATCAAATCAAAGATAAAATACGTTTGATTTCCTCAATGATAAGCATTAAACAGAAACAAATCTATAGCAGGTGCCGAAATATTCTTCATGGCACGGCCATTAATGACAAGATATTTGATGTTTGTAAAAAGATTTTTTAATAATTTATGGTACACCAATTTTTGTTTTACACAAAGAACGTGCGCGCGGAAACAATTACATGGCTGACGCTGGATGTCTCGACAGCTCCTGCTATTAAGTGATCCTTCAAGGCGAAGCGGTAATTCCGGTAGCCTTGTCAGTGCGCGGAATAGATCTCGTGGATTTGCAATGCGCGGCCAGTCATTATGCGGAATTATCGTGCGGCTGCGACTGTGCTATGGAAATGTTCCGTGCGGACGACCAGCTCGTTCTGTCTTCATTATTTTTAGTCATGTCACTAATGGCTATACTTTACGATCAACAAACTATTCCACCTTGAGTAACGGCCATGGAACGGAAGATAGTAAACGCAAAGACAAGACATTTTATATTATTGCAAGCCACTGCTCATGATGGATTTCGTATACAATTATTAGGACTGCACCGATAGTTACCAGTCTTCAAATGTGTTCTCTAGACTTGTATTGAAAATAATCACGTAATCACTCGAACTCTAGCCGCTTTTCGTGCGTTTGGCACAATCAGATTTTTTGTAGTCAAACAATATCGTTTGCAACACCCGGATGCAACGCATCGGATTACCGTGAAGAGTTTCAAAGGCGTACATATTTTAAACGCTGTCGATTTCAATTAATTAGTCATAGTTTTTAATGATTACAGATTGTAATTACCACTGAGTCAGCAGGACACATTACGCGTTCCTGTCGCGTGTTTTAAAATCCAGGAAGCGATTAAGTGTTCACAACTGCGACATTCAATTTGCTTAGGGCGGAATGCGCGGCCGCTCATTGCGCTCGGAGAGGCATAACCGATGCTCTGACAGACGGGCACGCAGTCAGTCACGCCCGCATGTCTTTCATGCTGCGTCAGTTCCGCCGGCGAACTTAAATATGTATGAAATCGGCTTAAGCCAGTTTCGGTGGCGGGCGAATGTATTCGAGGCAAAGGGAAAAAACGAAACTCGGAAAAGTTCCGCGCTGCTTGGAGTTAGCTCATTCTTGTCCACGTTATTCGTAAAGATAAGTCGTGTTTGTTTTTTTATATTGAATACATTGCTGTAGGAAGCCACGATCTTATTTCACAGAGGGTTTACGAATACATTTGAGACCACAACTCATATTCGGAGATAAATGTGTGAGATTTTGAAATTTTTATTATAACTCGGGCTAGTGCATTGGGATATAAGTAACATTAAATTCATTCTGCAAGGTCCAGTCCTAGTTAATTCGAAATAATTCACCATTTACAAATAAATGATCTCATGTACCGAATTTAAGCTAACTGACATCTCTTAGTGCGGCTGTGTGTATCGTAAATCCCATTACCATATCAGGCATCGAAGTCGTTCACACATATACGAGTACTTTAGAATTTACGTTCGGCCATACAGCTAAAACAATACACAAAAAACCTAAAATGTGCATTATTTTAAGCAATTAAGAACATTAATAGCATTTAAAAGATAATATCTCTTATATTATGATTTAATAATATCAGATAAGAGAAATGTGAATAGAACGTTAGACGTATTAACATGTTTAATTTTATTAAAAAAAAAACTGTTACGTGCAACGGAACGCAGAGATTACTTCCCTCCAGGCGTCATGTTTCGATAAAAAATGAATGTTCCCTCTCCGGAGCTGTTATTCTATAATTCGAGTACGCTCCGGGCAGGTAATGACTGTAATAAACAACACATTGTGAGTCCCATAAGTCACATACGGTACTGGGAAACTGCACTCATTACTGAAGAATTTTGATTTCCGAACAATCAAAGGAAAGGAGGAACAGGTTTTTGAAGTATCAATACACATTTTTTTCTTATAACCTCTCATTTTCCTAAATAAGGTCTAAATTAATTTTGGCTTTATTTTGCTCATAAAGTGGGAGCGTAATCTCAGTGAATCAGAATTCGCAGGTTCAAATCCAAGTGTCGTACATTTTCCGCTGGGACAGTAGTTTCTCATTTGGGACAGTATTAACAACTTGTTTGGAGTTCGAAGCACTTTCAATTCCTGTAAAAAATGTTAGTTTTGATTAATATTCTTCTCCTTTATTTTTCGTGATAAGATCTTTTCAATTTGAAAGACGGTATTGAATTCATAACGCACTCAAAAATATATCCATAAAATGTCAAAAAATATATCATATTAAACTCGTTGAACATTTGAATGCCTTTTTTGATGTCCAGCCAACATAAGTATTTATATAAGTAAATTTTGAAATATGTATGTACCAGGAGTATTGTCATACGTTCAGTTAATTGCAAATTGATAGAAACCCCTTTTGTTTCGAGCAAACATGGAGAACCTTGATATTAGGTTTATTATAACATACGGCATTTTAAACCTATATCCGATATATTATCAACATACAGTATTGAAATAGCCGTAACTTTGAACTAAATAGACTATAATATATATAAGTAATGATTCAACAATTTAATACGCACCTGTTTAATATTGTCTCACAAGAATCCCGCGGCTGTATTACCGCAGAACATTCTAGAATTCGTTTCGGTACTCAACATCGAGATTATTAAACGGCGGGTGTCTATTGCTTGAAGAATTATCTTATTGAAGGTCTTGCATTAACGCGATGCACGATGCTGTTTATATTACCGCGAAATCATACCTTCCTTTCTATTATGGCCCAGTTCGGATCACTTGAATGTTCAAGACTTGAACATCTGCCACTGGTGCTGCGTCCCCTTAATTTGCAACAAAAACCTGCAATCGAGCTATAGTTGGCCAGTTATCTTTCTTTGATTCTTTTGCAAGCTAAAACTTTAAGGTTATCATCTCAACTTCATAAAAATCGTATTGTTTTGTGCACTTAATCTGAAATGATTACAATGACCATTTAATGTAAAAATAATGAACTGTCGAAAACCATAGTCATGAATCGGAATATAATTTCTTTTCAGTGCTTAAGTAGCAACTACATAAGAATCAAGCATCACTATTTATTTAAGTAATCTTTTGATAATCATAATCGACGATATTTTAGTATACACTTGAAATGAACTAAGACTTGTGCTAGTTTTACATATGTCATGTACGTAAAACCAACACAAGTCTCAACGAATATTGTAAAAAACAAAATATACGGCTTTAATACTGAATTTAGTAAGTCGGTCATTGGTTAAGTTGGTTTTCACTAGGTTTTTTTCTTTGTACTTTATTTCTATCAAATAATAAATAAATATACTGTGATATTATGAGTGCGTGCGTGTCCCTTTACAGCAACCATAAACGAGCCCTATTAAACTATAAAAAGAGCCTCGTCTCAAACTTCACATGTGGAATCCGAATGCGCGGCGTCGCTCAGAGGCTCGGCTTGTTTAACGTATCATTACGGACGTCAGCGGTCGGGCCCGTGGCACCGCGCCGAGGCGTGTATTATTCGAGTGCAAATCTCATGACAAAGGGGTACACGGGCCGGCGTCACGTTTTGCCCCGCGCCGGTCCCCGCGGCCCCCGGCTCCCACAGCGCTAGTCACGAACTTATACTTCAGTTAATTAGCGTAAATAAGACAGTTTCGCGGGCGAAAAAACAAACGGTGCCCCGCGAGGTCGACGCTTCCCTCGGAACCGGATTTGTGGTTTAAGTGAGCTTCTTCGCCGGTAGACGCCTCGCGCCACACTTTAAGGGAGTTTTTGCTTTTTTTCTCTTTTATTTTGGTGGCCTCTTTTGTTCTTCCAGCCTGCCTGCGATACGGTTTAACATGTACGCCTGTTAACTGAACTTCATGCCTTTTTAGTTACTTTATAAAAAACGGTATATAATTGATGACATTAACTAACAATCCTAGAACATTAATAAAGATGATACTCTAATGTCTCAATTTGCATAAAGCATATCTTCAAGGTCAATTTTTGAATCTTGAGTGACTTGATGCCGATATTTGACTACAAATGATTACTATGGAGTAATAAAATGGAATTAATGAAATGTAATGCTACATTTTATAAATTTGGCTGTTAACTTTAAAATCTCATCTCGTTCGAACGAAAAAAATGACACTTATCACGACTCCGCATTTCGCAAAAACCACAACGTTGCAGTCCCCAACGGCACACCATGGTAAGCTTTTAAAGAAGCGCAAGTCACTGCAGATATCATTATGCACGCCACTTATAACCGCTCTTCAACCGTGAATTGATTCGCGGGACAGCGTTGAAAGACGCGTACCTACTTGCATTATTACAAAAATAACCATTAAAGTTTTATGCAACAGAATATACAAGTCGCTTTTCGTTATTACTCTCATTTTTATCAGGCTAAGTAAAAAAAAATGTATTTCATATATTGCTTTCTTTTAAAGTAAAAATAAAAAGTAAAGTAAAGCAGACAGACTATGCAAGTCCCACTTCTGGGCAAGGGCCCACTGAGAGTACCATACTCCACCACGCGGCCCCACGGTGGATTGACGGACTTCACATATGTTAGAAATATTTGTGTTTGTTATTTTTTTTAAATATGTAGGATTCAAGACTATGCTTTCTTTCACCAATTTCATTCACTTCATAACAATTTCATTGGTGCAGGCACCGAGGATTGAACTCAAGTTGCTCAAGTATATTTAATTAAAATCGTGTGCCCGGACTCTAAGTTTCATTTTTCACTCAGTCGTTTAAAGTAATAAATTAGGTTTCCAGTCCTAATTTTTTGACCATACACACCATGCACTGTATAGAAGTATTTTAACCAAAAAACCAGCACACAGGGACCAAGACAACCTAGTTATACTTGTTAAACGTACTATAGTTTAACAACCACGTTAAACCATAGTACGTTTTTTTTGGTAAATTATGTATTTTGGAAATAAAAAATAAAGATAGTGATCTGGTGTAGAAAAAAAGTAAAAAAAAAATAAGTGTGTAAATGATCGTGATACGAACCGCTGTCTGTTTTGGGGCCGCCCGACCGACCGAGTTATTATAACATTTTTTTTGCGGCGAAATTTACTGTCATATTCGAAAGATATTTTTTATTCCCTGAAAACAGGTATAAAAGGACATTTCCTAAAAATGAAACCTAGCTAGATCGATTTTTCGCCCCCGAATCCACGCACATACTAAATATCATGAAAATCGCTGGAGCCGTTTCTATGATTCCGATTATATATATACATATATACAAGAATTGCTCGTTTAAAGGATAAGATAATGATAATGTAATAACTTTAAGTACGATGATCACAAAGAGGCGCAGTGAAGTGAAGTAGACCTAAAAATATGATCTCAATTTAAACATGGGAATGTAAAAAACCAGAGCGGAGCCTTGTAGGCTTGTTAATAGGCTTCGCTTTGAATAGAGCTGGAGTAGGTTTTGCGTAGGCCCACCAAACGGATGGATCTGTGCGGACACTACGATTAGGTAAATTTTAATGATAACGTTAACTTTGAAGGGTTACTACGGAGTGCCGATAACTGTATGCATGGCGTGAATATAATCGGTACAAACACGTGCCTTGCGGAATCCTATGCCTAGCAAATGTTTCTTCTATTGTTATAACTCTTTTATTGTTATAACAGTTGTGACATCTAAAGTCAGTTTCAACATTTAAGGTCTGCGAAAGTGCTAATTATCGTACTGTATAGACGTTTTAAATTCATACTATTTTATAGACCTTTTCAATTATTTATACGCTCTTTCCGTATTTTTGTTAGAGTATTAGACTGAACTCCAGATCCACGTTAAATTACATTTGATTTTAATATTAGCAGTAAACTTAAATATATGAGTATTAACATGGTTATCACATACATATTTTAAAGAGCTTAACAACGTGGTCAATGACGTTACAATATGTTTTAAATATTAATAATATGAACTGCAATGAAAATTTATTTTAAACAACTTTGGGACTACCAACTTCCATCAGTCATGAAAATTTTCTTCTTGCTTTGACACATTTTGAAATAAATTCTGCTTAAGATTGAATGCATCGATACATGATTTACTAAAATTATAAAGTTACTAGTGAATTTTTATCTTCATTTCTGTTTTTTTATTTTTACTTAAATTGCTACCTATATGAAATAGGAGTCACTTTTAGTGTATTAGTAACATGCCAATAGGCTTCTTTTGATATTTAGTTGTCAGGTCACAAATTTCTTGCTCTACTTTGTGTTGTTTAAATTCTGAAATGTCACAATTGTTTTATTTCTGAACCTATGACTTTTTAAATAATCGACACTATATAATGGAATTTTCCTTACAGCTATAAAAGAGTTTTATGACTTTTTCTTCCTTAAATAATGTTTATTAGAAAGGGGATTAGTTCCCAATTCTCTATCCCAAAAATGTTTGCATGAAATTACAGACCCTTGTGGATTCTGCACAAATAGTTTATTAGAATAATGTATACATACAAACGTGTATGTATATTTACATATAAATTGTAGATATTGAAATTACTATAAAATTAATAACATTCTGTTCACGGTGGTAAACTGCAGCTTTAGCGATGAATATCTTTTACCGCTCTCTTGCTTAGCTTATTCGACTTATTAATGTGACTGTTGTTAACGGTCGCTTCTTTCCTCGCTTAAATTTAGATTTACATATAGAAACGTGGAGATAAGTGTATTAGACAATATATTATTTTTTATATATAATACATAAGGCTATGATTCCAAGTAAATTGCACTGATATAAATGATATCGAGTTTTCAGCGCGTAAGGCGCCCATGTTTCGCGCTGTCGCCGTGAGTCCCTCGGTGCGACGGAGTGATGGTGTGCCTACGCATGTGCCATATTGTGCGGCGACCGGTCCCGGCGCAGCACCTGCCGTGGGCACACGCCACGTGCGCCACGCACACTGGCATGCAAATCATCTATTCCATTTTCAAATATAAATTGAATAATCTTATTTTTAATTTTTACTTTTCTCATTATTAAAAAGCGACCAATGCGAACCTCATTTTCAGGAAGTTAGTTGATGCAGCCTCATTAAAAATTACTTTTTTACTAACTGTATAGTAGTTTATATAAGTTTTTCGGTTGTAAACATGCAGCAGTTTCTGCTGTTGCAAGTTGAAGTGATGCGACTCAGGGAAGCTAGGCGTTAGCTCAAAAATAGAAGAAACATATATTACTATAAAGAAATATATATACATATATTCTGCGATTATTTTTATTTTAATCAAGTCGTGATCTCAAAACAAAATGTGCAAACAAATTAGTACGCGTGGCGCTTTCAATTCAGTGCGCGCCGATCCTCGCTTGTCTTCGCTATGCGCGAGCGCAAGATAAAGCCGGGACGTGTGCATTTTATTTATTTTAACATTTTTAAGGCGGCCGCGTGTGGCGTTTATTTCTTGTTGCGCCTGCGGTAAGTCACGAAGCGGCCAGCTCCACCTTTAGGGCTACATAGCACCTACGCGAGTATTTGCACCCAGTATTCTTGTCCTTTACTATTTCACTAAAACAGGGCACGAGAACGCTTCGAACCAAGTGCCAAAGTCATTCAAAGTGCTAGGAGTTTCAACTTATACTCATCAACTTATTTAATTAAATAAATTAAGTATGTCATTTTAAATTTCTTCATCCATTTTCTTTGTCTCCTCATTTTGCGTTGATCCTATCAGTGCTTATTTATTTTAAAATGGACCTAACTAAAAATGATTTTTATCTGTATTATTTAATGAAAAGTTAATGTTTATGTTAAAAGTTTATCTTTCCACGCCTGTCAGCCGTGGCTTATTAGCAGATATGCATTATGCAATCATCCACTCGACTTGAGTATAAAGCCTGCACTTTCCATAATCCAGGGACAGCATCTGAATATGTAATTCTGAAGTATTGAAGTAGATACTGTGCCGACTTTATAGCCCAAAGATTATTTAACGGGCCCAGTGATATGCCAGAACGAACCCAATATATAAGTTGGAAATTAATTAACATTTAAATATTCATTCTATTAATTATTATTTTAACATTAAATTTAGATTTATGTTTTTATGAAATTTTGAGTTATATATCTGTATAGTTCTTTGCCTCTTTTTCACAAATTTTACTTACATAGTTATAGTAAGTTTAGTTAGCGTTTAGATTTATAAGTATAATACTTTGTCATTAACATATAGTTGGCTAGCATATAATGAAATGTTTCGTTGGATGTATGCTTGCCACATTTCTTAAATATGATCATATGTTGCCATAATGATCTTTAAATATCATTATATAAGTTTTTCTGTTTTCGTACCTAATAAAGAAGAAGAGAAATTTTTAGCATTGGCTTTGACCATAGCATTGTTGGTTTTTCTTTTTCTTGCTATAAATTCAGTTCCACGTTCGTAAACGGTGTGTAATTAATACACCGTCAATAAAAGACTAATAATTTGATGGGTTCATTAGTCTAAATAACCTCGTTAGGGAAGATGTGAAGCGTAAGGAAGGCAAGATATATGTTGCTGTTGCATAAAAATTAAAAATTTCATGTTATAAACCGATTTATTTATCTGTTGCACGATTAATAGTCCGTCACTTAAGACACATTTTAGTATGTGACCAACAGCCTGTAATCATTGTAACCGTCACGTCTTTACGACGAGACGCGCGCTCGTAGCGTTTAAGGGAATTACGTTATATACCTCAACTCACGATAGTAGTAACGTATTACTTTCTTATTACATTGTTTAATATTGAAGGAAATTGTGACAAAGTAACACGTTTCCAAGTAAGTATATAGACTATTTTGCCGTGCTAATTACTTAACACAAGTATTCACTGAGAAATACCAAGAGTAGCAGTCACAATAACAACTTAAATGAAACAAGGATTTTAGATAGTATTTAAGAGTCATTATTTTCGCTCAATAATTCTCAGTTAACTCTTAATGACTTAATAATAAGACTACATCTTTCAATCTTAATAAATTTAAGGGTAGTTAGACATGTCTCCAAGTGCGACTGTGTTTAAAGGGAACACGTTACGGAAATGGGAAATTAGGAAGAAGCTTAAGGTGAAAGAAAACGTTAAAAAAGGACTGATACGCGAATTCGGACAATACGTTGAATTCAACTTGACTATAATAATTTAAGATTTGAAAATGAGTAACAAAATCGACGATAGACGACCTCGATGAGAAACGACAGGGTAAAAAGTACCCATTACCGTGTACTACGAGGTAAGAAGTGTGCACACGGAATGAGGAAACCCGTAACCACTGCCTACCCCTTTAAGTATCAAATATGTTTCTATATATGCAATTTAATTCGTTTTTTGCTTATACCACAACCCTTTAAAAGACTATGGACATGGTTAAAAAGCACCGAAACGCGAACGACCAGTAAATCAACATCAGTAGAATGTAAAACGCTCGAAGCTTTTTTCAGCGCACACATAATTGGTGCACACGCCACGGCAAAAGTCGCTTTATGGGGTTCCATGAATTCCCTCTTGACGACGTAACGGAGGACGGCCGGGTAAAAAGTTTAATTTCACCGCCATATTCATTATTTATATTGATAGCGAATAATTATGAAACGTCGCGGTTTGAGAGGGCTTCGTGTCGGTGCTCGCCTGTGTTGCCCGATAAAATTCCCGCGCGGCCATTTTATTTTAAGGCGAGCATTAACAGCGAAAGTAATTAAGCATCGAAATGTCGCCATTGCTCTGTACGGGCCGTCGCCGTAAAATACGACGCCCACATAATTCCGTTCGCACGCAACATAATCTAAAATCTCTATATATAAACATTGATTGTGTTTAAGTGAAACAATTTAAAAAGAAGCATCTGCTACTGTTGTTTTAAGTTGAACCGTCAACATTAAAAATAACTAATAATAATAACGAAGTTTATTTAAGTCCCAAGTAAAAATATACAGCTTAAATTTAATAACTTCCACGGATCTTCCAATTTACAATACGTTTGAACAAGACGAGAAAAATGAAGATATATCTTATCGTCCTCTCAGTAGGCCTAACCTGTGTCGTTAAAACTTACTGTGAATAGTAAACGTGACTAGAAATAATAATCCAAAGGCTGTAACTAAAAGACGGTAATTATTATTTTGTGTAAACGAGTAAATACACAGTATATTTACTCGTATACAAAAAATATTAACTTTTGGGAACATAATATGCTTATTATGTTACCAAAAGTTATATATATACATGAAATATTCTCGGTTTCATTATTTTATCCTGTAAGCTATAAGCATGTTTAATTTTTTTTGTTCTTCTTTCTCTTTAAAAAGATTTTAGAATATGACCGCGTTGTAGTTATTCTATTGGAAACAATAGGGAGTCAGGAGTATGAAGAAACATCGGGCGAAATATTTATAAGTTAATTCTGGGCGAAGAATGCCTCAATATCCGCCGCTCTGATAATTCTTATAGATTCACATAAACCGGTCCCGAAGATTATGAATTGGTTCCTTTAGTTGAAAAAATCCTAACTCCAGAGAAGAATGTAGCAAACTTGTCTACTGTCATTTAAACTTTTTTCTATCTTATGGTAATAACAATTTTTTGATATCTTGGATGGTAAGAAAGATTTACAAACATAAATTTCACGTGGATCATTCTCCAAGATACGATAGCACAAATGCTTACAACCACAACGCAACTGCCCGATATATTACGAAACATAAACTAGAAAGCCAATCCATTCATATAATAATGAAAAAAACTCAAAATGTTGTTATTGGTTGTCAGGGTAATACCATGAACATGGTCGCTTCGCAAACAACTTCATCATCAGTGTGCGTACGCATGGAAAAATTTGACCATCATCTTTTTTTCCAAACGCGCCAAAAGAAGCGTAACTTCAAAAAGCTCATAAAATAGTTTGCCTTTTATCGATTACACGGCGGTTCTGAATCGGTCATATATCATTAAATCACGCGTACAAATTAGTGACAGGGTGACAGACATTAAGCAGCGTAGCGAGCTCTCGGACCAATCGGGCGCTCATCACCTCGCGATCGATCGAAGTACCCGCGCAAAAACTGAATTGCGCCGAACTCAATTGGTTAATCAATTCGATTAATTTGAAAGGGGCCTCTGTCTCCCAACCAGTGCAAGAGCCGTAATTGGCACGATTAATGTCGGCGCTGCGATCGATCCGGCCTTTGTGTCGGTCGATACGGGATCGGACATGTCGACGGCGTGCCCGGAATGGAGCCAACATAAACGTCATTCGGTTTGCTGAATGCCAACGTTGTAGGTAATAATTAACGCCAACAGCAGCCAGTTAATAAGGTATGGCTTTATTTGTTTTTAATAAATTGTTAGTTCACTTGGT
The DNA here is from genome assembly GCA_933534255.1 of Iphiclides podalirius. NCBI lineage: Eukaryota > Metazoa > Arthropoda > Insecta > Lepidoptera > Papilionidae > Iphiclides > Iphiclides podalirius. Next base: position 5,967,229 of record OW152830.1, read on the forward strand.
TATATAAGAGAGCCGTTTTTCCTATTTCGTTACGACAGAAATTCTTGAGCAGGCGTTCCATCTGACGTAAAGCGAATAACATTTCCCATGGATATCTCCAACACCGTCAATATCAAATCCGTTAGTCGTAATCCGCCCGGTAGACTCTTACCGCTAGGTAAGCTCCGTTGCAAATGGCTTAGCGCGACAAGTCCTCGATTTCCCTGATGATGAGCCGACTATAATCATTAAAAGGATAAAACAACTGCATAAACACAAGACACAGTACAACACTTGCCGTCAAGTGCCGAAAACATATACTAGCTATGATAGAAGCGTTGGTGGGGTTTCTTCCGAAACTTCTTCTCCCAGCGCCACGCTTTCCAAATATAGCTTTAGAAATTCTCCTAGCCAAATAACAGCTATCAATCGTGCCGAAGTCCGGCCCTCTCGGGTACTCTCGAATCGGAATGCTAAACGGATATTGAGTAACAGCCCAAGCCGAGGTCCTCTCTAGGGGGACCTTAGTTACTCCATGGAGTGTCGGCCAAAGCGACCTAAGAGCTTGGCGGAGTCCAAAACCGGTACTAATAATAATGGCGTGACAGATCGAGCCGTAGCTCCCTCGGGAGCCCTCGAGCTTTGTCACCCATATTCGGGGTACAGGCCAGGCGCCCCAGTGCCCGGCCACCTTAAGCTCGGTGGATCTGTAAAGGCCTCAAATCCAACAGTGGACGATCCAGCCAAGAAAAAAGCATAACATCAATTAAACTAAACAATATGTGTACAAATGAACAAACTACAAGGCACATTTATACAGCGTGTCGTTACCATCGCGACAATAAATGAACACACGTCTAACGCTACTTGCCAATAATCATAAAAAAATATTAACGTTAAAAAATATCCAAAATTTAAAAAAAAAATATTTTTCAAGCAAACTAATTAAGTAAAAATGAAACAAAATTTGTAACACCTATACAACTACAACTGACTGATTCATACATTCGGAGACTTTTTCATTCGTTGTCACGGCGTCGCATTACAAGCCTCTCCTTCTAACAGTATGTTTTGTCTCTTTTAAATTCATTCAACCCATTCATACTCTTTGTGACCTTTACAAATGAACTTTGCGTTACAGTTTTATACTTAAGGATGTTCTAAAATTCTTTGTTTTGGAAAATTTTATAACTCTGTAAATATTGATGTTTAAAGAATGTAAATTTTTGATACAATTTTAAAAAGTTATCCTCTATATGTGTGTTGATTTATAGTCGCGTTGGTAAGGACACGCTGTATACAAATAAAAAAAGAAGCGATGGTGAGTCATATAAAACTATTCATTATCTATAAATATAGATAAATCAAATAGGAGTGTCTGTGTGTAATATTAAAATAACCGCTTTTTACTAAATGCATATGGATGTATACACGGTACATATACCAAAATAACATTTTTTACAATTTTTGTCTGTCTGTCTGTCTGTTTGTTCCGGCTAATCTCTGAAACGGCTGGACCGATTTGGACGGGACTTTCACATTCAGATAGCTGATGTAATAAGGAGTAACTTAGGCTACTTTTATCTTAGATTTTTTTTATTTAAAGTTCCACACGGACGAAGTCGCGGGCACAGCTAGTTAATAAATATATACAAAAAGCCATATTCGCACGTGTCAATTCGAAACATAAAACTACGCACAGTATATAAAAAGTATCGATCAAAACGAGACGACAGATAGAATTTCTTCTTGTAAAGCTTGTCAAGTTGAGACGGGCCGCACGTGTGGCGGGTCTCATCGCCGTGGGTGGTGCCTCGACCGAGGTTTTTTTTCTTATTTTTTCTCTAAGTAAACGCTCATTAACACAATGTAAACAACCTCTGCGTCAGATAATCAAGCCTTCCCTTTTAAGAACATAATCTTTGCCCACATGCCTGCCGTAAACGGACTCCGGTAGATAAATATTTTTTTCGGAATGAGGATTTAGAAATCTTATATATTAAATGGTTTCATCAAAAAAAGTTTCAAGTTAATCGATAAATGAATTAAATGCTACCTTTTGCACATCAGCTTTGATGAAGCGCTCGTTCATCGGTGTCTTCATGCCACAATGATAACGGATTTTATTGAAATTTAGATTGATCTATTGTGTACTACTATCTCGGAATAAAAAAGTCAAAGCATACCAAATGAATTCATTCTACGGCGATGTACTGAAAAGTATAAAAAACGTACGTTGGCTCCAGAAGGTAGTTCAGTATGTGCGTACGTTCCAGGTGGCCAAAAGCCGAAGCGGCGGTTCTAAGACGGGCGACCACCAAAGCCGCGCACATGTCCCGCAACGTGCAGACCCGCGGTGGGCGCCGACAAAAACCCTCAGATCCGTTCGGACCACCGCAGTCGGACTGCGCCGTCAACGTCGACCATTCCGGAATGCGCATGACAGATAGAATTAAAGCTGACTGGTGCGGAGACGCGACTGCCCAATCGCTCGTTGCTATCAAACAGACTCACCCGAACTAAGAGCCGTCGAATAGTATCATGTGAGAAGGTGACATGCGAACGGTTGGCTTACCTAAGGTTAAGTCCTGGATACTTAAACCTATGTGGGGCTGCTAATACGTTGCCTCAGTTACTAAGATAAAGGAAAAGTATACCTTCCAACAAGTCACGGAGCAAGCAACGACCTTTGGTAACGAGGCGCCGTCAATCAAACGCAGCTCTGCATGCGCGGGCGAGTCGATCGCTTTTGCGAGCGATGGCTAATGAACACTGGGCAACGGACCATTTTTAATGACCGCCGTAATTCAATTTTTTAATGAACAAAACATTATTAGATTGTAAACGACAATAAAAATGCTTATTGCGTCAAGAATCACAAAATGTGAAACTAAATGAAAAGCATAAAGCATAAATTAATAATTAAAGATATTAACATATATGTATATTATCCATACACATGTTCGTAGTTTATGTCGTTAAAAAAGCTTTAGCACTGCCACGTGCTTACTTGATTTCTGTCACACTTTTCCATCGTGTTAACGAAATATTAATACCACAAAATGTCAAAACTTCAATAACATAAAAATTACAGCACATAGAGCATCTCTCTCCTATTTTTATTTTTAAAACACGATTAGTACAAGTTTTAACACGATATTGCAGGCACAGCATACGGGTAAGAGAACATTTGAGTCATCGAAAGATGTCTAATGCCTTTATATTGACGTGTCTTATCCTTTGGGTTCCGTACCCAAAGGGTAAAACGGGATCCTATTACTAAGTATCCGCTGTCTGTCCGTCCGTCTGTGACAGACGCAAGCTGTATCTCATGAACCGTGATAGTTAGAGAGTTGAAATTTTCACAGATTATGTATTTGTGTTGCCGCTATAACAACAAATACTAAAAATCAGAATAAAAAATGTGGGGCTCCCACACAACAGACATTTTTTTGGAATTTTTATAGATAATGGTACGAAACCCTTTGTGCGCGAGTTCGACTCGCACTTGGCCGGTTTTTTTATCGACTTCCCTACAAACTAAAAGATTTGCGTCCTTTAAAAGCCGAACGTACGCCGAAAGCAAACGCGATCTTTAAGATGGGAGCGAAAGTTTCCTTTTGTTCGATCGTTAAAAGGGCATTGTTAATTCCTTATTTTGAATAATTTTATATGTTTAAATTTTGTGTATATTGTATACTACTTGTGTATATAGATAAAGACTGTATTTAATTTCAGAAGTATATTTTTGCGCACATTAATGAACGATTAAGGTCTTTTTATATCGAGTTTGCGATGCAAAGGAATGTTTATCGGCTGCGGAGAGCAAACGCATGAGTCGATTTTGATCCTCACTTCAATCGAGTTGTCATAATCCTGTGTGTCATTAAAATTATAACAGTGATTTAAAATAAGTGGTAAATATCAAGCAGGCGCCATATAGCTTTTTTAATCTCAATTAAGTTAGAGAAAAATATTCTATTCAAACATATAGGGCCTTTTCATAAATTTCAGCTGTACCGTAATAGGGTTTTTTTTTTAATTTTTTTCTTAATTTATACTTTCATGATTTGAACCGTGAAGGGCATTTCAACAACTTACAAGTCTGTATCAGTTAAATTAATATTTCAAGTACCAGAACGTCTAATGATTCAAATATTTTTTTTTTGTAAAAAGCTGATATATTTCTATTGATTATTTTCTAATAATAAGAAGAAGTGAAGTGAATATGCTTAAGAAATCAATAAAGAACACATTGCGTGGAATTCTTCAAAGAATGAGTCATGTAGTACTGTTATACAAGCATTTTTTTTGCGAAAAAAATGATAAGAGAGACGATAAATTTTTCTTCTCGTACTTTTATCACGAAAATTTGGTGCAAAGGGCTACCATATATTTTTCAAAATATAAAAAATTAAAAAGGCCCGGGAATAATAACTGTCCGTGAAATAAAACTTCAAATTATTGCACAACTGCGTTCACCGCCAGGGTGGGACTCTTATGAAAATAATTAAGCGACGCCAGCCTTGATTGTAGCAAATTGCTGCCGTCCGTGCAATAACTCTTTCAATAGCCCACCATTAGTGTCTGTACAGTGCAAACAAACTGTTATAATCATTTACGAATTAGACCGACCACCGACGAAGCTACGCTTTTTTAATGTCTTCATGAAAAAAACCGAAGATACAAAAGGGTTTCAATTACGGCCGGCCGATTGTAGGTTACGTACGAAAATTGAATTATTTAAAAATTCGACTTTGTGTGGTCCGGCAGGATAAAGACGTTTTACATATAACGTGGCCTTGTTGGCCTGTTCTTTATTTTTACATTTCGAGTATTTGCGCTACGTTGTGATCTTTTTCTTTTTTTAATAAATACTCCTGCCAGTTAACTCTCAAGAGGTCTGTTTGCGGACGTATTGTGGAAGCAATGAATATGGTATCAAATTAAATGCAAGGGTATACATAAATCAGCCTGATGCAGCCCCTCCAACTGCAATACCGAGTTAACAAAGTAAATACTAAACAACTTTGCAAGTTACTTTAGAAAGAAAAAAATCGCTCATTACTAGCCAAACCAACCTACCTCATAGTGGTTAAAGGGGTTTTTTATGTGAGAAGTTTCACTTTACGCCGGTCTTCTGTGAGGTCGTGTTACTTACCCGGACGAGCCTTCCCATTCGTGCAACAGCCGAGGCTGCTGCGTGGCCCACCGTTATAGCTTGTCTCAATAATAAATGAGATTTTTCGCTATTATATGCAATAGTTTATCTAGAGTTCCAATGAGATTGCAAGCACTCCACTATTTCACGGTGTCGGTTCTTAACCAACGGAGGTACTCGTTGTCTTTATTACTGGCTATGCATGTAATTGAAATCTCATGTTGGGAACACCACCAGACAAACTGTTTAATACATTTTACTTAGTTGATGTATACTTTGTACTATGTTCTTTTAAACGTAAATTTACAGCTTGTTAAATGCATATTAGGTCGCATTGCTTGGCAAAGTCTTCCTTTAGACAGAGTGTATTTGGGCATAATTAACTACAGACTTCTCATACCTTCGAAATATTTTTCTTGCGATCTTTAGTCGTCACGATGTCTTCTTTTACCACCTCGCACGTGTTTTATCAGCGATTGCAATACATTTTGGTTATACCCAAACAAAATAAAACAATGTATTAATAAATCATTTATATTTTAATGGCATATCTCTTTAAGGTACATCATAGTATTTTAGCGTTATACATCGATCTTACAATTATATCACTTTCAATATATACAATCGCGAACGCCGTGAACCAATTGTACCACAGCGTTCCAACATCCCAACTATTTATAAATACATATAATTACTTACATACTATTTGTTCATTGACATGGTATGAAATTAATCAGGTGTCCCGTAACTACACAAAATAGAAGCCACATTTACATAGACAATGTTTACTGTTAAATAACAATAGTAAAATAATTCTAGTTAGTAAATACTGTCCGTGACCGGTAACTGGCAATGGAAGACGAAGCCTAACTGACCCATTTCGGTAACACAAATATTGTACATTGAGCATTATAACTAAAAAAATAATTAATTTATAAGGTTGTTGACCTTTTTAAACTTTTATGCAGATTTTATACTATCAATGGAAGACTAAAGGATTTTGTTGTATAAGGCACGTAGAATTCTTTACACCTAATATACCTACATAATTTATTTCTTAAAAATTAAACATCTCTAATGGCGTAAATATTTATTGTGCGGTTGTTTATTGATTTTTCAATGAAAGATTTATTTACAGCTTCAATATAAACTAAAAAGCATAATTGTGAATATCCTATAAATAGTTAGACTGTTTTACAAAAACTACATGGCACTTAGTGCTTATATGAAATGTAATAAAAATAAATATGTTATACGAAGGAACGTGTGGTCCTTAAACATGAAATACTGCCAGCCAGATGTCATCCACGAATATACAATTATCTAATTAATAGTTAATCTATTTAGTTTTTATTCTTACCTATAGGTCATTACGTAAAAATAAACTAACCGTCGCACTGCAAAAATCACAAGAGATATTAGAATAATCCGAAAATATAACCTTACTATGTAGTATGTACTGACCATGCAAGTAACTCGACACGTGTATCAATCAACAAATTAAATAAAATCTATCTAAATATATCTAAATTTAGTAGGAACTTTAATGTTCTATCACTCGCAACGATTTCACGATATAAATATTTGCTACTACAACGCAATATCACAGTATCAGCTACGGGAGTTCGCTTGCACGTGGCTTGGTGACGTCACCAAGGGCGCCACAGCGTCTCTTCTGACTATCTCCACGTGATCAGCGCCAACGGGGCGGGCTCCTCGTTCGGCGGGGGACTTCCCCAGCTGGAGCTACCCGATGAGAAGCAGCGCCTCCGAAGAAGTCGACGAGGCCTGCCGAGGCGACAGAGGCACCAGAGTGGGCAGAGCGCCAGTGACGTCACCAAGGGCGCCACGGCTTCTCTTCGGGGGGCTGTCGCCGCGTTATCAGCGCCAACGGGACGGGCTCGCTCGGCGGGGGAATTTCCCAGCCGGAGCTCGCCGGCGTGGCACAGCGCGCCTCCGAAGAGGTCGACGAGGCCTCCCGAGACACCAGAGTGGGCACAGCGCCGGTGACGTCACCAAGGGCGCCACGGCTTCTCTTCGGGGGGCTGTCGCCGCGTGATCAGCGCCAACGGGGCGGGCTCTTCGTTCGGCGGGGGGCTCCCCCAGCCCGAGCTCGCCGGCGAGAAGCAGCGCGCCTCCGAAGAGGTCGACGAGGCCTCCCGCGGCGAGAGGGGCACCAAAGTGGGCACAGCGCCGAGAGTGCTGGCGCCCACGCCCGCCGGCAGCACCAAAGCGATGTCCCCGTTCGACAGCCTCGTGGGGACCAGCCGCACGCCCGAACCTGGACCAGCTGTAAATCGGCCCGCGTTCAATAACGTTTTGCGATATACAATAAGTGACGACACGATTGGCCCGGCGGTTAGTGAACCTGTCTTTCACCCCAGGGTGTGGGTGTGGGTTGGGACCCTACTGGAACACTATTGTGTGACGAATATAGCGTTTTTCTAGTGTCTGAGTGTTTATACATAATATGCATTTATTAACAAAAATAAGTATGTTTAAGTATATTCGCCACTTATCTAGTACTAATAGTACAAACTTAGTTTGGAACTATATAACGTTGTGTAAAATCCTATCATGTCCTTAAAACAAACCATAAATTGAATACCAGATACGGAAAAGTAATGGATAGATCGACCTCGCTGACAAGCGCGACGAAACAATACTGATAAATCAGTATTCCAGGGATATTCTCAATACCCCAATCAAAATCTATAGATAGCCATCGATATTGATCTCGCTTTGAAGGATCGCAGCTAACTCTGGAGCGACGAAGGTCGAGACCTACGCACAGCCAAGCATGGCAATATGCGCGTGCTATTAGAACAAATTAAATTTGGACTAACCTGCTGAAATATCTATTTCACAAGCCTTATGACCATAAATGTTTACGCAACCCTAAATGCCGATGATGCCAACGTAACCTAACAAAGTTTTTATTTCTTTATCGATGAAATGTTCTTACCGGAGATAAAAATAGTTGAGTGCTGCGATGCGATTATGGGTTCTTCGTTATCAGACGGGGGAGTTGGCGCCCCGGACGGCCTCGCTCCCGGCGCGTTGACGCAACCCTCGAGATGCTTAACCAGTCTCCTCTTGAGCCCCGCATCCAAGCCCGGGTACTTAGCAACTTCAGACACGCAGTGCCTGTACCCCGCCCTAAACCGATCCGGCGACGCCGTCCTTTCGGACCGTAGGCCTTCCAAATGCTTCACGGTCATCTCCAAAATGTCCGCTTTCTCTAGTTTAGAATGTCTGGCAGGCTGTAACAAAAGGATTTTATTAGATAAATTAAAAGTACAAGTGAGCTTTGATGGTTTTAAATTCTGAAGACCACCAATCGCAAACTCCATCATTAAAAAAATGTACAATAAAGTATCACATAAGAAATTTTTTTCTAGGAGCTACTATATAATCGTCCATCGAGTTAGAAAATGCGTAAATTTTGACATTGCACAAAGATGGAAAAACATTGTTCAATCGTGTACGTACACCATGCGCAAAAAACAATTTTGTAATGCGAGGGCATTATCAACTTAACTGGTCACCATAACCACGTGTGACATTCTAATATAAGAAAGTGTAATCGGCAAAATTATAATAAAGATAATAAATAGATTAGATGGATTATAGTCTTTTATTAAAATAAGAATGAACACGAATTTTAAATTACGGAATGTATATCATTCATGATACAATTAATTAGTGCGTGGATATTAAAGATTTCTGTCTATCTAATAAAACGCAAAAGTACATACGTCTTTCTTCATCGCATCTAAAATAAGCGCCTTGAGTTCGTTTAGGCAATTGTTAATACGCGCCCGTCGTCGCTTCTCCATTATTGGTTTATTGCTCTGTAACAAAAAGAAATGTATTAATAAAAATACAAACGGTTTCCTTTTTTCTGATTTTTAACGCTGTTTTCAATGGAATAAAAACATTTTTTCCGCATTATTATCTATTTTCCGTTTATTAACACAATAAATCTGTGATAACGCATCATGAGTTTCTGGTGATTAGGTATTTATCTGATAAAGCTGATTCATAAGTGTCATAATGTTGATAGAAAGATTAAAATCTGCAAAATATCTAATTTTAGTTCACGTTGTATTTTCCTCATTAGCTTACCTCCTTTCATTATAAAATGTTTCATACAAAAAAAGGAAGATAACTGTAACTTGGTTTACCTGTAGAGAGAAAGAAAATAACGACGGTAGCTATTCCAATTATACTATATAAAGTAAGTATATTATAATTAAAGCAAAACCTAATTATAACAATGAACGAGCCTAATGTCCATAGTGAAGCGAAATCGCGATAGCGGAGTGAGAAAGGCGCGTGACAAAAGCCGCCATTAATCTCGCGTTACATGGTAATGGCGGCGCGTGCGACTGCGCTCAAGGTGAAGGCCGTGAAGGTCGCACAGCGTGACTGGCGAGGACGACGGCAACGGGTGACAGCGACGTGACAACGCGTCACGCGTGCGTTGAACACGTGACACGCTGCGCCAACGTTAAACGCCACGCTGTCGTAAATCTCGGTTTAACTCCTTTTATTTATTGCTAACCCAATCATTTTCCCTTTCACTATGCACTCATTTACCTAAATCAAGGCCTCTTATGTTCCTTAAAGAAATTTTTGTGTTTATAAATGAAAACTAACGAGAGCCGTGATAGCTCAGTGTCCGGGCGCTCGCCTTTAATTCAATATACTCGAGCAACCCGAGTTCGATCCACGGTGCCGGCACCAATGAAGTTTTTCACTTTAAGTGCTGACTTATCACGTGCTCCGCTGTGAAGGAAAACAGCGTGAGGAAACCTGCATATTTTCTGCATATTTAAAAATAACCAATAAATTTTTCGAAGATATGTGAAGTCCGCCAATCCGCAGTGGGGCCGCGTGACGGATCAGCAATGCCCTGATACCCTCTGTATAGAGGAGGCCTATGCCCAGCAGTGGGACATGTATAGGTTGTAACTTTACTTTACTTTATAAATGAAAACTTAAATTTTCACGATAATCGCGTAACTTCTTTAATATTCTTCGTAAATCCCTTTCATTTAATCCTAAAGTATTTTTCTTTTTTACGCCCGTAAACCACTGATGCAATATTATTAAATAGGTAATTGACAAGATATTACAATTTCACGGTTGAATGTGTTGGTCTCACTTATATTAATCGACAGCCCTAACTAATCCATTTCCATTTCCGCACAAGGTCGTAAGAGTGGAGGGCGGAGGAGGCACGTGGCGCCACGCTCCAGTAAACTACACACTCTACAACAAAGCACCGATAACAGTAAGCATTCTGAATCTATAAGCACATTTCAAACGCTGTCTGGATAATGCAAATACACTAATTGGGGGGAATATTTTATTAAATTTATTTTTATGATATCGAAACGAATTCCACTGTTTTTTGGTAGAAGGCGAAAAAATAGCAGGCGGTACTCTACAACAATGCTAATTTCTTACCGCCGTCAAAGGACGTCTACAACGACGTCGACTAATGTGATGCGTTGCCAATCTTCAAAAAGATTGGTTGATTAAGTAGTTGGTGGCTCGCTCGCACGAAAAACTTACAAGTAACAATGGATAAATGCATCCACTATTTATGTCGATCTTTTGCTAGGATGTAGAACTACCAAAATTCAATTCCCTAACTAGCAACATAAACACAGAAGCTGCTGTGCGGCTCTACCAAATTATAATAAAAATCATAATTCGAGAAATCCCACATTGAAATGGACGGCAACAACAAGTAAAGATATATATGTAAAAAAATACGAGAAATAAAAATATGCCAAAAATCATAGGATGAAAATTTATAAACTTTTGTTCTAAATAAAAATGGCGTCGGCATCGCCCGCCCAGACAGAACCGATATTTACGTAACGGCGCGTCACTGGCAACGGAATTAGTCGCAAGGCGCCGGCTGCGACACGTGCCTGTCTGGGAGCGCTCGCGCCACGGACGCTAATAATCACTGTGACACATATATCGATAAACTTAATCGGAAAACAGATACCTAATGTCCAAATGCATCGTGCATTACTGAACGGTTAGTAGGCGTGTATTGTTGCAACAAAATATTTAGTTTTACTCCTTGTACCATAGGATTAAATGTGTCATCATCATCATCATATCAGCCGTAGGACGTCCACTCCTGAACATAGGCCTCCCCCATCGACTTCCACTTCGACCGGTCGTTAGCGGCCTGCATCCAAAGCGTCCCTGCGATCTTGGCTAGGTCGTCCGTCCACCTTGTGGGAGGCCTTCCTACGCTGCGCTTGCCGTCACGTGGTCTCCACTCGACGGCATTAAATGTGAATATTCGCTCAATAGCTAAAAAAATGTTAATGCTAGTGCAGAGAATTTAATATAAAACTTAGTGTAGATAAACTGTCAAATATTTCTTTCTGCGTTAGTTTATCTCGATTTGTTTGACGATTCAGGAGTATTCAGTATATTGTACGAGTTGCAATGGTAAGAGGTACAAATGGTACGAGTTGCAATATCTGTCTCACTGTGGCTATTTTATGATAGTTGGCAAACTACCAGATACATGTGCATCAGTCTGCGGTCAATCGTTTATCGTCACTACATAATAGGTATACGCAGCCAAAGCCAAACTTTATAAAACAAGGTATATTAAATATAACACGTTGTCTTGAACGTAATGGGATATTCTAAATTGTTCTTTTAAGTCTGGCAACATCCTTACCATTAACTCTACATGCTTTTACGGTGTCTTTCGTCATTCAATTCTTTGAATTCATACATCTAAAGCTTCTATCGGGAGCATTAAGCGGACTTATTTAATATCTCAAAATATCTGTAATGGAACGCGACGTCGCATTAGTTAACTCTTGGCAGCTCATTTGCCACTGAGCTGGCAGTTGGCGCGGCGGCCCATTGCACGCCAGATCGCGTGCCAAAGCGTGGGAGCCGCCACACTTCCGGCACGCGTTTTCGCCGCCGAGTGTAAGCTTTCGCAAATGAGAAGGGCGTTAACACATTAAACGTAAATGTTATGAAGCGTTGAAGTTGAAGTTTCAAAACGTAGAACTAGGCCAGGAGCTCGCCGTTATCAGCATACTGAATTGAAGGATAGAGATAGAGTCACCCATAATCCAATTCCTGGTCAAAAACCGTTGTGACATTGCAATTTTAGTCTACCAATTATTGCCCTTATGCATGACGGTGATGAAATATCGTGTGAAAATCAGCGGATTTAATGAATAGCGTCAAAAGTTTATTAGAAAGATATGCAGTGTCCTCCCAATCCGCGCTCCTAAATCCAAATATCTCCCAATTCCTAATATCGTCAGTACACAGGCCTTTGCCCACTATCGGGGTTTGTGGGTCTAGCTTTGTTTATTTCTAAAATACTTGAAGCAAACGTCCGATCACGTAGAGTCATCACTCAGCGCCATAGGAATATATTATGCTGTTATGCTATTTTAGCTTCCGCAACTGGTTCTGCTTCTGATTTTCTTCTTATTTGTTAAAAAATTCTCTTTCTTATAGCCGCAATTCCTTTGCACGGACATTTGGAAAATAAGTGGCAGCAATTTAAGAAAGGCGACAGTACAGTGCGTTGGCGCGCTACGTAGCGATATCTATCGCCCGATGATGGATCGCGGCTCTCCCTCCACTCCCTCCTCACCTTTCCCCTGTCAGCCACAACCCACCTACTCCCAAACAGCTTCCTCATGTCACTCGCGCACGCCCACGATTAAAAAGTAGTAAGTCCAATGCAATTGTAAACATCAGGAAAGTCCCCAGAAACGGAAAGCGCAACGCGAGTGCGACAAGGATTTTCCAATGAAAGATAATGTTAAATAATGCTAAAATATATACTTACACGAATACATTATCCGCTGATTTTTTATTGTTTTTTATGTAAATACTTGGCAAGCGATCCACTTGATTTTAAGTGGTTACCGCCGCCCATAGACGTCTACAACACCTTACGGGTAGCAAAAGCGTTGCTAACCCTTGAAAAAATGTGCCCCAGTTACCTCACTCACCAGACGATACGTGAAATTATAATCCACTTCACGCCGGTCTTCTGTGAGGCGGTGATACTACCCCGTTTACTACTGCCCATTTGTGCAACAGCAGATGCTGCTGCGTGGTAATTAACACGCTGATCAATATTAACAAGTACATCTCACAATTGTTTATAAATTATGGTTTAAGAAAGTTGATTATTAACTTTCTTAAACCATAATTTATAAACAATTGTCACAATATAATAACAAATCTCACAAATGATTGTCACCCTCTCCCGACGGCTAGACGTTTGTTACTCATATTATATCAATAGGCGACCGTGAATTGGTCGTTGATTCTCGCGTCTCAGACGTGCGAGGTCAGTCAACGGCTGTTGCACAACGTCTGGACGTTAGGTGTAATTCTAAATCATATATTTAATGCGCCACTGAAGCATAAACAGCTTCCTCGCTACTCTAGAATTAGTAAGAGTGAAAGAAATAAAAATAAATAGTGAATAAGAGAATATTAGCCTGCTATTGAAATAACTCTAAAAGCTTCAAACAAGTCCAAATATAATCGATCGCTGTGACATTATAAATACAAAGTATAAATGTATCGGTTGCTTTCGGACCGAAATGGCTTGAATGGATATGAATCTAATTCGACACCGTGATAGTAATTATAATTATGGCAATTGCTAATGTTTAACTTTTTACAAAAACCAAGGCAAACGATCGCTATATGCGTATACTCGGTTAATTACTGCCTTAAAGTACGATTACGGAACCGAGACCGAAGACCAATAAAATCCGAAGAAGACCGCTGAAGAATTCGAACGATTACGTCCAGATGCCACTAAGCTAAGCGACGACATCCTCACCGCTCGAATTTTCATGAATGTATTTACAGATACTATGTATTCATCAACACTTGTAAACAGAACACGTGCAAACCAAACAGATGATAATAAAGCGTCGTTATCAATTTGATATCTAATCGCGAAGGTGGCACATGACGTTCGGAAGTTCTAGTGGCGTGGGCGCGCGGTGCCCGTTCCCACGACAATTAGCCCACGGGGGCCCACGCGTGACCACGCCGCGCCCACGCCTTTGACTCAGCGGCCGCCGGTTGCCGAGGACAACCAGGGCTGCCAACTACACGATACAAACAGAATTGATAAATTATCGTCGCAGCAAGTAAGCATTACCACTCGTAATGGATTTTATGACGACAATAGATAGAGAATTGTTTTTCTCATCGTCGTCATGGCTAATATTACTTTTTTTATGACAGTTAAATCTATCCACCGCTCGTGTTACCCGAGGAAGTAGAATCCGGATGTTGTATGATTAACTTGGTTGAACCGTTAAAAAAGTAGGCCCTGGTTACCTCACTTATCAGACAACTCAACACGCAAGAGCATAAGCAGAAAGTTTAACTATTAAGAACATGTATCAGGTTGCAAATTTTCGTATAAGTTCACGGTATAAGTCAATTCAATAAACCATTTTATTGATGAAGTTCATATTATTTGTATCTTTAATTGTATTTTTCTATCGTGGCAGCCCTATAATTCGGCTGCACCACAACTACCGCAGTTAGGAGCCGAGGCGATAAGAGTTAGAGTGAATAATGCGAGTACAAGCGATTCACATGCGTCAACATGTTTAGTGGACAGTCACTATTCTGACGTAGGTTGATTTAACATAGGCCCTCGTGCACATTTAACATCGAAGGATTCGTTACTCTGTGTACCTATTAGATGTACCTAATTAGACCTTATTAAATATTTAAATTTACTAATGGTTCTCGCAACGCGAGTTGCAAGGCAAAGTGCAGAAACGTTTAATGGGTTCTTTTGTGTCTGTTCTCGGGAACATATAAGTCGACTAGTCTAACACCAAGGATTTTTTTGGAAACTTTATAGCGATCTCTCCCCACTATTTACGTCATTTAAAAAAAAGTAATATCGCATTTAAAGTAAATCTTATTTTCTAAAGCAAAGTTAGAGATTAAGTCCCTTTTACGTTTCAACGTCATTATCCTTGTCCTTTATTTAAAACAATCTAAATAGTATCCATGTATGCGAAAGAAACAACTAGAAAAGGTATAATGGATTGTATAAATAAGAAATAAAATAATTCTAATGTTCTCAAGAAAGTTTTGTGCGTTAGACTTCTGCACGATATAAACGTGTCACACTTCTTCATTATATATGAGATTTTTGACGACATGTAATTAATTTTACATAGAGTGTGACGTATTGGTTCGTGTTTTTCGCACTAACCTGCTAAAACTCTAATCGTGCCATTACAATCATTCGAGTATAATACAGACGAAATAACTTTAGCTCTCGAATCGAAAACGACAGAAGACTAAGAAAGGCTTAAATTGGTATCTTAGATTCTAATGGTGTTCATTAGACCTTTGTAAGAACTTTAGTTTTTTATAACAATAATATTCAAAATCGAACTTATACATATATTAGGTACTATGTATAATTTTAATAATAATAATATAACTCAGGTTCAATTTGGATTCGATCCCACTAACACGTAAAACTCATACGCTCTACATTTGACAAACCACTCTATCGGGTTCATCGCAAGTGATCATGAAACTCTACTTAATATGTAGCATAAAAAATCGTAGAGACTAGCTAAGAGAAAAATACAAAGCTAATAAAACACAGTTTTCACAGATTTTAAAAAAGCTCGGCATAAGCGCGGTAACAATAAAAAACATGAAAAAACATTACCAGAGTTCAAAATTAAATCACACACAAGTTATTATCGATACCTATAAAACCACAAATCTATAGATTTCCAACTTTTTGTAAAAATACTCAAAAATAAAGATCGAAAAGATTACACACAAAATATTGCCTAACATGTTAAAAGTAAAACATGTGTGTATATATTGTTAATCATATCTAAACGCCTTGGTGTATATTTTTACTTGACCACCCAAGGCAAAAACTGCCTACAATGCACTCAAGCATCAGCCAATTCATTGCAAAAAACATTTAAATTACTCTCACCCGTCTACTATCTCCTGAAGTTCTCTTCTGCTCCACTTGCGCTCCCGACGACCTCATGCTGCCGTTCACCATTGCGATCGGGTTGGAGGCGCTCTGCTGCGGCCCGCTGGCGATTCCCGTCACCATAATGTCAATGTTTATATCTGCACACTGAAGCACTACCGCGATAATCTCACTGCATTATCGCTAAGGAGCGATAATTATGACACGTGCGGCGCGCACTGCTGCTGACGCACGACTGACGCGAGACTGGCCTGCTGAGCGCCGGCCATCGCTCGCTCTCGAGCCGAGCCGAGCCGAGGCAGAATCCGCGGCCACGCGACCACCGCACGCAGCACGCCTATCGCGTGCCTCCTAGGGTTGTCAACACGGAACAGATAAGAGAATTAAAAATCCATTATCCCATTCCGTGGCTGTCCACATTGTGAAAATTAGAAACTGTTTTTACAAATCGCACTACAAACGGCATAATACATCTCGGCTACACTTGGGAAATTTTGGGAATCGGCACTAAATTTGTTCATTTGCGAAATTTTAAGGATTTCATCATATGATTTAACGATACCAATAAATACTCTAATTGAAGTTCTTGAATGTAAGAGCAGTAACTATAATGCCGTCGTGGTGTTTACTGTAAGGTAGATATTATCAACAAAAATTAAAATAAATAAATATTTTTAAATATTTAGGACACATTTGTACACAACATTTTCTAGTCCCAAACTAAACAAAGCTTGTACTATGGGTACTAGAAAACTGATAAACATACTTAAACATACTTTTCTTTTGTAAATAAATACATATTATACATATATAAACATCCAGACACTAGAAAAATACCATGTTCATCACACAATATTTTTCCAGTAGTGGGGATCGAACCCACACCCTCTGGCGCAGGAGGCAGGTACTCTACGCACTACGGCATTCGGGAAGTCATAAAGTAAAATAAGTCGCAGAGTAAAATACTTTTAACTTGTGTGTTTACGAATAACTTTTATTCCGACAATCATTATTGTAATGAGAGTTCGGGCCGCTTCAGAGAATTTCTTAGTGTTGAGTCCCAGAAATAGATCAACAATAAAAATGTGGAAGGGTCTAGCGTAATTTCTGTATAATAGAAATCACGCAAACTGTTGCTGAAATTGTTAAAGTGCGCTTATAGCTACGATAAGTCTTAAAATACACTGATTACTTATCGAAACGCTTTTAAAGTCCTATCAATACTTTCACTTCGTTTACTTTTCATATAAAAAAGTGGGCAATCCTTGTAGCTTCTTATAGACATATCGGCGACATTGTTCTTCGTTGCCAATTTTTACTGGACGCTGTGAAAATACCCCTAAGTCTTTTATTCTTACAGCCAAAGAGCAGTACTTTCCTTTCTTCCCTAGACTTATTACTTGTCATACATCAACAGCTAAAAGGCGATGAATGAGCAAGTCACTGAGACAGGAGACTTTTTTTGTTGATTATATATAAAGTTACATTAGACACAGAGCTCATGGAATAGCTAGTTAAATCCGCTAGCTAGCTAAACTCTAAGTAGAGTCGCGCTTGTGGACATGCGTGCATTAACAAATTTGAGATTGGCGGCTACGGGTCCAATTACCACATCCGGTTAAAGCGGAAAATCCGTAGTGTATCATTGTATATATTTCAACGGCATTCCAAAAAGTGACATACATATACCCAATATTTAACTTTATTACTTCGAGTATGAGGATACAAAGACTTATGTGATTAGCCTTATGACTTACATGTATTGAAACAAATAGATTTTTTCTATACTAGTGTAACATGTTCCACCTCTAAATGAGTAGGGCCAACATAACAATATATCTTGCATATTTACATACAAGCGGCATCCTTTGTTTTTCAGGCGGCTTCCTTTGATAACCTGCGGCACGCGCCTAGCGGTATTCTTCAAAGAGCGCCAATATTAAGCGAACAGACACTCATTGTCAGTATTCGTAACGATAAATGTCCATTTTCGCTTTTGACTTACAGCTTTCGATGCAAGGAACTATAACTATTGTAACATCTGAAGCAGATAAAGGAAAAATCTTTAGAATGCGTCTCAATTCTGCAATACGCTTGAACAGTTTTAAACTTAGAACATTCTCATGAAAATGGAATGACAAAAAGCTGTGGTCTCTGAGAAACTCAAATTTTAATTATTTTTTATTTCTTAATGATAAGATGCAACAAAAAAAGTTTTTTTAATAAATATAACAGACTTCAAAAAACTCTATTACTTGCTAATATAAAATAATCAAATTTTGAAAATCTAACCTTATATAGGTTAGATTTTCAAAATTTGATTACCTAACCTACCTAACCTCTAACAAAATTTAACAATCTTTGGAGTCTGTGCCAAGCCAAGAATCTCTATCTAGTAATATCTGAACATAAAATTAATCTCTTAACTTTGTTACACTATTTAGGTGGATGAGATACATATATAGATAAGATACATCGCCATATTTAAACCTATTCATTAGATTACCGAAATATTCATTCCTGCTTAGACTCAATTTTTTTAGCACGGTCATATTGTGAACCGTGTACAAACATTACCCATAGTGAACAATGGTACCGACTCCAAAAATTGTTAAATTTTGTAAAAAGTTAGGTACGCTAGGTTAAGATTGGAAAAAAATAGTGGGCGCAGTCACCAAGATATTGGCAGCGACGGCGCAGACCAGGTTCGCATGTTCGGTTCCCATATTAGACAAGTTATTGTGCTACCTATAGACAAAAGTTCTAGATCTGGGTGTTTATTCCCAAAGAGGGTTGCTTCAGAGTACGATCTCAAAAAACCTAGCTAAATACCATTAAGTAGAGAAGGGCAGGAGACGGGACAATGTGTTATTTTACGTTAATCCAGCATACGCAATCATAATCTTATGGTGCCATACATTTTTAGCATGATTTATTAAAGTTTGGCTCATAAAGCAAAAAATCGGTCGTCGAAACTAACATCATTGACGATGGAGACCGCTCTAATGTATTGACGCGGCGTATAATATTTGCCCGCGTCAACCGTCATGCCTACACTTCAAAGAAACCGTCCCATCGACGCTTAGTGCTACCATGAAACGTAACTTGGCTGGAAAACCAATCCATTTATGCCTTCGTAATTATATATTTCAAATCACCGTATTTTTTTAATAGTAATGTGGCTGGTCCTTGATTAGAATCCCATTTCATGGTTAACAATGGTGCGTTAGCAATACTTAGTCTCGATTGCTTTGAAGATAATGACATATTATCTCTTCCTTACTGTGGGAAAGGCACGGCAGCTTCTGCTATAGCAGGAATGGGCATAACTGCCCGAAGAACTACCAAAGCAGCTACTATCAGAAGACCAACGTAAAGTGGAATTACTTTAATTTTCCGTTTCCGTGAAGTGAGGTAATAGGATCTAGTCTCTTTAAAGATAGCAGCGTCTCTGCCAACCCACAATAATTATTGTATACTTCCATAGGCGGCGGTTGTTAAACAACATCAGGTGATTCGTCTATTCGCTTGCCACCTTCTTACATAAAAACAGATTTAATAATCCAACTCGCCTATGAACATTTTTCGCTTTGCAGCGATTGCTTTGTGTTTAGTCAAATATAAGCGGCTTGTCATGTGAATTAGTTTACGAACTCATAGTTGCGATATGATATGGTTAACTCAAGTCAAGCACAAAAAAGCAGAGAAAACCAAGCCACAACGAAACACGAACAAATAATAGAGTTATGTCCAAAAAATTTACTTGATTAATAATAAGTATCTAAATAATATCCTAGTTCTTAATTAATTTTTTTTGATATGACGATAATTCATTACACACACTGTAATTATTTAAAATTTTAGCACATATTCATCAAAGTAAATAATTAACATATGAAGCAATAAAAAAATGTAGCATTATTTCGCTAATCAGAATTCGATAGAATTCAACATTGATATCGAATAAATTGAACAGTTTACCTTTAAATGTAAATATTTGGTAAATGTTGAATACTCATACTCTATGAATGTCAAGTTCATACTCTACAAAAGGTTTTTTAACATTAATAATCCATTACATAAACAGTTACCAATTTCTTTACGTCACGACGTACCGATTTTAGATAATACAGACAATGCGAGACGTCGAGATCACCTAAGCGAAGCTCTCTGCGTTTTTGTGACCAAATTTAATCAATAGACAATGCAGATCCGCAATAAAACATTCCGTGCTGAAGGTCAAGACTACCCAGCATTGGGGAAAACGATGCAATGACAAAAAAGTTATAATATTCGTAACTTCCAATGAGACAACCAAAACCTTCTCAGTGCCTTTTAATTGCCACCATTGACCACATCCCTCCTTTGAATGCAGTTTAGTACTGTTATAACAGTTTTGTTTGTTATGGCATCTAAGTATTTGTTATTATAAAAAAACTGTTACAATTTTGCTAACGGTTAAGGGATTTTTTAACCTGCATGTCAGAAGACCATCCGCCGGCCTTCCATAAAACACAACAATAGATTTGCTCTTTTTAAAACATTGCGTTGTTACAGTTAGTGGCCGAAAGTAGAGTAATTTTTGTATTCTAAATACTTTTTTATCATCTGTCATAATTTTTAACGGTACTTTTGTAAAACAGCAAACAACAACGGATACTCAAGCATTATCTTACATTTTGCATTTGTTTATTACCGAACCTTTGCGTCCATAATATAGATTGCCAAAACATTGGATTTAGGAAAATTCATAAAGTGAATATAAATGATACAGTAAACATATTATATCAAAAGGCCGCCACTAATTGTATAAAATAAACTTTTATTTTTTTGTATTATTTAATTTATATCAGTACTTAATATATTGTGTAATATAAGTACAAATTCATAAGTAATTAGGAAACATTTATGTCAAAGACTGTATTGTATTATACATTACCGTGTATTAGTCTAACGTTATAATCGTATAACTTTATAATTTAAAACATATAATCGTACATAGTAACATACATATTTTCAAATCGGTTGTGTTTATTTAATTTGATTAACCAACGCTCGGATTATCACTTAAATTATCATATTTTGAGTATTTTCGTAATACCTACCTTTATGTGCCCTTGTCATGTACGGTAATTTTTTTCGTTACATTTTTACGGTCCGAAATATTGCACGAATTTAGAATTTGAAGGAATTTTAGACTGTTTTTATTTTTATGTGACGTTGTTATAGTATGAAATCTATGAAAATGTTAAACTTCGCCGATCTACATAGACGCTGCTAGCGAACAAACCTAATAAAAAAAATCCTGTGTACTGTGCTGACATATAACTGTGTCACGAGGAACAGACAGAAAAAAGTTCAGTAAAGTTTTCAAAATATCGAGAAACGCGAAAATCCGTAAATTAGTTTTATTTTACCAGTTGAGCGTCAAACGTCATCGAAATGAGTTTTCGACCATGGCTGTATGGTATGTATGTTGTTTTCGTCAACAGAGCCGATGATGAAAAATAACCGTTCCTCGAAAATTTTTCTGTGGGAAGGTAGGTTTGTCTTGCATATATGTACTTGGAACTTGCTAAATGATTTTAGTTGAAAGTTATAAAGGTTTAAACCAAGAATTTTGAGTTAAATTCTCGTATGTGTTGAAATGCGATAACGTGCAGATTCGTAAAATATGAATAGTGAACATAACTGAGAAAATGTAATAATTTTATGAGTTTTAGCTTTTCATTTTGATCCTTTTACTAGATCCACTGGGACTAAATGTGATTTTATATTTCCAAAGCCATTTCGGTGAGGACAGAACAAAAAGACGGGTAATGATGACACCGGGCTGCTACGAAGTCCTATTGTAAGCATTTTTTTTGTAACCAAAGTTCTCTCTGTCTATAACCGTTACTTATTTTTGACCAAAGCCAGGGAACCAATACAAAAACAAAAAAGGAAAGACGCAACAACCGCGTTTAAAGTCAGGAAATATTGTTGTAAATTTAACCATAAACACATCGGTCGTTAAGCTTCGGTAATGGTCTGTTCAGTATCGCCGCCTTCGCCTTTGGCGGCTCGTAAACATTTTCAAAGTTCTCGCGCGTAACCGTTTTTAAAATTTCACAGTAAAATTGACGGGTTAAAGTGAAATTGACTTAAGGACAATAGCGGGCAAAATATTTAGCAAACAAGATTTGAGGCCGGCGAAATACTTTGTTAACGGTAATTGCAAGGGTTCCTCGATAACTATTCCTTTGTGAATATTTAAGGCAAACTTTTATGACTTCACGTACAAAGGTTTAAAAATTTCGTTACATTGTCGTTGTATTTTAATTGCCATTTATTATGAACCACAAAACCAACATGACAAAACTGACGAGTGGCATTTAACACATTCTAGTATGACCGTACGTTTTTTTATAAATATACCATGGTTTTGATTTTTAACCGACTTCATAAAGGAGGAAGTGCTTAATTTATTTTTTAATTTGTTGAGAATTCCATCATTTATAATTCGATATGGAAAATTATGTTTCTGTTGGGAAGGAGACAATATACAGCTACGCGAGTCTTGGCTGTAGCACTAAAGGGTTAGACCATCCGGGTTAGCACCATGACCTCTCTACAAGTACCACTTCTCGTAGGTTTTCTATGTCTGTACGTCTACTTCTGCTTTTCCTCTGGTGAGTGAGGTAGCCGGGGTCCACTTTATTAAAATGTGGCAACGCATCTGCAACCTTACGGGTGTTGCAAATGTCTATGGGCGACGGTTATTACGTCGCTTGCCACCTTCTCACATAAAAAATAAGATACATGGTTGTAACAAAACATGAGTTGTCTTTGTAAATAACACAACAGTGTTGAGGTAAATAAATGAAATATCAATACTTTTATATAATATATTTAAAATATACAGAATAATTACACTTTTATTATATACATCCAGAAGAGACTTTATGTGTATTTAATTAATACACATTGAGTGTATTTAATTGAAACTTAAATTGGAGAATTTTTAAAAAAGTGTAGGAGATTCTAATACACTTACATTTGAAATTTGGGTGAAAAATTACAGGATATAAAATATTTAAAGACATCAATCATTCACAGCTAAAAAACAAATAGTTGCAAGCGTTTGGAATGTTTTATACATTCATTTGAAAATAATGATTTTTTTTTATTAAAGTTCAGATTTTGCGTTTAAGAATGAATTTAATTGACACAAACCGATTATTATAAAACCAATTGTAATTAATGGAAAAGAGAAGATACTTCCTTACAATATACTTCGATTTTTTTTGTTACTCATAATCACAATGTTTTAACATTTCTTCATTAAATATGGCTTATAAACTAGATTTTTAATCACCACATTGCGTAACAAACTAAACCGTTAGCTTTGTAAGCAGTAATTAATTTAAATTTCAATAGATTCGCTGAAAAACATAAATTAAGAGGTATCTTTTAAATTCATTGCCGTAGCTAGGCTACTTATGGCAAACTTAAAAGTTAAAACCTGACCACGGAACCCGTTAACACAAGTTTTACATTTGTTGATAATGCTACAATTTTACTACTTACATTAAAAAGTACCTACAAAATTGTGCGGAAATCGTGTTAAACCAAATCAGCTGTGAAAACAAAATTCACGCTTTTTTTCGCCCGCGCTTAAACTTTATCACCTGATTATTATTTCTTCGTTAAGTGAACTATAATTTTTTATCAATTTCCTTTTGTTATAATTGGCTACATTTGCTCTGGCTACCCAATTGAATTCATGTGTATCCGCTGAAAGCGGCTAATTACAAGAAATTTAAAACTTTATCAATCATTAGTTGCAAGGACCCAAACCAAAGGTATTCTTAAAGGTTTTCTTTTATATAAAGATACACATTAATGTATTAAGTGAGAAGTAGCAATAATGCATGACTTTGGCACTTACGAATTACCTTTCGTAGGAATTGATGAAATCGAAATACACTGAAGATCGAAGCTAAATTTATAAGTAGAAAGTGCCGTAGTAATATATTTCACATTTGTCATAAAATCCACCAATAAATGTACGCACCGTAAATCAAAAAGTTAAAACACAGTTAGCAATCCTTACGGTAAAATTACACTATAGTTATAAAGTATAATAGGTTAAACTAACTACGGGATGTTTTGTTTCCCTGGAATAAAATTTGGGTTAATACTCTATCATAGTTTTCATTTCCTACCAGACAATAAAAAAAATCTTTGGCCGCACGGCATTTTGGCTGTATTAATACTAGCATAGCGATATAATTTACCGCAACCATAATTATAACATTTTGAGATGAGATGCCAAAAGTCAAATAGTTCACAAATTTAAATAATTTTGAAAAAAATATATAATAAAAGTGAATAGTAGTTTACGTTTGCATAACAGTTTCAAAGCTTCATAGAAATGCATAGTCATTTGCGTTGGCAGACAACTTACGTAGTTTTATTTTTTAATACGCTTCGCTTCAGTATACTTATAATAATTAATTATGTTTAAATATAATCCAAAAGCTATAACAATTACTTTTTTAAAATATATAGATGAGATGACCAAATTATTATATTACATAGGTGAGAGATAAATACTTTACATGACTGTTATTGTCTCAATATGCAAATGTGCGATGTCCACAAAATTAACACGACAAAAGCCGACCATAAAAACTGCTACTAATAGTATAAAAGTGGCAAAATAATCGACGTCATTGGACGTAATAAATATATCACAGGAGACATCGAATCTTCATTTAAGAACCCTACTTGAGCACAGCTGCGTACTTTTCTACTACATAAATTAATCGAAATCAGGTGAATCATAGATGATGACAATGTTCTAATAAAATTAGCACCTTAAAATTATTTACCTTACATTCATCCAATATTTTTTTAAGTGATTAATTTATTATTTGCCTTTTCGAAAGGTTTATTCAACATCACATTTAGATTCTTATATTATATACCTAATACATTCAATAATAAATTGCATACTCTTTCAATATCATTACTTTTATTGATACATTTTTTTTTCAATTGTTTAATTTTTCATAATATCGAGTGAAAAAACAAATTTATTTTAAAGTTCGTTGAGGATATTAGATGGTGAGTCGGATAAATATTTACGAAAAAAATATATAAATAACAGATAATCGATTAAGAGAGCAATATCACATGTAATATAACAGAATGTTTCTGGCTGTAAATTTAAAAAGTTGTAATTTGAGTTAATAAATTTGCCCATCGAAACTATATGTAGATTTTTTACAAATTATTTTATGCTGAAAGAACAGAACAAACACAGTAAAGAGTTAGTAAATTCTATATTCCATATTTAAATCTTAAAGAACAATGAGACATTAAGAACACCTAATTAAATTTTAACCTAATTTAATTAAATCTTAAGATTTAATCAAAATTCATTGAATTTGATTTGGAATGATGATTATTTTACATATATTCTTATGTATGAACAACTTATACTTACATACTTATTTGTGTG
Source organism: Iphiclides podalirius (assembly GCA_933534255.1). NCBI lineage: Eukaryota > Metazoa > Arthropoda > Insecta > Lepidoptera > Papilionidae > Iphiclides > Iphiclides podalirius. Next base: position 5,992,921 of record OW152830.1, read on the forward strand.
AATTTAACAACAGAATAATTTTGAATTATACATGATTTGATAACAAACTTATGGTGAATGAATAGTAGTATTATTATTAATTAATAAAGTTAATTTATTGAAATAATTTGGATCTTTTTTGTTTTTTTTTTATCTAAACCCGAAAACATTAATAACAGGTAAGTTATTATTAAGAGGACTACACAAATATTTTAAGTATCCAAAATTATCATTAAAACAAGAATTATTTTATCATTACCTCCAATTTAATCATTACTGTTACAATATTACTTCCAATTTCCCCAATATTTGATTACAACATGTGAAATATCTCGATATTAAATGCACGCACATCGCGAGTGATGTGCGTGCATTTAATATCATAATTTACACATTATTACGTTTGATATATCAAAATATAGACATTAAAAATCATACTTTAGTACAAAATACTTTTATTACCCCGTTGAAAATTGATCTAAAACATAGATTGGCCGAAACCGCCATCTGTTAAGCGCGCACAAACGATATGCAAGTCCAGTGTTGCCAATCACACGGCTGTGTCACCGTGGTTGAGAACATTAATTGAACACTACGTTTCCGGGAATAGAATACTCTCGACAGGCGCCGAGGCGGTCATGTCGTCGTTGTCAGCCAGCGACCAATCCTTTAACAATTACGTTATTAGTTTAAACGAGAAATACGCATAAATATGCAAGTCGCTAAAATAAATAAAAATAAAATAAATATGCAAGTCGCCTGATAACTAATTCGACGGACTGAAGTTGAATAACAATGTTGATGTAATGGGAGTAATGCAAGCAAGACAGGAAGCGATTTGGACTGTGCGAAAGAGACGGCGACACTTCCCGGTATTTCCGTCTCTTTCGCACAGTACAGCCAAACTTACAAAAAAAATCAATGTTCAATCTAGAAAATTGTAGGCCTGGTCATCGACACCATAGCATTGGAAAGATTTTCCGAAAGTTTACATTATTAATTCAATTATTTCCAGTTCCTGATTTTTATATTTTAAAGCTATGCTACTAAGTTGCTTCTGTGGTGCAGCTGCCAAGGTATTGCCTCCAGCGTCGAGGGTCGTGGGTTCGATCCCCACACGGGACAACTATTTGTGTGACCCACAGATAGTTGTTTCGCATCTGGATGTTTATCCACGTGAAATTTATGTTTCTAAAACGTCCTTACAACACAGGATAATGCTATCCTACAGTAAGGGATACGTTTTTTAATTAGCGAAAGAAAATAACTAAACAAAATTACCTGCTCTTCGGTGCTCGCAAAGAACAAATAGAAAAGGTTGGCGCCCAGATCTATCGCTGCGGCCAAGTAGAACACTTCCCGCCACTGTCCCAATGTTTGCTGCCAATAAGAAAAATTAGTTACAATCATAAAGTTTAATTTTACTATCACAGTCTTCAGTTTATACCTTCTTCTAGTTTAGCTAGTAACATGAAATGATGACGATAGCCATACGAAGGAAGATACCTTACAGATGTTGTTTTGTCAGACGTAATGAACTATATTAGGTTTTTATAAATGTACGACAGGTATCCGTTTGTATGTATTAGTCGATATATACTTATGGAAAATTACAAAACGCAGTACGTACAACTTAGTTATACTACATTTTGTTATTTTTTTTAAGATTTGGATGGACTGTGCGAAGAGTGAAAGGGGATCAAAATCACAATCATTTATTCATCGACATAAGGAACATACATTTCATCTATCGATGGTAATTTTTTTTAATTGGTGAGTATTGAGATGACGGGTGATAGAGGAAAGTGGAACGAAAGGACATGTCGTGCCGGCCCAACCTTGTGCGAGAGAAGGGGCAGGAGAAAGAAGAGGAGTATTACAACATTATTTTACCTTAGATATATTCTGGTCATTATCTTAGCATCCACAATAAGCACTACTCCATACCTGTTCGGGCGATATGATTTGGCCAATGACGTAAGGCGCCAGGAAGCCACAAATGTTGCTCGCGGCGTTCGTGATCCCGTACATGGTGCCCGCGAATTGAGGCGACAGATCGATGTGATTCATTTGGTTGCCTACAAATAAATATAGTGCTCAGCATCACTTCGACCTTTGGAAAGACAATCGGCTAAATGATAACTCACGAATTGATGACTGCAGGCTGTTACAAGTGGAATATATTATACATATTTCATTGTCAAATAATGGCATAAAAAGTTGTCCCGCATTTCTTCTCCGAACCGGTATTTTGAGAATCAATAAGACATTGAATAAATATATTTGAATTGAATTTCAATTTGCTTATTACGGTTTACGTTTATGCCGTTTGAAGCACTATCAAACTCACTTTATAAATGTAAAGAACATTGACGTTCGCGTAATACAATTAAAATAAACTTTTAACGATAGAGAAAAATCACTAATTTATTTATTTATTTACTTACTTCACCAAAAAGATACACAACAAAACAAGCTTAAAACATAAATAAGTACATAGTATCTTAAGCTAAATGGTATCTCAATTACAGGAGAAACGACATTCAAAAGTTATTATATTGACAACTGCTAAAAAAATAATAATTGAAGTATGTTAAATGCTACCAAAGAATTAACAGTAGTTGACTTTACATTAAAATAAAAATATTACCAAAACAGGAAATAACAGTATTTTTAAAAAATTACCAAAAAATAAAAACTGTAGAAAAAGAAGAAATTTACTCTAATTAAATAAAAAACTGTAAGTGGACAGATTTCTCTTAAACTTTTCTATACTATCGCTAAAAATGTCATATAAGTACCAGACAATTTATAGTAAGTTTTTGAGAAACGGTTGAGTGATAAGTTATTGGCAAGATTCGTTTTAGACCGACGAGTTACATTTTTCTAAACATGAACAAACTAATGAATTAATGAACAAGCAAAATTCTCCGGTCACTATAGTTTTGGAAAAAAAATGAAATTGTGTCATTTTCACTATAGAAATCCACCATTTTGTTGTTGTTAATATGTCAATTCTGCTCCTATTTCTGGGTGGTCATAAAAAAAATAACTACGAAGGCTAAGGACCTTCTAACCTAATCTAACCGACTCGGATTGCTCTGTTTCGGTTCTGTGACTCATTAAATTTAACAAAAAATCGAACAATCTATACAAAAAGATAGAGAAAAAATCTCTTACCAGCATATACGGCACCGCCGAAAGCGGATGTGATGCTGAGCAGTAACATAACCGCCACACGATCGCAACCGGCCCACGCGATCCCCAAAAGGCCCAATGCTGGTACGAACGCGGCTGAACAAAAAAAAAACAATGATTAGTGACTCAAAACTCACACAAAATGTACAACACATACAGCCGCACTAACAGACTACTATTAACAAGTGTAACTATCACTCGGTGAATTGCACTCTTCAAGTGACAATTAGTCAGAACAAGTCTTTTCACGGTGATATGAAAATATTATCATTTTCAAATCCATATTCTTTTATCCATCGTATCAGACTTGAGCAATAGAGTAAAAATATCCCTATTTAATATTATAAATGTGAATCTAAGTGTGTTTGTTACGCTTTCATGCCAAAACTACTCAACTGATCATGAAAATTTGTACATACAAGGATATTTTTTTGAGAAGTGCCAAATTTACACAGGAGGTTCAGACTCGGTAGTAGAATCGTTTATTGAAATGAAAAAACAAAGTTTTTTTTTTTTTTTCAAAAAAAAATGCCATTCTTTTCCCTAAAAAACAGAACGTGTTGACAATGCGGTAGTTATTCATAAATACCTAAATTTTACTTTGCACCAACTTGTGTGCGTGTGATAGTTGTGAATGATCGCGCGTAAAATAAATGAGTTGCGTATAAATCACGCACTTTTTGAGATTTCAAATGAATTGAATTAATTACTTATGAGTGATTTCAAATATTTATCATTTTTTATATAACATTATTTATGTCTAAAATTCAATAAAAAAATAGATACACTTAGAAAAACCACCCTGTATATTCTTACAGGTATTAAAAAGGACACAGGATTCTTTTTATTAAAAAAAATGTTTTTTTTAAAAAAGATATTTATTTAAAGGCTTCAACGAGAGCGAAGCCGCGGTATTCTTCCTCCATAGCAAACGGAAAAACGAAAATGGAAGAATGAAATTATTATTGGTTAACTGAATATATTATGATAATATTCTTATTGGATAAGCATTTGACAAAGGTAAAAATGTCATATTATTGTCCAAGAATATATTATGTAACAGGAAAACGTGGCTTCTATCGGGTAATAAAAACGTTGTTATTATAATTGATAAAAACAAGGTACTAATTAATTACATTCTCTCCAACACCAAGCAGTAAGTAAGATTGATTTATATACCACATATAGATACCATTCAAGCTAACCTTTCACCTTTGATCACTAACTTGATATCTTAAAAACAATTTTTGTTATAATAAATTAAAAATTTATATTAGTTATTTACTAAGAACAAAATTAGAATGGTCTTGAGGTTAAATTACGTTCTTCTTATAAAAAAACCAACAATTTAGCACCCTAGAGAACATGATGAAATTAATAGTATGTTGCATTGTGAACTTACCTTATTTCAATATAACAATTTTGGTTAATAAATAAAACAAATGTGGTTTTTAAGACTTAATTTGGTTATAAAAATTATTTAGAAAATATATGAAATAACTCACCAACAGTGTTCCATAATTTCATACTGTTGAGCCGGGAAATCCATCCTTTAGCAAGTATCCAATCCGCGAAAATACTTATGAGAATACCTGCTATCCAAGCAGTTAGATAAGGCAAAGCCGAAAGCCTTGCATTCTAAAAAAAATGTTTAGTTATTTATTTAAAAAATTATCGTTCACACCTCAACATAAAGCTAAACAAAAGGCAAATGCTAATAAGCATTCTCTTCCAGTAACCCTGGGAGTAGAGAAAATTTGACATAGGTGCAATATCAAATCGGAAATTCAATTTAAAAAATGAACTAATATCTTTAAAGCTGATTGTGAGGTTTCAAAATAATGACGCTCATCAGAGGTTATCTTTGTATTGAGCGCCAATGAGTATGAATTTTATAATTTTATTTGTTATTAAATGATTGTTTAAAATGGGAATTTTTAGGATAAAATTTTTGTTTTTAGTGCTAGTCTCTGCACTCAAGGTGAAACTTAGATTTTTCTAGATAAATGAAAAAAAAAAACCTTTGGCACTGCGGGATTCGAATCTGCGTCATTTGGATAACGCGCCAGACGATTTACAAACTAAGTTTACCGACCGATAAACTAACGGCGCGAAAATCTCGACGTCTACGTCTCTTATTGCATTATTAGCAATGCTTGGCGCCATCTAGCATGCATACTTAAGAGTATGAAACACTATACAAAGAACAGTTGCCTTTGCTCTTAAAATTTGGGACATTTGATGAAACATTTTTATGCTTCATCAAAAACAGCATTTTTATAAAATTTACATTTTATGTTCAAGTTTGTTATCCCTAAAAATATCATACAGCGTGTCGTTACAACAGAATGAACACACATAGAGAGGATAAGTTTTTAAAACTGTATTAAACATTTACATTCTTTAAACATAAATATTTACTGAGTTATTAAATTTTCCAAAAAAAACAATTTTAGATGTTTAACGTTACCGTTTTTCACCCTTATGTGTAAAACGGTAACGTTAAGTTCAATTGTAAAGGTCATAAAGCATATGAATGAGTTAAATGAATTTGAAAGAGATAAAACATACTGTTAGAGGATAGATTTGTATTACAGTGGCATGCATCGACGAATTTGATTGAAATATTTATCTACATGGTCATAATGACCTACTTGTCTCACTATCTGAAATATGACCTAATAATCTGTCCCATTAATCAGAAATGTAGGTAGTACTAGTTATTTCAATTTACTCTACATTTGAAATAGTTAAGTTTGAATGTTACAAAACTTATAGAGGATCATTATAATGTAAAAGTAGAGCAAATTCAATAGACACTTATGCTTATTAATGATCTATAAATACTTACGGAAACAATATCAAAATGCAGAATGTTGTTCATATAAGTAGGCAGCTCAGTTAACTGTGTGTAAAAAAGCCATGATGTCCACATTGGGCTATTAGAATGGCCCAAAGCGGGAGACATGTGAGAAATTTGCACCAAGGTATTGACATGGATGGTTTATCTTCCTGTAAACAAAAGAAATATATAAGAAAAATTAGTACCATATGACAGCATTTTTTGGCATATATTAAATGCGATACTCTATGACAGTAAACTACAGATTGAAGGAATAGTTGTCAACTAATTGGGAAAGCTTACTCGAGAGTAATGATACAGATTGACATTCAATATAAATGTGGCTCGATTGCCACATTTATATTTGAAGGCTAATCAGCGTTTAATTGGCAAAAGATACTGACTAGTTGGCTCAATGAATAGGGCACCATAGAAATAAATAGCCAGGATATCAAGGTCTTGTTATGCCTTTAATTGATATTACATAATAAAAGTGGTTTATTTTCCTAAATTGATGATGATTGATGTAATGTTAAGTCTGGTATTTCATTCAGAATTATCTTTATCATTACTGCTTTTGTAAATTGCTGAGAGTTTCATACAATATTAGAGACCTTGTACAGCCTACATTGTCTATTTCTATGGGCTATTTTGTACCTGGGATTAGGCAAAGCTGAAGAATGATTAATATAATATTATGCTATAAGCCAAATCTTTTAAATCTGTTTTTGTAACCCATTATCCAGCATCACTCTAATCTCTGCAAACTCCCCTCACCATTTTTACTTTTATCATTTATGGGAAAAGGTGACAAGCGAGCGGTTCACCAGATTTTTTTTATGAGAAAAGTTGCCAAATGAGCAGGCAGTTCACCTAATGTTAAGTCAATACTGCCGCCCATGGACATCTGCTACTCCGAAGGGTTGCAGATATGTTGACAACCTTTTGAAAATTGGGCTCCGGCTACCACACGAATTATACTTCCACTTCACGCCGGTCTTCTGTGAGGTTGTAGTGCTTAGCCGGATGAGCTTGCTCATTGGTGCAACAGCCGAAGCTGTTGCGTGACCCTAACACAGTTGATGTTAAGAGTAAACCTAACAAAAGCTGGATTGATTCCTACTTATATTGTTTTATGTTGTCTACATTCTAAGTCCACTGCCTTACCACCAGGTTAAACATTAGTCAGCTTGTGACTAAAACCTTACTTTCTTTCTTAAAAAAAATGCACCAACATTTCAAATCCATTTTGGCCTATTGAAGAGCTCCTAATTCATATGACTTACCAAAATAAAGTGCTATATCTGATTTCATTGTTGGTATGTGAGTCACAGCTGTGCTCCACTGTACCACTAAACTGATAACATTTTCATATTGTACAATACAATTAAAATTATCATACTATCACTGTTGTTTACACAGAACAGACAAATGATTACTACAAGGAGATATTTTTTATTTTATTGAGCTTATAAAATGATTTGTTGTGAAATGACATTTTATCCTTATAAAATATGAAAGATATTGAAATATTGAATGTTATGATTCCATTTGTTTCTTTGCTTGGTTTAATTTGATTATAGTCTTCATAGTAAGAATAAAATATTTTAATTATTAATGAAATTCTCATTAATAATGAAAATATTTTATTTTTATGTAAAGTTATCCTATCTGAAACCATTTTTCACCAGAAATTGTTAAAGCTATGGATCAGCCTTATTTGCCCAGCAGTTGGACATTTCTAGGTTGTTACTTATAAATACTTGCCTCATGTTGGATTGGACATTGGATAATAAATAAAACCCTTTTAATACTTACTTGTGGCCCAATAGAATTTGTTATGTATTCAACTTCCCTAGGGCATATTCTGGGATGCTTTTGTGGTGTGTCATATATAAGAAACATCCAGGCAATGAACCATAGCACACCGAGCCCTCCAAATAGATAAAAGCAAAGTGGCCACCCACCACCAAAATCTAGGGTACAGAGCCACCCTGATATTGGCAACGATATAACTGTGCCTATATTAGAACCTGCAACAAATAATGCAATATATTATTTTAGGCTTATATGTTGTTTCATGTAATAAGTTTTATTATAAAACTAACCACTATAGACACAAACCCAATCATTTAATTTCATTCTAAATGGGATGAAAAGTTCAGGGTTTATTTCATACCTGCATAGACATATGCAGCGAACTTAGATCTTTCCAAAGGTGGTATCCATCTGGCCAACATAGCATGCATAGCAGGGTATGTGACACCCTCACCTAAGCCTTCCAGAACTCTTACAACAATGAAAAATTTGAAATCTACAAATGCTGCAATTGGACTGAGAATGGTGAATATTGCTGTCAAAAGTACTCCTACACCGTAAACAAGTTTTCCACCAAATATTTCTGCTATCCTTCCACCTGGAACCTAAAAATAAAGGAGTCAAATTGCAACAGTGTAATGAAAATTAAATTTAAGTATTTGAAATTCACAATTGATGGCAATGATTTAAATTCTGCTGTCATGATGACTTTACAAAAAGTTTAACCTGACTATCATTTTCATAGCAAAAACCTTTGTAAAAAAACCAAATAGGTTAATAAATTATTTTTTAAATAAAAATACTCTAAAATGAAATCACACTATTTTTTCAGTGTTTGAATGATCAGCACCTGTGTCAATACATATCCATAGAAGAATGATCCCAATATTATAGATTGCTGTTGCGGTGTCCAGTTGAAATCGCCTGGTTTCTGTAACAGTTCAAAAGATACAAGAATATCATTAAGCATATAATAATTAATTCATATGAACTTCTTAAACATACTAAGCCCTATCTGAAAAATTGTTTTATACCACAAAAATTTTCATAATGTATATAAATGAAAATTAACTCACAGATGGTATGGAGCTGTTGGTAGGTGTAGGTACTGGACATACATCTAAAGTTGAGTTATTTGGTACAGTTGTTGAATTGATCATAGCTACAATTGCCACTGACAGATTTACCCGCATTGCATAAACATTGGCAAAACCAAGAAAACCCATAATGCCTAAAACTGTCCGACTTTTTACCCATCCTGTTGTTTCTTCTAAAACAAAATCGACAAAGAACACAGTTCAATCAATTAACATTAAGAAAATATGTTGATTTTTTTCCAAATTATACTATATTTTACTATTACAAAATAAGAATTCACCTCTTCCTACATCTACGTCAACTAAGTTACGATGACTACTCGTAACATCATTCTGAATATCAGCGTTTATGATGGGGTCTTCTTCCAGTGACAATGACATCGTGATTTAAAATTAAAATAGCATTCCTCAGTGATTTGAAAGCACAATTTAATAATGAATAAGATAAAAGCTTTAGAAGTTTAAGACCATTAAGCCTAGGCAATGAGTCACAGTCTCACATAATTTGTTACCAATATTAGGTACAGTATGTATTGTACATAAACAAAGGAATGACCTTGTTTATTTTGACAATCTGTCATTTATTATTTACAGATAATAAAAATTTGATACAAAGACAGAGCATCGATAACTCGCAAGATAACTCTGTACGGTGCCAAAGTCGGAAATAAACTTTGGCCGCCCTCATTATGCGTAATATAATCAAAAGTGGTGGCCGGATACTGCCGTACAATTAAACTAATACTTGTGAAGAAGAACGAGATATTAACGGGCAAACACTCAACATTGCTGGTTGTTTCTTAAAGTCAGCAGATTACGCATAAGCAAAATGTATCGATATGTGAAAATATCAATATTTTTCAATACAATTATAGATCGATATCGTCTGTATTTTCTATCGCGATATATTGATATTCTATATTAAATTTAAACTATCGAAATCGTGTCAATTTCGACATAATAGGTTGGGGAAAAAGTTTCTTCGCATTTTATATGAATATTCAAAACATTTTTTTATAAAGTTTATTTACATTTAACTAAAGTATGTAGATGCCATCTTGTAGGTAGGGACATAATCCCATTGCTATAGAAATTCTGGGGCTTCTGATCAAAAAACCGCGACAAGTGATTTTGGCAGTCCCCTCGTGATGTTAACCTGACACTGCCTAAAGAATTTGGCAAATGTAAAAAACTTTAACTCAGGCGTAATTCAATTAAAATAAATTTTAAACGATAGAGAAAATCTCTAATGAATTAATCAACAAGCAGAATTCGGCGGTCGCTTATAGTTTTCGAGAAAAAAATATTTAAAACTTGTTATTTTTACTAAGAAATCCACGATTTTATTTATTTAAAAAAAAAATCTAAAAATCGGACTATCGAAATACGCCCTATTTTATTTGGCAGAACTGTGTTCAAAAACTCAATACACTAGTTCTCTAGCCACATTTTTTAAATAAATTTTTTTTGTGGTTAATTCCCAGTTCTTCTGCTTCATCGTAACTACTGACATGCCGATCTTGCTCCACTTTTTCAAAAATGGCATCTATTTTATCCGTAACAGGGCGCCCAGAGCGAGGTGTATCTTTGACATCAAAATATCCGGATTGAAAACGTTTAACCCAAATTAGTGCTACTCTCATAGACACTGCATTAGGTCATAAATATCACAATTTTTTCGCGGATTGCTTTGCATTTTTACATTTTTTTATAGTAAAATTTTAAATCTTCTTCGTTCAATTTTAAAATTTTCTTCGGTGGTAGGGCCACGCAGCGCCTGTTGCACGAATGGGCAGGCCCGTCCGGGTAAGTACCACGACCCCACAGAAGACCAGCGTAAAGTGGAAGTATGACAACTACTTTCGCGTTTCGTCTGGTGAGTGAGGTGGCCGGAGCCCAATTTTCAAAAGGTTGTCAACGCATCTGTAACCCCCGGGTGTAGCAGATGTCCATGGGCGGCGGTATTCACTTAACAACAGGTGAACCGCCTGCTCGTTTGGCAACTTTTCACATTAAAAAAAATGTATCGCATTTCTTCAATAGAATCACTCAACAATAAAAAAACAAATGAAAATGACACATTTTTCCTAATTTGAATTTGGAATTATCTTTTTTAAAATTTAAACTTTTTAATGATACCAAAACCAGCCAGATACCAATGGTATAGCTAAAGAAATTATATTATACTATTACTAAGTACATACATACTATTTGCGAAAAGACTTTTTCCCCAACCTAATATTTTTAACACAATTCTGGTTTCGTATCAAAGTTACTAGATACTCTTTGCATACTCCTCGCACATCATTAACTTTGAAAACTCTATTCAATTATTTTCTTCATGCCTATTCTTTTTTACGAATATTGAATAGTTTAAAAATATGTATGAATATTCATGTGAAAAATGACGATATATCGAAATTTTCCGCTCGATAATTATCGATACTTTTTAAAAATGTGGACACGATAAATATCGATTTATTTTTTACTTGCACATCCCTTCAGCAGATCTCGCGTCGCGTTGCTGATGTGCCAATTTAAATTTCAAATTTTTTTAGCGGGCCGCACATAATAATTAACGAAAATTTATTTATAATAAATATTAGAGTAATAAAATTAAAAAAAGATAAAGATTTCATATACAAATTTTAATGCAATATAAAAACAAACAAGAAAAGAACAGAAAAACGAACAAAAAATATTTCGGTTCAGTATGTACTACCATTTTATTATAATTAATTTTATAACAATATATTGATGGGAGAAATTCGATAAAATAAATTCACTTTTAGAAATGCTTGGCGGGCCGCATAAATATTTTTAAGGGGCCGCAAGCGGCCCGCGGGCCGCGGGTTGCTCATCCATGCCTTAGATCATCATTAATGTTATCTTAGTTTAATTATAAAGCATTATTGTTATTTTTTATAGGGGTTTCCGAACAAACTGTCACTTCATTGACCCAAGAGGGTAATGTTACAGCAGCTTCATCTTCAAACAAGAAATTGAAAAAAAAAAACAATTGAAAAATGAAACAAATTAATAAAGGGCCTGAAATAATTAATAAAAAAGTGAGCTCCAAAGAGAGGCTGACTAAAAATACAGTTGAATTCGAATATTTTACCACAATTATATGAATTATTGAAAAGGCACAAACAAGACCCGCATGAGGTAGACCTATTATTAAATGAACATGAACATGAAGTTTAGAATTTACCACCATACCATTGTAACTCGAATCCAATCAAAAAGATTTGGACATTTGTGAAATGGCGCATTGCAGAGAAAAATGTATCTCAAGCACCTAATGATATATTACTAAAGCGGGTTACAGAACAGGAACACCTAAAGAAAGTGTCCAGCTGCAGAAGAGTGTAATACAGGGTGATGTCATATCCATAATCGGCGAATCCAACTCGGATGGGCAGTGTTCGGGAAACTACGGCAAATCTTCTCGTCAAATATACCTCAATGTTTGATGACTAAAGTCTTTAATCAATGTGTGTTGCCAGTGATGACCTACGGAACCGAGGCGTGGTCCTTCACTGCTGGCCGTATGAGGAAGCTCAAAGTCGCTCAGCGAGCTATAGAGCGGGCTATGCTCCATACTTCTCTGCGTGATAGAGTTCGTAAAGAAGATATCCGCAGTAGAACCAAGGTAACCGACATAGCTCAGAGGATTAGCAAGCTGAAGTGGCGATGGGCCGGCCATATAGCTCGTAGAACCGATAACCGTTGGGGAAGAAAGGTTCTCGAGTGGCAACCTCGTACTGGCCATCGCAGTGTGGGACGACCCCCCACTAGATGGAGTGACGAACTGTTCCAATGTGCGGGAATTCGATGGATGCAGGTGGCTCAGGGTCGTACTTCGTGGCAGTCTATGGGGGAGGCCTATGTTCAGCAGTGGACTCAAACAGGCTGAAATGATGATGAAGAAAGTGTATATACAGGCCTTTACATCTGTGTCAGATGTTTTAAGCAGCATCATGGTGACGACACCTGCGTTCGTGGCTGTACAGTGGATTTGGCGTGGTAAAAGAGACTGCCCCATTCGATACACATGCCCGAGCCATTTCAAACGCCTCTTTTTTAAGTTTTTGGAGTTGTGTGATGCCTAGAATAGACTCGTTTGTCACATGATTCTTCCACGTGATGCCCATTATGCTCCAAGAATGTGTACATGTCGCAAAATAGAGGACAAATATTTTGAATTGAACAGAGTAATGGATGAAGAGAAGACTAGTTCTGCTAAATGTTCAAATGCAAGGCTTTACATTGACATAATAACTACACCAAATTGAATAATTATACTATGCACTCAATAATTAATGACTTGCTGGGTTATTGTGATCTTTTACTTTCCTTTTCAATTTCTTATTAAATTCACTTGCACAAGTGTTGATTCCGTCTGTCGTACTGTCTGTCGTAGGCATAAGTAAATTATTATGAATCGAGATAAAAAAAGTAACCCGTCTCGCTGATAATGAAGCTTTATATTGATGAAAATAATTTAAAACAATGGTTAAACAAACAAAATAATCAAATGTTTCCTCTTTAAAATATTAGTGTATTTATTTATTCAAAGATCGAGCAATTTTAATATAACTTAATAAAAATTATATTTATCACAATAATCAATCACTAAACTAACTTCTTCGATTTAATATAAGTTCATTTGAAACTTAAGGAAGGACATAAAAGTTTTATTATGATATCATCACCGTGGTATAAAAAATTACTAACAATGGATTAAAAAGTAAACGTTTAATTAAAAACTACCCTAAGCTAGCAAATATAAGTATAAGTACGCCACCGGTCACGCACAGAGTTATCCATAAATGATGTTTGATTATTTTTGAAGTGTAGTCTCGTGCAGGTAGAGAACCCACGGAAAAAAAATGTATGGATGTGCAGCAATGGTAATTTTATGTCCTATCTTTGCGTTCACTTATACACACATAAACAAATAATGAAAACAGCTGTTTCATTATATAGGTTAGCATGTTAGCATGATTAAGTACTTGACAAGTATTGCTATAATCAAATATGGTATGAAATAACAGGCCTTAATTGTACTAAAACTTCTTTAAGCACGCTTGACTCACGGGAGTATGCTGATGAGTGCGTGACGAGAGCATTACGAAGTATGATCGGGTGAGGCGAACGAAATGGTTACGCGAACAGTTATTGTAATCTATCAATGAAAACCCCATAATAAATTTAAACATTTGTAGAAAATTAAGACTCGTTTTTTGTAACAAATTTTTGTCACTTTTATTGTCAAGTAACATGAACATGCGTAACAGGTTCTCTATTTTATTAACACACTACATTAAAATTACATTTCAATAGCAAAGGCGATTTGTTTATAGTTATCAAATATTCATTGTAAAAATATTGATAATGCAATATTTAATAAGTGCGATTGTCGTAATGGAATCACATTAGATAACTCCAAAATTGCTACAAATGCAATAAAAACAAAAGTAGATAAGACGTCGACGCATAATTTAGTGGCTAGAGCTAATCGGAAAGGTGCAAGCTCGAATCCTAGCAGTGGGGAAAAATTTTGCGACAGTTTTATATCTACAAATTTTTAAGCAACTGGTATTTATTACTCGGAGAGAAGTTTCAGTTGTCGACGAAAGGGATCGTGTATAGTCTAAATGTTTCCATCATATTAGTTTACAATGAAATTGAAAACAATCCAGTTGAAGACAATAATTTTGAATTAAGCAATGTAGCAAGCTGATAATGTCGTTTGGGATGAGTAAGTTTGCCCAACTACTTTAATCATTTACTGGTTATGGGATTAGGACTGGGAATTTTATAGAAGTGTGCCTTTATCCTAAAATAAGAAAGTGATATGGTTCTAAGCAAAACTAAATATTTGAAAAAAAAAGGCATACCCAAGTACCTACCTACTGAATCAACGAGGTTGATTGATTAATTAAGTATAAATCACTCAAACATTTATGTGTGACTTAAATGTACGTTAATCGATATGTAATGAAAATAACAATTTAACAAATATTAATATTATACATAAAAATATTAATATTATAACAAATATTAATTAAAATAACAATTAACATCTTCGTACCACCTGTATGCAGACGACCTCCAAATTTACGCACAGGCACCCATTCGTGACTTACACGTAGCGGTGTGTTCCATCAACACCGAACTCTCTCGCATATCCGAATGGAGTCGCTCTTATGGTCTCACAGTGAACCCTAAAAAGACTCAGGTAATTGTGGTGGGTAGCCCTTGGTTCATATCTAGAGTTATGTTTGATGGCGTCCATATACCATACAGCGATACTGTTAAAAATCTCGGCGTGATATTTGATAAGACCTTATCCTGGAAGCCACATATCGCTGACGTGAGTAAAAAGTTGTTTTCAGCGTATCACTCCTTAAGACGACTGCGGAATCTCTTACCGACCAGCACTAAAATCTCGCTTGTACAGACCCTACTTCTACCCATCCTTGATTACGCTGATTCGTATAATCCCGACCTTACAGAAGAGATGCTTAGTAAACTCGAGCGCCTCCAAAACCTTTCTATTAGATTTATCTTCAACCTACGCAAGTACGACCATGTCTCTTCTTATCGTACTCAGTTAAATTGGCTCCCGATCCGTCGTCGAAGGGATTTTAACGTTCTCTTCCTACTTTATTCAATCCTGTTTAACCCTTCGACTCCTTCGTATATAAAGAAAGTTTTAAATACCAGTCCATTTCTATTGATCGTTCACTCCGTTCTTCTCGTGATCGCTCGCTTTCAATGCCTTCTCATACCACTGATTTCTATGCCTTTTCTTTTACCGTCCAAGCTGTGAAGCTCTGGAACTCACTCCCTGTGTCTATAAGACAAGCCCCGTCCCTTTACACTTTTAAGAAGCACCTGAAAGCCCATCTCCTTTCCCTTCCTGTCTAATTTCATCCCAACGTTACTTTTTCCTTGTTATTATATAGATATGTATTATATTAGATGATTTTATTTTTCTACATATATATTACTGTAATTATATTTGCACTATTATCCCGCAACTTTATTATCTAATCCTATACCCTAAGGTTGCCTGGAAGAAATTGCTACCTTAGCAATAAGGCCGCCTGTATGTACACTATCTTTCCGGTATTTTCTTCTTTGTATTTCCTTGTGTGCAATAAAGTATATTCAATTCAATTCAATTCAATTCAATTCAACAATTAATAAGCGCCGCTATTTATTATATTGTAGCCGGTGGTCTTACGAGTTGAAGTAATAATCTTTACTACAAAAACAACGATAATGATGCGTTCTTTTTATTAATAAATTAAGTGTCAATAGGGTGATATCAATCAAACATTAAATAAAATACGTTGCATGTTCAACCAAAATTTGTATAGTTTTTGGCTTATTTTTTATGTTTTCGGCCGAATATTCGGCAATTAAATAGGCTTTATTCTGGAACTCGTACAAGCTATTTGTTTATCAATCAAACAAGCAAAAACACTGCCTTGTAGTGTTGCATATCCATAGTCTGCTATCGATAGACAATCGATTATCTATCGATAGTTAAGTTAGAAGCAATAGTATCGGTAGTCTATCGATAGTATTGTCACGTGTCAATACTACCGATGGTTCTCCAAGTGCCAATACTATTGATAACAGCAATACTCGTGTGTGCGTGTATCGATAATAATGCATGCGATAGTATTGCAATTGCCATTAGTTTTTGACAAAAACTATCGATACTATCGATGATTTTATACTATCAATAGCCTTTTACTGGCTATCAATAGTAGAAACCTATCGAGGCTATCGATAATATAGACAGTTTTTGTCAAAAACTAATAGCAATTACAATACTATCGATAGTATTTCTGTTATCAATAGTATTGGTACTTGGAGAGCCATCGATACTATCGGTAGTATCGACAGTATTGACTTAGACGATATTATCGATAGTACAATCGATATCCTGAATAGTTTTCGAGGTCAACTATCGATAGTCAAATATCGATGGTTGTGCAACACTACTGCCTTGGTTAGGCGTTGTTCATTAGCAAAATAAAATTCAACATAGGTAATTCTGGTTTTATTATATTTAAATATTTTTTTTACAATGTAGGTATTTTAATTAGAATCTATCATTTTACTATAATTTAG
Source organism: Iphiclides podalirius (assembly GCA_933534255.1). Classification (NCBI taxonomy): domain Eukaryota; kingdom Metazoa; phylum Arthropoda; class Insecta; order Lepidoptera; family Papilionidae; genus Iphiclides; species Iphiclides podalirius. The sequence continues at coordinate 6,010,012 of OW152830.1, forward strand.
TACTTAACAATCATTTATTTGTAAAAAAAATACTTCAACATAATTAAAGATTTATTTCAGATCAATGTTCTCTAAATAAAATTTAGCTAGAATTGAAGCTTAAAAAAGTATTTTAAATCATTTTTTTAAAAAATAAAAAATCGGGCGGGTCGGGTTAGGATTTTTTCGCTACCATAAAAATATAGACATTTGCTCAAATAAGTTTTCATAAGTCTCTCGATATCTATCTACTCATATCAACACATTAATTTAATGTAATATAAATTATTATTTTTATAGTCATTAAATTTTTTGTCAGTTATTTTTTTATACTGTGATTAATTGGATAAATTTGTAGACCTTCAAATGTCATCTTTGTAATACTTCCAATAACCAATGCTGATGATTGCAAACTACATTACTGAGCAGAAAACTACAGTTCAGACCAGAGCATTATGAACAGCACCCCTTTGCTGTAGGTAAAGGTCAAACGCAAACAAAGTTTACAATCACAAATAGGATAGAATTTAATTTGCTACTACATAATGCCATTAGTATCTTACTATCTATGACCAATTTGGTCTGAATTATTTGGCCGAATAATTCTGTGAACATTTGTTGGTTCTTATATTCAGTAATAAATATAATATAAAGAGTTAATTTGTCTGAACAATAATTCTTTTAAACAACACCAAAACTCGATTTATTACCACAGACAACACTGAGATTTAACTTGCAATTATAGATTGTGTTAATAAAATAAGAAATTTCTGTAATAAACATTTATATTTGCGATATAAATAGGTACTTGACCCAGAAAAAAAAAACCCAACTGCAATAAATTTTAATTTTTTATGATATGTTTGTAAAAGGAAATTCTCATTACCCGCATTCAAAAATTTTCTAATCCAGTAACCAATAAAAGTATTTCTCAGTCTTCACATATAAATTTTTAAAACAATGGCCACATAGTTTTGCTAACAGTGGGTACTAACAATCCCATGATTATAGTCGATATAAGATTTACACTGTGATTGTCCAATATGCTTATGCCACTGATGTGTTTAACAGCTTGATTTGATTGTGCTACAACTTTTCCATCCTTATCCAAACCTGAAAATCAACAATTATCATGTAAATACATTAATTACACAAAATTATACAACAAAATTACATTATTTACACTCAAAAAAAGAAAAGAATTTTTACCAGAATATTGCAAAGTAGCCCCCAAAACTGAGTCTATAAAGCTACCAAAAAATCCTGCTAAAGCACCTAATAAAATTAAAGGCCACTGCGGTGGCCCATATGTCCAAAGACCTTTGTCTGAAAAATAAAGTACTGCTAAATAATGAGATATCCCTATGCAAAGACCTCCAAGTGTACTGAAAATTGTTCCAATGAGACTTATTCCTCCATTAGTTCCTTTCGGAACTCTTCTCCATGATGTTATAAGTATCGGGTCATCTTTACTGAAGACTGTGCCTAATTCTGATGCCCATGTGTCACCATTACAGCATGCAAGAACACCTAAAAAAATATGGACTCATGCAAGGTCAACAAAACAAAAGTTGAATAAAACAGCTTTTCAAATAATTTCATACATTTTTTTCAAAATTTGAATGATTTAAAATCAAAAATTTGGAAAATCTTTTCTGAAGATACTTTGTTAAAGTAAAAGAACTTACCTACTACACCCAAAGAAAGCCAAGATGCTCTATAGTCGTTTATAAAATCGATTGGCCTCTCGGAAGCACCAACATCTAATAAATATAATAAACTTAGTTGAGTTGCCATGCCAGCATTACACATAACTTGAATCCAATTTCTTTGGCCTCCTGTAATTATCATACATATATAAATCGGAATAAAGAAATTGATTAATATTAAATAATAATGGGGGTTTACATTACGAATATTATTAAGATGGAAATATGTACCTTCTTTATAATCTTCTTCAATTTTTCTTTTCAAATGTGCCTTTACTTTAGTAACTTTAGAGGAAGTTATAAAAAATGTAAACAGATCCACAAAGAAACAAAGATTAGCCAATGTGAGTACAAATCCAACAACAAACCCTAAAAGTGTACCACTGAAACTAAGTGACTTTTTCTTGTATCCATAGACACATATAAGTATAGGTATAAGGCAGGAAGCCATCCAACGTGCAGGAGATATTACTACAGGCTCTGAAATAGAATTCATTAAAAAGTGATGTTATAAATATAAAAAATATTTATTAATTACATCCTCTTATTAAAACTCACCATCAAAACCGTCATTTCGGTTTACCAATTTTGAATAAATTAAATTAATTATCCACAAAGACATGGATAGCGGAATAGCAATAATACTTAATAGAAGTGTTATAAAATGATTGTTTTTAAAAGTAGTCGTTTCTTTGTTAACATTCATTTTCACTCACTTTTTACGTTCTACTTTAATATTTTATGTTATATATTTTCACTCATAATCTATAATGCTAAGAACTGAGTAATGAGCAACTTTCCACTAAGCTGTTTGTTTTTATGTCAATGTCAAGTGATTTATATTGTCGGATTTGACATTGGTGCAGGGTTTCCAGATCGCATTTTCGTAATTCCCCCAAAGCACTGTAAAAAAAGCATTAATACTTCCTTGAATTGATTATCTTCTTGAGTCTTCCATTCTCATAAATGATAAATTCGTATTATGCAGGATTGATTTAACACAGAATATTCAACCAATCCTGCATAAAGCGGCCGAGGGCAATGCAGACTGGGCCACTTTAGGTAAGAAAAGTGATTATCATCCTATGCTTTCCCCTTCAGAAATGAAACATAATTATATAATTATGAAGGTACTTAATATATTCTATCGACTATCATTTAAAAGAAAAGTAGACATTTTATTACCGTTGTGTTTATAATAAAACTAAAATTGTTGTTGTCTAATTAAATATTACTCTTTACCTGTTTAATTTAACCGTTATCATCAAATGTAATAATAATGACAAACAGATTTTTTTTAAAGTATAGAATTTTTTTTAATAAAAGTAGAGAATTGATTTCTTTTGCAAGCTGGCCTTGTAAATGAGTGTTGACAGATTGCGGTCATTCTAGATTCGAGGTCACTGACATTCTTATCCATAGTTGAAATTCGTTATACGAGGGTATATTCATAGACCCTGGAATAATGTAAATAGTAAGTAAGTGCTTTTTTAGGGTTCTGTATGTAAAGGGTAAAAATGGAACCCTATAACTAAGACTCCGATGCCTCTCACTTTGTCACCAGGCTGTGTCTGTATATAGGTATCATCTATGGTGTATTTCATGAACCGTGATAGATAGAATGTAAAATTTAAATGGGGCTCCCATACAACAGACATCATTTTTTATGCCGTTTTTATACATAATGATAAGGAACTCTTCATGCGCGGATCCGACTCAAACTTCACCGTTTTTTTTAAGAAATCACATTTATCGTAAATTTTACGTTAATGATACCTCTGCGTGAGTCTGCCTCTGCTTGACCTTTCGGAGATTACTTACCCTTCCTAACCACGCACACGTATGCTATCTACTTACTATGATCTGTCTCTGAATGGCTTCAAGGCCCCCGCAAAGGGTGTGCGGGAAGAGGTGGTGGCAGGCGTGAGTTACGTCACCGCGCTCTCGTCAGTACGCTTATGTATTCCTAGCGTGCGCAAGTATGCTATTTGCTTTGCTTAATTGCTTAATATGTTTACAGTTTGTCTGTATTTTTCTGTTTAAGGTGCGGATTCGCCTGTAAAAGAAGATTTTTAGCTTTGGTTCCATCTTATATATATAAAAATGAATCTCTTTTTCCCTTGGTCACGCCATCACGCCTGAACGGCTGGACTGATTTTTTTTGGTTGTGTTTGTTATTATCAGGAGAAGGTTCTTATGAAAGAAAAAAATTGCCTGAAAAAAATCTAAAAACAACACTTTTCTATATTCCTGTACAAAAGATTCGTAATAATACTTAAAAGTCAATTTGAACTTTATTACTATACCATAAAGTTTAATTGTTAGTGGAGGGGTTCCGGGAAGGCAAAACAAGTGAGTGACTGAAGTAAAATGTCACTTGAAATGTAAACGTCTCTTTGCTGTGCATCACTACTCGTGAGAGTATTAGTGTTCTGTGATAACTACATAGTATAAAACAAAGTCATCCCGCTCTCTGTCTGTCCCTATGTATGCTTAGATCTTTAAAACTACACAACGGATCTTGACGCGGTTTTTTTTTACTAGATAGAGTGATTCAAGAGAAGGTTCATATGTATAATACACTGCACTCGTGCGAAGCCGGGTAGGGTCGCTAGTGCTTTATAGATTTACATGTCATGTTTGTCGGACACACCATCCAAAAACGTTGTGTTAAGTATTTTTCGTATTTGTCGGATATGCCATCCAAAATAAACGTACTGAATACTACATTTCAGCCCACAAAACGATTGCTGCAATTGTTCGGCATGTTGGCCAATTGTCATTGTCTTACTGATCGATACCCGAAAGCTGATCAGCACCCAATATTGGAAGGCGTCCCTCAAAATTTAAGCGGCGCTGTTCAAAAATCGGGTGGTACGGCTCAAAAATCGGGCGGCACGGCTCAAAAATCGGGCGGGTTGGCTCAAAAATTGGCCGGCGCCGCTAAAACATTCGCCGGCTTGGCCCAAAAATCGAGTTACCACCGCCACAAGAGAAGAACTTTTTGGAGAAAAGCTCGAAGCAAATGTTAAACAAGCTCAAGCTCATATTTGCCTTGCCTACTGTAGGCTTAGTCGGGCTTTCATACCAGAGACGGATCATCTTTCGGAGAAATAGGGTGCAAACTGCTAGATTGGGCGTTCACTCAGAAAGTGGGGCCAAATTCTAGGTCCGCCAGCCGTGGCAAACCGCATCCGAGGCTCAGCAGTACGCACCGAGCTCGTTAAGGAGTCTATTGAAGCAATTCAAACGCTTCTACATACACGAGCTGAAGCGGACAGGATACTGGCGGGCAATCTTTCTGAGTCTGAGGGAACTTGTCGTTAGCGGAGGAGTGTCTTAATGAGTAATAGAGCCAGAGAAAAGCGTAGAAAGAGGTCTCCTTTAACGTCCAGGCATGATGCGTTAGAGAGGAAGATGGATATTATGTTCACCATCCTCATGGAAAAGATCGAAGCGGTTCAGCCTTCAGTAAATCGTACGCTTCCTGAGTTAGATTCCGATGACGATTGCTTAGGCTCTGGGGATATTAACTTGGAAGGCTCTGACGTCTGTTCTTCGTGGAAGACCCCAATAAGACCGGGGGAGGAACTACTTTCTCCATCAGAATTTGATTTCCTACCACAGGTAAAACAAGCTGATCCACTGATGCCAGAACCCATCACACAGATAAAGAGGGAAGGCATCGAGTACCAGCGGTTGGGCATGGAGGGGTGGAACCGAATTCGTTACAAAGAAGTGGACAAACTCCTTCTAGCGGCACCAGTTTTTAGCTCACTAAAACTTAAGCTCACTAAAATTTACAGAGTTTAGCTCAATTACGCAGCCATCAGGTTAGCTTTTAAAGCAAGACGGATTGCTAGGTACTATTGTCCATGGACTCCTCGTGCATAGAAAGGCTCTGGCTGAGAATTTCAAAGAGATTTCCAAAAGATATCCGGAGGCTGCAGAACAAATGCGATGTGTTCTTGGAAAGGACTCCCAGTTTAGAAAATTATCCGATAACGTACTTCAATACGTGTGTGCTCATCGGGCAAAAACTTTTGAGTCTAGACAAAGATCCTTCAAGCCCCGTAATAGTGTTGTTTGCGGCGTTATAACAGATTCCCCCCTCGGAGCCTCCCCGTTCGATGACAAAAAGTTCTCAGCATTTGTGAAGATTTGTAATGGGGGAGTAAGTCGTATTTTTTATGCCAAAGAGAAATATCCAACAATACAATATAAGCCCATTGTCGTCCACTGCTGAACCGAAGCCTCCCCCAAATTGCGCCAACTATCCCGGTCCTGGGCAGCCCGCATTCATCCGCCACTTTCTTTAAGTCGTCAGTCCATCGTGCTGCAGGCCGTCCCACACTTCGTTTTCCTAACCGTGGTGTCCACTCTAACACGTGTCGGCTCTAGCGACTATCAGAAATGTCCAGGAAAAGTAAATTTCCAAGGGGTGGTTTTCGAAAACCGACGTAAAGAGGCGGGTAGAATTCTCTCTCGGAATTCTCTCTTCTATCTCGGTATTGTGTGGAACACAGCGTCAAACCAGATGAATTTACCAGACGCAAAAAAAAGCGCGATTAGTGATAGACCTAGAAAATATTTAAAACTGGTCGATGGTCTTGGAAGTCACGCACAGCCCTATTAGAAAAACTAGGTTTCGCAGCCTTGGAAACTCTCTTTGGTCGTCTTAACACCAGGCAGATTCAGAGGGCCAGTCGAAAACTCTCCGACGAGCACCCCAATAAGAAGTTCGGAGTTCCCTCATCAGCCCCTCATTAATCTAATTATTAAAATCTTTAGGTATGAAAATACTTAGATTATAAAGTTTTATTTTTTAATATGGACTTAATATTTTATTCATGTTCATCTGATTACGACCTTACAAGGACTTATTTCAGTCACCAGTCACAGTATGCTTTGGAGCTCCGACAGTTATAAACGCTTCTCCGAAAGGTCAAGACCTGAGAAAACCCTTGCCGGCTATTCGGAGACAGGTAATGACGAGAGCGCGGTGACGTAACCCGCGCCTGTAGCCGCCTCTCCCCGCGCATCCTTCGCGGCGGCCTTGAATCCATTCAGAGACAGATAATAGTAAGTAGATAGCGTATGTGTGCGAGGTTAGGAAGGGTAAGTAATCTCCGAAAGGTCTTGCCTCGGCAGTAAACATCGTTACAGACCTGAAATAATCGTTTTCTTCCCTTTGGGGTGGAAAACGGTTGTATTTAATTTTTTAGAAAATTTTCTATAAACACTAATGCTTCGGTCGCACCTGGGTGTATCGACTCTAAGTAAGCGTATGCTTAAAACAGCCATCCCAGCAGTGAAAAGAATCTAGTTGACAGAGTCTCAAGACATCAATATTTTGTTGGCTAGCAAATGATGGTATAAGTTTTTTTGGCATTCTAACGATTTCAAAAGACGAAACAACATCTTTTGCGTATTAGTGAACACTGTTAAACCATTTCCATGATGAAATCCAAGAAAAATGGTCGTTATTACTTAGAAATAATATTTTGATTCATCTACAAATTCATCTGTATGTTTGAAAGAATAGATAACAGTTTTAAACGTTTTTTTTTAATATAACCTTTTACGAAAAAAACATTTTAAAGACAATTGCAAGTAAACAAATTATATTCAATTTATTTATCCAACATTTACAACATTAAATAACATAATATTTAATAAACCTAATCTACGGTGGTAGGGCCACGCAGCAGCCTCGGCTGTTGCACGAATGGGCTGGCTCGTCCGGGTAAGTACCACGACCTCACAGAAGACCGGCGTAAAGTGGAAGTATAATACTTTCGCGTTTCGTCTGGTGATTGAGGTGGCCGGAGCCCAATTTTCAAAAGGTTGTCATTTGGAACTCTCGGGTGTAGCAGATATCCATGGGCGGCGGTATTCACTTAACATCAGGTGAACCGTCTGCTCGTTTGGCAACCTATCACATAAAAAAAAAAAACACGACATGGTATCAAGAAGGCTAGCTACATTTCCTCGCTAATAGTTATGCTTGACCTTTGAGAGAGAAAAGAACCAGCTCTCTTGTCACCGCGGCGTTAAGTCTAGGAAGTAAACCTTTATAATAAAAAAATATTACAACATAAGTTGGAGTGATGATCACGTTCACCTTTCCAGATTCAGTCAAACACTTGTTCCGCAGAACTTACTTTCTGTGTAGTAAATAATTAAAATATTATTAGCGTAATTATTTTTTTGTTCTTGCTTTGAATCTATCCATTTTGGTGATACTGTGCCATTTAAAATGTCATTTCATATCTGTTTTACGTTTATTGTTGGTGTTGGTCAGTTTAACTTAACGACGTCAAATGAATCTATTTGTTTTACATATAAAAATGTTTTAAATAAATATTTTTAATAAATTACCGTAGTTAAAATGAAGCCTTTAATCGATTTTGATGAATGCCTTAGGGACTCACCAAAATTTCGGTATGGTGTTAAATACTACGTCAATGAGATTTGCACATAGAAAGTGAAATTTAAGACGTGTTTTTAATTTTAATGTTCAATCGCCTGACTTTCATAGGGAACAGCTGGAAACGGAAGAAGCCGGCATCGACGCTTTTGAACAAAAGCTTGATAAGGTTCTCAAAACCTGCTCGTTTATGATAGAAGCAGGGAAAACATACATGACTCACCGGAGGTAAGTGTTATTGTGCTACTTTGTTTTTATTTAAACATCCATGCTCAGTTAGACTAAATTTATTACTAATAACTTATCTATTTTGTAATTTTTTACTTTATTGTATTTTTTTAGTTTTGGTTATGTCACTTGGTGATGGTTTTTTTAGTGAATTATTATTTTATAATACTACCTTTCGATAACTGACATTATATATTTTATCAAAGTTTATATTACCAAAGGTAATACTTGACTTGGTAAAGTAATAGCACTTGTATAACCCAGTGCTGGGCAAAGTCTCCTCTGTTAAGAGGATATTACAGCATAGTGTACCATGCAACCCCAATGTGGATTAAAAGATTTCACATATCTTTGAAGTTTAATTTGTAGTTTTTTTTTTACGATATTTTCCTTCACCAAGAACAATGTGATAAGTATAGGCATGTAAGGCAACAATTAAAGTTGCAAATAACAATTATATAGCCATAGCTGCTGGCACGGGGATTTGAACTCAGGTTTCTTGAGAACGCAGCCAGCATATATATAGATATATCAGAATAAAATGATTATATTTTTAACTTTATATAACTTTGTCAATGTTTTTAGCTCATTTACAAATGCTTTGTGGGACTTAAGCAGTAGTTTTTCGGAGGATCCCACTGTCATGGCTAATCTTAACCGTATGATACATGCCCTACAAGAAATGAATAAATTTCATTCAATACTGTTGGACCAGGCTTCCAGGACTGTTCTAAAGAATCTCTCAGCTTTTATAAAAATGTAAGTTACAACCAAATAAAACAAATCTTGCTAAACCAAATATGTACTTGTATTCAAAACCTTATACCTTATTTTATTATTTTACACAGCAATACTTAATTTATATAAAGTATTCACTAAGACCTTTTCATTGTAAATCCATCAAATCCAAAAATTTCATAGTTTTAATTTAATTATTTTATCCATCCCAACCACGAGATTGTCTCTTGGTTGTTGACTTGCTGTTTGCTTTGTTTGGCCTACTCCCAATTGTGTGCATTAATGAATTTCTGAATTGTTATTTGTGAAAATAACTGATCACTTTTCTTTAAAAAAAACTTTTTCCTGCTTTTGTAAAATGGGAGGAAAAATTTTTTCTAAAATTTAATGCAATGAGTGTCAATCTTTTAGAAAAAAATATTTTTGTAGCAACTTACGTTTAAGTTATCTGAACTTCAATTATCAATAAAGTGAGATATTTTATGATAAAACACAGTGTATAAAAGTCATCACTTAATATTAAGTTATATTTGTGTTATGTTTGTTTGTTACAGAGACGTTAAAGGTGTTAAGGAAAGCAAGCATCACTTTGATAAAATCTCAAATGATCTGGATATAGCTTTAATAAGAAACTCACAGGTAATCATTTTGGTGATCTACTTTTGGTCTTATTTAGTGAGAATTCTAATACATAGTATTTGACTGTTTAAAAGTTAAAATAATTAAAAAAATGATCCAAACTATCCGTATTTTTAACCAATTTATTGAGAAAAATTAAACATACTTGTATGAGATAAAATAAATATGTATTATACAATCATACTACATTGCATGGTATTTATTTTGCCTATTATTGGGCCAGTATAAGGAATAAAAAATGAGTAAAAATTTTTTTTAAGTTAAACGGTTTTATTGAAAATAAAGATTGAAATAATGTAGATACTGTACTAAAAGCAAAAAATAATTCGGTAGGACCTAGATACTAGTCATCACACCACTCTCCTCATCAATTTAGGGGAATGATCAGACAAAAAATATAATAGTTGGGCGCGCCTATCCTGGGTAAATAGGTAAATGGCAACACTGTAGTTGCCTTGCATTTTGTGGACAGTGGATTGTTGACAATATTGGATTTTAATTTATTTTCATAGATAACCCTATTCTGATATTCAAGCCCTTTCATTTGATATCCATATCGAGGAAGTAGTGATAGAATATGTAATCCGCCATTTTGTAGCCGCGGTCATCTTGAATTTACAATGACACTGAATGTATTAAATTGTATTGTCATCAGAACTAAAGGTGGGTACCAAATTTCAGAACAATTTGTTAACAAGAAGATCCTGCCATATTTGTCGTTGCACTATTAACTTTATCTCATAAATTTTACAAATTTTACAGGTCTCCCGTCACAAGGCCAATGATATAGAAGAGGTGGTGAATTTGTTGCTCGCCACCCGCTCTTGTTTTCGTCACACGGCACTCGACCATGTTCAAAAGATCACCATGTTGCAGGCGAGGAAACGCCATGAGGTCCTTGCTACGGTGAGTCATCATAAACTCCTTTGTTAGTATTTTTAGTTATTATTGTTGATATTTACCTTAAATTTTTTAAAATAAAAATCAGGTTCCATTTCGTTATATCTCACTGTTCCTACTCTCGCATTTATATTGACAGTACCATTGGTGCCAAAATTTGAATTTCGATGTAAACAATTTCATACGTGGCGATACATCTTTGAAATGTTCCCTTTTTTATGTAGTAACATGCATGACAATAAAGAAAGAATAAAATAAAGTTAAATGGTGCATTACTACTATGCTGCCCTCTGTAAAAAAGGGGATTTTGCTCTGCAGTGGGATACTTTTCTGTACTCATCCTTTCAAAAACTTGAATTCAGACAGGCCTGGACTTATATTTGGTTTTCATATTAGCTATTTAATATTCGCCTGATGGTAAGTTAGCGGTCAACATTTCTATTTACTATAATCATTTGGAATGGTTTTATGTCGCAAGACGACTATGATAGTTTGTGAGTAGAGTAATTGGTAAATGTAAAACTCGTGACATAACGCATTATGCGATGTCATTTGCGACATAGCGTGTAAGCTAGTCGCAAATTGTAACACACGTCTTCAGACACGCGTTCCATTGCTCCCTAAATAAATAGGCTCTGAGTTCGATGAAGATTTAATAGTCTTCGAAATGAAAAAAGAACATCAATGAAAGATGAATATTTTCCGAATAATAACATTTCTTCGTTACAGACCACGCCTATTAGGGTTTACTGCCATTAATTTATTTAATCAAGCCATGATATTGTTTGTATTTGTATGAAAAACTTCCCGATCGTTACTCGAAAGAAATTGCTGAATTTAGGATATTAGGTTTATTAACTACTAAATATTACATACTATTTACGATTAACATCACTAATTTTGTATTATCGGGTCTAGTGACGACCGCTCCCTTATGGGATTTACGTGTGTCCATATAATAACTGTATTTATACGGCTTTGAAGTGACGACAATTAGGTATACTTTACGCCGAGTTATTGCATGTTGAAGTTTTCGTTACGGCACGTTCAATATTCTTTATTTCTCTATCTTTGTCATAACCCTATTGAAAGTGGGGTCAGCACAGCATGTAAATGACGTTCTTAACTTATTTTTTTTCAACCGGCCGGCTGCCTGGTACCTTAACGCACCGTAGAAACTAACTCCTATCCGTAACAATTATCTATGGGTCCCACAATTACGTGATAGTGCCTACCAATTCCGACCTCCATACAAAGGCGCAAATTTTAAGCGACTCCGGCTACAAACAAGTGTGGCTATAAACACTATCCTTTTGTTATTGAAGTTCGGAGTCAGATCAATGAGTTGAAACCGGATGAAAATAGAGAAACTTGAAACAAAATAAAAGAATGCAGCGTTAAATTCTGGCTCAGAACAAGCCTTTTGTATTATAATATCAGGTATATGGACGATTGTGTAGCATGGACGCTTAAGTGGGTCAACACGAAGGGTCCTTCATTATTCAGACATCATCGACACATGCTTCGAATACACCGAAAAATCAGCAATGACAAAGTCCTCCGGCTAATGACAATGGTAAAGCTGACAATGCGATAAGACCCAAATCTATTGAAGGGGACTATCGAATAGCGAATGATCGGTTATCTAGTGCCGTAATCGATATCTGGTGGAGTCATCGAGACATGTATCGAATAAACTGGATAAAAATACAGCAATGAAAACGTCTTCCAGCGTATGACAATGATAAGGCTTACAATCCGATAAGAGGCAAATGTATTGAAGAGGACTATCGAATAGTGAATGATCGGGTATCTCGTGCCGTAATCGATATCTGGTGGAGTCATCGAGACATGTTTCGAATAAACTGGATAAAAATACAGCAATGAAAACGTCTTCCAGCGTATGACAATGATAAGGCTTACAATCCGATAAGACGCAAATGTATTGAAGAGGACTATCGAATAGTGACTGATCGGGTATCTCGTGCCGTAATCGATATCTGGTGGAGTCATCGAGACATGTTTCGAATAAACTGGATAAAAATACAGCAATGAAAACGTCTTCCAGCTTATGACAATGATAAGGCTTACAATCCGATAAGAGGCAAATGTATTGAAGAGGACTATCGAATAGTGAATGATCGGGTATCTCGTGCCGTAATCGATATCTGGTGGAGTCATCGAGACATGTTTCGAATAAACTGGATAAAAATACAGCAATGAAAACGTCTTCCAGCGTATGACAATGATAAGGCTTACAATCCGATAAGACGCAAATGTATTGAAGAGGACTATCGAATAGTGAATGATCGGGTATCTCGTGCCGTAATCGATATCTGGTGGAGTCATCGAGACATGTTTCGAATAAACCGGATAAAAATACAGCAATGAAAACGTCTTCCAGCGTATGACAATGATAAGGCTTACAATCCGATAAGACGCAAATGTATTGAAGAGGACTATCGAATAGTGAATGATCGGGTATCTCGTGCCGTAATCGATATCTGGTGGAGTCATCAAGACATGTTTCGAATAAACTGGATAAAAATACAGCAATGAAAACGTCTTCCAGCTTATGACAATGATAAGGCTTACAATCCGATAAGAGGCAAATGTATTGAAGAGGACTATCGAATAGTGAATGATCGGGTATCTCGTGCCGTAATCGATATCTGGTGGAGTCATCGAGACATGTTTCGAATAAACTGGATAAAAATACAGCAATGAAAACGTCTTCCAGCGTATGACAATGATAAGGCTTACAATCCGATAAGACGCAAATGTATTGAAGAGGACTATCGAATAGTGAATGATCGGGTATCTCGTGCCGTAATCGATATCTGGTGGAGTCATCGAGACATGTTTCGAATAAACTGGATAAAAATACAGCAATGAAAACGTCTTCCAGCGTATGACAATTATAAGGCTTACAATCCGATAAGACGCAAATGTATTGAAGAGGACTATGAAAACGTCTTCCAGCGTATGACAATGATAAGGCTTACAATCCGATAAGACGCAAATGTATTGAAGAGGACTATCGAATAGTGAATGATCGGGTATCTCGTGCCGTAATCGATATCTGGTGGAGTCATCGAGACATGTTTCGAATAAACGTATAAAAATACAGCAATGAAAACGTCTTCCAGCGTATGACAATGATAAGGCTTACAATCCGATAAGACGCAAATGTATTGAAGAGGACTATCGAATAGTGAATGATCGGGTATCTCGTGCCGTAATCGATATCTGGTGGAGTCATCAAGACATGTTTCGAATAAACTGGATAAAAATACAGCAATGAAAACGTCTTCCAGCTTATGACAATGATAAGGCTTACAATCCGATAAGAGGCAAATGTATTGAAGAGGACTATCGAATAGTGAATGATCGGGTATCTCGTGCCGTAATCGATATCTGGTGGAGTCATCGAGACATGTTTCGAATAAACTGGATAAAAAAATACAGCAATGAAAACGTCTTCCAGCGTATGACAATGATAAGGCTTACAATCCGATAAGACGCAAATGTATTGAAGAGGACTATCGAATAGTGAATGATCGGGTATCTCGTGCCGTAATCGATATCTGGTGGAGTCATCGAGACATGTTTCGAATAAACTGGATAAAAATACAGCAATGAAAACGTCTTCCAGCGTATGACAATGATAAGGCTTACAATCCGATAAGACGCAAATGTATTGAAGAGGACTATCGAATAGTGAATGATCGGGTATCTCGTGCCGTAATCGATATCTGGTGGAGTCATCGAGACATGTTTCGAATAAACTGGATAAAAATACAGCAATGAAAACGTCTTCCAGCTTATGACAATGATAAGGCTTACAATCCGATAAGAGGAAAATTTATTGAAGAGGACTATCGAATAGTGAATGATCGGGTATCTCGTGCCGTAATCGATATCTGGTGGAGTCATCGAGACATGTTTCGAATAAACTGGATAAAAATACAGCAATGAAAACGTCTTCCAGCGTATGACAATGATAAGGCTTACAATCCGATAAGACGCAAATGTATTGAAGAGGACTATCGAATAGTGAATGATCGGGTATCTCGTGCCGTAATCGATATCTGGTGGAGTCATCGAGACATGTTTCGAATAAACCGGATAAAAATACAGCAATGAAAACGTCTTCCAGCGTATGACAATGATAAGGCTTACAATCCGATAAGACGCAAATGTATTGAAGAGGACTATCGAATAGTGAATGATCGGGTATCTCGTGCCGTAATCGATATCTGGTGGAGTCATCGAGACATGTTTCGAATAAACTGGATAAAAATACAGCAATGAAAACGTCTTCCAGCGTATGACAATGATAAGGCTTACAATCCGACGCCGTAATCGATATCTGGTGGAGTCATCGAGACATGTTTCGAATAAACTGGATAAAAAATACAGCAATGAAAACGTCTTCCAGCTTATGACAATGATAAGGCTTACAATCCGATAAGAGGCAAATGTATTGAAGAGGACTATCGAATAGTGAATGATCGGGTATCTCGTGCCGTAATCGATATCTGGTGGAGTCATCAAGACATGTTTCGAATAAACTGGATAACATGTTTCGAATAAACCGGATAAAAATACAGCAATGAAAACGTCTTCCAGCGTATGACAATGATAAGGCTTACAATCCGATAAGAGGCAAATGTATTGAAGAGGACTATCGAATAGTGAATGATCGGGTATCTCGTGCCGTAATCGATATCTGGTGGAGTCATCGAGACATGTTTCGAATAAACTGGATAAAAATACAGCAATGAAAACGTCTTCCAGCGTATGACAATGATAAGGCTTACAATCCGATAAGACGCAAATGTATTGAAGAGGACTATCGAATAGTGAATGATCGGGTATCTCGTGCCGTAATCGATATCTGGTGGAGTCATCGAGACATGTTTCGAATAAACTGGATAAAAATACAGCAATGAAAACGTCTTCCAGCTTATGACAATGATAAGGCTTACAATCCGATAAGAGGCAAATGTATTGAAGAGGACTATCGAATAGTGAATGATCGGGTATCTCGTGCCGTAATCGATATCTGGTGGAGTCATCGAGACATGTTTCGAATAAACTGGATAAAAATACAGCAATGAAAACGTCTTCCAGCGTATGACAATGATAAGGCTTACAATCCGATAAGAGACAAATGTATTGAAGAGGACTATCGAATAGTGAATGATCGGGTATCTCGTGCCGTAATCGATATCTGGTGGAGTCATCGAGACATGTTTCGAATAAACTGGATAAAAATACAGCAATGAAAACGTCTTCCAGCGTATGACAATGATAAGGCTTACAATCCGATAAGACGCAAATGTATTGAAGAGGACTATCGAATAGTGAATGATCGGGTATCTCGTGCCGTAATCGATATCTGGTGGAGTCATCGAGACATGTTTTTCGAATAAACTGGATAAAAATACAGCAATGAAAACGTCTTCCAGCTTATGACAATGATAAGGCTTACAATCCGATAAGAGGCAAATGTATTGAAGAGGACTATCGAATAGTGAATGATCGGGTATCTCGTGCCGTAATCGATATCTGGTGGAGTCATCGAGACATGTTTCGAATAAACTGGATAAAAATACAGCAATGAAAACGTCTTCCAGCGTATGACAATGATAAGGCTTACAATCCGATAAGACGCAAATGTATTGAAGAGGACTATCGAATAGTGAATGATCGGGTATCTCGTGCCGTAATCGATATCTGGTGGAGTCATCGAGACATGTTTCGAATAAACCGGATAAAAATACAGCAATGAAAACGTCTTCCAGCGTATGACAATGATAAGGCTTACAATCCGATAATACGCAAATGTATTGAAGAGGACTATCGAATAGTGAATGATCGGGTATCTCGTGCCGTAATCGATATCTGGTGGAGTCATCAAGACATGTTTTGAATAAACTGGATAAAAATACAGCAATGAAAACGTCTTCCAGCTTATGACAATGATAAGGCTTACGATCCGATAAGAGGCAAATGTATTGAAGAGGACTATCGAATAGTGAATGATCGGGTATCTCGTGCCGTAATCGATATCTGGTGGAGTCATCGAGACATGTTTCGAATAAACTGGATAAAAATACAGCAATGAAAACGTCTTCCAGCGTATGACAATGATAAGGCTTACAATCCGATAAGACGCAAATGTATTGAAGAGGACTATCGAATAGTGAATGATCGGGTATCTCGTGCCGTAATCGATATCTGGTGGAGTCATCGAGACATGTTTCGAATAAACTGGATAAAAATACAGCAATGAAAACGTCTTCCAGCGTATGACAATTGTAAAATACTTATAATATCACTAATCACACTATTCGGCTGCCTAGGTAACTATCCACAACACAGGTTCACACCGTGCGACCACTCCTTACACACTGAGTATCAGTCGACTCCCCCCACTATATATATCACTGGACTTCCCCCACTATAACACTCTCTCCCACCTGTACACTACATCTCTTCCTTATTTTAATTTAATTTAAATAATAAAAGTATACAACGGAATTCCTAACATCTTTATTAAGTACTCATGCATAATTATACTGCTTATTATTACAAAGATACACAAATTAAATTATTATCAATCTCCATTATCACTTTCAGGATTCACAATATTCCAATTACCATTCTCTACTCTCTTGAGATGGATGATATTTCTTCGATACTCTTTCCCCGTAGAATCGTTTGATACTTTTATGTCTCCACCATTAACATCTTTCACAGTATGTGTATCTGGATTATAGTTTGGGGTTAGTTTGTTATCTTTAACCATATTCTTCACGTAAACCTATTCCTAAGTTGCAATCTACTGCTTTCCTTTTTCGGTCCACATATTCTCTTCCTTTCTCCTTTTTTTTCCTTATCTCTGTCTCTGATGTCCGAATCCATTGATTCCATTTTATGCTCCATGTCCATAGCTGTAGGTATTTTATCTCTGAACTGCCTGCGAAAGAAAAGTTCTGCGGGAGTTTTTCCGGTTGTGGAATGGGGGGGGTGCTATTGTACATAATTAAATATTCCAGAAGTTCTTCTTTCCAGTTTTTCTTTTCCACTTGACAGATCTTTAAACGTTTTAGTACATCTCTATTCTGGCGTTCAACCTCGCCGTTCATTTGCGGCCAGTAAGGAATGGTATTGAACATTACAATGCCGCACTCTTTGCAAAATTCTTTAAAGATCTCGCTAGTGAATTGCTTACCATTATCGCATGTCAATGTCGAAGGGTATCCTAGTCGAGAGAATATTTCCTTAAGATTTTTCACTGTTTCTGTAGCCGTGATATTTCTCATAACTTTTATTTCTTTATATCGACTGTAGTAATCGACTATAATAAGCAAATAATCATTTGATGGAAGGGGTCCTAGAAAGTCTACCGCAACGTCAACGTCAATCCAGTTCGACAGGGAGATCTCGTCTCTTAATAGGATGTGGTGGATTGGGTGCTGAGACAAGTGTGCATCCTCTACAAGCTCTGACTCGATTCTCAGCGTCTTTGTCAATTTTTGGTCACCACACCTTAGTTCGGAGGCGAGTCTTCATGGCCACTATTCCAGGATGGCCTTGAGCTGCTTCTAGGACTCTTTGTCTTAGTTTCTTAGGGATAGTAAGTTTACTCCCTCGAAGGGCTATACTTCCTTGAAAGCATATTTCTGTCTGAAAAGTTTTATAGCCGTTCATAAATTCATCCCATGTGTTTTCATAGATTCCTTTCTTTAATGCCAGGATTTCTTTATCAATTGCAGATTCCGCTTCGATTTCATGTAATGGAACTGCGACGGGTCTGCCAAACTCCACAATTGAATTAATATAGTTCTCATTGTCGAGAGGTTTAAGCGTATTCGATTGGCAAAGACGCGAAATAGGGTCAGCGATATTTCCTTGCCCGGTCGGTAAATTACCCTGTACTTGTAAGCCTGCAGACGTAGAACCCATCGTTCGATGCGGGCACAAGGTTTAGATTTAGGCCCGAAAATAATTTCCAAGGGTTTGTGATCGCTGATAAGTTCGAATTTCGAATTCTTTGCCAAGTAAGTATATTTTGAAATGCTCTACTGCCCATACAAGAGCTAAAGCCTCTTTCTCAGTCTGACAATATCTTTTTTCACAGTCTGTGAGACTCTTGTTGCCAAATGCTATTACTCTAGGCCCATTACGATCGATTTGTATAAGAACCGTCCCTAATCCAACTGGGGATGCGTCAGCAATTATTTGAGTTCTATCTTCTGGGTTATAAAAGCCCAGTGTTTGTATGTTTGACAATCGTTTCTTCAGACTTTCAAATGCCTCATCCTGAGCAAAGTTCCAATATTTCCGAATACTTGCAGATTTATTTAACTTCAACCGTCTTATCCGTCGTAAGGGCTCCGTGAGCGATGCCAGATTGGGTATCCACTTCCCCACGTAATTGACCAAGCCAAGGAAACTTTGTACTTCATCAACGTTGACGGGTTTTCTTGATGACTGAATGGCGTCAATATACTTATCGAGGGGTTTTATTCCTTTTTCAGAAAGTTCATGCCCAAGAAACTCAATTCGTTTTGTTTTATAAATACATTTTTCCTCATTAAGAAGGACATCATTATCCTTCAATACTTGCATTACTCTGTTAAGGCGATAGTCATGTTCTTTTTCATCACACCCATAAATTATTATGTCATCAATAAAATTTGAAGTACCTTCACACCCCAACAACATTTTCTCTAGTACTTTCTGAAACATTTCAGGGGCACACGACACACCAAACATGAGTCTTTTATAGCGGTATAGGCCTTTACTGGTGCTGAAAGTTGTAATGTACCTGCTGTCTTCATCAATTTCTAGTTGATGGAATGCATTTTTATATCAAGCCGGGAAAAATACTTAGCAATTTGGTAATAATTCGTCCATTGTTGGGAGTGGGTGATTCTCCCTTATGATAGCTTCGTTGGCTCTTCTCATGTCAATACAAATCCTGATTTCCCCGTTTTCTTTGAGAACTGGAACCATTGGAGACACCCATGGTGATGGTCCGTTGACTTCCTCAATGATGTCGGCTTCTTTGAGTTCAGCTAGTTTCATGTTTACCTTTTCTTCCAAAGGTATTGGTATTCTCCTGTACGGTTGAACGACAGGTTTTTATTTCTCTATTGATAGGGATCTGAATCGTCACGTCCTTTAATTTAGGAAAGGTACTGATGCTATTTATCATGTTGCCAATTTTAAGCACGTTCAGTTCAATGGCAGTTTTCTTCCCAAGAAGGTTCCGTGTTCCATTTCGAATGACGTAAAAAGTGGCTTTTATGCCCCTTCTTCCACTAACCGTTATATTGGCATTAAATGCGCCAAGTACATCCAGTGGTATTTGACTCCCGTATGGCAACAGTATCTTTTCAGGATTCTTAAATTGATTCGTAACTTTCACCTTTTGGCTTTTTAAAAATGTCCACGTATTATCGGAAATGATATTGCACCTACTACCCGAATCGATTAGCATTTCTATTACAACATCACCGACTTTGCATTTGATGACTGAATCTTCATCCAGATGGAAAACATAGTCCACTTCGTCAGAATCTTTATGACCTTTATTAAATTTTGATCTCTTTCTCCTGTCAAATTTATCATCTGTTTTTGATTCTGTCCTTCGTTTTTGTGGTTTTGTTTTGCAGTGACTCATAAAATGGCTCAATAATACCACATTTCAAACATTTTTTGTCTTTAGCTGGACATTCACTATCAAATGATAAATGTTTGTTACTGCCACATCTGAAGCAAGTTTTTCTAAAACCCCGACTCATTGGCGGTTTCTTAATGTCTACTTTGTTGATGTCCAATTTATTCGCATCCACCACTTTACTCTGTCCAGTTTTTCAAACTGTTCAAGCTGCCTATTTACAGTTTCAAGTGTAGTAGCAATATTAATGACTTGTTGAAGAGAAATACTGTCACCTTCTGCCAAGATTTTCTTCCTTAATGCTGCACTACGGCTTTTCTCGATAATTTGGTCTATCAGGTGTTCTTCCTTAGCCATAAATTTGCATTTGTCAGCTTGGTTTCGGAGTCTTACTAGGAAAGTTTCAAACCTTTCTTCTTGTTTCATAAGTCTAAAGATATATCGTTCGTAGTATCTACTTTGCTTTGGCGAAAAGTATTCATTTAACTTTTCTATTGCGACATCATAGACATCTACACCATCTATTTCATCGACATGGGCACCTCGTAAGTTATAGTAAACTTCTTGTAAGGTCCGCCAATATGTAGAAGAGGAGCTCGTTTTCTTTTGCTCGATTCAATATTTGTGGCTAAAAAATATACTTCCAAAGCTCTTCTCCATTTCTCCCACCTAACCCCAACTGACACTGGGTCGCCCTCACATTCAAAATGATCTAAGCTCGAGACATTTCTGAACCTGTAACAATACATAGTAATTGATCCTCGTTTAATATCACTTGACTTTATGTCTAAACATAGTCTATCTTATTGACTTTCACATTGGCACTTAGGCCCTATCTTATTGGCCATTTCAATACAGTCTTTCTTATTGACTTCATAAACCCAAAGCCTTTCTTATTGACTTCATAAGCCCAAAGTTTTTCTTATTGACTTCATAAGCCCAAAGTCTTTCTTATTGACCTCATATACCCAAAGTCTTTCTTATTGACCATTTTAATACAGTCTATCTTATTGACCGTTTTAATACAGTCTATCTTATTGACCGTTTTAATACAGTCAATCTTATTGACCTCATTAAACGTATAGTCTTTCTTATTGACCATTAAATACATACATTGATATACACGCTGTAGATATATTAGAGCAAATAATTGTTAGTTAATATACTCTATTTAAAGAGAGTCATTTATTATATACATACTGTATTATTGTTAACACCTCAATAAGCAGATCCTCAAATTTGTTGAGTTTATAAAACATCTCATGTTAAACAACGTAAGTAGGTAACTACAGAATTTGGTTGAATAATGTTAACATTATTTAAGGCATAATAGTTTTTTTTTTTTTCAGTCCACTTTTTAATGAAATATTTGCATTTACCTATCTTAACCGCTCGCAAACGTTTCGAAAACGGTATAAAAGATAATACAGGTGTTTATTGAAATATCGGACGAATGTTCATATAAATTAGGGTCATTACGAGTGGTACAATTTAATAAACTTTTCTTAACGTTATTTTTTGAAAACATTTATTGTTTCTCACACGTGCATGATATCTGATTTTTACTTATTTCTTCCTTCAATTGATAAAATAATGTTTTATATGGGTACTTACGCTTTTTTTTCCTTTTTATCTCGTCGCCACTTGTAAAATACTTATAATATCACTAATCACACTATTCGGCTGCCTAGGTAACTATCCACAACACAGGTCCACACCGTGCGACCACTCCTTACACACTGAGTATCAGTCGACTCCCCCCACTATATATCACTGGACTTCCCCCACTATAACACTCTCTCCCACCTGTACACTACAACAATGATAAGGCTTACAATCCGATAAGACGCAAATGTATTGAAAAGGACTATCGAATAGTGAATGATCGGGTATCTCGTGCCGTAATCGATATCTGGTGGAGTCATCGAGACATGTTTCGAATAAACCGGATAAAAATACAGCAATGAAAACGTCTTCCAGCGTATGACAATGATAAGGCTTACAATCCGATAAGACGCAAATGTATTGAAGAGGACTATCGAATAGTGAATGATCGGGTATCTCGTGCCGTAATCGATATCTGGTGGAGTCATCGAGACATGTTTCGAATAAAACTGGATAAAAACACAGGAATGAAAACGTCTTCCAGCTTATGACAATGATAAGGCTTACAATCCGATAAGAGGCAAATGTATTGAAGAGGACTATCGAATAGTGAATGATCGGGTATCTCGTGCCGTAATCGATATCTGGTGGAGTCATCGAGACATGTTTCGAATAAACTGGATAAAAATACAGCAATGAAAACGTCTTCCAGCGTATGACAATGATAAGGCTTACAATCCGATAAGACGCAAATGTATTGAAGAGGACTATCGAATAGTGAATGATCGGGTATCTCGTGCCGTAATCGATATCTGGTGGAGTCATCGAGACATGTTTCGAATAAACCGGATAAAAATACAGCAATGAAAACGTCTTCCAGCGTATGACAATGATAAGGCTTACAATCCGATAAGACGCAAATGTATTGAAGAGGACTATCGAATAGTGAATGATCGGGTATCTCGTGCCGTAATCGATATCTGGTGGAGTCATCGAGACATGTTTCGAATAAACCGGATAAAAAATACAGCAATGAAAACGTCTTCCAGCGTATGACAATGATAAGGCTTACAATCCGATAAGACGCAAATGTATTGAAGAGGACTATCGAATAGTGAATGATCGGGTATCTCGTGCCGTAATCGATATCTGGTGGAGTCATCGAGACATGTTTCGAATAAACTGGATAAAAATACAGCAATGAAAAACGTCTTCCAGCGTATGACAATGATAAGGCTTACAATCCGATAAGACGCAAATGTATTGAAGAGGACTATCGAATAGTGAATGATCGGGTATCTCGTGCCGTAATCGATATCTGGTGGAGTCATCGAGACATGTTTCGAATAAACTGGATAAAAATACAGCAATGAAAACGTCTTCCAGCGTATGACAATGATAAGGCTTACAATCCGATAAGACGCAAATGTATTGAAGAGGACTATCGAATAGTGAATGATCGGGTATCTCGTGCCGTAATCGATATCTGGTGGAGTCATCGAGACATGTTTCGAATAAACTGGATAAAAATACAGCAATGAAAACGTCTTCCAGCGTATGACAATTATAAGGCTTACAATCCGATAAGACGCAAATGTATTGAAGAGGACTATCGAATAGTGAATGATCGGGTATCTCGTGCCGTAATCGATATCTGGTGGAGTCATCGAGACATGTTTCGAATAAACTGGATAAAAATACAGCAATGAAAACGTCTTCCAGCTTATGACAATGATAAGGCTTACAATCCGATAAGAGGCAAATGTATTGAAGAGGACTATCGAATAGTGAATGATCGGGTATCTCGTGCCGTAATCGATATCTGGTGGAGTCATCGAGACATGTTTCGAATAAACTGGATAAAAATACAGCAATGAAAACGTCTTCCAGCGTATGACAATGATAAGGCTTACAATCCGATAAGACGCAAATGTATTGAAGAGGACTATCGAATAGTGAATGATCGGGTATCTCGTGCCGTAATCGATATCTGGTGGAGTCATCGAGACATGTTTCGAATAAACTGGATAAAAATACAGCAATGAAAACGTCTTCCAGCGTATGACAATTATAAGGCTTACAATCCGATAAGAGGCAAATGTATTGAAGAGGACTATCGAATAGTGAATGATTGGGTATCTCGTGCCGTAATCGATATGGTGGTGGGCAATGTTAAAGGCAAAAGATGCACAAGATGCACAGATGTACACTTAACGGTGGTAGGGCCACGCAGCAGCCTCGGCTGTTGCACGAATGGGCAGGCGCGTCCGGGTAAGTACCACGACCTCACAGAAGACCGGCGTAAAGTGAAAGTATAATACTTTCGCGATTCGTCTGGTGAGTGAGGTGACCGGAGGCCAATTTTCAAAAGGTTGTCAACGCATCTGCAAACCCTCGGGTGTAGCAGATGTCTGTGGGCGGCGGTATTCACTTAACATCAGGTGAACCGTCTGCTCGTTTGACAACTTTTCACATAAAATAAATAAAAAAAATAGTTCGGAGGTCGTGCTTGTGGAGTAGAGTGCAATTAGCAGTGCAACTACTTCTTATGCATTAGTTTTTCTGTGTGGCTCAACATAAAGGCAAGAGACAAGCGCTTGTAGTGGCGCTAAGGCAACGAATGCTTCTGTTTATAGCAAAATAAATTGTTACTCACGACAAATTGAATGCTTTATAAAGGTGCGGTTGCTTTATCCAAATATCTAATTTCTGTTTAATTATATGCTTAAACAAATCTATGTTATTATTAGATTTAGATTTGCGTTTTTTTTTTTTGATTGATGGTTGATGAAAAAGAAACTACGAAAGTCACAATAATATTTATTTTTGAATCATGTAGAAAATATGTAAAGATCGGTGGCAAAGAAAGGCTGTTGGTTTCGGCGTCGAAGATCGTAGATTCGATTCCCACACGGGAAAGTCAACAAGAATGTATTCGTGTGACCCATAGCTATTTGTTCCGGATTTGGGTGTTTATTTTCCAGGAGGTTTGACGTCAGGTCAGGCCGGTCGTAAAATAAAATTTATCCATTAACAACACGACAAAAGAGAAGAAATATGTAAAGCTAAAAGCCTTAAAAGATGATGTTGCACCGTGATGCAAAATTGTATTTTGTGTTGTTCAATCATCAACCTATAAATAAATAGCTTGTTGAAATATTTCCCCTTGCATTACATTCATTGTTGGCAGTGTAAGGTTTTTTTGAAATATTCCTTCGAAACAATATCGTAATACCTACATATGGGACATAAAGGGTGATTTGTAGACGAAGTACATACTTTGACATAATTTTAATTGAAAACTCCATAATTCAAAAAAAAAATATTAATATTTTATTTTGATGAGAAATAACCAGAAAAATATCAATTCAAACATTGTTTGTTTATCCCGTTAACAGTGGTCACCCGATTGATAAGCGGTTTAGTAATTATGCGTTCAGCGAAAAGTTTTAGTGCTCGTCAATAGTCTTACCTATTGGTACACAGTGTTACAGGAATTTTTTAAGGTGTCCATAATGTTTGAAGAAATTAAAAATAATTTTTGAAAAAAAAAATGAGATCACAAGGACATACCAGATTCTGATTTAGAATGAATATCTGCATAATATGCTCTGATAATAATAATATTTAATGAGCTGTGTACATCAAAACTTTTGTAACATTTTGCAATGAAAATAACATTACATATTAAATGTTGTGCTCCAATCGAATAAGGTATGCTTACGCAAAGCAAAACAAACGGTCGTTGTGTGTGCGCCGTACTTTTTCTCGGCAGCGCGAGTATTGAATATGAATAAGCTTATTTAATTGTCTAATTACGACATCGGAGTGCTGCGTCAATGTGCGCGTTGCTTGTGGCTTCGAATCGCTGGATTTTCGTGAGAGACTCCCGTGCTGCCCAACAGTGCTTTGTTACATAGCTGGAGGTAACCTCGTACCTCGTCTATTGTTATTGATTCTTTGTTTATAAACAGCGAGTGGTTTTCTAGCCTATTGTTACTCGGTGGAAAATTTAAAGTGATCATTATTAATTTAAATATTTATGCTAATAACTTAATATCAGCATTAAAGAGCAGTTGACGCCTGTCGCATCTCTCGGTAGTAGTTTGCTGTGCTGTATTTTTAATATATTACAAGGAAAACATTCAAATTTAACTAACTTTAGATTCATTCGTATCGTGTGATTTTTAGTATTATTTCGCAAATCTAAGATTCTACTGGGTTAAATCTTAAAAGTTAGAAGTAGCATATTTTCTGCATCATGTATTAGTATTAGTGTTAATAATTTACGAAACAACATTTTTTGGAGCGTCGTATGATATTTATATTTATCTAAGTCTCTAGCCTAATTTGTCCTAACAATTAATATTAAATTTGTTGTGTTATCGATAGGATCTTTGATAGGTGGAATTTACGTATTTTAGTTTTTTGTTTCCTCGATATCGGATATCATATCTGCAAAGTAACCGATTACTCATTAGCACCGACGGCGACGTCGGGTGGAGTATCGCAATATTCTTTTTCGCAAACACGCCCTCTCTAGGCTCAAGGTTGTCGGTGTCTGACTTGACATAATTTTCGTGCAATCCGCTCTTGTACTCTCAAGAGGTCGGTGTAATCTAGCGTATATATAAATAATCAACGAAATATACAACAATTATATACAACCGG
This sequence comes from Iphiclides podalirius, assembly GCA_933534255.1. NCBI lineage: Eukaryota > Metazoa > Arthropoda > Insecta > Lepidoptera > Papilionidae > Iphiclides > Iphiclides podalirius. The sequence continues at coordinate 6,036,608 of OW152830.1, forward strand.
AAGCAGTATTTACTACGTCTTTAACCAGCGATGGCGTAAACAAGGTAATTCGTAATGATTTCAATACTTTTGTATAATTTCCGACATTGCTTATAGTCCAGGTCATTGATGTGTCATAGGTAGCAGGTCTAAGAAATTATTAATACAGTTATTTAAATATGAGTTTATAATTATGTGAGGCTAAAAGTTTCCTCGTACAACCGACCGTGTACAGTTTTAGTTTCGTAAAGCAAAAAAATGTTGGAATTATAGGATATTTATTAAAAATTAACATTTCATATTTAGGAAGAACAATATTGTAGCTTAATAATTAGGTAAAAATCACGCGTTTTACTTCATAAAATAGTTTCAGTTACCTGAAAATGGTTTAGCTTTAACACCTCCGTATGGTTAGCTACCATTTTTGTTGTTTGTTATGGAGAAGGTTCTTATGAAAGAAAAATTTAAAAATTTCCTGAAAACGTCTAAAAAGAACACTTCTATATTCCCGTACAAAAGATTCGTAATAATACTTAAAAGTTAATTTGAACTTAAATACAATACCATAAGGTTAAAGTGCTAGTGGAGGGGATCCAAGGCAAAACAAGTGAGTGACTGTGGTAAAATGTCACTTGAAATGTAAACGTCTCTTTGCTGTGCATCACTACATAGTATAAAACAAAGTCGTCCCGCTGTCTGTCTGTCCCTATGCTTAGATCTTTAACACTACACAACGGATCTTGATGCAGGTTTTTTTACTAGATAGAGTGATTCAAGAGGGAGGTAATGTATATGTATAATACATTGCACCCGTGTGAAGTCGGGGAGGGTCGTAGTACTGAATATATTAAAGAAGCATATTTTGCAATTGTCATATTTGATCATATTTCGTTGACAGTCAAGAATTTGTATACCATCTGTCAATATTTGACAGGTTTCCTTCCGAATCCATCTACTAATTAATTTATAACTTTGATTGAAATCATGCGTTACAAAGATTCATTACTATATTACTATCAATATTATATAATATACCCTTTGAGGGTTAGAATTGTACAAAATATTTTGTTTATATTAAGTTCTCCTTTCAGTTCTTGTCGTACATGCAGGCCTGTTGCACTTACTATCACCAAGGGGCCGACTTATCTGAAGACTTGGAGCCATTTCTCAAATCTACCGCACTGGAGGTACTATTATAATTATCTTTTTCTTTGTCATCTAAAAAAAATAGCCTATAAATTAATCTAGGAATCGTGTCTTGGAATGGACATTGTCGGGATAACAATTTATGGAGTACGAAAAATGTTTTTTCCGCGTGCTAATTACGCGCAATAGCAAAGAATTATTGGCAAGATTACCACATAATATGTGGTTTATGTGGTCACCTTACCAATGTTATTGCGGTATTGATGCTAAATATATACGACCCCTTGTGTATTAATAATTATAATCATAAGAAAAATATTTTACGAAATCGTTGTTAAAAATGTTATGTGATGAAATCTGAAATGTTTGAAAATGTCGTTGAGAAATGCCTACAAAGTTATTTAATAGCCACACAAACGTTAGTTGAAACTACTACTCAACATAATGCGAAAGAATACAGATATGCTGAATGGGAACACTTGGCCGTCACAACCATAAATATTGATTGAACACGACATATCAAATGTAACCTGCGCTTTTAATACTCTCCGACAGATTTTTTTTTTCATATGTATAATATCTATTTATTTACAAAAGAAAAGTATGTTTATCAGTATGAAAAGTATAGTTATCTAGTATCCATAGTACAAGCGTTGCTTAGTTTGGGACTAGAGAACGTTGTGTAAAAAATGTGTCCTATAATATTTATTTATTTCAATTAATGAGTCACTTGTATAAAATTTATTAGTACGGTTAAAATAGTAGCCTTTTTAGGCATGCTTTTAGCGTATAAAATGTGTCCTAAAATATTTATTTATTTTAATTAACGAGTCACTCGTGTTCAATTTATAAGTACGGTTATAACAGTAGCCTTCTTCAGCATGCTCTTACGTTGCGTCTTCTATCGAACTCTGCTTTCACGGGCGCCGTCCGCAGGTGGCCACAATGCGCAACGACACCAGAACGCTCGACAAGGAGATGGAGAACCGGCACACTATCGTGAACAGCAAGGACACCGTTCTGCCGAGCTGCAAGGCGGGCGACATAGAATCGGATGGCAAGGACGGCTCGACGGGCGCCGCGTGCCTGAAGAGCGCGCCGCGGATGCAGGGCTACCTGTTCAAGCGCACCTCGAACGCCTTCAAGACGTGGAACAGGCGCTGGTTCTACCTCTACGACAATCGGCTGGTGTACAGGTGGGCTCTCGAAGTGAAACTTCTCCGCTGGAGTGCTTCGGAATGTGATTGAGTAAATTTTTAACTGGCGCGATACCTAGAAGCTTTGGACACTTACATATAATTCCAAGTTATTTAATTAAACCGTAATCTCGTTACCTTAAGTTCGGTAACAGTTTCGCATGTTTAAATCTAGATTTTGTTCACAAAGCACGCGCATGTCTAAATGTGTTTTCAAGCTTTAGTTGTCGGGCGTCCAAGTTTTCGAACTTCAACTTTGTCTTTGACTTGATTAGGAATATTAAGTCATGTGCGTATAGTAATAGAGTGTAAAGCATTTCGTACTTTTGCGTTTTGTCCTGTTGGTTATGTTAATCGGTCCTCTCTTACAAATTGGCAGCACTCCATGTGTGTTGTGATATTTCGTGTTCTTACATCAGATGAACCGCCTACCTTTACCGCGTCCATACGAAAAAGGAACCTCTCGATCCAAATCGTCTTGAAATTAGATAACTAACATGCCCAGCAACTTGATAACCCAATCCAGAAGCCACTCGATTGTAGGTCGACGGTTGAATCGAAGGTCGTTGTGATTAGTATTCGTTATATGGTCACGGTCTGATGTGTAGTGAAATGTTATAGTATGACTTACGATATTCGATTGGCGGCCATTCACAAGTAGGTGGGCATACTTACCTATAGTAAAACGCTCTTACAGCTACATAAAATGTAACCTGTGTAAGTTATTTCATTCCGAAATTCGTTCGAAAGCATCCAGCTGCTTTGAAACAGCGTGAACAGTGGACAAACATCGACATCACTAATAAAATAATTTCGTATAATAACATTGAAATTGTCTTTTTTTGTATGTCTTCAACCATAATTCATTTTACGTGATTGGTTTGCTTTCAAGGGCTGAGGAAACCAATTGTCTGGAAGTAGCGGGGAAGCTTTTGCAAAGTATTTAATGGGACATGATGGACTAATATTATTGATAATGATATCAATAATTGATATAGATTTGTTGGGGTTTTCAAATTTGCTTTATGTGTAAAGTTCTTTATTTTATATATAAAAGTAAAAGTAAAGTAACAGCCTATACATGTCCCACTGCTGGGCAAAGGCCTCCTCTATACAGAGGGTATCAGGGCATAGTCCACCACGCGGCCCCACTGCGGATTGGCGGACTTCACATATCTTCAAAATATTATTATTTTTTTTTTGTTATTATTTCGAAAATATGCAGGTTTCCTCACGATGTTTTCCTTCACCGCGGAGCACGTGATAAGTCAGCACTTAAAGTTAAAAACTTCATTGGTGCCGGCACCGGGGATCGAACTCAGGTTGCTCGAGTATATTGAATTAAAGGCGAGCGCCCGGACACTGAGCTATCACGGCTCAGTAATATATATATATATATTTGTTATTTTGAAAAAAACATTGCCCTTACTTTAGGATAACATTATCCTGTGTTGTAGGGACGTTTTTTACAAACATAAATTTCGCACGGACAAACACCCAAATGCGAAACAACTATCTGTGGGCCACACAAATAGTGGTCCCGCGTGGGAATCGAACCCACGACCCCCGTCGCCGAAGCCAACACCTTGGCAACTGCACCACAGAGTCATCATTTATTTATAGAAAGTTATATATATTATTATTTATAAGAATTATATATATGTAAAGAAAAATATTATCTTCTTTTATTTAAATATTTTCTTTAATTCAAATATTTTCGCGCACCGGCCGTTGATAAAATTTATTTAAAAAAACTATGTTTGACGCCGGATTATAACAGAAAAAGAATTAAGCTGTCATATGAAACAATTCATGAAAATAATCTTTTTACACAAATATTAGCCATATTTAATAAGTAAAGTAGTGATTTAGGAATCGACATTGTGATTATTAACATTAAATGTCGTTTCTTTAATTACAGGTAAAGTTGTAATAGTAAAATCTTTTATTTTTGTTATTTTAATTATTATTTATGTAATAGTTTCAAAATCTTACAATAAATCTTTAATTACAGAGAAACTCAATTGTGTTTTGATTGCTGTGTCATCCTAATCACTGAAAAATATTCTTATATATACAGGAAGCGGACGGGAGAATTGAATGTTACCGTTATGGAGGAGGACTTGAGGCTGTGCACTGTGAAGCCGGTGTTGGACGGCGAGAGGAGGTTCTGTTTCGAAGTGCTGTCTCCTTCTAAGTGAGTTTGTTTGTAAGAAAATAATACATGTTAAATCAGCAACGCTATCCTTATTTTGGCGGTAGTATGGCCATGGACAATAGTGGATTTTATCACGTAGATGAAGTGGTAAGCCTATATCTTGCCACTGTGTCATTTGGCAAGATCTCAACTCTAGTTAATTGTTGTTAACTATGATAAAGAAGTCGTTCGTATTCAATATGCTATCATTTCCAGTTTCCTTGAAAACTGAAACTTTCACCACTTTACGACGTCAGCAAAACGCAAAACTACGTCAGTTTCTAAATCAACATAAACATGTTCATCACAACAGCATATATTATAGAAATCACTCTTTTCTCAGACATTCAGCTTCGTTCTCATCGGTTTTTCAGACGATTTCTTTCAGACAAATCCAAATTTAAAGTTTCCCTATAATTTCGGAGAAGCCTAAAAATATATTCATCAATAGTTTAGATATTTACTAACATTTTGCCTATTAACAGCCCATTATCTCTATTTATCGTCGTCTTGTTGTAAGAGATCAATTATTTCTTTACAAAATTATTCACAATGACGTTGATTCTATATGTCTCGTTTCTAAATTAAATTATATGTGTAACAGACCCCATGCTCGCAATAAGAAGCTTTTTCATGTATCCATGACTAAAACTAAATATGCTTCTAATATTTTAATTAACCGTGTTTGTCAAAGTTTTAACAATAGTTTTAATCATATAGATGTATAAATGAAACTAATTTTACGGATTTATCGCGTTTATTTTTAATTTTAATTCCCGACGTTTCGAACCCTCGGAACGTCGGGAATTAAAATTAAAAATAAACGCGATAAATCCGTAAAATTAGTTTCATTTATAATGTGTAATCGCGTAAATACAAGAAATTATTACATATAGGTAGTTAGGTAGTTTTAGATCAAATATAATAGATAGATAGATCAAATGTTCTTCAGAGCTTTTGTAATAATTAGTTTCATTGTACCGTATTCATTTAAGTAAAACAAGTACTACCGTGATGTCTGTTATATGAATTTATTTATACTGTATTTTTTTTATTTGTTAGTTTATTATATAGCTGTTTGTTTTCCTTGAAAAATAAATAAATAAAATAAATTTTGATATTAAATCTTTAGCCGTCTAAAGCAATCGGCCGTCATGATGATATGGAACGCATGATACGGAAAGAGATAACAGTCTGTAATGTAGCAGTCTTTATTGTTGCAATCTAATTGGCGTAATTTGAGTGCCTCAGTTTCGTCGCGCTCTAGTGTCAAGTCTACCCCGTATTTGTATATAATGGCGTTGCACAAATATCTCTCCGACCGTCCTGCAGGAGCCACATGCTGCAAGCGGACTCCGAGGAGATGCTCAACGCGTGGACAGCGGCGCTGCAGAGCGGCATCCGTTCGGCGATCCAGCGCGGCCAGAGCAGGGACAACCCCGACTCGCAGATGGTGCTTGTGCCGGACGACAGCCGCCGCGGCGACAGCACCAACGCCGCCAGCTTGCGCATGAAGAAAGTCCGGTGAGTCCGTCCCGCTCGCGCCCGATGGCGATGGGCGAAACGGAAAGATCTAATCGAGTTTCTTCGCTCGTCCTTCGTTAGGTTTGTTTTAATGCTCCATCTCCGTCGCACTCGTTTACTTCGTTTGAAATAGAACACGCTTAACGTTCTTTCGCTCCGTTTGTTACTCGTTCAGTGACCGTCCCTGTCGCACGCGATGATGACGGGCGAAACAAAAAAACACCGATGGCGTTTTTTCGTTTGTTGTTTGTGAAGATTATGTTAATGCTCCATCTCCGTTTATTTTGGTTGAAACAAACACTGCTCATCCCACTGTTTCTCCATTTATTGTTCGCTTAGTGCCCCTTCTCTGTCGCACTCGATGTTATTTGAAACGAAGAATGCTTAATCGCACTGTCTCTCAATTTATGGCTAGCAAAAATTCGCTTCGTAATTCAACTCTTTCGCACTCGTTGGTCGAAATAAAAAATGCCTGTTGCTACATGATTTCACTCCATTCCTTGTATTCCCATATAGGTCGTAAAATCTTAGTGGGAGTGCCGTCTCTTTCGCACTAGCTGGCTTTATAGCGAAACATAAAATGGCTAAATTATTGGTCGCTAATATTAGGTTAATATTTCACTGATATGCACCTTTCTTCGCCTTTTGAAATTGTAAGAAACACTGTCTCATAGTTTTTTATTAACGGCAACAAGGAAATCTTATTGCAGGACGAAAATGTCGTATTTTTAAATTTACTAGCTTTTATGTACAGTTCAATAGCTACGGATATTAATGTAAATATTTATATTGAGATCAATGTAAACCTATTTATGGCTAAGAATTTGTTTTTAATATGAATCGTGTCATATAATTAGAGGTCTGCCAAATGTTTATTATTATTGTGAATCTTCCAGGATATGGGAGCAGCTGCTGAGCATACCAGGAAACAACTACTGCTGTGACTGCGGCAGTCCAAACCCACGCTGGGCCAGTATAAACCTGGGAATTACTCTCTGCATAGGTATGGTGATATCTGTATAAATTATCCAACCGCTTAATTTCAAATATGACGTCTAACTGACTTTAACTGTATTTTAATATTGACGTTACATTATTCCTCATTCGCTCAATGTAATAAGGAAAAATATTAGTATATTACTCATATACTGATACTTATACTAATATTATAAACGCGAAAGTTTGTATGTATGGATGTTTGTTATTCTTTAACGCAAAAATTACGGAATGGATTTTAACGAATATTTAACATACATCAGAATGACACATAAGCTATAATTTATAAAGATACAAGGGTCTCTCAAAGTAACTCTGTCTGTTGTATCTTCACGACTAAACCGGAGAACGAATTTAAATGAATTTTGGTATAAAGATAGATAGGACCTTGAAGAAGAAAATAAGCTACTAATCCTGCGCAGACGAAGTCTGAGCACCAGCTAGTCATTCATATGCATAGTATATTTATATTTTTATAGAACTCTTTGAATTGATCATTCCGAGGATCATTAAGAGGATCATTCTGTTCAATTCAGAGAGTTTAACAATCCTTTTGGCAACTCAAATAACACTTGAAAATTTGCCATTTGACAGCTGATTACTTGACTACTACGATCATCAGTGTTGCAGAAACCGGGCGTAAATGTTTTAAGGTTTAACGCATATTAGCTAACCGTGCAGTAGACTACGTTATATATTCTTATATAGAATTTGAATGATTTCGGAAATTTAAAAGGTTTCGTATAGTTGCTGACTGCCTTAGGAGCGATATGTAGATTTTTGTTACATGTTTAATATCGGTAATAATTTTCGCAGCTTGTTCCGGAGTGCACCGATCCCTGGGCGTTCACGTCAGCAAGGTTCGCTCGCTGACCCTGGACGACTGGGAACCGGACATTATAAAGGTACACATATGAAAAAAAACTTTTTTTTAATTATTGAAACTTCGTTTACTTTGATGCTTCGAACACTGCGACTATTGCCATTGGACAGATATAAGTTTTGTGTTTGTATGTGTAGTGACATCGTTAAATCAAGGATTGCATTAAGGTGTTTAAGATTTTATTTTATGTAGTTACACATTTTCCTATTACTTTATTATTAGGCCGCTTAGTCAGGTTAGAGAAGAAAGTAGTATTACATATAAGTACGTATATAAGTTAAAGTATTTAAATTTAACTTCCCAAGTAAATTTTTTTTTGAGGCAATTTACGTATGTTACTTCTTATTCCTGTGTTTCGTCCTATTCCGGTTGCAAGCTTGATACATTTTTTCCTCTTTTTCATTGCACGTATATTTGAGCTGTAGAAGAAAGTCGTAAATAGTACTAACAAAATGTGTTTGTGCTCTCAGTCGGTTAAGAAAACGCTGTCAAATATGACTTCAGACAGTTATTATACTGCTGGTATGTAAAGTAATGTTTCATTGAACTTTTATAACATTTTATTTTAAATATTACAGGTCATGGCCGAGCTTGGAAACAAAGTAGTGAACTTAATATATGAAGCAAACACTGAGGGGGCTGACATCGTTCGGGCGACACCTGACTGTGATACGTAAGTTTCACAATACATTAAATGTTAAAAGTCTAAGCTTTTGTCAATAGTTTCGCTACAAAGTGCACTATAGTATAGAGTAAGGTTGTAAGCCTGTAAATGTCGCCTTGGACTGTGTATACTGAAGAGTGCATGTTCAGTTTGTGTCGAATCTATGTATCTGTAAAAGTAAAAACATTTTAATGGATTGCTAGAAGTGGAAATTCTCGACTTATTTCTTTGGCTGAATGATCTGGGTTTTTACGTATATTTGAAGATAACGTCTAAATATTTGTTCGTTCCAATCGATCGTTGTCCAAAGCCAATAATAAAAAATATCCTCCTTTGTGAAGAGATTAATGTGTCACATAATATACAGAGACAGATAAAATCTTCTCGGCAATCTTCTGCGTTACGCATACCGTTGGCCGGCGCATTTGTCCGTTCGGCCTTCTGTGCAAGCGCGCCAATGTCCATCTGCGTTTCCGTATTGCGTGATGCAGCGATTGAAAAAGCACGCGAATGCCCTTGCGTGTCCGCCGTGATTGAAGCGTGTAAAGCGTGTCGCGATCCGCAGCGGCGTCCGCGAGGCGTGGATCCGCGCCAAGTACGTGGCGCTCGCGTTCGTCCGCAGCGTGACGAGCGCGCCGCAGACGGCGCCGCCCGCGCTGCGCACCGCGCGCCGCTGGTCCGTGCGACGGGCGCGACGCAGGTGACGCGCACGCTGCACACACGCACGCACACGCACACACGCACACGATCAGACGTTCACACGCGTGATTTAAACGCGCGCACGCACACACGCATACTATAAGACGTTCACACGCTCGCAAGTACTCGTCGTAATACACACACACACACACACACACTTTATTTTAGACCTTTTTAAATAAGAGATCATTTGAAATAGAATATGGCAGTGAAATTTTGGATTACATGTAAAAATGTGAAGGGCACTGACTTCTATAACACAGGGTAACCTAGCACAGGAGTCAGAGTTCAAAATATCGTACATTACCTCATCCAATATTATAAATGTGATGACATTAAGTGTTATCTCTTTTTGTTTTGGTTGCATGAATAAATAAATTATTAAATTATTATTATTAAAACTGATTTCAATTTCAACTTTACTGATCAAATTTCCCGGTGCCGGCGAAATTGTTATTTTAAGTGCTGAATTATCACGTGCTCATAGGTGAACAAAAACATCGCGAGGAAACCAGGTATAGGCCAAAAGGAGGTAATAAAATATTTCGAAGATATGTGAAGTTCGCCAATCGGCAGTGGATTCGCGTGGTGGACTATCCCCTGATGACCAAAGTACATAGGAGGCCTTTGCAAAGCAACGGGACATACAAAGGCAATTACTTTAATAGAACTCACTGTTAACTTGTTTTATATCGTTTGCAGAGTTCGAGCGCCGCCTTCCGTGCCCGAAACAATAAGCGACGAGAGGAGCGATGTTAACAGCAACACCAGTGGTGAGTCTCGCGAATTTTCCCTTAAATTAGACTTTTCTTCTATTCAGGCTCGCGATTTCATTATTCGAAAGACGTATTAGATATAAGATAATGATAAGATATGTGTATATATGAATGTGTGTGCTTTAATAATATATTATGTATATTTCTATTGCACCACCTACGTAGTATACGTTTCTTTTAAGCCATTGGTTGCCTGGAAGAGATCGCTATGAAGTGATAAGGCCGCCAAATTGTACATTGCATAAATTTGTTGTTCTATTGTTACTTTTATGTATATTCTTATTTGTGGTGGACAATAAAAGTGTATTAATTCATTCATTCAAGATAAATCAGATAAGCCGTGATAGCTTAGTATCCAGCCGCCCTCTACTAGTGTAGTCCCAGTCTCCAGCAACCAGAGTTCAAATCCCGGTGGCGTATCACTTAAAACTGCAGTTTTAAGTGTTGACTAATCACGTGCACAACGGTGAAGGAAAACATTGCGAGGAAACATGACATACTTTCAAAAAAAAATACAATAATAAATATTTCGTAGATATATAAAACTTCCAGTCGGGTCTAGTGGTGGACTATGTGAAGTCTCACCCCAGGCCTGGGCCTGTGCCCAGTAGTGGGACTTATATAGGCCGTTACTTTATGTGAGATCTGCTCAACTGTTCACAGTTTCTGACAGCTCGGGAAAGTCCGACGGCAGCCCGGTGCTGTTGATTGGCAGCGAGCTGTCGAGCGAGCGCGGAGTCGACCTCAGCCTGCCCTCCGACCACGATTCCACCGAAGGCGAGGACGCCGATGATCTCGGTGAGGCACGCTTTCATCCGTAATACTCGCATATTTTCTATGATTGTCGTGAAATTTATTGATATATACTAAATATTTCTTTTATATTATGGCGCGTTAGTTGTGTGCGACATGAATTTTCGTAATCTGCTAACCCTTTATCGTATTAGTCGCATGCAGTGTACATCCGTCCTCGCTTGTTTATAATGGTAGACGTTCAAAATGTTCAAGAAGGTGCAACTTAAATACGCCAATGGAGTTTTTTTCAATCCTCATTGGCCGTTAATAGGTATCGAAATCGCTGCATGCGTGATGCAGGAAGAAAGCATGGAATTAAGCGGCTTGCAGCTTTTGAACTTTTACGGTTCCGTAAAAGTCGCTTCGTGACTTTTGCATTCGACAGTACTCGTGCCGGTGTTTTGATTCTCAAGTCGTTGTACAGTCGTGAACAACCTTTTTTCGTAAAGGTCGCGTCGGGCCTATTGTACTCCACAGTACCCAGATATTGATTCTCACGTCGGTGTACAGTCATGAACAATATACTCTACTGTAAAAGTCGCGTTGCCCCTTTTGCACTCTACAGTACTCTTGCCCGGACACTTGTTTCACGGGTCGCTGTACAGTCGTGAACAATACTCCAGCGAGATGGCGTCGCGTTTTCGCACTGGACAGTACTCGCGCCCGGTGACTTACTCGGCGACCGTTGCAGAGATTCTCAAGTCGTTGTACAGTCGTGAATAACCTGTTCTCGCAAAGTTCGCGTCGCGCCTTTTGCACTGAACAGTAACTCTTGCCCGAACACTTGATTCTCGCGTCGGTGTACATCCGTGAACAATACATAAATCGCGCCCGGCGACTTACTCGGCGGCCGTTTCAGAGGCGGAGGAGCTGTCGAGCCTGACGGCGGGCGCGGTGCTGGCGCGGGCGGCGCGCGCGCACAACGTGTGCGTGATGCGCGCCGCGCTCGCCGCCGGCGCCGAGCCGTCGGCGCCGAGCAGCCGAGCGCGCACGCCGCTCCACGCCGCCGTGCTCAGTGTACGTACCGGGTGCCTGAGCAAGCGCCCTGTGTTCGTGTGTCATTTGTACCAGATGCCTTGGCAAATACGCTGTAAAAGAGTAATGTTAAGTGACAGCGTATATACATATGTCCCACTGCTGGGTAAAGACCTCCTCCGTATAGAGCGTATTAGGGCATAGTCCATATATTTTGAATATATGTGAAGATCGCTAACTTCGAAATTTTTTTTTGTTATTATTTAAATACGTTTCCTCACGATTCCTCAGCAATTAAAATTAACAAATTCACTGGTCCCAGCACCGGGGATCGAAATCAGGTATTCTGTAGTCATGTATTATTCAATCTCTATCCATGTATTGAAAAGATTGAATAATACATGATGACAATCGAAAAGATTGAATAATACATGGTGACAATTGTACCAGGTGTCTTAGCAAATACTGTAATGTTTGTATTCATATATCATTAATTCTGAAAGGCGTTTTTCTGTCGCAAATCCATAATTTCTATGAGTCGTCAATTTTAATGATTTAAACACCATTCCAAAGCTTAGGTTTGCCGCTGTTGACTAAAAAATAAATAGAATAAATGTTTTCATGAAAAATATCTTATAATAACTTCTTATAAAGAGTGTATGCTTATTTACTTATTTTTTGGCGAGGTAAAATGTAAAAATCTAAAGACGTGAACACAGTGTACTAAATCAAATAAGTGTTCTTATTACTATTTTTTTTATTTTCAGGGTTCGGTAATGGCGTGCTCGTTTCTATTGTTAAACGGCAGCAAGTTGAACGCTCAAGACGAGGACGGGAAGACTCCGCTGCATCTCGCAACCGAAGCAGGGCATACTGGGCAGGTAAGGAATAACGTAGATAAGCGAGCTTTAAATAATATCGATAAAGAATGCACGTGGAGTTAACTTGAGTATTGTGTTCGATTAAAGAAAATTGCTGACAGGGCCGGTAAGGGAAACTATACACGTATTACAAAAAAATAATACGCGTAAGTCTCATAATACATAAAGAGAACAGTTTTCTCAGTGGCTGGTTCCTTGAAAAAAGTGTAAGTATAAGTAAGATTTAGGCAAAGCAAATTCCTTCCTATTTTTCTCAGTAATATTTGTAGTGTTGTGCCGACCGTACTTTAGGCGACCCACAGATAATCCGGTACCTCCGTGCCCAGGTATTGGCTTCGTTGGGATCGTGGATTCGACTCCCACACAAGACAACTGTTCGTGTGACCCACTCATCACAATTGTTTCGAATCGGGCTGTTTGTCCACGTAAAATTTGTTTTTAGCAATAGAAACGATAACAGAGATTTTAAAAAGGACTTATTGGCCACTACGTCAAACTACATAGAGTTTAATTATAATCACTACATAGTATAAAATAACTCCCGTTAAGTCAAAGTCGTCCGGCTGTCGGTCCCTATATATGCTTAGATCTTTAAAACTACGCAACGGATTTTGACGCGGTTTTCTTTAATAGATAGTGATTCAAGAGAAAGGTTTATATGTATAATTAATGCATAATATAGTAGAGAAACACTAATAAATTTTAGAAGTTTCTAATGCGATAACAAACAAAAACAAACATTCAGCATTGCTCCCGTGCGAAGCCGGGGCGGGTTTTAAATAATCGACACTATTGTAATTAATTCGGGTGGACCTTTCACATGCTACGGTGACTAACGAGTAAGTGAACGAACACGGTGAGATCTGCTCGTTTTATAGTCAGTCGCTATTCGATGTTTCGATTTGTTTCCAACATTATGAATGTGAAACGTCCTTACAAAAACAGGATAATGCTCTGCTACAGTGCGTGGAAATGTTTTCGAAGGGGAGACTGCAATAGATCTAATCGGGCGGAGTGGTCGCGGATACTTGCTGGCCAGCCCATTCCACACAATATACAAATAAAAATACCTTTGGTGGGATAAGGAAAGGAGAAAGTAGAAGAAATGGGGAAGTAAACGAGATTCTTCTGCAGGTGTGTCTACTTCTCCGCTACCGCGCCGACCAGTCAATCGTCGACAACGAAGGACGCACACCGCTAGACATCGCGGTAGAGCACGCGAACGCAGACATTGTCACGCTGTGAGTGTCATTTATTCATATAAGCTTTAAGCTTTCCGAACCGGTGGTACTTTACGAACCTATATACATAATTTTTTGTGTAAATTTTGACAATTCATAAGAGCTCGCAAGCGTCAATTTGAAAAAATAAATAGAGGCTTTTCTAAGTGTATTCATTTTTTAAAATTAAATTCTAGACATAAATTATTTTATATAAAAAATGATAAATATTTAAAATGACTTAATTAATTACATTCATTTTAACTTATCTCAAAAAGTGCATGATTTATGGGCAACTCATTTATTTTACGCGCGATCATTCATAACTTACACGCACGTTTGTTTCAAATAAATACGACGCGTTTATGAATGACTACCGCATTGTCAACAAGTTCTGTTTTTAGGGCATATAATAGTATTGCGATTTTTTTGAAAAATAAAAAAGGTTGTGTTTATTTCAATAAACGATTATACTACAGAGTTTGAACCTCCTGTGTGAATTTGGACACCTTTAGAAAAGCCAACCTGTATTTGTATATCATATGTTTTAATTATGCATTTTGGAAGAATTTTGTATTGTACCAATTTGTATTGTATCGACTTAGTTAGACCATTAAATAACATTGTGAGCCTAAGTAACAGATAATCCTTACTGTAGATAGCGTAGTCATAAACACAATTGTAGTGTAGATTAAAATTGTCGCTTGGGATATACTGGGCATTGTTTATTCAAAAGGATTTTTTTTGCAAATTATCTTATTGTATCCGGGCGCTGGCTCTTAATTTAATATCCTGATGATCTAAATGTCAGTGGGCGGTGGTTATCGCAAAAAAAAACAAAGTACCGTGTTGAATTGAGCCCTGATAGCTCATTGTCCGGGTGCTCGCTTTTAATTCAATGTACTCGAGCAACCTGAGCTCGATTCCCGCTGCACCAATGGAATTGTTAATTTTAAATGCTGAATTATCATATGCTCAGCGGGGAATAAAAACATCGAGAAGAAACCTGCACATATATAACAATAAAATTTTTTTTTTTCGAAGATATGTGAAATCCGCCAATCCGCGTGGTGGACTATACCTCAGTACCCTCTGTAGCAATCCGCAATGGGCTCCTTAACCTTTCTGAACAGGGGCTGTTAGGGCAGAGAGAAGATTATGCCTATTACCAGCAGTGGGACTTGCATATGCTGTTCCTATATAACAAATTGCTCCTCGGCCCGTAGGCTGCGGCTGACCAAGCTGAACGAGGAGATGCGCGAGAGCGAGATGTCCTCGAACGACGACACCTACAACGAGGTGTTCCGCGACTACACGCAGCTGGCGCACTCGCACCCCGAGCGGCTGGTGCGCGCCCGCCACAACAACAACGACGGTATCTGTCCGTCTCTTTTCTACCCATAAGCGTTAAATTGCCCTCCCGTTCTCTTGCTGCCTATAAGCGTTTTATTGCGATCCCTTTCTCTTTCCGTCTACAAGCGCTTTAATGCCATCCCTTTCTCTTTCTGCATACAAGCGCTTTAATGCCATCCCTTTCTCTTTCCGTCTACAAGCGCTTTAATGCCGTCGCCTTCTCTTTCTGCCTTTAAGCGCTTTATTTTTTTTAATGCCATCCCTTTCTCTTTGCGCTTACAGGCGCTTTAATCCCATCCCCTTCTCGATCCGCCTGTAAGCGCTTTATTGTCATTACGTTCTCTTTCCGCTTGTAAGCGTTTTATAGCCATCCCTTTCTCTTTCCGCCTATACGCGTTTTATTGCCACCCCTTTCTCATTCCGCCTACAAGCGCTTTAATGCCATCCGTTTCTCTTTCCGCCTACAAGTGTTTTGTGGCCATCCCTTTCTCTTTCCATCTATAAGCGCTTTATTGCTGTCTCCTCTGGTGGCTACGTACCATGCCATCACCGGACAGAAGAGCTATGATGGTATGCATCCCTCCCTTTCCCAATGCTAGCAGTTTTATTGCTGTCTTGTTCTTTGTCCGCCCTAAGCTACGAGCTATAACGATGACGTTTACACATCTTTTTCACAGTTGTTCCTAAAACTTCAACCACGGCACACACTTTACCCTATTGAACTCACACCAGAATTTATACTAATGATATCGAGGTGGTTATTTCTAAATGTGTAACAAAAATTGTTTGTATTTAAGCGTGTTTGTCTCCCTCAGGCGAGCAGTCGAGCGAATGATGAATGGCGTCGAGGCTTAGGCGGCTATGGTGGCGCAAGTGAAGGAACACACTCAAAGAACGTGTCGCGTGCTGTTTTAACTACAAAAATGCCGTATAACTATGACTCCAGCAGACCTCAATTAGCGCGTAGCTCCCCTTAAATCAATTCCTTTTCGTAGTCCAGTCTTAAAAACTTATTGTTTCGATTTGACTTGACGCATAAATCGATATGAGGCTAGTAAATTGAATGCTAATACAGGTCTCAGAGTGTCGTTGCGAACGGCTACGATCAAGAATGCACAATCTTCGTATTTCTGTCCCCCCTATGGTGGCAGATTCAATGACGTGCGACTACTACGAGTCTTCTCATTTAAAAAGGTGCGTTTCTGACCGTTGTTACCTAACGTTTGATATAAAACGCAGATTACCATATTATCGCGGCAAATATTGCTCAAAAATGAAAAACTACTCAAAAATATTTTACTCGCTAATTATTACTAAAACACTTGAAATCTATCTTCCTTCGATTAAATTGTGATAAATGAAGAAAGTACGGTATTGGTTAGTTAGTATACGCTACTCAACGTAATAAAAACCTCGTCTAAAGAGGGTTGATTTTAACGGATAAGTATAGTACTTTTAACTTCGAAAATTCAGTCTCAAATCGTTCGTAATTTTGCATTCGTTGAAATCGGTATTTCTGGCAAAGTTACTACGCTAGAAGTTCCTTGTCGATTGTCCATGGCCTGACAAGTAAGTCTGAGCATACTTTAAAGGGGTCTAACTTTTTATCCCACTCACAATGTTGAGCGTGTCAAAGAAGTCCGTCTCAATCATTACGTAGTACACTTTAGCGTGGCGCGTCTAGCGGGTGCGGTGAGAAGTATTGCCGTCTCGTTCGGGCTCAAGTCTAATTATTCTTTGTCTTGCTCCCGCTTATGTTATGTTCGTTTCCGACAACAATTGCAAAAAACGTTGCTAATCAGCTTCGTGAATTCAGATCGCTTACATATATGCGATAACAAAAAAAAATTATTTTTGGTCAATAAATTGACGGTACCTCGTCAAGTCAAAGGGAGTCCTTTTCTTAA
The DNA here is from genome assembly GCA_933534255.1 of Iphiclides podalirius. Lineage (NCBI taxonomy): Eukaryota > Metazoa > Arthropoda > Insecta > Lepidoptera > Papilionidae > Iphiclides > Iphiclides podalirius. Next base: position 6,053,799 of record OW152830.1, read on the forward strand.
AGAAAAGACGACTACATCATCGAGGTCAATTGCGACCTCGTAAATCTCAGCTAACCAAATCAATTCGACCTGTTATTCCTAGCGTTTACTGCGTTTATCGATAACGACATATGTGCAAATTGTTTCCCACCTAATTAGGCGTTAAAAGCAATCTCGCCCACGTCCTAAGTGTTACGGCATTCGTTTTTAGTATACATCGTACTTAGGTGGCGGGTAAGGTACTCTGTGATTTTTTGTACATCTTCATCGAGACAGTAACTAGTTTATATTCGTAGCCGGATCTATGCCAGTGACGATACACGGGCGGACGTTAAAAGTTTTCCTTTTTTTTTAATAAGAGAGTATTTTATAATAGGAAATGAACATTTAACTTTGATAGGGCCGCGCAATAGTATTATACTTCTGCATTTTGCCCGGTGAGTGAGCCACTTTATTAAAAGGTGGCGAAAGGGCAGTCCTACGGGTGTTGCAAGTGTCAACGGGCGGCAGTTGCCACTTAACATCAGGCGAACCGCCAGCTCGTTTGCCACCTTCTCACATAAAAAAAGAACATATGTCAAACCATAAAATTCAGAATACGTTTAGTATTACTCATAAAGTTGAGAGTAGGAACGGAATTTGTGCCATTAGGGTTGTACATTCTCACACTAACTTCCAAGTGTTATAATTAATTCTCAGTGATAAAAAAAACATGCTCCCAATGTATCGGATTTGTATTTTGTCACTTTTTATGTAATCCCTAAATATTGAGTGATATCTCGAAATTGGAGTTCACACTTTCCAAGTGAGTCGGTTGTCCATTGCCAAATATTGTTAATGAACCAACTCTCCGACGTAAAAGATATTTTAACTCATTCCTTCAGATTTATGAACTTCTGCGATTATAATAATTATTAAATTTAAGGCCATTTAATGTAAGCTACGATGTGATTTGCTTGTGTATGTTTATTATTTTATATTAGTATACCAAAGATTTTAATATTGGATGTTGATAAATATGAATTTATTGTCCCTGTAATCGATTAAAACGAGACCTGTTATCAAATAATTTGACACTCGTGTATACGAAAGGAATGTCTATACCAATTTGTAATAACTTCGATTCTTCGTACAAAAAAAAATTGTTATATCCATCATTGCCTTATATAAAAGGAGTGGTTTGGTATTATGATAAATTACTTGTGCTTCCTAATCGTATTTTATTAGCTTAAGCCGAGTTTTATATCTCTTTCGTGCTGTCTCTAGGTGATCTCTGAAGATTTTCACGTAAATTTAGAAATATGCAAACTATTGCATTGTTAAAAGAAATTATTACGCGTTACTAAAGTCTTAATTAGATGCTCTTGATATAGGGTAACGTTTTGTGAACATTTAGGCTGAGGAAATATCAAGAGAACACTCAGCACTACTATTTACTTTTAGAATCTTAAAGTTGGCCTAAATACATTCCCATTGAATAAAATGTATTATTACTCTCCCAGTCATTCCAAAAATATTTCTTGCATTTGATATCGCAGTTAAAACATCAAATAATTTTTCTAACGTTCTTAATTGAATCTCATTTTAAGCTAGCGGATTTGTTTTTAGAAAATTATATTTTCGTATCTTTTTTTATTTTCATGTAAATTATAATCGATTAAGGTTTTAGCGTAAACGTTTATTATATTTACTTGCCATTATAATTACACGCGATGCTTCTTACTACATACCAAAATGAATATTGAATAATCTATAGAAGAATATTCAACATTCATTAAATAAAATGGACAGTTCTTTTAAACCATATCATTGCAACATTTTGGTCTTTTATAAATTTATCGTATGAACACTGACCAGAAGAAATAAGAAAAACCTGCCCATCGAAGTTCCACAGTTCTTAATTGCTTCCCTATTAAATTGCTAGAAGAAATTAGTTTCATTGGTTTTTCAAATAATGACCAAGACTTATTTTTCCGGTCAGACTGGATTTCCGTTATAGCATCTCAAATTATAATCAAATATCGTTGGTCTTACGTTGAAAAAATATGTTTAACTATAAAACTGGATATTGTACTAGTGGTTTTAAATATCTTTTATGTTAAACTAATTCATATTAATTATTAAAACATATTTCTTTATTGTTACTACTTTATACTTGAAGGAAACCTCGTAATGAGGTTTAAATAATAAATAATAATAATCTTTAAATAATAAAGAGATAAACAGGTTTAAAACTTTATTAATATTTCACAAACACCAAATTTTATTTTTGTATATTTGCTTCCAAGTTGAACATTTAAGCTAAATGCTTTTTTATAACTATAAATTCATATCTATTGAAATTCATTTCACTCAAATTTTTATTAAAATTACTAAGTATGTGATCTTGACCCATAGCCTACATCGATTGGTGCTTAGATATAAATATATACCATAATATTAATTTACGTATCGTCGTCTTTCATGGTTGTTATCAGTATATTTATCGTTTTTACGATTTTATAAAAACCATTGGGTTACCGAGCTATGAAGCTTGGTATTTATCTATAGAACCTAGCTCCGAATGTTATTGTTGCCAAGAAAAGGACATGAGAGTGATGCGTATCAATATACAAATAATAATTTGTTATATAAAAATCATGTATGTTACAAGGTGTTTACAATACTCCGTTATGCTGTTAATGTATTAATCTATAATATATATAGTTGTATTTAAATATAATGTTTGGATTAATTTCGTATTTCATTTTTTCAACCGTTCGTCAAAAGTTTTGTATAAAAACTGGCCAAGACGATAGAAAGATAATATGGGCAAATTTAAGACTTTAAAATTAAAACTTAAGTAAATTTACCCTAATTTTCAACTTTTATTTTTTCGGTATTTTTCCTTCAAGGTTTTGCTGTTCAAGGTGTTTTTATAGTGTCTCTGGCTATTTAAATATATATAACATTTGTATTTATTTACCAAAGAAAAGTACCCATAGCACAAGCTTGTTTTTATGTGAAAAGTTGCCAAAAGAGCAGGCGGTTCACCTGATGTTAAGTGAATACCGCCGCCCATGGACCGACGAAGGGTCCCGTTAGGGATCGGTTGATAATTTGCTGCTTTTACCATATAACGATTGGAATGATACTCAGCTCCTTCGAAAAACCGTTTCATTACGTCTTTAAAGTAATATGAAAGTGCAGTCGCTATGAGGGTCAACGTTTCTCTGATGCGCCTGGTGTTGTGCTGATGAATTTATTTTATAGGACTTAGTTATTTCAGTTGTACTACATGTAGGTGGCGTTACCAACGCATGCAAAAGACATGCTAGCGTAGAAATTAAAGATCGTATACGCAGGCTGGAAGCTGCAAGAGTTCGCGAGGCCATGGTGTCGGCCAGAAACGAACGCTCCTCTATTTATAACGATTTCAATGTGGGACTGTTTTCTCCCATAGTAGAGATTGACCTAAATTATTTGCCTTATGCTCCGAGTAAACTTATTCTAGATAGGGTAAGGATGGTGTGGGAGACAGGATGACGGTGGTAGAATACTATGATGTTAAAAGGAGTGTTGGTATTGCGTTTGGTCACTCTTCCTACCCTTCGCAAGGGTGCTTGACTGGTATTGCAGTGGTAGGTGCGTGGGCAGAAGGAAGGTGCGCTTTTTGCCGTGCGCCTTAACCTGGAGAGTAGGATTGCGCTGGTGGAGATATCTTTTTAAATGGCATTCGTCTCCAGAAGGAGGTCGCTGAGCGAGATAGGGCCGACCCCTCTTTGAGACGAAGGCGCCGGGCTGGTAGAAACGGACAAGCCACCCTGTCAGCTCTGTAGTCCCGGACTCATAGAATAAGGCTAAGGTATCCCCTACCTGTCGTAAAAGGGGTCACGGACTGGCAGCTGTACGAAACAGACGAGCTGTTGCAAGATGGTGCCCACGCGCAGTACCGAGTGACACCGGTGCGTTCTGTACATCCCGGAGTCACCCCAACAGTACAGAAAGTGGAAACCGAAGGGGTTTTTCTAATAAAGCTCGTTGGAACATGAAGTGCTGTTCCTACTTAGCCCCTTTTAGACGGAACACAGCCTACTCCAAGTTTATACTGCCCAGGGACCATGGCAGCCAGGATAGCCTTTGCTAACAAGCAGCAAGCCTTTCAGCCCCATGAGCTTACAAGTGCAAACCCCTCTCACCTTCATTAAAACAGGTCTATCTATTGTAGGTTAATTTTGACTCTACCGCGAAGGACTAAGCTTCTAAGCTTCTCCATGTCGACCGACAAAGCGGGAATCGGTTCACCAGGGTCAATCGATTACCTTATAAAACAAAAAGAATCATTGTTCGCTCTGGTGTTTTTTATCCAGCACGCCCGCTTTTGATAAGAAAAGTAACCATCAGTAGTTTTTATGTTCATATAAATTTGTCAAAACATATTACGGGTTAGCTTACATGAATTTAATACTCATTGTCATTAAATAACACTCAGTAAACATTCATGATAAAAAACAATGCTGTAATTGATCTATATCCATAAATTTTAATTTTGTTCAAACATCTATTGTACTGTATTTTAATGGATGTTGTTGATGTACTTTATTATTTTTCTAAACTTATCGAATGCCTGAACACTATGTCCAATTGATAAATGATTGTCAGTCATTCAGTAAAATTCTATATTGTATTGCCTTCACGGTCAGAAAGTTTGTTTTCTGTTTCTCTTTTGTAGATATTACAAATGCAGTAGATGCACACTAAACGTGAGAGTGTGCAATGAAGAAATAGATACAATATTTATTTACCTATATAGGTTTTATTTTTTACACTATATAGGTTTTACCAACTACTTAATTTAACTACCATGGCCTCACACAAGACGGGTGAAAATATTTATGCGTCTGCATTTTGTTCGGGTTGGTAGATAATCTGGGACTCTGAGGAGAAAGCCAAAAGGCAACAAGTTCACCCTTAGTAATCATTTTTTTAAGGTAATTGCAATAAAGAATAAATAATAAAATAACATACAGTACCATTTTCGTATACAATACTGCCATTTTAACACGAAATCCGTGTCGCGTCCCTACTTGTGTGTAGAAAAAGTTTATTGCCTATTCTTTGGAACTTTTACTGCCATACGAAATACAGACGGAGTATTGCGGGTTATAGCCAGCAAATTTTATAAATGTACCCGGTTATTTTTAACTACCCACTGGTAGCTGTGGAGGTAGCTGTTCTTAATTATAAATATCTTTGAATTTTGACAGATTTTAAAACCTTATCATGACAAACTTAAGCAGTTTTTATTGAAACAGATCTCTTGATAACCAAATTCTAGATATTATTAATACAAAATATGTAGTAATGTTTTTATACGGACTGCAAAATTTGCTTTCGATATACACCTTGAAGATCTTTTTATTGCATTTTCAGTCCACTGAAGTTTATTTTCAGCGATGTTACCTCGAAGGACCACAACTTTTCGCCGCCTATAATTTAATAATTTATTTCACGAGCAAATAAAGAAATGAATGCCATTCTGCCCGTGTCATTCATAGAATAGCTTTCATTTCGAGCCTACGAGATAATCATTCAAAGAGAAAGGAGATGAAAAATTCTATAATTCTTATCTTTTGGTTTGAAAATGACAAATTTTTGTTAGGAAAGAGTAGGATTTCATGTAAATTACCATTTATTGTTTTTTAAACTTATAGTTTTAGGGTAAATTAATGATTTGAATAAAAATTAAGTACATAATTGATTCGAATTATATAATAGTTCAAATATGCATAGAATGATAACAGTCAAAAGGATTGAACGGTTAGGTCCAGTCGACGGAGAACATGTTCGTTTTATTTTCGTGGCTAAACTAAAGCGAGCAAGTCTTGTAGCCTATATTTAAAATAATCTCGCGCGAAAGCGGTTGCCTGGTTATTTTGTGTTCAATTCAAACAAGGCATGATTATTTTGAATTTATTTAAATGTGTTTTTCTTAATTTTGTATTTAAAAAGATCTATATTTATTTTATACAATGTGCTATACGGAGTTCATAACTGATCGGACTTGAACCGTCAGATTGTGGTAATCATTCACAGGGTTCATTTATTCCTATTCATGGTATGTGAATAGTCCGTGAGAAATCCGTTGTTTTTCTTCTCATAAAATGTTTTCTTTACATTGCCCCTCGCCAAGAGTATACGAATCAGTGATATCGGAGTTGAATTTTTTTAGGGTTCCCTACCCAAAGGGTAAAATAGGACCCTATTAGTAAGACTCCGCTATCTGTCTATCACAAATCTGTCTGCCTGATGGACCATGATAGTAAGTTAGTTGAATTTTTTAACGGATGATGTAATTCTGTTACAACAAATACTAAAAACAGAATAAAAGATACTTAAATGGATAACCATACAACAGACACAATTTTTTTGCCGCTTTTATAGATAACTAGTTGACACGGCAAACGTTGTTTCGCCATATAAATTATTTGCAGGGTAGAAAAAAATGTTTTGGGTGGGCCACCCTTAACATTTAGGAGGATGAAAAATAGATGTTGTCCACCCTGGCCGATATGCACACAAAATTTCACGAAAACCGGTCGAGCCGTTTCGGAGAAGTTCAATTACAAACAACGTGACACGAGAATTTTATATATTAGATGGTACGGAACCCTCGTACTTGGCCGGTTTTTTATTTCCGACTTGTTTGGATAATCTGATGTTAGAAAAAGCTCGGGGAAAATAAAATGCAAATTGTGTTAAAGACGACCTTGGAGCTATATATGTATAACTATACAAATTTATATGTGTAGAAAATATGGCCTATTTCCATTTGAAACAACTATGCCTTTTAAATAAAACCTGCATGTAGATTAGCGGTATGTAAATTATAAAACAATTACAATATTTTGTAGCTGTTGTAAGGCTGACCCATGAGTATTGTTACTCATGGTTCAGCTAGTAAAAATAGATGGCTAGGTATGTATTACCAAAATCCAGATTTTCAATAAACAAAGCATATGAACGCAGAACCATACGTGGATTTAAAACTCGTTAGCACTAAGTTTTTTCGTACCTCACCCATAGTGAAGTACCATATCCACATGCGATCAGAATGGGATGCGACGTTATGGAAAATAACACGCGCAGCCCGCCCCGCTAGTCGTAGCGTCGGCATATTTGGCTTCAAAGCTTGAAAACTTTTAAACACTATTAATTTTTCTTGTACCAGTATTTTGTGTGTGATTTTGAAGAAGCTATGTTATATAATGAAATTGAACGTTTGCAACGTTCAAAACATTAAAAAGAAATATATATACATATGACCGCCATCCAAGAGGCGAGCGTTTACTTCCCACCACTTGGCTCTATGACAGCCCTATTTGCAAAAAAACCGCTTAAAATGAGCCCGAAGATAGCCTGAAATCTGGACTAGACTTTCATTTCACGACTTTCGTCCTTAAGGATGTGGTACGTCTCCGAATAAGCCTGCGCATCCGTTGCAACAGCAGAAGCTGCCGCGTGGCCCTACCACAATCGAAAAAGTTCCTCGGAAAAAACGAAGAAAAAAAAGAAAAAGCGGCATAAAAAAGAATAAAAATATCTATATATCGAGGAAACCAAGTCAATGAACAAGTTAATTTTTACATCATATACTAATACAAAACAGAGTAAACTATAAAAGCTACCATATTGATCAAAGAAAAATCTGACAGTAGTCTCGGCATATTAGAATATTCTTACTCCATCTGACAATTAAAAATAAATAAACCCGGAAGAACCTCATTTGTCAGTAGTATTACACAGGGAGGCTTTTCTAAGTGTATCCTTTTTTTTATTAAATCCTAGACAAAAATAATGTTATATAAAAAATAATCAAGATTAAAAATCACTCGTAATTAATTAATTACATTCATTTTAAGTTATCTCAAAAAGTACGTGATTTATGGGCAACTCATTTTATTTTACGCGCGATCATTCATAACTAACACGCACACAAGTTCGTTTCAAAAGTATACGACGTATTTATGAATGACTACCGCATTGTCAATAAACGTTTCAATAAACGTTTATAATACCGAGTCTGAACCTGTGTAAATTTGGGCACTTTTATAAAAACCTCCCTGTATAGTACCAAGAATTAATCAACAGTTTTATACGTGGTAGAGCCACGCATCGGCATTTGCTGATGCTGGATTGGGCCGGTTCAAACCGGGGAAGTACCACGGCGTCACAGAAGATCGGCGTAAAGTAATGGTATTATTGCCTTTCGTCCGGTGAGTGAGGTTGCCGGAGGTCCAAACGGAGGTTAAATTATAAAACTCATTTGTGCCCCGAGCCGAAGTTTTTGTTTATGTCAGGGAGGATTTCTGCTCTCGTCGTCTCTGCAGGCTTGAAAGTATGGACCTGTCCATCATATGGCTACGTTTAGACAGCGATGACCACCCTCGCAACTATGCGTAGGCAATACCGAAACAGACCGACTTATCAACCACGTCTAAATGGGCAACTGGCTCGGGTCACATACTAACGATCATGCGGGGAGTTCTATACACGACTTTGCCATTGCGAATGATTTAACACAGCTGGTCACTATGCCTACGCGGATCAAAGATGTGTTAAATCACTCTCCTTCCCTTTTGTCCACTCATCCGGATCTTTACCAGGTTTCTCTCGATGCCTCCCTTTCCGTAGTTAACCTTCCTTCGGGGACTCGTGCATGCTGGTCTATCGCTTAGGTTGTTCTAGGTAACTTCTGTCCATCTCTGCACAGAGGAGATAATTCGTTGGCCCACACCGCTGAAGCGAAAGCCGAACTTTTGGGCACCCTCTTCGCGTCTAACTCGACACTGGATGATTAGGGGAACACACCGCCGACCATCCCGCATTGTGAGCACACAATGCCAGAAATAAGGTTTCTGTTAATCACAGTGCGTAAAGCACTCTTGTGTCTATCGTGTTAAGGACGTGTGCTCCAGAGTTGCCACCGGTACTAAGGCGTCTTTTCCGGTACTCTTACTCCCTAGGCATTGTCCGAACTTCTTGGAAAGCGGCTTTAGTGCACCCGTGCTTGCGTGCGCGTGCGTGTGTGCCTGCGTACGCGTGCGTGCGTGCGTGTGTACGCGTGCGCGTGCGTGCGTGTGTGTGTATGTGGAAAAATGGTCCCAAAGGACCTTGGGTTCGAGACCAGACCATTTGTTTTTTCCTTCTTTTGTGAGAACAAATAATCCGACCGCGGCCTTTTACTAAGATTCTGCACCTTCAGAGTGAATCCAAACAGGGTAGAGAAAATATTGAAGACGACCCCTTTGACGGTGGGCCGGTTAGTGCCACAAATGAAACCTTCAAAATCGTTAAGAATCTTGTACTCGAAGATAACCTTGTAAAAGAGAAAATATCAAAAAGAAAGGGCAGAGCTATCCGTGGGTACCGTTTTTTTTATTATCCTTCTGAATCTGTCAAAGTTCAGTACAATATGGGTGCTGCGAATGTTTACAAGAAGCAATTGCAAGTTGAGTGCTGCATACGGATAGTATTTTTAACGCATCTTTGCCGGCGATGAAATGTCGGTTCATCACTATGATCCTGAGAGTAAGCAAGCACGAGTTCATGCAGAGGTATAAAAAAGGGACGAAAAGGGACGCAAACTCCACCAATTGCTTATTCAGTAAAAAGTGGTGCTCTTCTTACGAATTTCGTCAAGAAGATACTAGAATCCTCAAACCGAACCATCCCAATCACATAACTTCACAGCAACAATTGGCATCACAAACTTGACATTTTAACATTTAAAATAACTCCTGACGATCGATGCACCTGCGACGGTCTAAGTCAAATATATCTAATACAGGAATGGCTAAAATTAATTAGAAACATTCCCTTTCGCAAAATCTCATCCCTAATCGTAAAAATAAACCTGTACATCCTCCCAAATTGCTAGCCCAAATTCGATCACAAATATTCAATTGTCATATCAACCAAACTATAAAAAACACAAATCAATTTAATAGTAATGTCGACATAATATATTACATAGTAGGTAAATATTCACCTACAAACTTTACATACTTGTAAAGCCCAACTGACAACTGCCGAATTTGTTTTTATTGTAAACAAATTAAGCAATCTATTCCAAAACTGAAAACGTGTACTGTTTGTGTTAATATTACGAAAGCATACAAATATTTAAAAAAATAAAAGCTGCAACTTAGGAAGATGGCTATGCTAAAAGTTGTACCTTAATTACACATTGATAAATATAATGTGTTAAATAAGCACCCGAGGTCCGAATTTTCTTTGAGGTAAACCACATTAAGCAAAATACCAAAAAAAATTGATTCCTGAAATTTAAATACTAGTTTAACCACAACACTATAATATGGATAAAGATAGACAGGATTAAGAGCAGTTGACAACAAGACAAATTTCTGACTCGAGCGATCCATAAAAGACGAAATATAATAAGTAAACAAACAGACCGAATACTTTATATTGGGTTGGAAAGTTTATTTCTTTACTTAATCATTATGCACAAAAACATTCTGTGTACAAATGCGAACTTGGATGTCAAAGACATTTTCGGCTAGTCATGCTAACAGGTGGTCTAGATAAATTTAGTGCTCAAATATAATATTGGATAAGAACAAGACATTATTAGCGATACATAAATATTGATATAAACCTAAGCTCACATATAATAAAAAACATACAAACAAAATAACTTATAACTAAATACATACGTAAATCCTGAATAAAAAAACCTTTATGTACAAGAGTGGCATAATTCTACTTATTACTTTTAGGGCTCTCGAGTGTGTCATTATAAATGTGAAGCGACACTTATACATCATGATCACTAAAGATAACGCATTCCACAGAAGAATGAATTAGATGAAGAAAGATGAATGCATGAAGACGGAACGATGAGAATGACATTGAAGTAGACGATACGAGTATGTCCAGCGAAGAGTCTTATTATTTTAAGGTAAGGTGGACGAGGAATCTAGGGAAGGATAAAGTGTGGTCAATCCTCTTAAAGAGCGGTTTTTTTATGAGCGAAGCTGACAAGTGAGCTTGCGGTTCACCTTATGTTGGCCTTGTCTGTTAAATTGTTAGTCTACAATAAAAGAAGATTAGTATTCCGGGACTCTTTTTTATAGAGACGGTCGTAATTTGGGCTTTAAGCTTCTGCATCCTAGCTGTGAACTACCAGTTTGAAATCTTTATTATTAATTATTATTCTTATTAATTATAAATATATTATACGACCATATATTTCACGACAAGTATTATATTAAATCAATTTTAATTTTTTACTTTATATGGAATGAAGAGCAAGTGGCAATGCAGGCGTGGATGCTAAGCGCGCTAGCTCAGTAAAAAAAGCCTATTCACTCTTGCCTTGAAGACGCTACGTTATAATCGGACGAAAAGACCGATGCTGGCAGGTTGTTCCATTCCTTAGCCGTACGGATGATAAATAACGAAGCGAATCGCTTTGTTCTTGTGCTCTTTAGACTTAATGCTCTGCCCAAAGTTGAGGTTTGAGGGTTTTTTGACTCCCAACAACTGAAGGCGGTCGCTATACTTCAAGGACACATTCTAAAAACTCGGAGCCAAGGGAGGGGACTCCTTATTGTGGAAAAAAGACACGCCTGCGTTTTGAAGGCGTTGAATCTCACAAGATTGGCATCGCCCTATTCAGAGACCGCCTGCAGTGTAAGATTCAGATGCTCTACCATGGCCTCTCTTTCGGACTGTATGTGATCTCTAATGACCCTAAGACTCGATTGGTATCTCTCCACAACTATGCTGTCGCCCGCGTACCCATAGACACGGTGCATGAGCAGAACTTTGATATGCAGCAAGAAAAGAGTTGTGGAAAGGACGGTCCAGAGGAACTCCGACATTTGTTGTCAGTGGCTCGGATAAACAGCCTTCGACGACTACTCGAAGAGACCGCTCACTCAGAAAGTCCTTCACCCAACCGATTAGGCTAGGAGATATGCCGTACGCTGGAAGCTTGTTGAGGAGCCTGGCGTGTCAGACCCTGTCAAAGGCATTCGAGATATCTAGTAAAACCGTATGTGCTTCACCATTATTCTCAAGGACTTCGTCCCAAAGGTGAGTGGCATACACTAGAAGGTCCCCAGTTCACAGATTTCACCCATACGGTTACGGTTAAATCCGTACTGGCGGTGTGTGTGTGTGAGAAGCGTTTGTTCAAGGTATGCGGTATGAGGCGGGCGTTCAATATACGCTCCATAATCTGGCAGAGTATGGAGGTAATTAAAATTGGTCTGTAATTGGCCCTTTTTTATTATAGGCTGTTTTTAGGACTTAGGGACTACTTCAGTATCCAAAGAGAAGTAAAACAGAGGTGTCAGAACAGGAGATAACTCGGGTGCACAAACCTTCAGAACTAACGCTGGTATACCGTTTGGGCCATTAGCTTTGTTCACATCTAGACTCCTTAGCGCTTTGAGAACCTCGCGAGTATTATTCAATCTAGTTTGTATGATTCAATCAAAAGCCAACATTTTTATTTTGCTAACGCTGCGTTTGTCGTGTACTGTCATTTGCGATTTACTTTGACAATGTTCCGTCCCAATCTGATCGCCGCACGGAAAATTCCCACACATCTGGAGTTATTCGTTTCAAGATATAATGACATTAAAGAACTTTCTGCAGTAACTATCTTTTCTTCAAAAATGATTCAAACAAAGAGTAAATAATCAGTTTACTTTTAAAGTTATGTATACAAAATAACAGTAGTTGTATCAGTATTAAATTTTATCACTGCGTAAACATTGATTCAATCTCGCCTTTGCGTAAAAAATATTTTTATTACGTCAATTTCTTAATACTTTGTTCATTTTTATTAGGCGAGTAAAAGGCAAAGTTTTGATAACGTTACAAGTCACGTTGTCAATATTATTACTTCGAGAAGGTCGAATAGAAAGTTATGTCAAATATTTTATGTCTTATGGTACATGGTACTTAGACCATAAGCACATCCACACTAGATTTTAATTATCATGCGAACAAATCAACATTTTTCGTATAGTTTTTGTTTCTAAAGTTTTCGCTTAGCAAATATAGTGTAGTTCTTTAAAATGACTGAATGTTGACCGTCCCGCAAACTTCAGATATATTTAATTGTTTACTCTAAAATCACGTTCGGAACTTTCCTTTTTTATGCTTTTAAACAAAAAGGTTTTGGACGGTGCCGCTCGCAACCGAGTTGTGGCCATTAGTGATAAACTTAATTAGTATGGTGAGTCATAAAGCTCGGTTCCCAAATATACCGCCTTCAATGTAGAACGTGTAATTGATACCAATTTGCAGTGTATTTTACAACTTCGAATTTCAAAGAGAAAGGTTGAGCGAAGGGTGAACATATGATCGTTTTTTTGCTCGCCCTTCTTCCAACCTCAACGATAAATCTTGAAATGTGACCTCTTGAAGGAGAAATGCTAAAATAAATTGAATCTTAACAGCACCGTTTTAATATGATCAAATACGAACGTATTATCGAAATGAACTTTTTTTAATTTAATAATGTAAAAGCCGGGCAAAATCTTCTATATTTATTACTTAACTCTCTTTATCTTATTTTATACTTATTTAAGTAATAGTTTAATAAAAGTTATTTTTTAAATTGTACTCAAGATTTTAAAGATAATTTGTGGAGAATAAAATATTGTATTATTAACATACCCAAATAAACATTTTTTTTTATTTGAAAAGTTGCCAAACGAGCAGACGGTTCACCTGATGTTAAGTGAATTCCGCCGCTCATGGACATCTGCTACACCCGAGGGTTGCAGATGTGTTGACAACCTTTTGAAAATTGGGCTCCAGCTACCTCACTCACCAGACGAAACGCGAAATTATTTGTCATACTTTCACTTTACGTTGGTCTTCTGTGAGGTACTTACCCGGACGGGCCGGCCCATTCGTGCAACAGCCAAGGTTGCTGCGTAGTCCTTCCACCGTAAAATAAGTGCGTGACTCAGTAAAATTTAACTTTTGTGATTCTGTAACATTAAACTTGGTGTAACAAAAACTGTTCATATGAATGATAATGATAATAGAATAGGATCTACCGCACAACTATAGAACTTGATTTTCTTTATTAAGTATTTTAATTCCCTTCTTTTTATCTTTGCTTAAATTTTAATTATCAATTTAACTCTTGTAAACCAAAGCTATTTTATGTGCCGCAAGTATTAACCTGCATAAACGGACCCGCTGATTCGGGCAATACCTACAACTGCTATCCTCACAAAAGGCGAGAGTAAAAAGATACATTTAGGCTTCTTCATTTAGTCTGATGATGAAAGAAGTTACCGGGCCTGCTCTTTTTAAGGGTTGGCAACGCATGGTAGCGTTTACTTTTCTTTTTGAACTATTTTTGATTATTTGCTCGCCGTTAAACCTTCTTTCAAACCGGACCCACCGTCGGGGGTCCCGCCAAATGCGCCTAAGTGGAACATCGTTGGGGTTTTAGTCGGTGCGAGTCCGACATAACCCGCTCTTGCCCCCGCGAGGGCGGGTATGCGCAGGCATTTTCCCCACGTCGACATAAAAAGGTACAAACGCGTTACAAGGTTCTCACCGCCCCCAGCCGCGACTAACCAAGCACAGTCAACGGCCATGATCGGGGTAACTGTCCGCACCAAACCTTGATGGCCCGTAGGCGACATGCATGACCCGAACAATTCCTCAGAGCACTCCCCATGATATATTCGATAGAAAATGCAAAGGGATGCAACATCCCTTCGCAAGGCCAAAGAGTCGAGGTGATGGGAGCTTATGGAGCTGATCGTCGATGATTCGAGGTCTTTATAAAGCTGCAAGTGATGTGCCGGTAGGAAATACTGTCTCACTCGATTTAGGACACAGAGCTTTTTGGAAGCCAGCTTGGCTTTTTCTTTCAAAATACCGCGAATTTGCACGCTACCTAGTTAGTGGTGTTAACAAAGACACGCTCGCTAGAGAAAGACTCTCTTGTAATCATCATAGCGACTAAGGTAAAAGGTCTTTCAAAAGGGCAGAATATCATCGAAACTCCGTTATGGCAAACACACTAGTCGGTTCTTAAATCCTTCGAATTAGTTGCTAACGACATTCAACCCCAATCAAAGAAGGGAAATAAAGATATAGAGAAATAAGAATACCGGACGCGACGGAGGTCCCGTTCAAAAATCACCAAAGCAGTGACAGCACACAACACTATAGTTATAAAACCATCATACTGAATACAAAGGGTTACACTCGTTGTCAAGAGCAGTTCATATCGCTCCCAGCAGATGGTATGCCTGACTCTACTATGAGGTCACCAAGCCTGTGAGAATTATGATCTTTCCGTAGCTCTTGGTCGATGAATCTGTACACAGTCCTTAGGTGTAAATGAATTAAAAACATCATCCAATACGAACAAATACAACCAATCTTACCTTGCTTTATTAACGATGCCTCATAAACGAGTACCAAATACTGGTATGTATAAAAAAATACACATATTTTTTAAATATTAAATTACACATAATATTGCTTGTTGATTGCTTAATACCTTTGATGTCCTAATAAATTCTTTATGCAGTTTAGGATAAATTATGCAAATCGTCAAATAAGAGCTTAAAGCCGTGTTAATTGTATGGAAAAAATAATATTGCCATTCACATAAAGATTGAATTAATGAAATAAAATAAAATTTTGGAGATATGTCGAATAAATTACTAAGTAATCTTTATGGTACACACAATGAAAAAGAAATACACATTAGCTCTTGAATAAACAGTTGTTTTCAGGCGGTCTTACTCAGTAGATACTGCCAGGCACCGTCCCACATGCAAAGTGAACAAGTCGACAGTAGTCTTTAGATTAAAATTTTATATTTCAAAAACTTTTAGAGGAAATTTTAAATAATTACAATATTAAAAGTGTTTTTTGAATGACACCAAACTGATTTCACTAGACAATGAATCGTTCGAGTGGGTGTCGGTATCAACTGTCAAGCCCCATTTGATTCCACGATTAATAGAGAGCAATAGTAACGTGGTCACACACTAGTGCAACACATATGTGTGCGTAGTGCAGCGCTTGATGCGGTTGCGGTCGCAGCCGCCGCCCAGCTGTCTGATCGTTTTACTGACATGTGAGACTGTTCGTACGAGCTCCCATTTTAATCATGTGTTTTATTTAACTATCACCGTAGCAAACGGCGGAAGGAAACGTGCTTTCGAAAATACCTTCAAAAAATATTGCGCGCAGTCAGTACAAATTTTACGTTTAAAAAGAGGAGGTACAATACAATAGCAATATTTGTAATAAAATAATTTTTATAGCTGCAACCATTATTTCTCGGATAGGCTATTATAAGTAAGCCAATTTTTTTGTCGTTCGCATATAAATTTTATATGTCAAATAAACTAATTCGTGACAGCTTTCTAAGAAATTACTACTAATAGCAAACTACACGTTACAAAAAAAATACATATTCCATTAAATACAAATATCATTTAAGTTGAATGGCATACCAATCTAATGGCATAATTATCAGCGATAACTTTGATTTTTATTGTCTAAAAGTTAACATAAAAAAATCAGCGGGAAATCTAATTCTTATTTTTTAGGGCGTTGAACTCCGCTAAGGAAAGCAAATCACCGAGCCAACAGTTTGTGGGTCACCTGCGGTGTGTGGTGCCAGATTGCTGTATCGGTGACTCGTCAGACATTTATGAAAGAGCGCCAGGTGTCTCGCCGGTGCATAAACAGATGCAGCCGGATGTTGAGTCTACAAGTCTTGGCTACCTCAATTCTTTAATGAAAACATCTTATTTTTTAAAAATCTGTTTCCATATTTCGGTTTTTAGATACCTCTTTTAATATTGGAATTGGTATCACAGATTGCATTTTTTTATGTTTATAAACGGCTGTAATTGAAGTTTATAATCTTTATTATAGTATTAACAGAAGTAAGGGTTTCCGAAAATGAAAAAAAATAATATTTTTGTATCAGAAATAACGTGTGAAGATATATCTATATAACAGTTAATAATATCTAATATTACTAGCCTAAATGACGATATAGCTTTGCCCGCGAATTCGTTTTACTAATTTTAATAAAAAAAATTGTGAGTCTTCAAGTCAGTTTCGAGAATGGTTTAGATCCACATTGATTAATTGATTTTTGAGCCTCAAAAATTTCATTCAGCTCGTCTTGTTTAAGTTGAATTAAGTGTACCCAATAAACATATATACCAATAATAACAGTAAACTGATTGATTTTTTTATTATATCAGCTTAAGACACTAAAGAAACGTTGATAAAATGGTTTTAACGATTGAAACAGTAAAGTCACTGCGCAGTATGTCTAATTTATCCCTTACGTACACGCTTTCGTTTACGCACGTCAAAACTCAACGCAATTTACCTGTACATTAAGAGCAATTGAAACGTTATTTGTGTACGACTTCCTTATAAACGCATGATTAAGTCTCAATTTGAAGCTCATCTTTTGAGAAGGGAGAAGGGACGGACGGAATTATTTGCGGCCAACCGCGCCCTATTAAAATTATGTCATTATTTGATCGAATCTCTATTCGAGACTACGTGACGGTCAAAATTGAGATCGAAATAGAGGCAGATTTGGGGCGATCCTAGATAAGTAAGTAGTTTTATTCGTGTAATGTATAAATACAGCGCGGCCAGAAGATGTACTTTCAATGGTAACGCCTCTCGCTGACTCACGGTAAAACCGTAGACGCCCATGCAGACAGTGAAATAAATTACAAGTTTTACTGTCTTATTGTTGCTGTCTAAACCAAAGCGGTACTCGCGACGTTTTATTTATTGCGTGTGTCGTAAAATTCGAATTTGTTTGGGTGCGCTCGCGTACGATTGACGCAGACAGTATTAAGTCTGGCAGAAGTCCAGGCCTTTCCATCTGGCCGGTGGCTGACGACAATTAAAACCATACACTCGTCCAATCAACTGTCATCGATATTACAGATATGACATAGATATTATAACGAAATAAAGAATATGTTCCTGTAACTATTTCGAATCAAATATCAAACTCTTTCACATATTATGTTTTATTTCGCGCTAAGTGTGATGCTTTTGTTATCTTGAAATACAATATGACTGCTGATTTGACTATTTTAGAATATTGCGTCGTTACCTTCGGTATAAACGATGAATATTTTACGTCATTTTGCCTACGCTATTGCTTTTCCAAGAAATTTTTTGATTTCCTTCAACGATTTTTACGTTCTGTATGTGATATATTGTTCATAGGTTATTTAGTTCATTGAAGTATTAATTTCAAATAAAAATAATGAGTGCAATTGTAAAGAATTTACATTATTTCAGAGATAAATTACAAAGAGCATACTACCTTTGATGTAAGTTTTATAACCCCGTTTTTTTTTTTTTTTTATGTGTGAAAAGTAGCCAAGCGAGCAAACGGTTCACTTGATGTTAAGTGAATACCGCCGCCCATGGACATCTGCTAAACCCGAGGGTGCCAGATGCGTTGACAACCTTTTGAAAATTGGGCTCCGGCCACCTCACTCACCAGACGAAATGCGAAGGTATTATAGTTCCACTTTACGCCGGTCTTCCGTGATGTCGTGGTACTTACCCGGACGAGCCTGCCCATTCGTGCAACATCCGAGGCTGCTGCATGGCCCTACCACCGTGTACAATATAATATGAAATCAAACTATGGAAGTGAGAGATGTATAGTCCACATAAGACTATACGGTTTTATGGAAACAAAGATTAAATTCTCTATGGAACCCCGCGAAAACATGTATTGAATGACGAATTTCACGTTAACATTATTTTATTAACAAAATTATTGCAAAAAATTTCTTCACTTTTTTTGAAGCTTTACTGTTAAAGACTCACGCCCGGTTGAAACACTGATCATCGTAGCTGTCAACCGGGCGTTAATCGAAGGAATTAAATTAAGTAATTGTGTCTTATTCGTGAAGATTACTTAGTAGAGTCAAAGTAGTAACATTTATTGCTTTTATTGAATTTATTTAGAATTAAAATTCAATATGAATTAAGATGGATACTTAATGCTTATCGTTAAGTTCACATGTATGTGTCGAAACTATGTGATTCATCGTCTGATAACAATGCCACGTGATTTCTGTGTACTAAAAATTTTCCTATCAAATAGATCGTAGACCCCTAAACTAATGCGTAAATAGTTCGTACAAGCTATTTGTAAACGTTGTTTTATAATTACTCGGTAATGTAAATTAATAATAATAAAATAAGTAGTAATTCTGACTGGAAATTATAAACTAAACTGGAAAATATGAATACACATTTTGATAATACATAAAACTTAAATGATAATACATAAATGTCAGTATCATATAAACTAACGAAATCGCAGCGAGCTTATGAAAGTTTCATCAAAACAATACGAGGTGTATATAATCTTAGTGTACGTTTAAAATTTATTTATAAATTGTAATGAGAAAATATACGGAATAAAATATAACCGGACCCTTATACTTACACTACAAGTTAAATTACAGGCGAGAAGCGTCGAGGGGAATCTATAAAAATTTCCCTACAAAAAGTAGGATGATGCAACTATGGTGCGCGCGGCGTCAGGGCGGGCAAGGATGACGCATGTCTCCCCATGAATTGAATTCTCACAATTCATGTCGTTCTATATTTATCCTCTAAATACATGCTGCAACTACTAGGCAACTATGAAACACGTTTAACTCAAGTTAAAACAATTGATTTACGTTTATAAAACATAAAAAAGTCAGCCCAATTGAGAAAAAGTCCAAAAGTAATGGTCAAAATCAGACAAACCGAATGTCTACATTTTATTTAACGAAACACATGTTTAAATCTCTGGTATACGTAGGTAGTGTGTATTAAGTTTAGGAATATTAATGGAATCTTTATTTTTGTCCCGTGTTCTGCTCTAATGAAAGAGAGAATCGTCGAACGTTCCAGTACCCTCTCGATACAAGAGTATTATTCTAGTTTGGGGTGATACAAAGGGATAGTGAGAAAGTCAATACATGGATGTAACATCTAAACTATGACGCAAACTTATTAACCGGCCTTCTATAAAATATTTACGGGTCTTGATTCTTTCTTTAAAGTTATAATGTGTATTCCCGATTTCAGCAAGCAATGTTTAATTGTCAGTAGATTTCTTTTAATAAAGCTTAAAGTTTTAAAATGAGAAAACTGATAAAGTAATCACTCGAAACATATTCATCTGCAAATAAAATGTAATTGCACATATTAGGCGAACTTTGTGCGAACACAAAGTTGTCGCATGAAGGCGTCGCGGCTTCTGTTACATTAAAATGAGAGTGCGCGAATTAATCGCATTCTGTACAGTACAATAACAAACAACATACTTGTTTATTGATCGGGCGCGTGCGGATCATTGGCTGTCGACATTGCGCGCCTCGATTCATATTCGTGCCATTCGAATGGTAACAATAATAAAACGATAAGTTGTCCCGTACGTCGTAGTTATCGGGGATTTCGAGCGGATTTACGGTGCTACGGTGAGACGCGGCGGTGGGGCAAGTTTACAGTCAGTGCTACATATAACAGCGCGCCAAGCCCCCGCTGCCACTCAATCTCGTTCCGTCAGCGCCGCCAAAGCGAACGCTCGCGCCGCATTCGGATTTGTTTCAATTTTTTTTTGCAACATATAAATCTTTCATCCGCACCATGAGGCGAGAGCTAGTCGTTCTGCTCGCCGCAGTCACACTCACCGTAGCGATGGTCCCTAGACTGAGGGTGAGTAAATTATTTTTAAGTTGGCCTTAAATGTTCGCGGAGTTCCGTTTACTTTTTAAATTTGGAATATATTTTATTTTTATTTTAAGTACAGTTCGGATGATTCCTTCAATGTATTTTATGATTTCTTTTATCATTGGCTAACTGAAAAAGAACGTGTCATTTGTTTCAGAGTTTGGTAATATACGTATTTTTAAAATTCTTAGTAGCAAGTGTTCGAATGTGCAGGTGAGAAATGTCACGTAGGTACATCTTTATATAGGGTAACCATTCTTACTGCGTCATAGGAAGGGACATGATAATTTTTAGGAAATTACCTTAAAGAACACATCAAAATCATGATCATAAAAGTTTCATGTTTAATTTACTTGAAAACCGAATAGACTTTGTGAAGGCGTGAAAAATCTTTAAATGTACAAAAAATTTTGAAATTATTATTCTGTATTACAATAAACGCAACTAAGTTCCATGCGTTATCGTAAAATAACACATTACCTGACAAAAATACACAAATTGACCAATGATTTTGTTAAAAGCCTGCCAATTTATCTTCCTATCCTGTGGACAAGAATCCATAAAATATATACTTATAGTTACTCAATTTCTAACCAGATAAAGTAGATAATACTTATAATGTACCTATATGAAATAGAACATTTTAAAAATTATATAATAGTAGTAAACTGATAAAGCATTTAAGGATATGTAGCTTTTAAGTATAACTGTGTTGGTATATATTTGAAATACATCTTTCACTTCATTATACGATACAAGAAAATTCAAATAGGAGGCATTTTAGCTGCACAGCGAGTGTAAAAGATAGAATGACCTAAAATTAATATTAAATTCAAAAATAACGCTCAAAGTATTATTCGAAAACGTTTATAAAAAAGCAAAGTGCACCAGCGAAGCCATGTATCTACTATTCGTTTACCTTGACAAAGATAGAAGACGCGCTAACTAGCCCCGGCTATTAACTAGTAGACGCCGATGTTTCTAAAGCAAATACGGGATAAGGGTAAACTGTAATTGCTCTCCTTAAATTTTCGTTTAATAAGTGCATATCGTTTCCCATTTAATAAATAAAATAATACGCACTCGAAAAATACAATTTGCAATGCAAATTAACAACAACAAACATCAATTCTTTATGTAAGTAAGTACGTGTGTAATGTCTAACAGCTTTTTTAAAATAGTTTAATTCCATTTTTGCACATTTCAACAAAACTTTTTAAAATATGTATAGTTTAAATATTTGTTCATCAGCTTTATTGCCAAAAAAACCGCAAAAGTTGATAAAGAGACCATGTTAAACAGATTCAATATATTGTTGAATAAAAAATTGGAGTTTTAACTTAAAAAATTCAAATCGGTAACGCACATTGAACGTGTTCATTGCCGCCAATGCACCTTAAACAACGTTTCTATTTCCAATGCCTGATTTATGCGCTATGCTTTTAAAGCTTTTTTTAATGCCCCTTTCATTTCTCCGGACGATAGGTGACTCACACGAGCGGTGGCCGTGATGCGGCTAGCTGTTTTTCTCGGCGGGAACAGTGTATTTTGGATGTAAGGGAAAAACATAATGGTCAATGACCCGGCGTTGTTTACGCGTATGGGCGTCGCTTCCTGTTTACACGGTTATGCAATGACGCGGCGACGTGATGATATTATGTGCGATTTTGCCATTCATTAATTCGAAGCGGGCGGTATCGTAAGGCGCGTGTGGCGCGCCGGATACGATCAAGGGCGCGGCGTGCGATCGTACGCGCGCTGCCCGCCTCGCTATACTATACGAAATCCCGAGGCCCCCGGGGAGTGTACGAGCGTATCGATTTATTATAATTTTTGACAAAAACAAACCGATTAAAATTTGTAGAAAAAGTAAGAAAAGATTGTCGCCGTTGTGGGAGATTAGCACAATAAAAAAATTCTAAAAACAAACCGACTTCAAACCGAGAAACTATAAAGCATTGTTAATACCTACTACATTTGAGGATTGACCTCGATTTCTCATCATCAGATCTGGGTTTTCTTATCATGGTAACATCCTTGGGATATCCAACCTCCTTTCTCTATCCTTTTCAACAAAAAAAGAATCATCAAAATCTGTTCATAAACGACGAAGTTTTCCGCGGACACACATAAAAATAATATACAGCGTGTCGTTACCATCGCGACAACAAATGAACACACGTCTAAAGCTACTTGCCAATAATCATAAAAAAATAATAACGTTAAACAAAATCCATAATTAAAAAAAATATTTTTCAAACAAACTAATTAAGTAAAAAAGAACCAAAATTTGTAACACCTATACAACTCGCGCCACAGCGTCGCATTACAAACCTCTCCTTCTAACAGTATGTTTTGTCTCTTTTAAATTCATTCAACCCATTCATATGTTTTGTGACCTTTACAAATGAACTTTACGTTACAGTTTGATACGTAAGGGTGTTCTAAAATTCTTCGTTTTGGAAAATTTAATAACTCTGTAAATATTGATGTTTAAAGAATGTAAATGTTTAATACGATTTTAAAAAGTTATCCTCTATATGTGTGTTCATTTATTGTCGCGATTGTAAAGACACGCTGTATACATAGTACATTAAATTTTAAACAGTTATCCTTTAAAAATATTATCATATAAATACAGATTTTTCTAAATACAAGTTATAATATAATATATTTTATTTTATATTTTGTATTTTTTATTTTATATTATTATATAAATATATAATAATATAAAATAAAAAATATAATAGTATAAAATATTTAGGCATAAATAAAAGAATAACCCTGAGTATTTACTTCATGCTATGGCTTATTTCTTCTATGCATATGTAATTTCTTTTAAGAAAAGATTAAATTTATTGCAATAGCTACCTCATCATACATCATGTTGGGCCCATTCTTACTTGTTGGGCTCAAAAGAAAAATATACAACTAAGAAAAAAAGAATTGAAAAAAATAAGATGTAAAGTTGCGTAATAAAATGCATTATAACATGTGTTTAGTAATTACATCACTATTTCATTGGGAGGCTAAAGCTTAATGGGTCTTTATCATGCAATGTTTCATTGTCAAAGCAAATAGTAACACAATAGCTTCAACGTTGACGTCTTCGTTTGAACTTAATATTAAGATAGTGATTTCTCCGTAGTTGCCCTTTGAGACACAGTTATCATTTACTACGAATGATATAAAAATCTCGGTCGTACGTTAAGTTTGAAATTATGTCGGCCACTTTTATTTTGTTTTAAACACATCTTTATATTATTTACTGCGATTAAACATGAATGCCAAACAATAAATCTGCATTTTATATCAGGCGATTTTAATTAAAGATTAAGAAAAAAATACGTTATTTACAAAGGGATTTATAAAGACTGGTGATGCATGATATATGACTGTAAATTTTTTTATAATGTCTTGTGAAAGAATATTTAAGAAAGATGATTTAAGTCATTATTTTTCAGAAAAATCAAGCCCACAAACATGATTTTCATTGTTACTTTTTATTGGTATCGATAATACACTATGATTTCTTTCTCTACCTATACTTAACACTAAATAAAGAAAATATTGAGGATTTAAAAAGGTATTTGTGTTTTTTTTTTTATAGAGACTGTTCAATGTACATATATCATATAATTACCTATATTAATAATCGTAAATATTAAGGTAAATAATATTAAAAATTTAAATAGAAACGAATTTTATGAAATAGAGGACGATTAAGAACATTATATTTTTCTCTAAACGTTCTTGTATGTCTGAAATACTTGTATCGAAAACATATATACCTATAGGACATTTAGTTATATAGGGACCTAATAATAATAGTTTTCCTCTGAGCTATTATAAATAAAAATTAATAAAAAAGCCTTTATTTCCCTTGTAGATCTTAGTATATCTATTATCAAACAGTAATAAGAATAACATTTTTACAGCGGGCAGTGAACTTGGATGAAGACGAAGAGCTGAAAAAGACTTCGCCCCCATCTCAAGACACGCAGATCTGCATGCCGCAGACTCCGTGCGCTTGGTCGATCTACAAATTAAATTCGAAAATAATCGAAACAAGAATCACCAATGGCTAGTAAGTTAGTGATTTATTCTTTGAAACATTTTAATGAGGTAGGTTCTGTATGTTCTAAGTTTGGAATAGTTGTTACAATAAAAAATAATAACCTTCTTATATCTAATGGATACGCCATTTAGGTTTTTGCAAGAAATGGTCATGTGAGAACCGTTCATTAATAAGTTAAAAGTTAAATTTAAAATGATTAAGTTAAAGTCAAATTTAATTTTAAATTAACTATTCTTATTTTATTTAGCAATAAAGTCTAATTACATTGAAATTCCTAAGGAAATATTTAATTAGTCACGAGGAATCTTCCTAAATTAATTATTTTAAGTTCACTGGTTATAATTATTAAATTATTCTATAAAATCGTTCTATAAAATCTATATACAGCATAACTATTATTTTATTCAGATCTATTTAGAATAAATGGGACAACGTGATTAACAATTTTCGTATTGTACTGCTTTCCATGCTAATTAGTATAAAACACGGTCCTTATTTCACGATGATCAAGTTTATGTACAAAGAAAGAGTAATAAGAGCAAGATAGTAAAATGCGATGACGCAGAGTTCGCGATAGTAATGCGCGTAAATATATTTCTCTTAACCGATTGACATTACTTTATCAAGTTACACGATAACGAGCTCATGCCATCGTGAACTAAATACGCTAAGTTCATTTAACAGAAAATATGATAGTATCTACCGATTTACTAACTATCAGTTTACTCTAAAATCTTAGAAACGATAGATATTCAGATACATGCGACTCCAATTGCCACGCTCTAATCAATTAAATTCATTTTATATGTGAAAACGAGGCAAATATGCTGGCGATTCATCTGATGTCAAGGGATACCCACCACCCGTTGACATCTGCAAGACCTTTCAATGAAGTGGACCCATGTTACCTTACTCACCCAGACGACACGCAAAAATATGACACTTACACTTCATGCCGGTCTTCTGTGAGATCGTGGTATTTCTCGAGACGAGTCTGCCCATTCAAGCAACAGCAGACGGCTGCGTGGCAATTACCACAGTAGCAATTATTAATTTCACAATAGATTTACTTTATTATATATATATATATATATATATATATATATATATATATATATATATATATACATAGAATATTGAATATTTTTCGCTTTGACGTCTATAAAAGTATTTACGCTCTAAAACGAAGATGATTTTTCTGTCTAAATTATGGTATCATATTTATATTAATTTTCACTTGTTTTTTGGTTTTTGTTCAAAGTTAAAGAGCAGCTTATGATTAAATTCTTAGATTCTTTAAAATGTTAATATTAATAAAATATGTCGATTAAAAATAAGTATTTGTAATTAGAAAACGAATGATGAAAGCAACTACGGCATGTTTTACTTCAATAAATATATTTCAAATAATTCTTTTGAAAAAGATGAAAAAAGATGTTTTATCTTTAACAATTTCTGTCACTTTTCACTTTCTCGTAATTTTCTAAGAACGAATAGAAAATTATAAAAATAAATAATATTTCATTTTCCAAATACTGAGAGATTCGTTCTTAGAAAATGTACCTAGTTCTTATAATTCAGCCCTCGCAAAGGTTGCCCACGTAAATCCAAAACAGTTCCATTGCAAAGAATTGTTGGAGCAATGGCTAAACTATTTGCTTGCTTTGTACAGGGTCGTTTGTTCGATTCCCACGCGTACTTATGTTACCGACAGATTCAACGGATCTGGGTGTTTGTTCCTAAGGGCGGTTGTTGTCAGGCAATGAGCCGTTTGTAATAATAGCTAATACCAACCCTACCTAGGCAATGCCGTCTTAGGCCATATCGGGGCCCTAGGGCACAGAAAAGGGCCCTGATGGAAAGTATAGAAAGTGAATGACAAAAAAATGTTCCCAAGTTAATAACTTATGTTTTTTATTTATGCTTCAAACCTCTGTCGGAATATATCTACTAAAAATAAAGAAAAATTTCTATAATTCAAGCGAATAAGTATAGGCCATGCGTGGCCCCGTGACGACGTGCCTCTGGGTATTTGCCCTTATGGTAAAGACGGTACAGTACCTAGGTAGGATAAGGAGGCGGGCGATGATCCAATCAATACGCCAGTTTCACATCGCTTTGCGTTGGAAAACTTCGAATGCCGTTGAGAGGCTGTTACGTGGCGGGCAGCTCGTTCGATGTCTAATCAGTTCTTTTTTCAGTTGCAACTGCGACGTCGGCACACTCTGCCTGATCAGCGAGGACGACAGGAACGTCGGAGCGTTCATCCATCGATGCAGGGCGCCCGTTGAAAACGACGAGACCGCCGAGAGCTAACAAGCAGCCTGAAGTCTGCTACGCGCGCAACGCACCAGTGCCCTCCATTTTGCTGAAGGCACACCGCGCGCGCAATTTTACACTAGTGTACACTATTGTGATAGTATTGCGTTCATGCTAGCACTGGCCGCTGTTCGACATATGGACAAAGACCAGGGACGTCAATTAACACTTAACTGGAATTAAGCGGCAATTTGCATCTCTGAATACATCTGTAAGATCTTAATTTTGGATTTGGATATTTAGCTTAAAAGTCACGCAGTAAGCTTGTCAATATAAATGCAGTTACGTATATTTAGACAATGAGATTAAAATATATAGAAAGGTTCAGTCATCATCCATTTATAAAATCATAAAATTTATATTGAAAGCTTCACAGCTTACAGTCTTGTTGTAAGTATTTGATAGAATTGATCATACGTGTTTCCTCGGGTGCCAGTATCTTATAATTAAAAAAGTAAATTTTAATTTTGCTTGGTTGACTGCTAGCGAACAGTTTTTCCATTTTCTATTTGTAAGACATTTTTACTCGTTTTCATTAATAAGATAAAGCATTATCGCAGACCCGATTAAATTCTCCTTTAAACTACATCCTTATGAAATATAATATTCAAATTTCTTCAATACCTTACATTGTGATACAAATTTGATAATTTAAATAAGTCATTAGCGAACTTAATGACATGCCATCAAACAATTATTTTTATGAGTTATAATTCAAATAACCCATAATTTGTGTAAGTACGTAAATTTAAAAAAACTGCAATCTTCAGAAGGAATCATTAAGTTTATTAAACGGGTGTTTATCGAGACACGTCACTCACAGTCAACAGTGTCAGTTTTTTAAACTGTTTTGCCCCTTAAACCACATAAGCTCATTAAAAACACCTAGAAATGGTGTTAATACCGCCATATACATCCGCCTTACTTATGTCTTTTTAATCAAATACGTTATTTTGTACATAATTAATGATGTACAATAGTTTAGGATAATAATGGAAAAATCCAAGATTAAGAAATGCCACACTTAAAAGTACTTATTAGATTGTAGTCCGTTTTAAAAGAATGATCTTGTACTGTCGAGTTTACAATTTTATTCAATTTAATCTTTTCATACTAAATGCCCTTAATAATTCAGTCTAGATGAGAGCACTGTAAATGTAACAAAAAATTACCAATATTTACTTTTCAAGACATCGAAAATTCTTGAATGTGTTTTGTCAATAACACATTAACGCCCGGTTTCTGAAACACTGATCATCGTAGAACTTAACTAATCAGCTATCAAATGGCTTGTCAAATGCCATTTGACAAGATATGATAAATTATGTACTTTGAAAGACAGTCACCGAATATAAGAATTATATAATGCGATTTTCAAATTTAATTATAAAGGGTATTTAGGGTGCCAGTTTGAAATACCTTGTATTAAATTAATTTTCCTATATACAAATATTGGAATGTCTTTTTCTGTTTTAAGTTGATAAGTGACGTATTTTAAAAGTTTCTATTTTATTTTATACTATTTATAAAATATTTTAATAAGTAATAAGCAGCTAGTTTTAGAAGTGCATCATTGTGACATAATAAATTAAAAATAGTTTTAAAATGATTTAAAATGTTAGTATTTGTCTTAATAAATAAAATACAAACAGTAACTGTGTTTTATTATAATAATAATAATAATAAAATATCTTTATTCACATAGACGCTTGCGCGTTCTTATGAAACGTCAAAATTTTACAAGAAATTAACACGTTCGTAAGTTACCACCGGTTCGGAAAGCGGTTTTCTGTTGAGAAGAAGCCGGCAAGAACCTCAACAGTTGTTCTTTTTTTAAAATCAGTTTACAATATAATAGTACAGGTACAATAGTCTTGTTTTAGCCTACGTGAGTATCAACAGTATTAACCCCACACATTGGCGTCGTCAAGATATTCGGCAATAGTATAATAGGCTTTAGCCATAAGTGTACTTTTAATTTTTCGTTTAAATTCATCAAGTGGCAGACTTAACATCGACTGTGGGATTTTATTATACATGCGCACACTTTGCCCCATGAACGATCTGTTTACTTTTTGTAGGCGAAATAATGGCGTAGTTAGTTTGTCCTTATTTCTAGTATTTAGTTTATGTCTGTCACTATTCTTTTGATAATTATTAATATTCTGTTTAACATACAAAATATTACAAATATTATTGTAGTTTACAAATGTATTGTAGTTTAGAAATGAATATTGTAGTTTACAAATGTAATAATATTGTAGTTTACAAATGAACTTTAACTGTTAAAAATCATGGATGAGTATTTATAACGACTTTTTTCATTACGAATTGACTTAATTGAGAAAAACTGATGAGATTAATAATGTCAAACAAATGTCTCAACTACTTCACGCGACTAATTCTTACCACAGTGACCTGGGTTTGTCCGACTTCCGCAAGGGTATACGGCTAATATTTATATCAAATCTTTACTAAGTTAAATAGTGTTTTAAAAAAAATATTAAATTTATTATACCAAAGTTATAATCCAATAGTTCTCGGTTGTTGCAGATGTCATACTAAAAGTAACAATGTGTTGGCCTTCTTTGACTTCGTATAGTTATAGTTGGAAATCCGCACTAATATTATAAATGCGAAAGTGTATTTGTTATTCCTTCTTTTACGGCGCAATGGAACGTTGGTATGGCATGATTTTTGTATATGGAGATAGTTAGCTTCTATGTAAAAGAGCGATTCTAGCACTTGAAAACGATATTGTAAACAAAATAAATTCATACATTTTTTATTTTTTTATATTAGGTCTACAAAACTGAATACAACCTTTACATAAGTTATTATAAGCTTCCAATTATTCCAAACACAAAAGTGCATTCCTCTAGATGTAGACACAACATGCATTTAAATCGAACATTGAGTGAAGAAGCATGAGATACGACAAAGTATTTATCATTAGACACAGTTTTGGACACAGAACAGAGCACTTGAAATCCCCCACTTAAGTAGTGCCAACATTCTCATTCTAGAACATAATTAGTGCCAACATTCTCATTCTAGAACATAATTAGTGCCAACACATTAACTGGTGTAGGATAGTGTAATGATCCCACGAATCCATATAATTCCCACAGACCTTCCATTCCAGCTTTGTTTCGTCATGATCATAAAACAAAGGGCAAGGGCAGACATTAAAGGTAGCGAGGGTGACCTTAGAGAAACTGCTTTCCGTTTGTATGTAGCATGTTCGCGTGTATCCAGTCCTCAATACTTTATATTCCATCCCCAAACGGAGAGACGTGTAATGCAGTCTACAGTAGCATAATAAAATAGTACTATTTTTATCTATTATTATTTCATGTCCCAAGCTGTTTATGGCTCGAAATAAATCAAATAAAAAAAATCATACAAATTTGTTTCCTCATTTTTTTTTAGTAAGCATATGATAAATCGGCCCTAAAATAGAAATTGAAAATTTCATTAGTGCCGGCACAGATATTTAAACTGAGATTTATCACAATTTTTAATTTAAAGCGAGCGCCTTTAAATTTTGATTTATATTTATTTATTAATATATCTTAAAATTATATAGTATGTAATAATAGTCAACAAAATTAAATTTATTTTTTCTCGAAGGTATCTTAAAATTTAAGTAAGAATTATAGAAAAATTATAGAAAATATTAGAAAAATTCACTGAAATACACACAGCTCGTAATGTATTATAATTTTTTTACCTTTAATTTTAAATAGAGGGTAGACAAAGAAAAATCTTAAACGAACTTCGTTTCGTTAAAATATTTTCATATGAATTAATAAAATCTGGACCATTTAATTCTAAAACATTAATAAGTTTAATAAGCGTGTTCTCTCTTATTTTGTCTTCGTATTTTCTAAAAACATGTGAATGTCACAGTAACACTTTAGCTAGCTAATTATTTTTAATTTTTATTATTAGCAGTTTGTCAATAAAAAGCATTCTTACAATATAAGTAAGTACTTATATGCTAATCAACTATTCAATCATTTCGTTTGATTGTCATCTTACAAAACTATAAACCTAACAATATTCGAAAATGGGTACTTTTTTATTTTATTTTACAAATATGTCGCCAATTGTGAACCAAACACGAGCGAAATTATGAAGTTTTTAAAATCTGTTTTTTAGAGATTTTCACTTATTTATTCTTTTACCACAACTTTTATAATTAGTGCACTAGCGTTACGACAGGTCGGAAAATTTTTGTTGTACATATATATTTTCTCTATAAGTGTTTTTTTTTTTTGTAAATCTTTGGAGCAAATAAATGTCCTAAACCTAAACCTTTTATGGAAAAAAAACATATGAAATGTATAAAAAATTTCTACTTCAGTATTAAATGTTTTACTCATCAATACGCTCTCACCAGAACTGCTACTACGTCGCCCCTGATCTCCAACGCGAGATTCTGGCTCCGCGTGTTTATATCAGGAACAGGCACTACAACACCTCATGGGATTGAGGTGCTCTGTGTCGGATATGTGATTTACTTTGAACCTAAACTTATCCACTAATAACCTAAAAAAAAACATGAGAATTTATAAATAACTAGACTAGAACTATTTCGATCATACTATCTCCACACTATTTCATCCCGGCATTGTCAGTTCTAGTTTGGAATTTACAAATTCAAAAATTGTAATCGACTAAAAATTATTGAATTCTGTCATTGCAACAGTGCTGTCAAAGTACACAACCTACGTAGCACTATTTATGTTAATAATTTACTACGTTTATTTTTATTTTTATTTTAAGTTCATTATTTTAATGCGCACTCTGGTAGCAAGTGTGAACGTAGTGTAAGGTGTCGAAGTTTAAAAGGGTCTCAAACAATGATGTTTAATTATAATATTTATTTAAATGACGCATGTCCACGCTGCGCGGCGTTTAAAATTTGTTCCGCTTTACCCTTTTGTGACAGATGATACGGAAAGAGAGAACAGTCTATAAAATTGCAATATAATTACACCAATTGGCGTAATTGGAGTGCCTCTGTTTCGGTGCACTAGAGTCATATCTACCTCGTATTTGTATATAATATCATTCATATATCATATCATTTCTCACAAACGCTAACAATACGACGGACAGGGATGAATAAGAAGTAAAAAATCAATTAATTAATATATTACAATATATTTTTGAAATCTAATTAAAATTAGAAATATTTTTGAATCAGTCGGATTGATGCATAACATAGATGACTTTTCTGTGAATATTGTGTTAAAAAAAACTGTCCCAAATTTGTGCGCAGTGAATAGTAAGGTGCTCATAAAGTCACTTTTCACTTATCATGTTTTATAACTGAAGGAGCTGAAGTGAATAGCTCAGATTGTCTCAGAATACTTGTTTAATATTAAAAATACGTGAGCGACTTGTATTATCGACACTTTACATCGATATTTTACTTTATAGCTTGTGTTTCAAAATGTGTAAGTCCATAAAACATTAAAAAAAAGAAAATTAAAGTAACAGTCTATATATTTCCCACTGCTGGGCAAAGTCCTCCTCTGTAAAGAGGGAATTAATGAATCGTCCACCGCGTGACCCCAATGCGGATTGGCGGACTTCACATACCTTCAAAATATTTTTATTTATTATTCCGAAAATGTGCAGGTTTCCTTTCACCGCTGAGCATATGATAATACAGCACGTAAAATTAAGAAATTTATTGGTGCCGGCATCGGGAATTGAACTCTGGATACTCCAGCATATTGAATTAGAAGCGCGCGCCCGGATACTAAAATATGCCCGGATAATAAAAGCAGCTTTTGCTGCTTTT
Organism: Iphiclides podalirius; assembly: GCA_933534255.1. Taxonomy (NCBI): domain Eukaryota; kingdom Metazoa; phylum Arthropoda; class Insecta; order Lepidoptera; family Papilionidae; genus Iphiclides; species Iphiclides podalirius. The sequence goes on from OW152830.1 coordinate 6,086,798, forward strand.
ATTATACTTTTAAATTAGCAAAACCCGCTGATTTAAATATTTTAAGACGCACACAACAAGAGTAGGAGTGGTTAAGTATTACTTACATTATAAGACTTGACAGTTTTAGAATTTACATGCAATGTCTCCCACCCCCAAATTATAAGACGTAGGGGTGTTATTGAAACTTTAAATAAATATTAAAGAGAAGAAAAGAAATAAGTAAAGTAGCCGAACTTATTTCTTATTATATCAGCTATCTGCCAGTAAAAGTCCCGTCAAAATCGGTCCAGCAGATCAGTTTTAGAGATTAGCCGGAACAAACAGATATACAGAGACAAAAATTGTAAAAATGCTATTTTTGTATATGTATCGTGTATACATCCATAAGCGTTTGGAAAAAGAATTATTTTAATGTTACAAATAGACACTCCAATTTTATTTTTCTTATATACAGATGTATAGATAATGCTTGTTATATTATAGCCGCTCCTCATTTTTTATTATAAAATGAAGGTAAGATGGTAAAATTTCAGTACGTCTCTGGGCGAAGCTCAAGCATTTTGCGATTATTTGAAGGTAGAACGATTTTAGCATCGCTTGGCGTGTTGCTACATGGGCCTAGCAACAAAACATCTATATAGATGTATCGGTAGCTACATGTTTCCTATATATTCTGCTCCTTGAGAACGGCGAGTTCTTTCCGTTACGACCGGCGCGAAGTTGTTAACAGAAACGAACTAGCTTATCATTTCGCGTAAGTTGTAATTTTGTAATAATTCGTGTAATGGACTCGATTCCTTTTAATTATAACGTGGAAGAAGGGAGAACTATTTTCACGACTGCTGGCGACACTCCTACAACGGCTACAACCGTGAGTTTTTATGTAATTAGATTATCGATAGAGGGCGTGAAGCGCTTAGGAATTTATGACGTAAATTTGTTTATTTGGCAAGTGGAGTCATGTTAAGCTATTCTGTTTGAACTTTTTAGTATATTTTTGGATAAGTGACAGCGATGAATGCAACCGAGAACAAACTTAAAATACTAATTTCCTTAATTTACCATTAAACTGTTAATAATACATTGACATGCAAAGTGCCGCACACCTTTCACTAGGATAATAATATATTATGAAGTATATGTCGTATAGTTATGAAGTATATGGTCGTGACTTCTACTTAATGTTGCACTTCAGAGTCCCACCAAATACTGCATCTTATTACCATCAGGTTGGATTTTTATGATGAACTGGCTAGTGCGTAATAAAAGAAAATATATTAACGGTTTACAAATTTTTGATCCGGATCTGGACGTCGCGTCGGTTCTAAGCTTTATTTGTCAATATAAATCGTCTTTACTACTTAAATAATACAGTGTAATTGATAATAACAGACATGGCGACTACAAATTTCAATAATATCCCCGTTTAAGCATCAAACGTGATTTACATTTCCAGGAAAGTTTCGCTACACCCGACAACAGGAATATAAACTCCCAGGACAGCGTTTTCTCACCGCTCGCTGCACCGTTCCAAAGTAGGGTAGGCGGCGAATTCTTGAATCTAATGCACGAGCCCCGCACTGCAGATACAGGTACCCTTCGCCTACGTTTCCAAACACTTAATTCATCTTTACTCTTCATTTGTTTATACTCAATTACGTAACAGCACCGTCTGCCGCCGAAATGGAGGAAGTCTTACTGAACCTTCGTCTTAACAGTTCAGAGTTACTCTTCGATGACATGGAACAAAATGCGTCTAACTTCTTCATGAGTGAGTAAGAACTAATATTGTAGTAAGCTAGTTTCTTATTCCACTCGAAAGTATTTCAATTTGTATTATAAGTTTTGTAGTTGTAACTATATTCTTGTCGCTGGAGAAAATAGAACATTTTATACAACAAAAGTAAGTCGTTAAGAATTGAATACTTTCCTAGCAATGGTTTAATTAATAATAAATTTTTATTAATATCTAACTTTAATTGACAACAAAGTGTGTTTTTTAGACGCTAACAGAACTGACTCCGCGCCGCCATCCCACAACATCTGGTCCGATGGCTCTGGCATTTCTGGAGTTAGGAACGGCGAGATGATGGACACATTTGACTTCTTGATTAAAAGTTAGTACCTAATTCTATGATAACTGTTTCATAGCTACTTACATTTATTCACAAGCAAATCATTCCCTTAACTTGCTCTCAAACACCAAAGGCTAACTGGAACAAAATGCTATTTAGCATTAAGTTCGCCTTTGTACAAACTTTTGGGTACAATAAAAAAAATTTTAATCAATCAATTCCCTAACCATAAGTTATGAAGTTATATCCACAAGTATAATGAAAATTGCGGTACGCTGTGGCGTCTTATCCTTTAAACGAGCAATTCTTGTATATATATATATATATATATATATATATATATATATATATATATATATATATATATATACAATCGGAATCTCGGAAACGGCTCCAGCGATTTTCATGAAATTTAGTATGTGCGTAGATTCGGGGGCGAAACATCGATCTAGGTAGGTTTCATTTTTAGAAAATGTCCTTTTATCCCTGTTTTCAGGGAATGAAAAATATAATTCGAATATGACGTTAAATTTCGCCGCAAGAGAAAATGTCATAATAGCTCGGTCGGTAATCGGGCGGCCCCAAAACAGAAGGCCGTGGTTCGCGTCACGATCATTTACACATTTATTTCTTTACTTTTTTTCGAATCCAGATCATTACTTTCTTTATTTTTAATTTTTTTGTCGATTTTTTAAAGTTCTTTCTTTTGTGAAAAACATCAGTTCATATTTTCTTATTATTACGTCGGTAAGATCAAAAAATATTATACATATTTCATTACTCAGTAATTTGTATTTAATTGTAATTTCCAATATACACGATTTACCAAAAAAAAACAAACCGAGCAAAGCTCTGTCCTCCGGGTACTTGATATTTAAAAAAGATTAAATTGATCAATCGTTCCATATGGTGTAGGTTCGTTTGATTCCATTTATTTATCGTGTTTTTCATATTTAGACTTATTTTTTATTAAAAATATTTTTGTGAGTGAAGTCCGATTCGAATCCCATTTGTGTGCGACTAAAGTGATATAGTTTTGTCATTTATATTTCATGCTAAATCTATCTGTATGATAGTGTACGCGGACCGATTATTTATCACCTGGTCACTGTCAATTATAAAGGAATGTCAAAAAAATATATTATACATAAAACTAAAACAGTTTGACAGTATCGATTGTTTAATAGGATTACCACATTACACTACGTTATATGTTGTGCATGTGATAATATAGTAAATGAGGTTAAGCATAACCCATTGGCATTTGAAAAAAAAAATGTCTACACTATGAAACGTTAATTTTTAAATTGTTTGTGATTTTCTTTAAAATACTATTTTTAAATCGAAAGGCTTGTCATCTGCCAACAACTACGTGTCGATGCTGACTCGAGAGCAGTTGTCGGTGCTTCGCTCCATTCGCCCGAGCTTGCTCTACGAGTTCCTCCAGGAGGTGGCAAAGGTGCGCAGCGACAAGCGGATGAGACGCGCCTTGCCAAATGTACGTGATATGATAAGTGATAGTTGTTTTTTGTTTAAAAAAAAACATTGCCTTCACTTTAGGATAACATTATCCTGTGTTGTAAGGACGTTTTACATAAATAAATATCACATGGATAAACACCCAGATGCGAAACAACTATTTGTGGGTCACACAAATAGTTGTCCCGTGTGGGAATCGAACCCATGAACCCCGACGCCGAAGTCAATACCTTGACGACGGCACCATGGAGACACCAATAAAATGCAAACGTCAAAATAAGCATACCTCAAAATATCGCACTACTTACTTTTTATTAGTTACTAGCGACCCGCCCCGGCTTCGCAAGCGTGCAATGTATATAAATAAACCTTCCGCTTGAATCACACTCCATCTAGTATAAAAACGTTCCTCTAGTATAAAAAGATCCGTTGCATAGTTTTAAATATCTAAGCATACATAGGGAAAGACAGACAGCGGGACGACTTTGTTTTATACTATGAAAAGTAGTAAAGTAAAACAGCCTCTACATGTCCCACTGCTGTACAGAGGTTATCAGTGCATAGTCCACTGAGCTGCCCTCTGTGGATTGGTATCAGGGCATAGTTCACTGCGCGTCCCCCACTACGGATTGGCGGACTTCGCATATCTTGGAAATATTTTTTGTTATTGTTTCGAAAATACACAAGTTTCCTCACGATGTTCTACTTACCGCTGAGCATGTGATCAGCAGCAGTCAGCACTTGAAATTAAAAATTTCATTGGTGCCGTCACTGCAGATTGAACTGGGGTTCCTCGAGTAAATTGCATAAAAGGCGACGACACTTTTTACTAATTACAGATTTTAGAAGTACCAAAACTTCCGGTACAGTTGGTAAGGTATCGACTTCCACGACGGGAGTCGTCGATTCGATTGGAACAATATGTATTTAACCTTGATTACATAGATACCTATAATTGATTTCATAAACTATTAAATATAATATGCTATGCATATATTTACGATTTGCCATTCAGATTAAAATACTAGGACTTTCTGAAATTACTGTTATGTTTAAAATTATAAAATAATTACGATGTCTGGCGATGAATGAAAGATGAATTGAAATATGCTATTGAATTGTGCATTTTTATGAAACTGCAACACGATCACGAAGCTGTCACATAAAACCGTTACATGTTGATAAAACACCTCCACTACGGCAGGAGTGCGCCTTCTGCAAGAACAACGGCGAAAACGAGGAGTGCTACTCATCGCACGCCCTGAAAGACTGGCGTGGCAGGGTGCTCTGCCCCGTTCTGCGGGCCTTCCGATGCCCCCGCTGTGGTGCCACCGGCGACCGTGCGCACACCATCAAGTACTGCCCGGAAAACTCCGACGGAGGTTTGCCGATCTTTAATGTCGATTTGAATTATTCAATGCTTTTCGATAATTCAGTGTTTTATTTCGTTTTGTAATTTTAGTAAACTATAAACGAGTGTTTAACAATCAAATTTGAAACTAGCAGTCAGTGTCCCGGACGCCTCTATTACCGTCTGAAATGTTGCCATAACGTATAACCAGGACTGTAAATAAAGAAAATCTTCCTTACAACCTTGAGTTGAAAAAATATTTGTAAGGAATATGTATCGATCATTGGTGACACAGATAATATTGAAAACGCTCTATTGTTGGTCGCCAGACTCTTCACAGCTCTTTTATCATAGATTGATGAAGTTACGCTTTCAGTTCAAAGACTATATTATACAGTAAAACTTATCCAATAGCGAACTTGTTTAAATCTTTCCACAGGTTCGATATCAGATAAGCCAACATTCAAGTCCGTCAAAATTTAGATCGAAGATAGATTATTTTTGGACTAGTTTAAACCCACTATTCGCAATAACTAAAATAGTAGTAAACTCTGGTGGCCTCTACATGCAGCCGAGGCAGTTTTCGTGAAATTAAAGTCTTTGGAGGGCGCTGGATCGTACGGGTTAAAAACTAAGCCGTGATGGGCTAACGATGGAACCAGAAACTTTTAAATTTAAATGTTCTGATTTACTACAGGCTTGGATCGTTCTGGTGGTCTACTATCGCGGCGCCGCGTGCCTTCGTCTGCTTCGTTGCTGTTGAATACCCCCGGGCGCGTACCTCAGGGTTGCAACACCGCTCCCGTCACCCCTGCACCCTCCCCTTCGCCCACTACTGGAAACATCAATCATTCATCCTTATGGTCAACCTTTAACATGAATTAATTCTCGGTGAAATTTAAACACGAAATGTCCGACACGAATTATTATAACTAAATTGTCGTACATTAAATGTTTACAAATTTCGAATTCTACCTCGGTGTTCTCTTGTCTCGTACTGCTATTCGCTATTCATCTTACTATGACATATAGTATAAAGTGAATAATGTTAGCAATACATAATCGGTAGTGTCCAGTGTCTATCACGTCATAGTAATTCAATCTTTGGTATGCAGGTCATACTTTGGTTGATAAATTAATTCCGAAACCGATTAGACATCGTCCGAGTTGCTCTTGCTTTTTTTTATTTATTGTATATTTTTCATTGGCTTACCGAACTTCATTGTTTTTAATGTTTTTTTTATTTCAATTGGCATCATCATTATTTTCAAAAAATATTTCATTATCTAACAATTCAATCATTGTTATAATTATAAATTTCATTGAATATATTCTAAATACTGATGATTCATTCTAATATAAATCGATTGTTACTAAAATTTCTGATTAGTAATGTTTTAAAATTCATAAGTTTTACCAATGAAAAAATATATTTTTGTCATTTCGGTGTGGGGAAATTTGTTACTGTTAATTCTTTTTTGTTTCTTAAATAAACTAATGGAGATATTTGATGTTTTATTATGGGCCACATTACCAAGTTACGTATACGGTTCCTAATATATTTCTTGAAACAATCTATTTACCCCTTACAATCTAATTATTACTATATTATTAAAATTATTAACCCACTGAAAATATAAATGCTATGCTAAGCAATCAATTAGTTTATTATAGCAATTGCGCATTACTTTAACGTTATGGTAATGAAGCTACGTTCAAATTTTTACTGCGCAGTAACTATAACGTTCTCGTGATATAGTCCCTTGTTTATTCGTGTGACTAAATGTTTATCAATCAATCTTTGGAGCAATTAAGCTATAAAAGTAAATATTGGTTTCCATTTGTGTGGCTATAATTATGGTTTGTATTTTGTCTTTTAATAATAATAATAATAATATCATTTATTCGCTAAAACATGGTACATCAGAGGTGACACATAGTTGCATATTGTACATAGTCCACATGTTTACCACATCTGGCATGCGAAAATTATTATTTAATTAAAAATAATTCATTATGTACATACATTAAATTAGACCAAATAGATATGAATTAAAAAAAAAAAAAAAATTACAATAATAAATTTCAAGCAAAGAAGTTAATTATGTATTATTAAATTAAATTAAATTAAATTAAAATTACAATCATCATGTCAATCATTACAAATATTAAAGATTAAAATATCAAAAGAGTATACAAATTATTACACAAAAATAAAGTCTAAATAAAGTTTAAACTCTAGGGTACATTTATTTATTATTTCCTATTCAGTTAAAAATGTAAATACCGCAAATTTAACTGGTTTTATCTCAGCTGGTTGAGTAGCCAAAATATATGAATCGTATTGTTAGTGGTGTTGGTTAGGGCTTTTACGACCGGCTGTCTGTCTGTGAGTAACACCATTATATACTTGTCCCGTGTGGAAATTAAACCCAGTCCCCTTTGCGGAAAGCAAAAACAACTACATACACCACCGAGTCATCAAAAATGTAAATGTCAATCAATAATGTATTTGATTAATTTACACAGTTGCATTAAATTTTAGTGATAATGATAATATCGATAATTATATCGCCAATTTAAACTACGTAATAATATAGTTGTTTTATAGTTCATTATACGATACGTACTTCGTAAATGTCACCACGCCCGACCCCGTAGCCACTCATTCATAGAACTGCTGTAACCTCTGACACTCATTGTTTTTTTATCAATCACATAAGTATATTATAGATAGTATTTGTTATCTAAAAGTAACGCGACATGCAACCGCGTTTAACCAAAAAGATTAATGATTATATGTAAAATAGTTTTCAATTCAATATTATCATTTTTTTTATTTAAACATACCCTAAGAAAATATCTGAAAAGGAAACCCATTAGGAGCGGCTAGGAGTAATCTTGGAATGCACTGTGATTGGTTTTAATATTGTTTGAACTGTCATACAATGTGCTATGAATCGTCCTATTCGAAATGATTTCTTGTCAGGGTGTAGAGTGAAGTGCTGAATGTGCGCTTATTATGCGCACAAGAGATGTTAAATTCGATGGAAAGCACATCTGATGCTCCCCGCTCTGGTCGCCCAATCGAAGTCACTACTGAGGATGTTGTTGAAGAAGTCCATAATAATATACTCGACGACCGCCACTGAGCGAGTACATAAAATCCTGCACGAAGATTTGGGTATGACAAAGCTGTCTGCACGATGGATGCCACATTTGTTGACAATCGAAAAAAAAACGCGAAAGAAAGCGAATTTCAAAACTGTGAACGTGCCCTAAAGAAGGCAAAAACTGTTTTGTCAGCTGGGAAGGTGATAGCGACAGTCTTCTAGGATGGCGAAGGAATCATTATGATTTATTACTTAGAAAAAGGAAATACTATCACTGGCCGTTATTACGCAGAATTATTGGACCGGTTTAATACCAAATTGTTGGAAAAACGACCAAAATTGTTCCCCAAAAAGTCCTCTTGCAATGGCCGAAATCCACGAGTTGGGCTTCGAGCTGCTCCGTATTCGTCGGACCTAGCCCCGTGCGATTATTACCTATTCCCAAATCTGAAAAGATGGCTTGGATGGCAAACATTTTTGACAAATGAAGAATACATCGCAGGTGTAAACGACTATTTGCTTATTTTTTGGAGGGGATAAAAAAATTGGTAACTCGGTGGACCAAGTGTTTGGCCCTCAAAGGAGGCTATGTTGAGAAATCAATGTAAATTGTTTAAAAAAATATATATTTTTTAGTTTTTTAAACAGCCTCCTCTATATTAATAAGAACAACAAGCAAATCATTGAGACTTTTTTTGCATATGAAGCCTGTATTTCTCTATTTTTCATATATTTTCCGTTTTAAGGTATCTACTTTTATAATCTAAAATAAAGCATTTTTTTTACTTAATATCAAAATAAATTACCTCAAAGATCTGTTGTACACATATAATTTTATTTTAAAAATTTCGTAACACGTTATAATTGACGTTGACATTGACATTATGAAAAAATGAACGATTGTCAATGTTATGTCACAATGACAACAAAATAATCCATTCCAAATTCCCCAAAAGGTTAAGTAGCGAAGCGAATGTTTTTCGCTATAATATCTTATTTTTAAAAGTAAAATATTTTAATATAAATATGTCGCTAGAGGTAGTTCCCAAGGATATAAGAGGATTAAGAGCTTGTTTAGTATGCTCACTAATAAAGGTAACTGTTGTATATTGAATGGGCACTTTTTTCTTTAGTTATTAGTATTATAACAATATTTTATTAATTTCAGACCTTTGACCAATTTGAATATAATGGTTGTGACAATTGCGACGAATTTCTCAGAATGAAAAATAATAAAGACAACGTATATGATTGCACGAGTAATAACTTTGACGGGTGAGTGTGTAAATAAATCTAAACGTTAGAGCGTTATAAACTCGTAATTTAATCATATTAACTCATTGTGTATGGTTTATTATTCCGATATATATCTGAAGTACTAAAAGTACTTAAATATGTTATTTTCAGAATGATTGCTGTGATGAGCCCTGAAGATAGTTGGGTATGCAAATGGCAACGAATAAGTAAGTAATAATACTATAGTTTATATTGTGAATAAAAATTCTCGAGTGACGGCCACAAACAGGAAGACCATTGGAAGGTATCCCACTAAGTGCACTGACACCGTAAGAGTTGTAGGCAACTGGTGGTCAATCATTGTGGCACTCACGCAACAGGGAAAACTGGTGCATGGCCCTACCACTTTGAAGTTCTATGGGGGAGGCCTTTTTTAAACATTATTCACACTCACAGTAAACATTATTCTAGCTGATGATGATGAGGAATAAATATAGTTTCCTTTCACTCTTACTTTTTCAAGTGGAATTTAGTATATTTTTAGATTAAAAAAAACTATTTCTTTCACCGGTTCTTAGGCCATTAGCTTTTTTTAGACTGGTAATATTATTTTGATAACCCATAAGTAAGTGTAATGCTTCTGTATTGAATAATTACATTTGAATTAAATAAAAATAATATTCATTTTGGCTACCACTGTTGGTGACCTTCTGCATATATTTGGTTTTGGTGTGTGTTAAACTTAAGATTGCTCAGTTGCCATTATTATGACACTGCTATTCTTTACATAAAAATATAAATTTATGTGCAAGATAATATCTGTATCTGAATTGTGAGTGTATGACAATAACAAAAAATACTTAATAATCCTCATTTGAGTTTTATCTAAATACAACCTCAAAATAACATATTGCTGATGTGAGGATAGAGGTTCTACATTTCATTCTTGAACAATCTCATTTATCGCATGTCTGCTATCAGTGGTGTTTATTGATTAGTGACCTGGTAATAACTAGTATTATTAAAAACCATTTATTTGATTTTTATATTTAAACATTATACATTATTTAATATCAATATAAGGGCTTAGCTTTCCATTGAAGTCTGTTGAGTTGGGGGGTTGATATTTTTTTTTACAGAATGATTGTTTCATATTATAAGCTCATACGCAAAGTTTCAACGTGCAGAGACATAGTTTTTAAAGAAAAATTGTGAAAATAAATTTCTTAGAATGTTAATGTAAATCCTTATTATTGAAATAAGTATTACAAAAATCTTATATATAAAATTCTCGTGTCACAATGTTAGTTACCTTACTCCTCCAAAACGGCTTTACTGATTTTTACCAAATTTTATATGCATATTCAGTTAGTCTGAGAATCGGCTACTATTTATTTTTCATAGCTCTAAGTGATAAAGGTTGTTCACCCTTAACATTTTTTTTCAATTTTTGGACAAAATTTTTTGTTTTTATGATACAGCATACAAAATACATACAACCCTAAATATTCACCTCTACGCAGACGTAGTCGCGGGCAGCAGCTAGTAATATACAGCGTGTCGTTACCATCTCGACAATAAATGAACACACATATAGGGGATAACTTTTTAAAGTTGTATTAAACATTTAAAGTCTTTAAACATCAATATTTACAGAGTTATAACATTTTCCAAAACAAAGAATTTTAGTTCATTTGTAAAGGTCACAAAGCATATGAATGGGTTGAATGAATTTAAAAGAGACAAAACATACTGTTAGAAGGTGAGGCTTGTAATGCGATGCTGTGGCGCGAGTTGTATAGGATGTTACTAATTTTGTTTCTTTTTTACTTAATTAGTTTGTTTGAAAAATATATTTTTTTAATTATGGATTTTGTTTAACGTTAATATTTTTTTATGATTATTGGCAAGTAGCGTTAGAAGTGTGTTCATTTATTTTCGCGGTGGTAAAGACACGCTGAATAGAATTATCACCATTGTAAATTTGGATTTTGTTAAAATAGCTGGAAATGTGTATATGCTTTTTCATAATATACTAATTACTTCACATGATAAATTTTAAAACAATCCTGTTGTATGCAATAAATCATTTACCATTGTTTGCATACTGGTAAATTGTTATGTTATTCTGATTTTGTACTTTTTTACACCACATCCCATATCCAATACTACATTTAGGCATTGTTGCAAATTGATGTTCGATGACTCTGTGCCGCAGTTGCCAAGGTTTTGGCGTTCGGCGTCGGGGGTCGTGGGTTCGATTCCCACACGAGAACTATTTGTGTGACCCACAGATAGTTGTTCACATCTGGGTGTTTGTCCGTGTGAAATTAATGTTTGTAAAACAACCTTACAATACAGGATAATGTTGTCCTAAAGTAAGGGTAACATTTTTTAATACAAATTTAATGTTGAACACAAAAAGAACACTAGAACACCATAACCCTGAAAAACTATTTCTTTTCCACATTTAACTATTACTCTGACATACCTTGTTCTTCTCAATCTTTGTCTTTGTTCAATTAGAATAGGTGAGGTTCAACTTGTCAATGAACCAAATTGATTGACCCCGATTCCACCTTGTATGAGTCTGTCCTACCCCTAGTGTTTTTATAGAGGCGGAAGCGCCTAGGGAGAGCAGCCTCCACCCGCTTTAACGTACTATAGACAACGGTTGAGCCGGAGCGTCTGTGGCTAGTTGCCGAAGCTGCAGAGATGTTGTAGTCTTAAAATAATTACAGAAATCCCTCTGAATCAGCTCCCCTATTTTTTGCTGATGAAGGGTGTTCTCCCCTTCCTCTCCAAGTCCCCACTTGTTTTTTCACACTCATTATCAATTTTAATCCATAAAATGAGGAACATTTTATCTCGGAATTGAAAATTAAAAAAACTGGAAAAAAGGTAGGTTCCGCAAGTTTTCCTTTTAAGGAGGTCTAGAACCCCTCTTACCCCTCAATTTCACGTATGTCAATGGAAAGTTGTACCACAAAAAGGATTATTTAAAAAAAATTTCACTTACATATATTTATTTGAAATTGCAGGTCGGTTTTGTCCAGGGGTATATGCAATATCAGTATCTGGTCGTCTTCCTGCAGGAGTAATAAGAGAAATGAAGAGCCGTGGAATTGTGTATAGACCTAGAGACACCAGCCAAAGATAAGAGATGATAATTTGTTAATTAGCTCGATATAAAATATACCTCACTCCACCTGAAGCGTTTTATTTGTTTGAAAAAATCATTCTCTTAACTTTCTCTTTCATCTTAATCTTTTTTATTATAAAACAACCAATACTCAATATTTTCATTCAAATATAACATTGTAAAGACTAATTGGCTTAGTTTTTTAATAGACAAGATGTATTGTGTGATAAATTTAAGAATTTATAAATTTTAAAATTTAATTTGATAGAAATCATATAACTAAAAATAAAGCAAGAAAATAACGAACAGGGTTTTATTTAACATATTTTTATCTTTACACTTAATAGCACATAATTTAAATTAAATGCAAAATTTATTAGTGCCTACCACATTTTTAAAAAATACTATGAAAAACTTTTACATTTAAAAGATATTATGCACTAACACTAAATAACATCTACCTTTTTTGTCTTAAAATTCACATTAAACAACAAGCAATCTAGAAGTAAATAAATTGGGAATGATAATTGTTACCAGTAAGTTCAAACTAACTATAATAATAATAATTTATCTTTCTAAAGTTATTAAACTGTTACTATAGACACATTGTAAACCTATTATTATTTTTATTGATTTACTCTTATTACCTATGAAAAAGATTAACAAAACATGGATAAAACCTGCAATAATGCTGCATCTCAAACATAATAAACATGTCAATTCCATAATAAATCAAATTCTATTTTGAACATCATTTTACTTTAATGCAGAAATGTTTGTGTTGAAGCTTTGCTTTTTTAAATGTTACATTGTCCCTTTTGTAACATACATCGCTTTTTTACTTTTGAAACTTAAAAATGTCCCCATCATTGAAAAAACAATTCATAATGGGACTCAGAGTACACATCAGGCTATATTTTTGTCAACTGTTTCCAGTAGGTGGAACTTTAAATTCATTATCGGTTCCTAAAACTTCTTTGTCAATTTCTTTAAAATCAATATTTTGCTGCTTCATTGCATTCTGTAAAAATAGAAAATTTCTGTGAAAAATAAAAATTTTGAAAAGTTAAAATGTAAATAATGTTTCACTGTTGATTACGTAAATATACATAACCTTAACACATTCTTGATAAACTTTAAAAATACCAGCGCATACAGAATCGTCGTGGTCCCCTTTTAAGAATCTCTCAGAAAACCAACTATTAAAGCAATCATCATATTTTTTCTTTAAATCAGTACATTCTTCACCTATGCTATTCATGTTTTTCTTTATATAGATATATAATTATATATATATATATATATATATATATGAATAAAATGCGATTTTGTGCCGAAGGAAATGTTAAAATTAAAACCTTTTTTGTGATTGTCACATTGACAATCACAATTTAGGGATGCCGAAAAAATATCGAAATTTTGATCCGATATATCGATATAAAAAATTGGATATCGAAATCGTATCAAAAACGGTAGTTTTATATCAAATTTAATTCAGCTGAATATTCACAGATTCAAATCCGTAAAAGATAAAAAAGAACGGATTTTTTTTTATCTATGACTAGTATTGTCGCGGATGCAATGTTCGTAATATCATTATAGGATTTATACCAAAATTTCATTTTTCATACTTTATTAGTATTAGTATATTAGTAGTATTAAAAAGATCGATAGATCGAGCTAAACAATGATACCACTCATGACATATGACACCAGCGCACCGAACTTGAGGTACTCAAATCACACCAATTGGTCTTATTAGATTGCAATTCTATAGACCGCTATCCCTTTCCGTATCGTACGCTCTATATCATATGGTGACGTGTGCTACTTTGACCTGAATGCAGATCAACTCAATAAACTCGACCGACTTCTGAATAACAACTGCATTCGATTCGTCTTCAATCTTCGTAAATATGACCATGTGTCGGTATACCATTCTCAACTGCAGTGGTTGCCGATTCGCCAACGACGTTCTTTAAGAGCACTAACCACTCTTTATTCTTTTTTTGATTCCCCTTCTATCCCATCTTATCTATTTCCCTACTTTCAATACCTTACTTCTAAAAGCGATAAAACCCTGCGTTCGACCTATAATCGTCTTTTACTCGTTCGAACTTTTACATTCATCTTTCTTTATTCAGTCCATTCATCTGTGGAATGCATTACCTCTCGAAATCAGGAGCGCATGATTAAAGAACTGTCAGCATAATCAGTTCATCGTAAATTTTTTTTTTTTGCAAATGTTTTATAATACACGATGGACTTATTTGTATATATATATATATATATATATATATATATATATATATATTTATGAATAATATTTTATCCTCCAACACGTAATATCTGTGCACCTACCTCACTTTTCTCTACACCACCCTAAGGTTAACTGGTAGAGAATGGCATTAAGTCCGCCTTTGTACAGTGTGTGCATGAACATTAAATAAATAAATATATCGTGAAGTTTGCCTGGATTCCAGGGCACGTGAGTATTGTTGGTAATGTTACAAACATTCAGCTAAAGCTAAAGCTGATCGTCTGGCTAATGAGGCTGTGGTGTGCGGTGACATTCATCCTTACATTAATTGCTGCCATGATTTGACTACGCTGCCTAGGCTCTATCTGAAGGGAACTAGCGGGAGGATCAAGGGAATTTTTTTTAAATCTTTAAACCTGATATTCCTAATAAGCCATGGTTTTTATCTCTGAGGTTTGGTAAACAAGTTACTTCATCAATTATTCGAATGAGATTGGGTCATGTGTGCACACCTGTACATTTGGCCAGGTTTAATATAATTGATTCAGATTTGTGTGCTTGTGGGGATGTGAATGATCTTAATCATATTTTCTTTATCTGCCCTTTGAATGACATTTTTTTCTTTTATAATCATCTCGTCTCCATCCGTGTACCATTTCCTACGTCTATCAAATCTCTTCTTTCATGTTCTAATTCTAATATATATACAGCTTTATCTATTTTCCTGTTAAATAATCATTTGAAATTATAAATCCTTATACCTATCCTATCATAGTAATCCTATCTGATCCTTTTCCAATTCCGTGAGTAATGTACTTTTAAATCGTGATAAACGTTTCCCTGCTTTTGTCAGTGGTCAGTGGCATATGCGCAAACCGCGTGATGCCAATTAAAAAAAAAATACCGTGATTTGTACCTTTAACCTTTGAGGTTATAAGGCATTCTAAGGATATTTATATTAGGAATTAAAAAATATATTATAAAGTAATGAGTGATATACTAAAAGATAGTCGTTTTGTAAAATACTTAAATGATCCCAAGTATAAGCAAATACCTAAACATGAGAGAAAAATTAAAATTGACAAAAGATTTCAGTCAATGTTTGAAGATGAAAAATTTAAAGTTAAATATACAGTTGACAAACGAGGCCGGCCCGTAAACGAAACTTCGACCGAAAATTTAAGAAAATATTACGATATAGACTCTGATGAAAGCTCAAATCAAGAAATTGAAAAGGAATTTGAAGAGACTGAGACTCAAGGGCGTTTTGTAAAAAGAGCCCCAACACCTAGCGGAAATGAAGAAAATGACGAAAAAAATGAGCTTATTAATGATAGATTAGTGCGTGGTAAACTAGATAGAAAAACGAAGAAACGTTTGTTGGATTTAGATATTGATTATGCTCGTGGGGAAGGTATAATACCTTATTAAAAAAAAATTAAAGTAACAGCCTATACATGTCCCACTGCTGGGCAAAGACCTCCTCTGTAGAGAGGGTATCAGGGCATAGTCCACCACGCGGCCCCACTGCGGATTGGCAGACTTCACATTTTTTTGTTATTAATTCGAAAATATGCAGGTTTCCTCACAATGTTTTCCTTCACCACGGAGCATGTCATAAGTCAGCACTTAAAATTAAAAACTTCAATGGTGCTGGAACCAGGGAACAAACTCAGGTTGCTCAAGTATATTGAATTAAAGGCGAGTGCCCGAATACTGAGCTATCATGGCTCTTATATCTTATTAACTGATTCTTTTTATATGAATGCTAACCGCTGGCCACAGAAAACACCAGTAAGGTTGCAGATGCATTGCCACCTTTTTATAAAGTGGGCCCCGGGCTACCTCAATTACCAGACAAAACACAGAAGTATGACACTTCCACTTCATGCAGGTCTTCTATGAGGTTGTGGTACTTACCCGGATGGACTTGTCCATTCGGGCAACAGTCAAAGCTGTTGCATTATATGCATAGCCCTACCGCAGTTAATACACTCGATCTAACATGGCAGTAAACTTTACTTGAAGCATTGAACATGATACTTTACCTTTGTTTTGTAAAGCAATATAAATTATAAAATACAGTATTTACAATTTTTGAAAATATGGTGATTGTTTAATTATTGTTAGGAGTTCTTGTAACTGATAGTTCAAGTGATGAAGAGAGTAGCGAGGATGAGCAAGACAGTGAGTTAGAGCATGAATGGGGAGAATTGGACGCTGATGCAGAAACTACAGATGAATCAACAAAGAGGTATATAATGAAACACAAGTGTTGTAGTAGTTGTTATTTATATTAAACTAAGGTTATATGGATATTAAAATATATAGTTGTTCCTGAAAAATAAATTGATGATCTCATTCTCACATTTTTGTCTAATCATCATTTCTGCCTGAGTCTGCAAGGTTGTAATGTGACAATAAGTATTTTAAATTATCAATATTATCTAATGTAATATTTATGTTATCTAATGTATCTATGTAATCCTTTATCAAGCAGGTGATCAATTTACAAAGTAGATATCCAACTTCTGTAAGTAAGGGAAAATAAACTAAATTTTAGAAACTATCTTCTTTGTTTTTTAGAATTGCAATCTGCAACATGGATTGGGATAATATAAAGGCGTCAGATATTATGGTGTTATTGTGTTCATTTATACCTCCAGGCAGCATTATACATAAAGTATCTGTAAGTAGTTTACTATTCATATTAAAATAAAATATGGTAAGCAAAGTAAGGTACTAAGTACTTTATATAGAAAAACATTACTTTTCTTTTTATAAATCTTGGTAAACATGTTATTAAGTTGAAGGGGAATATAAATGAAATAATCAAGTTTCTTATATCAATATCATTAATTTTTATAGATTTATCCTTCTGAGTATGGTCTTAAAAGAATTAAAGAAGAGGAGATAAGAGGACCAATTGAGTTAACCGAAGACAAAATTGAGGAGCAGTCAGATGGTGGAAATGAAGAAGGTAATGTTATTGAATGGCATTTCTAGTTGTATGGGGTATCTCAACATTCAATGATCAAGCAATACTAATAAAAAGTAATTCAAACCTCTGCTAGTTTAAAAAAGGATTTTGTTTATTTGTCAGGCTTAAATTTGCATTAAATTCATAAATATGTCAATTCTTATTAATAACATTGAATTGAAGGCTTCAAATGTGACCCTTTTAAAATACAAACCAGAGATTTATTGCAATATTTGTATGTAGGATCAACATATCATATGGAGAAACTAAGGCGTTATCAATTAAACAGACTTAAATATTACTATGCAGTAGTTGAGTGTGACTCTATTGCAACTGCGGACAAACTATATAGTGAATGTGATGGCATGGAGTATGAGAGCAGTGCTACAAGGCTTGATATGCGGTTTATTCCAGACGATGTAACATTTGATCAGGTATATACTTAACAGTATAGATGACATTGGTATAAGTTGTATATTTTTTTATGGGAGAAAGTGGCACATACACAGGTGTTTGTTATTGAGTGATGACAATTGTCCATAGACATCTACTTCACCAGAGTGGCCATAAGTTTGAGCACTAGATAAATCACCCTGTCATTGTAAGCATCAAACACTCACCACTGAAGTTTATTTCATGTATATGTAACACACCAAATTCATACATTTAGCGTACAAAGCCTTATTATATTGGAAATTGCGCATATCGTTGTAGGGGCGTCATCTATACGCATTTAAATAAATTAATCATGTTATATTTTGATTCAAAAATTCAACAAGTGCATCCCCAATGGAATTGGATGAGTTCACTAGTAGCTGCTTCTTCTACATACTGCATTTATTCATACTATTGCCGCTTTTACTTTAGTAGAATAACCAAATATGTTTTATAAAATTAAACAAACTACAGGAACCCAGGGAAGAGTGTAACAAACTACCAGATTTAACACGATATAAACCACGACTGTTCACAACAACTGCATTACAGCAAGCTAAGGTGGAACTTACATGGGACACTACAAACCCTAATCGCACTGAAGCAATAAAAAGTGCTCTAGGTGGCAAAATTGATGACTTAGACCTGAAAGATTACCTAGCATCCAGTAGTGAAGGTAATGTAATTATATTTTTTAAATATGTGTGTCCATATTTTAAAGATGGGTCACTTATTAGTTATATTTAACAAATGTGGAAAAAAACTGTGGGTTTTGACTTATTTGTCACATTAAATATATATATAAATTTAAATACATAATATTAAATATTTAAATCAGAAAAATAATTACAGATGAAGAAAATGCATCTGATGAAGATTTTAATTCACAAGAGGACCAGCCCGATGAGGATCCTATTCAAAGATATAAAATGTTGTTACAAGATATAGAAAAGAAAGAAGAGAAAAAACATAATAAGGACATGGAAATGGAAATTACATGGGGTCTGGGTATTAAGGATAAAGCAGAAGAATTAGTACAAAAGAAACTCAATGAAGGTAAAATAGAAAGTAATATAAACAAAAAAA
Source organism: Iphiclides podalirius (assembly GCA_933534255.1). Classification (NCBI taxonomy): domain Eukaryota; kingdom Metazoa; phylum Arthropoda; class Insecta; order Lepidoptera; family Papilionidae; genus Iphiclides; species Iphiclides podalirius. Next base: position 6,105,937 of record OW152830.1, read on the forward strand.
TTAAATTACATATCATATACAGGGTGGCTTTTCTAAAGGTGCCCAAATTCACACAAGAGGTTCAGACTTGGTAGTATAATTCTTTATTGAAATAAAAACGAACTTTATTTTTTTTTAAATTGCCATTCTATTCCCTAAAAAACAGAACTTGTTGACAATGCGGTAGCCATTCATAAATGCGTCGCATACTTTTGAAACGAACTTGTGTGCGTGTTAGTTATGAAACATCGCGCGTAAAATGAGTTGCCCATAAATCACGCATATTTTGGGATGAGTTCAAATTAATGTAATTAATTAATTATGAGTGATTTTAAAAGTTAATTATTTTTATATAACATTATTTGCGTCTAGAATTTAATTAAAAATATGGATACACTTAGAAAAACCGCCCTGTATTTTGATTTTATATTATTGCTTTTATTTATAATAATAAATACTTTTTATTGGCATTCAATATATCTTTCAATGATTCCAGATAACAAAAATTTAACACCATTTGAAATACTTCTTCAAAAACGGAAAGAAAAGAAAAAAGAGCGAAAGCTACAAAACAAACAGAAAAAGGAAGGACAACATGACACTGAATCTGATAATTATGAATCTGATATTCCTTCTGATATAGATATGAATGATCCTTATTTTGCAGAAGAGTTCAATAAAGATGAATTTAAGAAGAAAAAAGTAAAAAACGACAATGAAGGTAAAAAAAATAATTCTGAAATAAATGAGGAAGATGAAAAAAATAAAGCTGAGTTGGAACTTCTGTTAGATGATGGGGACGGTAAGCAACATTTTAGTTTGAAAAAAATACAAGAAGCTGAAAGTACCAATAAAAAATCGAAAAGAAAAAAGAAATTAAAGGAGAAATTGAGAGAGCAAAAAGAAACCATGCCTAACTTTGAAATAAACCTTAATGATCAACGCTTTAATGCTATATACAATTCACACCTATATAACATTGACCCTAGTGATCCTAACTTTAAGAAAACAAAGAATATGGAGAAACTCATCCAAGAGAAAATAAAAAGGCGACCAGCTGATACTCTTACAGAGCAACAAGGTAATCCACCTAAGAAATCAAAAGAAGATACTGAACTCAGTGTTTTAATTAAAAGTCTCAAACGGAAAACAAAAGATGTTAACAAAAATAAAAAATAAGATTTGCCATTTCATAGACATTTTATTTCTTTTTTTTTATTATAATTTTTACATATAGGTATACTTAATACCTTTTAATCTTAGAATCTTTTACACTTACGTTAAAGTACTCTAAAATATGTATAACAAATATATTCATACATAAAATTATATATGTATACATAAATATAATCATCATGATCATCTCTTGTCTCATAGCAATTTGCAATTCAATTGGTCAGCTAATTGCCACTTTAAATTGCAGACCCGCTTGACTATGTCGATAACTCTTGTTCGTCTGCGGATCACTTAATTTCTGATCCGATTTTGCAGAGACATAATGTAGTAAATATAATATCGTATATTGTATAGTATAATAAATGAATTATGATGGTTTCAGAACAATCCTTCAATTTCAATCAACAATAAAACAAAAAACATCAAATTACGACCCGCTTGCCGTAATGGATAATAATAATGGATTAATAATAGGGTGTGGGTTCGACCCCCACTAGTGGAAAAATATTGTGTAATTAACATATTGTTTTTCGGTTCACAAACTAGTTAGGCCGTTTTGAGAAACCTGTATAAAAAACGACTAACTAATGATGCAAACTAATTTTGAGGGAAGTACATTCCATAGAATATTTTGCACCGGAAAGGAAGAGCAGACGAAACCAAAGTTGGTCGTTTATTTTAATCTCAAGGCATTCTCTACCAATCAAAACGTGGGTTATGTCGGACTCGCACCAGCTAAAACCCCCATGATTTCCACCCAGGCTCATATCGGTAGGGTCATGGCAACGTTTTCGCACACTTCTGCGACCTTGACAGTGCTGGCCGCCTCTTCTCGGAGAACAACTCCCGCTGTCCTGACCAGAGGCCATGGGAGCCAGTGCTTATGAGTAGCAAGCCTCCTAGCCCCGAGCGGCGGATCTGGTCTGTGGGTCCGCCGCTCACCACTTTCGGGAACCCGGTCCCGGTCGGAAGGGTTTACTAGTCAACCTATGCTATGGTGGGCCAACCTTTATTGCAGTATTCAGTTGACTAAAATTAATAAATAATATAATAAAAACTTTTACATACATATGTAAATACTAGCGGACCAACAAACGTTCTCCTGTATACACGACGTAAATCCGACAACTTATTAATAATAATAAAAAAAAAGTTAGTGTTGTGAATTGTGAATCTAAACAATTCTCGAATCGACTTGAAGACACACAAAGAATTTCATTAAAATCGGTCCAGCCGTTTAGGAGTTCAGTGACACACACGTACAGAAAAATTATATATATATAAAGATTGATATACATATATTTACAAACAAATGCTAGTGAAAAAAAAAGAAGAATGATTTTGGGACTTAAAATTCTAATACAACAATCTTTTAAAAAGCTCGTCGGGGTTTGTTAATTCTAATCTTCCCAATGTTAATTATGTTGTTGAATGTAAGGGACCCGGTGAAATTAAGAGAGATAGTAATCTTATTATTTGTGGAAGAGTGAAGATCTTTGGATATGAAGAAAAAACATAAGCATGGAATTAATGGTATAGAATACACGCAAACGGCGTTCAGTTGTTTTACGTAAAAAACGAACAATTATAAATCTTATTTTTGAATTGGTCAATAAAATACAATGCTACCAAAACTCAGTATATTTTATCATTATAATACATGTATACAATAGATAACATCAAAACATTATGAAAAAATGTCAACATTATTTTAAACTTATACTATAAACACTTAGCTATTTGTGTTTTACTTAGGGCCTTCTTTATTTCTCGACCTAATGCAGCACCAAGTGGAGGGGGAACAGCATTTCCAATCTGGAATAAAGATTTCTGCAGTTATATTTATGAAGTAAATGTGCTTAAAACATACCTATTTAAACAAAGTTTTTGCACTATATATTTTCAAGAATCCTCTTGTAACGTTATAACGTAATGCGGTTTTATAATAAAATAAAAAAAAATGAAAAAAGTTTTATGCAAATTTCATTTTGGCCTAAAAATATATTATAAATTTGATATATTAGAAACATTTTAAAACACTAACTGCGCAAAGAACCGAAAATACTGTACGTCATTCAAATTCTCATTACAGCGGGAATAGAACCAAGTTATATATATAATAGGTACTGTTGTTATGTATCTGCGTCAACTGAACAGTATCTCCGTCAACAACAGTATCTCGGTTAACTGAACAGAATCTCCGTTAACTGAACAGTACGTTACTGATCCGTGATATTGTGGTTAATTTAGAGATCTGGATCTTTATTTTAATAAAAAAATATATAAAAGAAAAGGGTCAATTTCAAGTAAAAGTAATCAATACAAGATTTTTAAACCTTTAACGAGCTTTTGTTTTATAATTCAAAAGTGAGTGACGTGCAAAACCCTAATCTTTATATTTTACAACAGCACTAGCCTGTAAACTTGGTTTCTCAAATTCTTGATATATTTATAGATAAATAAATAACATCGTTATCTAAATGCACTCGAAGAACACAACGTTTTTCCAGTAGCGGATCCCCTCAAGCAAGGCTTCACTAACAATTTCACCTTATCAAGACATTTCATTCGACTTATATTTCAAGTCGAATGAAATGTCTTGATTGAATGTGCTTTTCTTTGCATTGGATTACCTGTCGATGTTTGTCTTGTATGGACCCGGCGAACAGGTAGGTGTCCCGGAATCCTTGAGAGCGGGCGCACTCGCGCACAGACACCACGCGGCTCTGCTCGGGGTGCAGCACGCGACCCTGCTTACCCATCGGCTCGGGGTCGGTGACCGTCGTGCTGAAGTAGCCGTCCCACGATATGCGACCTGGCACGGCAAGAAACTTATAAATTAAGGCTCTGTATGCAGTAAAAATAGGTTTTTCAAAAGATTTTTTTAGCAAAATCTACACATTTTATAGCAGCATTGTTTCCAAAACATATTCTCGATAGAAAAAAATCATGAAACTACCTCTAAAAGAGAAATTCAAAACAAAAAATGAACGTAATACATCAACAAATCTTAATGAAATTAATATCAGTGGTGTAGAATATATTAATAAAAAGGATTGTTGTTTTAATTTGTTGATTGATGTAAGATATTTCTAAATATTAATTTAATTAACTAAAATTAATTCGAACGCGATGGGCAAAACACCGCGCCGCCGCGGCGTTGTTTCGGCTCTCTTCCAACTCCACACGTTGAACAGAGAGCGCTGAGGCACCTTGCCAGATGGACCTATGCCGCTCGTCTTCCGCTCACCGTTACGAAATATGTTCCGTATTTATTTATTATTGAGGGTTATAATTTTATTAGATCTTTCGAAAACATGAAACTAAAAAATGTATATTCACATATTTCGTATTTTTAATTATTTGTATGAATTAACAACTAAAGCGTACTCTTTTCAATATCTTATCTTGTCATTGATAAGTTTATCAGTCCTATACAAACAGTGTAAAGGCAGGGATGCCAACTTAGGAATTTTCTTCCGAAATTTAGGAATACAAAATGTGGAATGGAAGTTTATTGGGAGGTAAATTTTTATGGGAATATTTTTTTAGGAGTTAAATTTTATTCACATTTTCGAAAAAAACTACACAAAAAAAAATTCTGTGCCGTTCTGCAGTTGGAGAACAATCTATCAGATCTCTTGCCGTGCAACAGTTGGAGAACAATCTATCAGATAATAAACCAAGTTTTCATTATTTAAAATTTTTAACAAGTCTTATATTGTATATTGTTTTTAATTTGTTTTATTAAAATATTTAATTTTTCACCCTAAAACGAAAACTATTCTTTTGCGAACACGAAAAATATTTTTTATTATAATGTATTATAATTTTTGTATTTTCCACATTTTATCAAATAACAACAAAATAATTAATTGATTAACAAATTAAAATTGGAAAAAGTTGTATCAACCATGACGCTCGGACCAATAGGCTACACGATGTCTGCGGAAGGGAACAATATTTCGATTCTAGTTATAATTATTGTCGTTTATCGATATAAGGAATTTTATCGATAATTTTTTAAATATAATTTCATTGAGGAATTAATATAACGTAGTAAGTCTTTCACATTTAAAGGATAAATTAAAGATATAAAGTTTAAGAAAATACGTAATAAAAAAGTCGTATTCGTAATTTCTGCCGTGGAGACTATGAAATTGCGTAATTAAAGTTTAAATCAAAATAAATAATTATTCCTTTATTTATTGTTTTGTTGTAAGAAATGTTATTTGCCTTTATTAATTTATTTGACCTTAAGATGTATTTTTAATCAATTCTAATCCGTTTCCTGATAATTTAAAATAATTAATAGGAAGTTTTTCTAAAATTGTTGATTGCTTTCACATACTTTATATTTGTTTGTTTATTATTATTCCTAATAATATAAAAGTAAAAATTTAAATTGTTTATAGTGCTAATCTTTGCACTTAAGATTGAACATTAAAATATGTAGAAAAAGTGCGAAAAGAATAAAAGTGCGAAAAGAATTTTTTCTACATATTTTAATGTTCAATCTTAAGTGCAAAGATTAGCACTATAAACAATTTAAATTTCTAAAAAAGCAATGGCGACATCTCTCGTTCGAATTATCGTTGTAAAACGATATTCGAAATTGTTTGTATGCTGGAAAGGATATAACAATAGATGGCGCCAAGCATTGCTTCAAATGCTAAGAAAACAATGTAGAGGAATGCGTTAAGATTTTCGTCGGTGTGGTCATCAGCCGTTTAGCTCAGTGGCTAGAGCGTCAGGCCGCGAATGCCGAAGACGTGGGTTCGATTCCCACAGCGGCGACAATCTTTTCGCACTTTTTCTACATATTTTAATATAAAAGTAAAGTTCAATCATGATCTATAAAAGATATTATAGAGATCATCTGTGTAAATTTTCGAAAGCCTTCCATGATACTATCGATAGTGTCCTACGGCCCATCACTATACACGAGGTAATGAATGGTCTAGCGGCGCGTCGACGAAACTCGCGCGCTTCGCGCCGCTAAGCGGTGTTACCCCTCCTCCGCTTCCTCATACTTCATCACCCAAATAGTTAAAAATTCACTGCATACAGCGCCTTAAGTACTGCCGCACTATCACGGCTGAAAACAACTGTTGGCTAAAGCAACGTCAGGTTCCTTAGCTCCCTTCTCCTCCGAACTAGGTCCCATCTAGTCGTGACAGAGGGGCGTAATAGACTTTGCTCGGTCGCCCACGGCGTAGCTAATGGGATCCCACACTCGGCTGGACTATGGTATAAGCCCGGCCCGAGGTGACCTCTCCAAGTGGTCTCATTGACTCCATTTTGGATGCGTACAGGGAGGGTAAGGGTGAGGGTGAGGTTGGTAGAGGTGGAGCCAGTCTCTCTGTTCTCTGCAAACGAGGTGCTACAACTCACAATCGAAAACATGCATTTCTTTGATTGCGGTCTGTTCGGGCCTAAATACAGAAAAATAACTTTCTTTATTTTTCTGTATTTGCCTTTTTCGGTGAATCTCGCCGGGATACTTTTATTTACTTCGCCATCAAATCTTTATCGTTAAGCCGCAAAGCGAACCCCAGTCGGGTAGCAGAATTGTTATAGTATATAACGACAATAAATTATAAGCCTATCTACGGCTGAATAGATAATAATAGATAGATAGACGAACGACAGTGGGCAGCGACATACCGTAGAGGCCGGCCCAGTTGTTGTGGCGGTTGGCGGTGTGCGGCAGGCACCAGGGTATGAGGGTGTTCTCCTGCTTGTCGTGGGGGGAGCAGACGCCACCGGCGGCGCAGGCGCACACGCCGCGCAGGGCGCCACGCGATGAACGCCCATTCTTCTTGTCCTCGTAGCGATACTGCAGCACCTGAACATAGAAATGTCGAAAATATATTTGACTTAAATATTAAAAATTTTTTATAGTGCTAATCTCCGCACTTAAGATTGTAACATTAAAACATGTAGAAAAAGTACGAAAAGATTGTCGCCGCTGTGGGAATCGAACCCACGTCTTCGGCATTCGCGGCCTGACGCTCTAGCCACTGAGCTAAACGGCTGATAGCCACAGCGACGAAAATCTTTGACTTTATACATAGATATTTTCAGTCGATATATTTGGATCCGATATATCGATGCAAAATATTCGATATTGAAAATCGAATCGAAAACGACATTCGAATCCGGCACAGAGTTCATGTGTCAAATATACAATACTTGTCATACCTTTTTTTTTTGGACAACGGGGTTTCTAAGACATCAGCCCTGCAGTCTCGGGCTTATAGAATAGGGCTAAGGTATTCCCTATCCCGTCCATTAGACACGTGACGACTTTTTTTAGGATTTTTTAACCCTCTCCTCCCCCTGGGTGATACCTGGTGAAGTTTAGGACTACCCCCTACCTCCTACCCAAAATTTATGTAGCCGTTGCATTTCCCCACACACAATGGTATATGGCAGTACCACATACCAGTTGTGTGGGGAAATGTAGGGGTACACTACAAAATAGACGCATAATACTCATCCACGAAGCATGACGGTATCCTCACCTTACATTTGGTGCCGTCGGAAAGCGTCACCGACACATTCGGCAGGTCCCGCCAGTCGGAGCCGGGCGTCGTCGGCACCCTGCTGATGCGGGCCTGGATGAGCGGCGCCATGTTCTTACAGATGTGGTCGCGCAGCCTCGCGCTCTCGTCCTTACTCCTCACCGAGCGCTGGAAGTGGCTCTCCGGCATCGAGCCGTAGTCAATCTCGAGCTGGTTTGCGCCGTTGCACACGCTCGGCAGGTCGCTCATGGCGTCGCGGATGGTGCACGTGCGTCTCGGCGCGGACTCGTCCCAGCTTACGTTGGTGGCGAAGCGCTTCCCGTCGATGGTGGCCGTCAGCGAGCTGGCGCGCCTGCTGAACACGTGCGTCGGCTCCGGGTACATAGGCAGCCGGTAGCCCGGCGCCGCCGCCAGTATGATCAGCCGCCGCCTCGTCTGCGGCACACCGTAGTTGCCCGCCTGCAGTATGCCGAACGTGCACTGGTAGCCCATGTCGAGCAGCGCCCTCAAGGTCAGCTTCAGCACCATGCCCTTCTTGAAGGCGACGAAGTTGCGCACGTTCTCCAGTATGAAGTACTTCGGCCGGTAGTAGTCGCAGTACGACAGGTGCGAGGCGACCAGCGAGTTCTTGAAGTTGGAGTACTCGCGCGAGTTGAACCTGTTCATGCCGGAGAAGCCCTGGCAGGGGGGCCCGCCGCACAGCAGCTCCACCTCCCCCTGCGTGGGGAGGCGCAGGCCGCCCTTGCTGTGCGTGGCGCCGGACATGACGTCTTTCAGCAGGGCGTTGCAATCCTCGTTGTACACCGTACAGGCCTTGTTGTTCAGCGAGTAGGCGTGCGCGGCCGCCTCCACGTTCTCGACCGCCCACTTGCACTCCGCCACGCCCGAGTGGTGCAGGCCCTCCGAAAGACCCCCGCACCCGGCGAATATGTCTAACGTCCTCAGCGGCCTGACTTTCACGTCTACGTTCGCGGCGTTCGGCTCGGCCGGCTTGCTTGACTTTCCCTTACCTTTGCCTTTATCTTTACCTTTGTCGGTCCTGCCGACGGCGGTGGCGTGGTGTGGCACATCTTCAATCTCCTTAGTGGCTCTATTGTATGCCATTCTGAAGTAAAACCGGCTCGGATCTTTATCGAGCCACTCGTGCAGCGTTTCCTGGTATGGAACGTTCCTTTCGTAAATCAAGTGGCACGGCCCCACTACGGACGAGAAGGAGATTTCTTTGATCTCGTCACTCCAATAAACGACATTCAAGTCTTCCTGCTGAGGGAACCGATTGGAAGTGTTCTCGGGTCTATATAGAATGTTCACTCTGATGTAAATATCCTGAGGAACTACAAGGGGTCCTTCACTTGCCGCAGTAACCGCAGCTATATGACCCACGCAAAACGGTTCCCCGGTGTCAACGTTGGAGCCGCGTAGGTTATTATCACTCTTACGATAATACTCGGGATAGATATCCTCATCGACTTTTTCCAATTTAATTTTGTTATTATTATCATTAATATTGTTAAAGGTGTTTTTAAGTTTAAATGTGCCAGGTTTTAAAAACACGCCCATGCCTTTTTTGTATTCGAAATCTTGCCATCTAACTGAAGTCCATTCTGTTCTGTTGGCTTCTTTGACGTACATTGACTTTTCCACAACCTTGCCGAGAACTTTAGGGATGTCCTTTGCGTCTTTTCTGGTTTTTCTCTCACAAGACGGACAGAACCTATGTTTTCTTAGCTCATTAGGACAAGTCGGATCCTCTGGCAAATCTTCAAACCGTGCCGTAAACCTTTCGTAATATTTGTTGCAGTAGTAGGTCTTGCCATCGTCCTCGAAAAAGTCTTTATCTACTTCCTTGCCGCCAAGCTTGAACCAATCTTTGGCAGTCTGCTTTATCTCCACGTTAGCTTTCCTTAAAACGGAAGACAAGGGAGCGCCGTGACAACAGCGATCCCCTAAAAATACTTCCCTCGGATCGCCAACTTCGCCTAAAACTGTGTCGGCAGCCCGTATGAACACCTCGCCGTGAAAATAGCCGCATTTCGGATTGAATGTTTCTTTCCACATGTAGGTCACTCTCGTGACCAAGGCTGGAATGTTGACCTGGGAGGTTTCGACCATAACGAAATCACCGATTCTGAGCTCGGAACCATCGATCTCAACACTCTCGTAGTACACTTTGGTGGTGTCCGCCTTAACTGGATCGCCGATCCACGTGACCTTCCTGTTGTTGGAACCGGTCAGTTTGACAGGCACCGCGTCGTCGATCTTGTGTTCCTTGCGCTCCGGCATTTGACGGTACTCTTCCTCATCCTCTGGCTCAGAGTCCTCAGCTTGTTCTACGGCCATGTTTGGACACAGCCTTCGAACGCACGCTTTCTTCGTCCGCCCATGGCCACCGAATTTCGCCATAGCACGACAAGCGTTGCACTCCCCACAATCTGGCAACTGACAGGCCTCACAAACGCCACACCTCTTCCTCCTCAACACTAACTCGTGGTTCGTTTTGTCCAATTGATTTGTAAAGAAACTTTCAAACGTTTTCTGCACTAGCGGAGTGGTTGTGGCTTTCGTCCATGCTTTCTTATCAACTTTCTTGTAATCTATTTTCGCACGAATCTTTCGTTTGCCAAATTTTATGCCCATTAACTTGATTAGCTCCCGGATGCATGGCAAGGTAATTAGGGGTTCGTCGTCTTCATTCGTCTCTAAACTAACTACTTGGTCACAGACAAACTGCGCATGTTTATGTAACATTTCCTCCGACATCTTTTTATCGTTTAGCTCAGGAATAGTCGCTTGTCTGATAATACCAAGTAGGTCTTCATATGTGGGTTGCAGATAATGATACTCTTCTAAATATTCGACCACAACTTTACTAAGCCAAATTTTTTCATATAAATTATCCATAAGTGGCTTATATGCTTCACTGGGCTTAAGCAAGTTGTATTCACCGAATTCAGTAGATAGAGTGATGCAGTTTCTAGTACCACCATCAAAACCATGAATGAACCTGTAAATATTTTAATCTATCTCAAAGGCTTCCAAAGTTGATAAACAATTAAATAGTTGTCATTATGGTGACCTTGTGCCTAACGGTGGTAGGGCCACACAGCAGCCTCGGCTATTGCACGAATGGGCAGGCCCGTCCGGGTAAGTACCACGACCTCACAGAAGACCGGCGTAAAGTGGAAGTATGACAAATACTTTCGCGTTTCGTCTGGTGAGTGAGGTAGCCGGAGCCCAATTTTCCCTCGGGTGTGGCAGATGTCCATGGGCGGCGGTATTCACTTAACATCAGGTGAACCGTCTGCTCGTTTGACAACTTTTTGCATAAAAAAAAAAATGAGTTCATTATTCTCTGCATGGTCAAAATCATCCTGATTATAGGGAACCACAGCTCTTACCAGATCAATTCTAGTAAGAACTGTGGGAATTGAATAGGGATGTTGCAACAAACAAACCTTAACAAATATGAATATACCAATATGATTAAAAAATTTATGGATACATATTTATTTTTACTTATAGTCTCTGCACTCAAGATGAAAATTTAAATGACGCAGGTTCGAACCCCGCAGCACCGAAACTTTAGTTCATTTATCTACAAAAATTCACATATAACTATTAGTAATCTCTATGAATATAAGAAAGCTAGATTAATGGAAATTAAAATTCCATATAGGAGAGATTTCTTAAATAATTGGAGGGAATTCGCAAGGATGATAAGGACAAAATACTGGCTGACAAAAATAAAAAGAAATGAGGAAACAGGAAAGGGGTAGCGGGAAACCTTAGTTGATTTAATGGTTTAGGATTCTGAGAAGTTAGAAGGGGTAACTAAAGGGTAATATTTTTGAGAATTATGTTAAGGGAAGTCGACATAATCATTTACAATTATATATTTATATATATATACGACTTTAATTCTTTCTGTCTCATCTGCTGGCTAGTTTTTATCCTTATATTGCATGTTGTATATTGATTATGTAGAGGGTATAATAATTGTATATTAAGCGGAGGTAGTTTAATAAATAAATGAGTTTGTTTGCAACCTTGTCTGATGTTTGTATCTTTTAATGGCGACGAGGAAAATTAATTAATTTATTGAGTAAAATGGCGTGCAATTTCTCTAATGTTGCGTTTCCCGGACAGTTTGATCCACGGACTGATAATTGGAGTGAATATAAAGAACGTTTTTTGTGTGCTTTAGAGGCAACGAATGTAAATGGTGACGACGTAAACAAAGCACGTGCGTTGTTTTTATCACAGTGTGGAAAGGAGACTTTTTCATTAATTGTTTCATTATTAGTGCCTAGAAGACCTACTACAGTGGCATTAAATGACATTTTGGCAGTGCTTGACCAATTCTATGAACCTCAAGTGAATGAAATCTTACAATCTGATAAATTTCATAAACGTCAACAAAGTCAAAGTGAAAATATTCAGGAATATATTGCAGCTATCGGCTCGCTGGCTTCTAAATGCAATTTTATAGACTTAAAAAGACAGCTAAGAGATCGGTTAGTGTTAGGTGTGCGCGACGAGCGGCTCCGATGCGAGTTGTTAAGGACGAAAAATCTTACGTATGAGTTGGCGGTGCAATTGAGCCTAAACTATCAAGGCACATTCTTGGATTTGTACCCAGATACAGGGTTGTTAAAACAAACTCCGTCCACAATCACGGAACAGATGGATATTGGTCTAATTAAATTGATCAAGTGTCGTCATTGTGCACGGTCACACAACAGTGGTGATAGATGTCCTTTTATTAAAGCCAAATGTTTTTATTGCAAAAAAATTGGACATATTGCTGCTGCTTGTATGAAGAGACCTAACAGAGTGCACCGGGTGGAGGAAAGTCTGACTTCCAATTCTGGAGATGAAAAACCTGATTACATGATGAGCACATTTGTTTGTTCAGATAATTGCCGATCACCATTGAAAGCAGAAGTAATTATCAACAGTGTGAAGGTTACTATGGAAGTGGACTCGGGTGCTGCAAGGACTATCATGGCTGAAGAGACATACAAAAAGCTGTGGGCTGTTCCACCACCCTTAGAGAAGACACGCGTGAAATTGGTGACGTGGACCCGTGAAGAACTAAAGGTTTTAGGTCAAGCTCATGTTCGAGTGTCATTAGGAAACAAAGAAGCTCAATGTGAGCTGTTAGTGGTTTCTGGTTTTGGGCCTAGCCTTTTAGGAAGAAATTGGTTTGATATATTGGGCATTGAGATAGCTGGTATATGCTGGACAGAAAATGAAAAGATTGATGAACTATTAAAATCTTTTCCAGAGTTATTTAAAGAAGGTCTTGGAGAGTACAATTCGTTGAAGTTACGACCTGATGCTTCTCCGCGTTTTTTGAAGGCGCGCCCTGTACCGTTTCCCTTAATAAAACAAGTAGAAGAACAATTGACGCGAATGGTTGATGAAGGGATTTTAACCCCTGTTAAATATTCCCAATGGGCAACACCTTTAAGAATTGTGAAAAAGGATGATGGCTCCCTGCGCATATGTGGTGACTACAGGTCAACTGTTAATCTAGCAATTGAGACTGATACCTTCCCATTGCCAGCTGCTTGTGAATCATTTGTGAAATTAAGTGGAGGAAGGGTGTTTAGTAAAATTGATTTGAAACAAGCGTACATGCAGCTGAAAGTGGATGAGGACACTGCTATGCTTTTGACACTCAATACTCCATTAGGATTAATGAAAATGAACCGTCTCGCTTTTGGAGTAAATGCAGCTCCTGGTATTTTCCAACGTGTAATGTCTACAGCACTGGCAGGGATGGATGGGGTAGCATGTCTTTTGGATGACGTGGCTATTACTGGCAGAAATAATGAAGAGCATGATCAAAGGCTATGGGCAGTCTTGACTAAATTAAATACAATGGGTCTTAGATTAAATCTGAACAAATGTGTATTTGCGTCAAATCAGATAAGTTTCTTGGGACATATGATTGATGCCGAGGGATTGCACCCATCATTGATTAAAGTAAAAGAAATAAAAGAGAAACCTGCACCTAGGAATAAAGAAGAATTACGTGCATTTTTGGGGTTATATAACTTTTATGAAAAATTTATTAAAGATAAAGCCACAATACTAGAGCCCTTGTATCGATTACTGGAGGCAAAGAAACTTTGGATATGGGGTCCATTGGAACAAATTGCTTTTGAGAAAGCTAAAGATGTGTTGTCTTCAGATTTAACTTTAGTTGGTTATGATTTAAAGAGAGAGTTATTGTTAATTTGTGATGCATCAGACTATGGTGTGGGTGCAATTATTGCACATGTGATGGATGATGGATCAGAACGACCAGTGATGATGGCATCCAGAACGTTACAACCCCATGAACGACGGTATGGACAAATCGACAAGGAAGCTCTAGCCATAATTTTCGGAATTACAAAATTTCATGAATTTCTATTAGGAAGGAAGTTTTGTATTATTACTGACCATAAGCCGCTAATCGGTATATTTAGTCCAAATAAACCTATTCCTGATCAAATTTCACCTAGATTGTTACGATGGTCATTAAAGTTGGGGTGTTATGAATATGAAATTAAATATAGACCTGGGAAATATATTGGTAATGCAGATGCTCTCAGTCGATGGACATCTGTAAACACTTCAGAAGAACAAGGAGTGGATGTATTAGCCGATGTGTTACTCCTTGAGGAACCTCCCCCTGGATTGAATCTGGATGCGGCAAGAATTGCTGCTGAGACTAAGAAGGACCGCGTATTGCAAAAGGTGTTATTTCACGTCCTACATGGTTGGCCTCCTAATAATACTGATCCCACTCTCAAGCCGTATTGGAAACGTCGTGAGGCTCTTTCACACAATAAAGAATGTCTATTGTGGTGTAACAGCATTGCATCCGGATAGTGGGCCAAACCGCTCAGAGCGACAGCTGGAGGAGGAAGCACAACGGACTTCTACCCGAACCTTTGCGATAGATCAGCCAGTTTTGGTTCGTGCCTATGGACCAGGAGAGAAGTGGCGACGGGCCACTATCGAGTATGTCGAAGGTCCAGGTTGTTATAGGGTGAGAACGGAAGATGGACAGTTGATCCGTCGACATGTCGACCAAATACTGGCACGGTCCAACGCCCAAACCGTAAGCCGGTCTCCAGACACCTTGCCCATATCACCTCAATTCCGCAGAGGATCAAGTTCAATATTGGTTGGGACTGTTATTGTTAATTAATCCTTAACATTATGTTGTAACTTGATTATTGTGATGGAAAGGTATGTTGTATATTGATTATGTAGAGGGTATAATAATTGTATATTAAGCGGAGGTAGTTTAATAAATAAATGAGTTTGTTTGCAACCTTGTCTGATGTTTGTATCTTTTATTGCACATTCTAATTGTATTTAGCACATCACTATAGCGCTAAATACAATTAGACATATTTTTACATACCACCTATACCTCATTCTCTTTATTTAGATCTTCACATAGCTTTTGTATGATAATTGTTGAAGATACAAATTTTTTATCAAATATTTTATTATAAAATTTATTTTTTAACACAGAAACATTTTATTACATGGTTTAAAGCATGAAACTTAGCATCAATATACCATTGTGTTTTTACTATACCGCAACTGCTTATTTAACTTATTTTCCAAACATCAGCAAATAAGGAGCAATTTGAATTTACACAAAGATGCAGCTAGAAAGATATAAAATCGTTGTATCATGTTAGATGTCTTTGGGAAAATTAACTTGAATAGGTATAAGTTAAATACCTACACCTAATTTGTCAAATTTTTTAAAATAATTTTAGTATAAAACTCTCACCACTCAATGATTGGACCAACATCTTTCACAGGAATGGAGTCTTCATCAATCTCTTGGGAGTCAGAGCAAATAGATTTTAAATATCCAGACATATAGATCCTTACATCACTTTCAACAAGGCCTCCGTCAATTGGGCAAAGGTGACCATGTTGGTCAAATATACAGAAGCCGTAATGTTTGTTTGAGGTCTTTCCATTATATCACCATCGTCACCTTTAAATAAATAACATTTCAAATAAAATAAAAACAGTACTCTCACATCTTTTAACTCTTTACAAAAGATAGAGATAGTTAATGCAATCCATTACATTGAGCCTTGCTACCATACACCATGCGAAAATTTCTCTAGGTAGCGCACCAAATGCAAAAATTCAAACAAAGGAACACACACATGTTCATTGGCTGCATTTCACTGCAATTCAATACATACTAATAATAAGCTATCTTTTGTTGTTTAATACTTTAGTACTTTAGAAAAGGGAAAATTATATTTACCAGATGCCAATAACAATTTTTCATTGGTCAATGCTATAAATTCTTCCACAGCATTTTGTGGATGCCCTTGATAGTAAATTATATCAGAATTATTTAAAAATTGACCACAAATTTCACATTTTTCATTGTCAGGAGATACAATAGGCAGAAGTTTCCTTTCCCCATTGTTCACTATTGGCTTTTCTTTATCATTCAAACTTGATAGAACATTATCCTCTTTATCTAATAAATTTACATTATCTTCACATTTAGAAACATCTTCCGATTGCTTAAATGCTTCGGTTTCTTTTTCCATATTTATCATAATATCACTCTTTTGAACATTTTTCTTAACTTCATTTTCGTCATTTTTAATTTTATCACCGTCTTCAGTCTTATTAACAATATCAGATTTCATTTTTTTCTGCAAAGTGACATTCATTTTAGTTTTTTTGAGCTTTTATCTTCATAGATTTGAGAACTTGAAGATTATATTATGATTGCAATTAGATTATAATATTATTATTATAAACTTTATTCACTTTTGAATAAAAAGTATATAAGAACACTCTTGTTTTCAATAGCTATGTTCTGAACTAATACAAAGTCAATCCATCAGCTAGTTTTGATTTTGGTAGACACAAACATACAGAAGTTAAATTATTATATATAAAGAATAAACTTATGTTTATCAATTTAATTCTTCATTAATAAAGCTAGTAGTTAAATAAAAAGAAAACAATTAGAAATATTATTTGTTTACTTTTATACTTGCAATTTATGTATGTAGAATATAATTGACATTTTATAATTTATTAGCAAATTGAATAAGTATCAAAAATACCATATAAAAGCATCAGATAACCTTTCCCCAACCAGAACAATTTTCAAGTATCATTACACACATTTAAAAATATATTTAAATGCATCAAAAAATAAAACTAACCAGCGCATACTCTTCCACTTCATCAGAATCACTCCTACTTCTTTTTACAGGAAACATATTTGTTATCTTCAATTGATTCCCATTTTTACCAATTCTCCTATTGGACCTAAATACATTGTATTACATAACATAAGTATTAATTAAGTAAATTAACAACCTACACAGTGTGTGGTTACAAAGGCGACAATAAATGAACACACATCTAACGCTATAAGATAATAATCATAAAACAATATAAAATGTTAAAAAAATCCAAAATCCAGTCTCTCCGTCTAAAAGTATGTTTTATTTCTTTTATGAACGGGTTTGAATGTTTCAAATGAACTTTACCTTAGTTTTATATGTAAGGGTATTCTAAAATTGTTTTGTTTGGTAAAATTTTATAACTTGGTAAATATTGATGTTTAAAAAATTTAAATGCTTAATACAATTTTAAATAGTTATCCTCTAAATATGTGTTCATTTATTGCCACGGTTGTAATGACACGCTGTATATTTCTCACTGCTTTAGAAAGGACAACTCTGTACAAAGGGTATTAAAGTATAGTCCACCATAGGAACTCACTACGTATAGGCTTCACAATCTTCCTAATAACTTATGATTTCAGAACGAGCTTTCCTCATGATATTTTTCATTACGGAGCATGTATAAAGTCAGCACTTAAAATTGTAATTAACAATTTCACTGGTTGCAACTGAACTCAGGTTGCTTGAGGTTTTGAATTAAATGCGAACACCCTGACCCTAAGCTATCATGGTGTGACTCAATTACTTATTAACAATACTTTTATTTTTATTTCGACCGATTATTTTTTTATTTTAATATTAGTCTCTTCACTCTCACACAAATGTAAACATAAATTGTCGAACATTTTTCGCCATTGCCAGTAATCGCACTTGCGCTTTCCGTATTACTGGGCCAGACGCTTTACAGTTTACACACTAAGCAAAGCAGCAAAACTTTTTGACAATTTATCTACAAACACTTATCATAGAATAATAGTTTTGTTCGCTTTTGCATGTCATAAAACGAATACAAAAAAAAATCACTTACATGTTGGTTGTTAATTTACTTATCGAATTAGATACGACAACGACATGTTCATCTTTCGTTGATGTGGTATTGGTCTCTAAAGTATTTCCATCATTTTTTTTACTAACGAAACCAAGGATTGTGAACTATTAAATAAAACACTAAAAAATTTCTGTCAAATAACTAAACACAATATACTAAAGTGAATAAAACAGTAATACATTTTGAAATTATTTTTTAAGTCTCAATCATTGTTTGCGTCAACGTCAAAATTGGCGCGAAACTAGCTAAATAAACTTTAAGTTATTTAAAAGTGAGTACGGTATAAGGTGTGATCCCATCAGAAATATTTTTATATAATTATTTTCATCGATGAAACATTTATATAATATTAATAAATAATAATATATCACTTTTCTCCTTAAATTTAATAAAATTTATAAGTTATTAAAAGATTAAGTTATTCAAGTATAACAATTTTGCACAGCGAAAGATTTGGGTTTTATTAAAATAACTCAAATACTTCCTGAAAATTATATTACCTTCAAATATTCATAAAGGTGATAATAGCTGTAGTTTATTCATTTTTTAATAGAGATAACATATATTTTAAGAGTTATACATGTAGTTCTATCAACGACAGAATTTTTTGTAACCTTTTACAACAGCCAAGTTTTTATTTAAAAATATAAATATGTAATTGGTATAGAACGTTGACGGAGAAAACAATTACGGTACCTATCTCGTCTATTGCCTACACAAACCAAATATTAGATTATTCCATCGATATATATAAAAATGTCAATACAAATCTCGATATATCTCGATATAGAGGAGTAAATATAGGTATTATATAATATATATAGGATTCAAGAATATAGGTATGTAGATCTACATAATTGTATATAATATATTTAATTCTGACTGTATTATGTAGATCAAATTTTCAGCCTGTGAAAAAAAAAAATAGTTGAAAATATCAAGAACTAAATAGCAAACTTATAATATTTTTACTAGGGTAAACCATATAGTTAATGCCCACTTAACGACTTCAAACAGTTAGACATAAAAAACACACCATATTGTAGCTAGCAACTGTTTATTACAATTTTCTTATGAACTTATAGATTCTACTATAGACTATCAGATTCTACTATAGCTATCTATACTGGCCTACACGCGCAACCTTCCCCCTGATAGTGAGATCCTGGGGTCAGATATGGGGGTGTCTGTCGCTCAATATGGGGCTCGTGACGTGTGCTGTGGCAATTGTACCGGCACAGCTGAATGAAGTAGAGGAGGCCTAAAAAGGCCATGGTAGCGCCGGGGTCGCGGAAGATTGCGTCCACGTGTTCTCGTATCCCCGGCCGATGCGGCAGAGACAGGAGCAACGTGGGTTTTTAATGGGTACCCGTTTCTCACTGGGACTCCCAAATACCCATGCCGCTCGATATCCAGCGTTCCACAACGGCGTGATTTTCAAGGCATTTCCTGCTTCGCACAACCACTCTGTGGAACCAGCTGCCGCCGGCGATCTTTCGGAACCGTTACGACCTGGGAACCTGAACATCGTATTTTTCGGCGATTTGCCTAATTGTATGTTGTTAACATATTGAACCGCATTAATGGCTTTATGCAAATTTTCTCTAATATATTGAAATTGTGGTGTCTTTGGCTTTCTGAAAATAACGTTTTAGATGCACCTATTTATATATAAAGACTGTGAAGGAATTATGTTGTTATAATACAACACACAAGATATTGATAATACACTTCGACCTCGTTAAATTTCGACAATGATATTTATTGACCAGGCAATAACTATAGATATTAAGATATGGTAATTACGATCGGTGGGCAATAACTAAAAACAATTAAATTCAGGTTCAGTGATTGCCCACCGTTAAAATGATCGTCAGTATTTAATATTCCATACAGATAACCATGCAACACTAAGAATATATATTTCATTTTATCATAATTATATAAAAATAGTTGAATATCAAATAACAGTAAATAAAAAACAAGCTTTCAGCAAGTAATTTCTTATGAAAATTGATAAAATGCTTACATATTAGAGTAGCATGTTCACTGGTCTTTGAAAAATTTACCATTAGTATTTTTTTTTCTTTTAAGTTTTGCCAGGGACCGATTTTAAATGTACCCTAACTTAATTACAGCGCTATCTAGTGAAATCTATTCGACTAAAAACCATGTAAAGTTAACACATAACTATTTTTCCTTATAATAGGCAATAACTGTAAGTGGGCAATAACACTGGTTTACCCTACCAGTATTATTTTTCTAGAAGCCATTGATGTCAAGTATTTTGTACGACTTCCGGACAATATTTCTGTGCTGGACAATTCTCGATATTCAATATTTTATATCGATATATTTTCTACATGTTTTAATGTTCAATCTTAAGTGCAGAGATTAGCACTATAAAAAACTTTAAAATCGATATATCGGATCAAAAATCTTCACCATCCCTAGAAAACCAAATGTTATGGAAGCGTAAATAAAAAAAATATCGATATTATCGTATCGACTTTTTAAAAAAGTCGATACGATGATATATAATAGTGAATCGGATAACGGTAAATCGATATTTTTTTTATCCTTACTAATCCTTACTAATATTATAAAATGTGTATGTTTGAATGGATGTTTGTTACTCTTTCACGCAAACACATAGCATCAGAATAAGACATAGGCTATAATTTATACACATATTTTATGTATATCTGTCTTTATGTCAGAATTTTACGCCTTCAGCCTATTCTACGCAGACGTAGTCGCGGGCAGCAGCTAGTTATTCATATTTCCAAACCAATCAAAATTCCTGAAAAAGAATAGACATGAAGAAAAAAGTAATATTGGTTAGCAATCGACTCAATCACATACAATTTATTCGAACCAATAATCATCTGATATGAATATTAGGAGTATTTTCTGTTTAATGTGCTCCCCTGCACCTCCACTGCGTCTATTGTTGGGTACTGTCAGATTCATAGCTGAAGCAACTCTTTCTGAAAATACCGAAGAAGCCTGGCGAATTAGATACTAAAGGGCGACTTTTAAATTTCCCTTCTTTTTGAGGTTTTTTTTTTTTTTTGTAAATTTATTAATTTGCAATTGTATAAAATTGTGGAATATTAATCAGGAAGACGATTTGAAATCTGACATAAATATCACGTTAAATAGTTGAAGCATTTTTGATCAAATTTTTTTTTTTTAATTCAAAACTGGCACTTGACTGCCATCCCACCTGATGGTAAGTGGCGATGCAGCCGTTGATGGAAAGCGCACTTGCGCTTCTCATGATACTGAAGTTAACCAACGTATATATTATATTTGAAACTTTTTCAAACGATAATTTTTAAGAGAAAATATACAAAAACTGTACGTACTTAGAGTTTTAAAATTTCTACATGTGCAATTTTTTCTTTCTAACACAAATAATTGAGGAATTGCAAAAAAATAATTTACAAGTTAATTTGGATAAAACTAAATTTATAAAGTTCTATCAAAGATGTGCAAATGATTTAAATTTAAAAGTAATACAAAGAGGAAACCAAATTGAAAAAGTTGACTACACAAAGTTTTTAGGCTTGACAATCGACACTAGATTAACATGGACTTATCAATCGGACATAGTGTGTAACAAAATAAGTAAAGCGGCATATATTCTATGGAAATTGTCTAGCACCTTAAACATTGAATCACTGTTAACTGCATATTATGCCTATGTAGAATCGCATCTTAGATATGGCATCATATTCTGGGGAAATTGCAGCAAGAAAGAAAATATATTCAGGTCACAAAAAAAAATGCGTTAGAGCGATGTGTAAATTAAAAACGAGAGAAAGTTGTAAATCTTCTTTTATAAAATATAAAATATTAACCATGCCGTCGTTATACATATTTGAGAGTGCGATGTTTGTGAAAAATAACTTGTCTCTTTTCTCCAAGCCCAACCATGAGCGTAGCAGACGTGACTTACAAAAACTTTCTTTACCTAAAACTAATACTAAACTTATGAGCAAGAGTATACTCTGCATGGCACCAAAAATATATGATAGGCTCCCGAAAGAAATGAAGGAATTAAACACAAATCTATTTAAGAAAAAACTACGCGACATGTTAACAGAAAAATGTTATTACAGTATAAACGAATTTATGTCAAATTAATAATCTAAACGTATTCAGTGAATTAATAATGTGCAATTTTATCGAATTTTTTTTATTTTTTAGTCATTTAATTATTTGTCATTTTGTTCTCTGTTCTATTATTACTGTTTGTTAACTTACTTTTTTCATAGACATATGTTTTAATATTATTTTAATATTCTGTTATATAATTTTTTCAATTTTATTTTATGATTATAATAATTAAGAAATTTGAGAATGTATACTGACAACCTTTAAGCGAACATATCATATTTGCACACCCTACAAAATGGGTAGAATATAGCGATAAAAATTACTGTGTTGTACGCCTCATGCCTAACCTATATTTCGCAAATAAATACATTATTATTATGGGATATTCATTTGATTTCTCGTCTGATTGGGTTTATATATAAAAAATAAACATATAGATACATATTGTATAAATAAAATAAATATTATGCATAAAAATAAACATATGCATATAAAAATATACTACATATAATACACGTATAAATAGGACCCAACCAGACGGAAGCCCTCGGCAGGGGAGACCAAACGGCCGAGGGTTAGGGTGAAAGGGAGAGAAACCGGCGGACGATGCGGGCGGTATCGAGGAGCACCGCCTTCTGCATTTGAGCCTGGAGCGATCCGTCCCGGAGTCCCAGTCGCCTCAGATGTTTAGAGAGGCTGACTGGGATCAACCCACCTTTGTCAAGCGTGCAAAAAACACGTCACGAACTGACTGTTTCATGGCAGCCTCATCGATACACATGTTTTGTGACACACCCAGGTATCGGTATGTTTCAGCCTCAGAGAGGGTCCTTATGTTAACGGGCATACCGGTTACCGTTACCAATGTACCCGGTTTTCGAGACTATAGTTCCACAGCAGTTCCTCTAACGCCATCTAGTGTTGAATAGGGGGTTTTATGTCGTCTTTGTTCTTAAGTAGTTTTAATAGTTGACGCTAGATGGCGTTAGTTCCTTTGTGTGTTCATAACACTACTCCCCTCTTAGTGATGCTCGTCCCGAGCATCATTGTTACTGCCATGGTAACGCGCCAGACGGTCTATGTGTACCACTTTGAATGTCCCTCTTGGTTGCTTTTGAATCCTATAAGTCACATCATTCAGTCGGGTAACCACTTTGTATGGATCGTCCCACTTGGTCTGCAACTTTGGGGATTTCCCTTTCCGACGAGTTGGGTTATGCAGCCACACCAGTGACCCTTCCTCGAAGCCGTCCGTGTTCGATTTCCGGTCGTATCTGGTTTTCATGTTTTCACTTGACTGTAACCCATTTTCCCGAACCAAGGCGTGTATATAGCGCATTTTTTTCCTTAAATTGCAGACATAGTCTTGTACGGTCTCTGGTCCTTCCGGCGAACCTCCTGTCAATAGGTCCACTGGTAATCGTAGTTCTCTACCGTAATTGACATACGCCGGGGTAGCTTTTATGCTCTCATGCTCGGCGGTTCGGTACGACAGAAGGAAGAGTGGTATAAACTTGTCCCAATCCTTTTGTTTGTCGTCTACCAATTTCGCCAGATGCCTCTCAAGGGTCTGGTTAAATCTCTCAACCATTCCATCAGACTGTGGGTGGCACGCGGTGGTCCTCGTCTTATGCATGCCCAAAATTCTACACACTTCCTGGAATACTTGCGATTCGAAGTTCCTGCCCTGATCGGAATGGCTTTCTAGAGGCACACCAAAGCGACATATCACTTCTTCGACTAACTTAGAAGCGACTGTTGTAGCTTCTTGGTTTGGTATGGCGAACACTTCGGGCCATTTGGTGAAGTAGTCCATGACGACCATAAAATACTTGTTTACCCACTCCGTTACAGGAAATGGCCCAGCTACGTCAACTGCAATTCGTTCCCACGGTGCACCGACGTTATACAACCGCAGGTTCCCACGGCTTCTGGTCTGTGGTCCTTTTACAGCAGCGCAAGTAGTACATTTGCGGCACCAATCCTGTACATCATCTCGACAGTGCAACCAGTAGAATCGTTCTCGCACTTTTGTTAATGTCCTCTTGACACCTAGATGACCTCCTGATACGCCATCATGTATTTCACGGAGAACATCTGGTACTCTCGTTCTCGGGACAATTATCTGAAGATGGAACTCTCTGCCGTTAGTCTTCTCCCATTTCCGGTAGAGTATTCCGTTTTGAAGTATCAGACTGTCCCATTGCGCCCAGTACGCCTTTGTGACGGCGCCAGTGGGAGCAACCTCACTCCAGACTGGTTTTACGTCACCCCGTTTCTTCCATGTGATGATGTGCCGAAGGTCGTCATCTCTTTCTTGAGCCTCCCTCATAGCATTATTCTCCCAGAGACCCAAAGGACTTGTTCTCGTTAGCTTTAATGTTACTTCATTAGATTCCTGTTTGACGCAATGGTTGCAGTCTTCTGAACACGGCCTTCGTGAGAGTGCTTCGGCATTCCCATGCGTCTTTCGGCTGCGGTGTTCCGTCTTGAAGTCATCGAGTAGCTCAGTCACTGATTCGTAGTTGTCGCTGTTTCCTGGGGCTTCCTCCGCGTCAGCCAGAACTCGCCACTTAGTACCGGCTTTTATTCGTTTCCCTGAAGCCCCTTGCTTCTTCAACTCCTCTATTTGTTCCTCAATCCTTTTCATCCTTGACATCTGGGTCTCTTTCTGCGGACAGTTGAGCTGAAGATGGCCCCTCTCGCCGCACTTGTAGCACATGGGTCCAGAACTTCTCTTCGTAGGAGCCTTAACCTCCTTGAATTCCTCAGAGACGTCACGGATCTTATGGGTCTGCCGTATTTCATAGCGAACAGCCTCGACTTCCAAAGCGTGCGCCAATGCCTCCTTTAGTGAGGTATGGTGACGAAGCCTCACTGCAGCTCTGACCTCCAGGTCTTTGATTCCGTCCACAAATGCTTGAACAATATTCGTGTCTACCATCTTGGTGTCGGCTCCTGGGTGTGCCTTCCTGACGAGTTTTTCAATTTCCAACGCCCATTGTTGTAGTCCTTCTCCTGAGCGTTGGACTCGGTCACGCAGTTGGGCACGGAACACGTGCTCCAGGTGTCGCTCCCCGTATCTGGATTCAAGTGCCTCCATCAGGTCTTGGAACCCATTTCCTGTATGTGGCAGTGCTTCCAGGACCGACAAAGCTTGCCCTCTAAGCGCAACAGTGAGAGCGGTCAGGCATTGCTCTTCCGTCCAACCGTTTGCAGTAGCAACAGTCTGGAATTGCCGACGATAAGCGTGCCAAGAAGTAGTGCCGTCGTATGGCGGCACTTTCACTTTTGGTCCTTGTGCCACTCCAGTAGTGCCACTAGACATCGCGATTCCCGTGGTTTCAAGGCGCACTACTTTCTTCTGTAGTTCGGTGAGGCCGGTTTTCACATTTTCAACATTCAAACGTAACTCGGTAACTCGTTCTTCCACTACATCGACATCTTTTCGAAGTTTAATCACCGTGTTACTAACATCATTTATAGCCCAAAGCGCCTTTTCTTGGAGGTCTTTTTGTTGCTCTTGTGATTCTCGAATCGCTCTGATTTCAGCCTTTTGAAACTCTTGAATTGTAGTCAGCTTGCGTTCTTGTGACTCTTGCAAAGCGCCGAACTTGCGTTCTTGTGACTCTTGCAAAGCGCTAATTAGTTCAATTAAACATTCTAATTGAAGAGCCATTTCAGGGGCTGCAGAAGTTACGGTGCCGCTGGTGGGTGTGGCAAGGTGGGCGGGGCCAGTGGGCGTGGCCCGGTGGGTGGAGTCAGTGGGCGGTGCTTGCACCAAAAGGGGCGGGGCCTGCGCCCAAGTGGGCGGGGCTTGAGCCCTAGTGGGCGGGGCCTGAGCCCGAGTGGGTGGGGCTTGTGACTGAATGGGCGGAGTCTGAGGGGCGTGGTCAGTGGGCGTGGCCTGGTCGGTGGGGCCAGTGGGCGGGGCTTGTCCCGCAGTGGGTGGGGCTTGGTCCCCAGTGGGTGTGGCCTCCGCAGCTCGTGCCCTTGTCCTGACACCCTCCTTGAAGTCCTCTCTCGGAGTCAATGGCATCTCCAAATCCCACTTCTGACACCAGTTGTTACGTGTTAGGGGTTCGAAGGATTTGGAGAGAAAGACCTGCTGACTCTTTTGAAGACTTTATTCACTAGAACTAGGTCCAACACAAAGCACTAGGTTAAAACATGTAGAAAAAGTACGAAAAGATTGTCGCCGCTGTGGGAATCGAACCCACGTCTTCGAAACGATTGTCGTACTTTTTCTACATGTTTTAATGTTCAATCTTAAGTGCAGAGATTAGCACTATAAAAAACTTTAAAATTTGTAAAAAGCAATGGCGACATCTCTCGTTCGAATTATCGTTGTAAAACGATATTCGAAATTGTTTGTATGCTGTAAAGGATATAACAATAGATGCGCCAAGCATTGCTTCAAATGCTAAATAACAATGTAGAAAGAAGGAGTTAAGATTTTCGTCGCTGTGGTTATCAGCCGTTTAGCTCAGTGGCTAGAGCGTCAGGCCACGAATGCCGAAGACGTGGGTTCGATTCCCACAGCGGCGACAATCTTTTCGTACTTTTTCTACATGTTTTAATGTTCAATCTTAAGTGCAGAGATTAGCACTATAAAAAACTTTAAAATTTGTAAAAAGCAATGGCGACATCTCTCGTTCGAAATATCGTTGTAAAACGATATTCGAAATTGTTTGTATGCTGTAAAGGATATAACAATAGATGCGCCAAGCATTGCTTCAAATGCTAAATAACATGTAGAAAAGAAGGAGTTAAGATTTTCGTCGCTGTGGTTATCAGCCGTTTAGCTCAGTGGCTAGAGCGTCAGGCCACGAATGCCGAAGACGTGGGTTCGATTCCCACAGCGGCGACAATCTTTTCGTACTTTTTCTACATGTTTTAATGTTCAATCTTAAGTGCAGAGATTAGCACTATAAAAAAATTTAAAATTTGTAAAAAGCAATGGCGACATCTCTCGTTCGAAATATCGTTGTAAAACGATATTCGAAATTGTTTGTATGCTGTAAAGGATATAACAATAGATGCGCCAAGCATTGCTTCAAATGCTAAATAACAATGTAGAAAGAAGGAGTTAAGATTTTCGTCGCTGTGGTTATCAGCCGTTTAGCTCAGTGGCTAGAGCGTCAGGCCGCGAATGCCGAAGACGTGGGTTCGATTCCCACAGCGGCGACAATCTTTTCGTACTTTTTCTACATGTTTTAATGTTCAATCTTAAGTGCAGAGATTAGCACTATAAAAAACTTTAAAATTTGTACAAAGCACTAGGTCCAAACACTAAGCACTAACAATGTCCTATTTTGTAGCCAAGTCGTAGGTTTCACTGGTATCGCTCTTGATCACTAGTTTTCACTCCGAAGTCGCCTCGAAGGTAGCTCAAACTGAACTGTCATCGCTCGCCTCCCTGCGGCTTTTTATATGGGCCGAGACCGGTTCCGGACTAATCCAGAAAGATCATTCCTGGAACGTACCCGACACGCACGAACATGTTCGTGATTCCGGAATGTTCGCGAATGTACCCGGTTTTCGAGACTATAGTTCCACAGCAGTTCCTCTAACGCCATCTAGTGTTTAATAGGGGGTTTTATGTCGTCTTTGTTCTTAAGTAGTTTTAATAGTTGACGCTAGATGGCGTTAGTTCCTTTGTGTGTTCATAACAATACATATAGAAATAGGACCCAACCAGACGGAAGCCCTCGGCAGGGGAGACCAAACGGCCGAGGGTTAGGGCGAAAGGGAGAGAAACCGGCGGACGATGCGGGCGGTATCGAGGAGCACCGCCTTCTGCATTTGAGCTTGGAGCGATCCGTCCCGGAGTCCCAGTCGCCTCAGATGTTTAGAGAGGCTGACTGGGATCAACCCATTCGCAGACACGACTATCGGGATAATTTCGGTCGGCACACCACCCCACATGTCGGTCACCTCGTGAGCCAGGTCCAGATACTTCGTCTTCTTATCTGTTTCGGCTTTCACGAGGTTCTCGTCATATGGAATGGTAATGTCGACCAAAAATACCCGCGACTGTGCCCGGTCCATCAACACGATATCAGGTTTGTTCGCGACAATCGTCCTGTCCGTGATGATGGACCGGTCCCAATAGAGCCTGACGCAGTCATTTTCGAGCACGGCCTCCGGAGAGTACTTATAATACGGCAGTTTCCGTTCCACGAGGCCGTATTTCAGAGCGAGCTCCTGGTGTAGGATTCTGGCTACTAGGTTGTGTCTATGCAGATACTCAGAGTTAGAAAGCATGGAACAACCGGAGATAACATGCCGAAGCGACTCCCCGGGATGGCGACAAGCTCGACAGATGTCGACGGTGCCATCCTTTAGGATGTATCTCCGATAGTTGTTCGTCTTAATAACCTGATCTTGTATCGCACAGACAAAACCTTCGGTTTCCCCAAAGAGGTCACCGAAACGTAGCCAGTTAAGGGAGGCAACAGTATCTACGAAAGGCTCGTGTAGAGCCTTGTAGAACCTCCCGTGGAGCTCTTTCTCCTTCCATACGGCCTCTCGGTTGGAAACGCTCAGTACTCCCGGGTCCTGCCATTGCTCGTTGGCTAAGGATAGAGGGGTAAGCCCTTTATCACAACTAATGACGTCCGTGTAGATTGACTCATCCGATCTCGCCAGGAAGTAGTTGCGGACGCTGCACACCTCGCGATTGTGCATGGTAAGGGCGCTCAAAAAGCCCCTCCCGGCCATGCTTCCGCGGCAGGTACAGCCTCATTACTGACGATCTCGGATGATGCATTCTGTGGGACGTCATAGTTGTGCGGACTTTACGGTCAAGGGCATTGAGCTCAGTTTGAGTCCACCTGAGTATGCCAAAGGTATACATGAGGACTGGCATGACCCAGCCGTTAAATGCGCGTGCCTTGTTCACGCCTGACAAATGGCTGTTAAACACCTTTGTCAGGCGTGCAAAAAACACTTCACGAACTGACTGTTTCATGCCAGCCTCATCGATACACATGTTTTGTGACATACCCAGGTATCGGTATGTTTCAGCCTCAGAGAGGGTCCTTATGTTAACGGGCATAGATAAGTCTATGCCCGCCGTATTAGTGACCTTACCCCTTTCGACATGAAGGACCGCACACTTATCCGTTCCGAGCTCCATTTTGATAGAATTGCTGAAATCACAATTGACTTTAAGCAATTCCATCAAATGGGAGCGATTGGAGGCGAATAACTTGAGGTCATCCATGTAGAAAAGGTGGGTCACTTTTGTCCCTCCTCTCCGAAGCTGAAATCCTCCCCCCGAGCCCTCCAGTAATACGCTGAGAGGATTCAGGGAGAGGCAAAACCATATTGGGCTCAAACAGTCGCCCTGGAAAATACCCCGTCGTATCCTTATCCGGTATTCCGCAGCCGTCATCCGCTCGCCTAGATGACAAAGGATCGTACTCCATTGCCCCATACAGTGCTCGAGGAAGTCTCTTACTGTACAGTCTACTTTGTACAGTTCGAGGACCCTCTTTAGCCATGTATGGGGCACCGAGTCGAATGCCTTTTTGTAGTCTATCCAGGCGGCGGAGAAGTTCCGACGGTTGCGTTTAACCATTTTGCCAATGACCGCGTCGATGAGAAGCGGTTCCTTGGTTCCACGACCGCCGCCACGACATCCATTCTGAGCACGAGACATAATCCGATTCACATTAATATGTCGGGTGATTCTCATGCTCAGAACAGATGTCAGTGTCTTATAGATGGTGGGTAGACACGTAATGGGGCGGTACTTACTTGGGTCTGTGGTAACCTGATCTTTCGGAACCAAATGAGTGACCCCAGTAGTAAAGAGGCTCGGGAGCGACCTCTGATCGAGAGCCTCTTGGAACTGTCTGGCGAGCACAGCATGACACACCACGAACCCCTTTAACCAGTAGTGATGCAGCCCGTCGATTCCCGGACTTTTCCAGTTCGGGGCTCTACGGACTGCCTCAGATACGTCGTAAGGTGTTATGACGACGGGGTCCATGGGTGTAATATCTGCACATTGGCTCGCTACGACTTGTGTCCAAGGGCCCTCGCTGTGGTCTACAGGCTCTGACCACAGGCTGCGCCAGAAGGCGACAGTATCCGTCTGGTCCGGTCCATGGCCCGTTCCACAACTCATTGGTCGCTCCAAAGATTTGTAGAGCCTCTTTTGGTCACTCTGGAAGAGGCGATTCTGGCTAAACCGCGCCGTCCTCTCGGTATATCTCCGAATCCGCTTCCCCCAAGCAGCGATCCTCTGCTTCAGGTCATCTATGAGCTCCGTTAGTTTTTGCGTAATATCCGGCTGGGACAAGTTGATATTGGTCCCAGCGAACGCCATCCTAACGGTGCGCACAATTCTGGGTTTATTATTACCCGACCTGAAGCTTATCAGCCTGCCGATGATGGCCCTTACCTTTGCGATACGATCCTCAATTCTTTTTCTCCATGCTGGGATAGTGCTACCTGGTCTGGTAGCACGTCCAGAATCTGGAAGTTTGGCGCCAACGATTCGGCATACTGCCAGTGCAGCGCCAAAGAGAATTGAGTCCGTATCGCAAAGGTCCCGGCTAGCTTCCAAATAGGTTGCCAGCATCGGGTTAAGAGACCTCACGACAGACCGACTTCGCTTACTCAGGGGTATGCGGGGGAGACGTGGTCGATTCTCGAGAGGCGTTTCGCGCACCTCCAGAATTGCCTCCTCCAATATGCTTCTCATCTGCTCTATATCTTGGTCGACTATTCCGTCATCGAACGAATCTACAGGAGCTGGGGGGTAAAACGCGGCCTCCGCTTCCGCTTGTAACCCCGCGAGATCCGCAGCTTGCGGGTTCGCATTTCCAGCTACTGCATTTTCGTCCGATGAGGGAACAGCCTCACGTCGAAGTCGTTCGAGTTCGGCATCATCAAATATTTTCGAACGCGTGATGTACCGAACTCGGTCTGCCAGGTTTTGCTCGGTGACGATTACAGACGGCTCCAGCTCAGCAAAAAAGCGATGCATCCTTGCCCGATACGCAAACCCTCCAGTTTCACTCCCTTTCGCCCTAAGATACGCCCGCATTGCGTTCTCATTCATCTCCTTCGTCCATCGCAAGCGGCGTATTCCACCAGCGGCGGGTGCCGATTGCTGGATCCGAGAGGACCCTGCCGACACCAAGCCAACTGGTGGGGATGATGGATGCGAGGTACTGCATGGTGGTCGTGCAGTACCCCGCGATCGGCTGGCGTCCCGCATGCTGCTACGTCCAGCGCCAGCTCCAGACGCGCCCTGGCGGCCCCCAGGCAGCGGCCCTATGCGCTTTCTTTGAGAGTCCATCATCCATTATTGTTTAGGGCGTCGTTTAACGGAAGACGCCCCCAGACCGGCACCGTTTTCTATTGAAACACTATTGTGTGGCCATACGCACAGGCGGGCCTATGCACCCTAACTTTTGCCGAGGCACGGTGCAGACACCTCTTGGCAAGGCGCTGACTGATTGCGCCGACGCAACAGTTCTGTCACTTGAACTGTTACGCCGGTGGATGATGGGGTCGTCACTTCCCTACGCCTATTATTATTATTATTAAAAGAAAGGAATTGCACACTGCACGCATTTAATATCATTAGACACCAAATCAGAGTTTTGTAGCTGATAAACATATTGAAATTGACATGAAATCGACAGTCGAAACTGAATACCGAATATCGATATATATAATATATATATATATATATATATATATATATATATATCGATATTTTTTATATATCGATATATTTTGCGCATGCCTCACGGATGCAAACTTAGAAGTTTTGTTCCTAAATTTACAATGGAATTTTTTTAGGAGGAGAAATTTTTTGGGAATATTTTTAGGAATGAAATTTTATTCACATTTTTGAAAAAATAACTACACAATTTTAAACACGAAATATAATATAATAGTATTGGCAGCATTGTATATTGTATATAACAGTGACTAGTGTTGGCTGCATTGGCTTATGTAGTATTTTTAATTCTTCCGCCATAAACTCTTGCCATCGGATATGTTTATAAATATGCAGCTAAATGGCAAAAAGACAATGAATTTAAAGGCATATTTAATTCAGATCTTTTATGATTGAATGATGTTTATTCCCATTGTTTATTGCCTGTTTCTTAAAAATAATATAACGTTACAATAAAATGTATTTAATTTGTATAAATAATTTTCAAGTCAATGAAAAATGTTCAAGGTCAAGTAAATTAATTTTAAAATAAAACAGTTTTGATTACCCAGATAGTTCATTTTTTCCGATAATCATTCCACCTTCATAGCTAATTTTAAAAGAATTACGACTTTTTCATTTAGTAAGTTTTTTTGAAAACAGTGCATTTTAGGAGGTTTTTGAATTTCTTTTGAAGTTATTTTTTTTTCAACAGTTGGTAACACTATAGGCATGCCTACCAAATGTCATAAATTACAATTAATGTAACTAACTTCCCTTAAATTACATTTGTTATATCTAGGAATTTATGTAAATTAATTAATTTGGTACCCTAATCCAAGAAGAAGAAATTGGTAAATCATACGTAACTGTACACAATAATTGTCTTTTTAAAATCTGAAGGATTTACAATTATGATTTTAAGGGTTATTATAAGAAGTTTTTGTCCTTCAAAGATAAAATCTATGAAGTTATTTTCATCATGTGCACTTCCTGATTTTGACATAGATTATTATTGTAATGCTAAAAATTTTGAAGAAATTAAAAGCAACATTAAAATAAGAAAAGGCGTGGGTGATATTGATAAAGTTCTGGATTTATATAAAGTATTTAAATTGACACCAATCACAGATAATGCTTATGAAGCTATAAAATCAAACTTGTATAAAGAGTTGTGCAATTTACCAAATAAAACTCACCCAACTGTCCAAAAATATCATGACGAGCCATATGTGTCACATGAAATTAATGAAAAGAGAGATTTTGGTAAACATACACCATTAGAATTTAGTGAAATTACAGATCGGTTAAATTTGATGAGAACTGACAAATTAGGATACACTTGTGGCAATAAAAGTTATTATTACTTTGGGCCTTTGGCAGAATTAGAGGAAGCTTTAATTAAATACACAGTTAGTACCTTATTAAACAAAAAATTTCAACTCATATCTGTTCCTGATATTTTACCAAGTAATATACTAAAAAGTTGTGGTGTGACAGTCAATAATGATCGAACACAGGTACAATTAAATTTCTTAAATAAAATTTGTATACTTATCAGTATTTTTTATGTCAAAATAGTATGGGATTATTCACAGATATACTCCTTAGATCCTAATCACCATGGGCATGATATGTATTTATCAGGCACAGCAGAAATGTCTTTGGCAGGCCTACTTTCAAATACTATACATTTGGCACAAAAACTTCCTCTTAAGTTAGCTGCTGTTAGCAGGTGTTATAGAGCTGAAACATCAAATGTTATTGAGGAAAGGGGGACATATAGGTAAATTTACATATTAATTTCCAAATTATTGTTTCTTAAAGAAAGATCTGGACATTTTTTTATTTTATTTTAAGAGTTCATCAATTCACTAAAGTTGAGATGTTTGTGATTTGTAAACCTCAGCACTCTGATGACATACTGGAATACATAAGAAATGTCCAAGAAGAACTATTTACACCTTTAGGTCTTCACATGAGAGTATTGGACATGCCACCTCATGAGTTAGGTGCCCCAGCATATAGGTAAGGCATCAAAATCCATCTAACCGTCTACCTATTACAAAAATATTATACACATTACTTCAGTTAGTACTAACTAAACTGGCATTGAATATATTAATTTATTATTAGTGGAGTACTCATTTAATCAATAAATGTTACCAGTATTTTTTAACCCATACTTAAGTTCTTTGTTTTTACCTGACTGCTCAAGGAGGGTATACTTTTAACATATGAAATTAACTAGGTTAAATGAAGTTTCATGACAAATTCAATCAATAATTGTCACTCTAAAACTTAATTTTGATGTGACATACGTAGGTCCGACCTACTGTTGGTATGGCATTGTGCGAACAATAGGGCACCGCAGCAGCCTCGGCTGTTACACGAATGGGCAGGCTCTTCTGGGTTAGTACCACAACCTCACAGAAGACCGGCGTAAAGTGGAAGTATAATACTTTCGCGTTTCGTCTGGTGAGTAAGGTAGCCGGAGCCCAATTTTCAAAAGGTATTCAATGCATGTGTAAACCCTTGGGTGTAACAGATGTCCATGGGCGGTGGTATTCACTTAACATTGGGTGAACCACCTGCTCGCTAGGCCACTTTTGACTTAAAAAAAATATGATAATAAGATAGTAAGCAACATCATATATGGCTGGTGTGTTACCAAAATTATTGCATTTCTAATTTTTGTATTAAATTAATGTCTTTTTAAATAAAAAATCATATTTTCTTTTAAAAAAAAGCTGGTTAATTTAAATTTTACTGTCATATTTAGTTTCTTTGACAAAATATCCTTTATGCATATTATCTTTTAATCATAATTTTGATGTTTCACATCTGCCAGCTTTCCCGCGAGAGCTAATATTTGTAGTAAAAGCTTAATAATTGGTACATTCATACCTTGTAAAAATATTATGTATAACACTTTATTCTCTAATTTGACAAAAAAATTTTTCTTTGTGTAAATTAAGTTATAAAATTTTAATCATTTAGTCTGCAACCTACAAATTTTAGGAAATACGATATTGAAGCTTGGATGCCTGGTCGAAACTCTTATGGAGAAATATCAAGTTGCAGCAATTGCACCGATTACCAATCTAGAAGACTTCATATTAAATATTCTGACCATGATTCTGAAAACTATGTCCATACATTAAATGGTACAGCTTGTGCTGTTCCAAGAATGCAAATAGCATTGCTTGAAACACACCAGGATTCAAGAGGAAAAATTTATATTCCTGAAGTTTTACAACCATTTATGAACGGGAATACCCACATTATGAAAAATACAAAAGTACCAAAATTAAAATTAATAAAACAAACAAAATTAAATTAATACACCATATATGTTGTTTCATTTATTCACTTATATTAATACATAGATAAATCATGTTATTTTTTTATCACTTTTTGTTTTTTTTTTTTGATAATTTTTTTATTTTAGTCTTAAATTTATTTAAATCAACAACAGACTCAAGCGAAGATTTCACTGCCTCGTTGGGTTTTTCTTCTGGTGGTATAAAGTTTTTCTTTCTCTCCTCTTCTCTAATTTTCTTTGTTTGTATTTGCTTTTCTTCTTTTTCATGTTGTTTTTTAGCTTTTTTCTGTTGATCTTTAAGGAAATATTCTCCTGTAGCCAATTCATGATCAATTTTACTTTCGGGTTGTGGTGGGGGGAATGGTGTATATGGTTTCTTCTTAACTTTATGTTTTGGTTGCTTTCGTGGTACATTTTTGCTTTTAAATTTAGGTAGGAATCTGTCCCAACTCTCATTTTTTAGTTGAGGATCTTTCATTAGTTCTCTTTTTATCATCAAACTTTTAATGTTGTACATTGGATGAATATTTTTCATTGTATCTTCAACAATTCTTCTTACTTGAATAAGACCTTGGTATGGGCCTACTGCTGAAACTGTATTTCCTTGTACAAGTACATAACATTCAGTTAATAATTCAATTGATTTAAGTGTAACGCCATTAGGGCCAATAAGACGTTGACGCCTTTTCAAAAATGTTTCCTTTTTACGTACAAATGAATTTATTTTTATTATATCGCAACCAATTTCATCTTCAAGCACTCTAACGGCTTGTTCAAAAGGTACACTTCTAGACAGCAATTTCATAAAATCCCTAGATTTAATAATGATGTACGGGTCCCATGTTTTTCTTGTTGTTTTGACTGTTAAACTGCCTTCTATGAGATCCAACTCTGCTACAATGTGATGTTGTTTTAAAACTTTCTGCACAAGGGGCCAACATTCTTTCAAATACTGTTCTCTATATTTTGGAAACAAAGTTGCAAATTTACTTTCCTCGAGTAAACCATGAGGGTTATCTTCTGGAGTAAATTTAGGAATTTTCATAGCCCAGGCATTTTCAACAGGCCCTACCTCTTGAGTATCTAACGATTCTTGATCATGATCTTCCATTATCCAATAGCATTCGTTTACTTATTCTTTTATTACTATAATAATTGTATAGCCACGAAATGTTACGATTCAAAGTTAACCAAACTTTTGCAATTTGCATTAACAGCGGCGAGCTGCTGCTAATCTTTGATTGACATTTTGACACAGACTAGTGAGACTAGGGATGCCGGAAAAATATCGATTTTTTTTAAATATATCGATATTTTTGGCCGATGTAATGTGTGTTTGATCTATCTATTGATCTATGTGTTTGATCCGATATATCAATACAAAAAATTGAATATCGAAATCGTGTCAAAAACTATTTTTGTTCAAACTGATTCAAAGCCATAAAAGATAAAAATGAACAGAAAAAAACATTTGTTTAAGACTAGTATTGTCGCGGATACAGAATTTGCATAATTTGAATATTTGAATAAAGCATTTTGTATTATAATTATTTTGTATTTTATGTACGAAGCGTGAAATTATAGTATAAGAACTATATATTTATATTACAATTTCATGCTGCATACTTTACTATCCATATCCAAGTACAAATCATTAGGTAATATTGAACTACATTTTAAGGTCATTTATAAATAGCATGCAAAATATTAATGGAATCAACTAAAGTTACTTTAATTTAATATGTAAATAAAAGCGAACAAAAATTTAATTATAATCAAATTCTTAATAACAATAAAAGAAACATTTCCGAATGATAACTGTTAATCGGTCTAATAGCTCGTTCGTTCTTTCCATACATCTACCAACACAAATCATCCGAATCGAACAAAACGTACGCGACTGATCACTGAGACTAGGAGAGAGAGAGAGAGAGTCGATCGGTGACCGAGTAGAAGAGTATATCGGTTGAGACCCGACGAATTACGGTGAACGATGATTATTAGTATTTCTCACCAAACAAATCAGTTAAACTGTGAGTATATATATTTTTGTTGTATACCTAGTTATGCGACCACCCGGGCGCTTGATAAGAACACCTGCATTCGAGACTGCTCAGTCAGCATAGCGATAACAGTGGTCGAATAACAATTCTTGAGAAATTGCTAACGAAGATAAAAGCATCAGGTTCGCCAGTAACAATTCTCATGAAACTGCTAACGCAGATATAGGCATCCTGTTCGCCAGACAGTAACGTGAAAATTGTTTATATTAGATAATAAAGTTAGAAATGTAAGACATAATTGTAAGACACAGAACTGGCAGTCGTCACGAGCATCTCATTCTGTTCAGACGTCTCACGAGTCGTCTCTAGCATCTAAATCTGTTAAGACACTCACTAGTAATAAGACATAGTATTAATTTTTAAATAAAACTTTTTTAAAAAGTCTTTGTCGCTCCCTCAAACTTGACTACCTACCAATGTAGTAACAACTATTTTAGCTTAATGACGCAAAAAGGCGGGAGACTTGTGTTTATTGTCTATATAATAAGTAGGTACATAATTACTATATTATCGAACAAGTCAAATTTTTTAAGATAGTTAAAATAGAATGTAGTGAAATACACTTTATTATACACCAGGAAAAATTGCAAAAGTAATAAACAATTACATAAAGGTACAATTGGCGGCCTTAGCGCTTAGAGGTGATTTAAAATATAGTAGAGATATACTTTTTGAATACTAATTGTGGTTTTGTAAATTTTTTATTTTCGCATGCTTTGGATGGTTATTATATATACTTTATTCAACACCAAAAAACATAAAAGGAAATGGTACAGAACTATAAATTTAAGAGGTATAAAAAATAAGGCGAATATATTTTAATTTGGACAACGGTAGGTGGTGTAAATGATAAACTTACATACTAACATTTAAATAAACTAAACGAATATGTTGTATTTTTGTATAATAATAATACTAATATATACCAAATAAGATACAATAGACATACATAAATCTAAACATAATATACAATACAATAACTTACAAAAATATATACAGGAAGAAAAGCAAAAATAATAATAAATAAATATGCAAATGTCGTCGGTGATAATCAGCTTGAACACAGTGACAGATAATAATTTTTAAAGTTTTAAACTTACGTAACGTCAGCGCTGGATTTGTGGAGGAAGCGCGTTCCATAGGCAAATGGCTTTGACCGTAAAAGAGTCTTAAAATAGTTGGTCTGGAAAGTATGCGGGGTGATAATAAGTTCTCTGGCTGATCGCAGAACTTTCTGGTCTGTCATGACCAAAAAATTTAAACTGTTTCTTCAAATAACTCGGAGTCTTAGGATAGAACAAAACACAGTACAGAAGAGAAACAATATGCAGATTCCGGCGAAGGCTTAACTTGGCGGCTAAGGGGTAACCACTTGAGCTTTGTACCGTAGTTGCATAGACCGAAAATAAATCTGATAGCTAAGTTTTGAATTCGCTCAAGCTTGTTAAGTTGGTCCTCGGTTAAATCAAGATAGCTTGCGTCCGCATAATCGAAAATGGAAAGAAGTAAGGATTGTGCTAACATAATCTTAGTAGGAATGGGGAGAAAACAACGTAAGCGCCGCAGAGAACCCATGGCTGCAAATGTTTTCCTGCTAACTTCCTTTAACTGGTGAGACCACGAGAAAGTAGAGTCGAAGTGAACACCAAGGTTTTTAACAGTTTTGCTGTATGGCACCACAACACCATTTAATGTTATCGAGGGAAGGTTATCCCAATCTACCCTTGAAATCATGCCAGCTCCGCCAACAATGATGGCCTGGGACTTGCAAGGATTAATCTTAAGACCATAGCTCTTACTCCACTCGCTAATAGCCGCCAGGTCACCATTAATGGCAGTAACAGCAGTGGGCTGATTTTCAAGATTTGAATGTGTGTACAGTTGAAAATCGTCTGCATACATATGGTAGAGAGAAGTAATATTGTGAGAGATTGAATTAATAAAGATAGCAAAGAGTAATGGAGACAACACACCACCTTGAGGCACTCCAGCTCGTAATTCACGCCAGGATGAAAACATACCATCAATGCGAATGGCGAATGGTTATGGGAAGTTTCAAACGTGGTAAAATTTAAATTTATGTAAATTTTTATATTTTTTATGTTAAAGTAAATAATTTTTCTGTGACTAACATTATTCTTATTTGATTGTTTTGTTTCGTTTCTTGATCAACTCGTTGCTTTAAAGTATAAACTTATATTTTATTAACATTAAGTGTAAGTGTGTGTGTACGAGTGACTTTGTTGAGTTATTGAATATTGTATCATTGCTTTTAATGTTTCAAAAAAGAGTTCCTAACCTGGCAGAAGACCAAAAAGAGCTATTAGAATTAAAAAAAATGAACTAGTTCACTATTCGAAATGAACTAGTTCAGAGCGCACTTCTAAAGGACTTCTCGAGCAGGCACAAAACTAAAGGATCGAGCAGGCACAAAACTACTCGACATCGCCAACACATTCTTCTCTTGCCCTGAGCTTGCATAAGGGAGGCGCACCGATATCACGAAGTGCCCCTCTATCTGCACCGCACCATCGAGGGCAACTTGTCGTATCTCTGTATTGAGTTCCCTTGTTAAGACGGACATCGAACCATCGAGGTGACATGCAGGGTTCCCATGGGTTGGTGTTAGGGCAACACCTGTGGAACATTGGTGCATGACTGCGTGCTATGTGGCGCCTACCTTGCCGGAACTTTGTAACGCTGACGAAAATTCAAATTCAAATCAGGAGGTTGATTTATTGTTGTAGAAATTTTTCGTTGATTTTCCAGTTTCTACAACCAATTCACTTCTCTCTTTTCCGACAGTTGCCGAATCATTACTAAAGAAAAATGTTATTGAATGTAAACTTTAAATTTAATATTGTGAACAAAAAACAATTCTGTTAAAAAGTTCAAATCTCTAGATATTAAAAGAACTGCTATCGGGGATCTCTGTCAAGGTCATCAGTTCTATTATTGATGTAATCTTACTTGGCAACTATTTTTAATATTTGCATTCAACGTGGCGAATTTCTTGACCTTATGAAACATTTTTTTTGTTCTTTATATAACCTGCTACTTAGCAATCTGATTCTTCCAAACAATAAGCTGTCGGATTTTCATCAGTGAATGTATATCAAGCTGAGACATGCACCCAGTGGTGCAGTCCTCATTTTTTGTCTGCGAATCTTGTCGCTAGTCCTGGTATACTGTTTCTCTTGAGGCGGGAGAATCTTAGGCTGCCTACTCCTTTTAGTTTGGCAGCCAACTCGTTGATATTGTTACGTGTTAGGGTTCGAAGGATTTGGAGAGAAAGACATCCTGACTCTTTTGAAGACGTTATTCATTAGATGGCGCTCGTTTCTTTATGTGTTCGTAACAATATGTTGGGCCACCTGTCACCGAACTACACTTTTTCATCCAGACAACTTCCTCGCACTTACCAATGACGTCACCTTTGTTCAAGCAGACCTCGCGATCACCAAGATTCAAAACCTTGACCACAGCGTTACTGCTTCCACTAACAAGGGTTCTCGCCGTCATCAGTTTTTGCGCCGATGTCTTGGTAGGTGTGCCTTCGATCAACACGCATCTGTTTGACATTTTCTTTACAGCTGGCGGCAGTTTCACCAGCATCTGAGCTTCCGCTCGTCCAGGTATAATGACTATCTTTTCACATGCGACGTTCCCGCAGGTGTCTCCAAGAATGAAGATTTCTTCTTCACCACACTGGAAAACTCCGTCAGCGACATTAACTCTGCAGTTGTGTTTCTTCATGAAATCCAAACCCAAGATGCTATCATCCATAATCTCAGCCACTATGACGTTATAAGAGTATGAGGACCCCCCTACAAACATCGTGACTGACATTTCTCCCAGGACGGGTATTGGCTGACCGGTGGCAGTTAATCCTCCTCTTGTGTCCCCTTGCGGCTTTTACCAGATTTGGGTTCACTATTGTTCTAGAGGCTCCTGTGTCTAGAGTCATTTTGCAATCCGTCCCGTTAATAGTCCCCTGAATCACAAGACTATTCCCGCTGCATGCTTGGGAGATAACAGTTATCGCGGCTTCCTCCGCGTCAGCCAGTACTCGCCGCTTAGTACTGGCTTTCACTAGTTTCCCTGATCCCGGGCAGGGGACGAAGCCTCTCGCTTCTTCAGCTCCGCTATTTGTTCCTCGATCCATTTCATCCTTGCCATCTGGGTCTCCTTCTGCGGGCAGCTGAAGATAGCCCCTTTCGCCACTCTTGTAGCACATGGCTCCAGGACTTCTCTTCGTAGGAGCCTTAACCTCCTTCACTCCCTCAGAGATCTCGTGGATCCTATGGGTCTGCCGTATGTCATAGCGAACAGCCTCGACCTCCAAAGCGTGCGCCAATGCCTCCTTTAGCGAGGTATGATGACGAAGCCTCACTGCATCTCTGACTTCCAGGTCTTTGATTCCGTCCACAAATGCTTGAACAATATTCGTGTCTACCATCTTGGCGTCGGCTCCTGGGTGTGCCTTCCTGACAAGTTTTTCAATTTCCATTGCTGTAGTCCTTCTCCTGAGCGTTAGACTCGGTCACGCAGTTGAGCACGGAACACGTGCTCTAGGTGTCGCTCCCCGTACCTGGATTCAAGCGCCTCCATCAGGTGTTTGAACTCATTTCCTGTATGTGGCAGTGCTTCCAGGACCGACAAAGCTTGCCCTCTGAGCGCTACAGTAAGAGCGGTCAGGCATTGCTCTTCCGTCCATCCGTTGGTAGTAGCCACAGTCTGGAATTGCCGACGATAAGCGTGCCAAGAAGTAGTGACGTCGTATGGCGGCACTTTCACTCTTGGTCCTTGCGCCACTCCGGTAGTTCCACTAGACATCGCAACTCCCGTGGTTTCAAGGCGCACTACTTTTTTCTGTAGTTCAGTGAGGCCGGTTTTCACATTTTCAACATCCAATCCTAACCCGGAACTCGTTCTTCCACTGCGTCGACATCTTTTCATTGAACGGAACATCGAAGGATTTGGAGAGAAAGACCTGCTGACTCTTTTGAAGACATTATTCACTAGCACTGGGTCCAAACACTAAGCACTAAAGATGTCCTAGGTTGTAGCCAAGTCGTAGGTTTCACTGGTATTGCTCTTGATCACTAGTTTTCACTCCGAAGTCGCCTCGAAGGTAGCTCAAACTGAAATGTAATATAATAAAAAATAAGTATGTACATAGATTTGTCGGCTGTAATTTACTATTTAATTTCAATGTTTTTTTTATTAAGTTTCTTAGGTATCCAGCCTAGAATTTCATTCAGTAACCT
Organism: Iphiclides podalirius; assembly: GCA_933534255.1. Classification (NCBI taxonomy): domain Eukaryota; kingdom Metazoa; phylum Arthropoda; class Insecta; order Lepidoptera; family Papilionidae; genus Iphiclides; species Iphiclides podalirius. Next base: position 6,148,389 of record OW152830.1, read on the forward strand.
AAAATCCTGGGGTGGGCACTAGACGATACTGGGGTGGGCATGGCCCACCCGGCCCCCCTGCTACATACGCCTATGGTACTTCTAACCCCAATAATTTTAGACCTACGAGGGCTGCTTGATTTCGTTCTAAAAAGTAAAAAATATGTTTTTCTTTAAACAATTTTACAATTTATTTCTCAACATAGTCTCCAATACAGGCCAAACACTTGGTCCAGCGAGTTTCGAATTTTTTTATCCCCTCAAAAAAATACGTTTTGTCGAGGTCTTCAAAATAGCCGTTTATACCTGCGATGCATTCCAATGCCCTCCAAGCCATATTTTCTAATTTGGGAATAGGTAATAATCGCAGAGAGCTAGGTCCGGCGAATACACGGAGCATGCGGAATTAGCTCGAAAATCAACTCGTGGATTTTGGCCATTGCAATAGCTGATGCGTGCACTGGGGCATTCTCTTAATGAAAGAAGCCTTTCTAAGGCGACAATTTTGGTCGTTTTTCCAACAATTACGATAGTAGAGCCACGCCGTAGCATCGGCTGTTGCACGAATGGGCAGGTTCATCCGCGTAAATACTACGACCTCACAGAAGAAAGGCGTAAAGTGGAAGTATAATACTTTCGCGTTTCGTCTGGTCGGTGAGGTGGCTGGAGCCCAATTGTCAACGCATCTGGAACCCTCGGGTGTAGCAGATGTCCATGGGCGGCGGTATACACTTAACATCACGTGAACCGTCTGCTCGTTTGGCAACTTTTCACAAAAATAAAAAGTAAAAAACAATTCGGCATTACAACGGTAACTCTGCGTAATAACGGCCAGTGATATTCATTCCCTTTACCAAGTATTCAATCATAATGATTCCATCCCAGAAGACTATCGCCATCAACTTCCCAGCCGAAAAAACAGTCTTGTTTGGTGCACGTTCACCAGTCGCCGTCCATTGTTTTGATTGCTGTTTGGATTCAGGTGTATAGTGATGGACCCAAGTTTCGTCCACAGTGACAAATTGACTCAAATAATTCCGCTTACGCTTCATCATATCCAATAACAGTTTTGAAATTCGCTTTCCTTCACGTTTTTACTCGATTGTCAACAAACGTGGCACTCACCGTGCAGACAGCTTTGTCATACCCAAATATTTATGAAGGATGGAGATGCCTATGTTCTCAGCTATTTCACGTACCTTCACTCGGCGGTTGTCGGGTACAATATTATGCAATTCTTCAACAACATCATCAGTAGTGACTTCGATTGGGCGACCAGAGCGTGGAGCATCAGACTTCGTTTAGAATCATTTATCCAGTTATAAACAGTCTGCAACGTTGGTGCGTAAGTGCCGTGAAAAGAATCAAGTTCAGTTATTATTATGGCAGCACTGCAACCCTTCATAAAAAAATGTTTTATAACGGTACGAAATTCAGATTTTTCCATAGTTGTTGAAAATTCACGAGTAATCACAGTTAAACAAGGGTTATAATTGAAAAAAATTTTTTTTTGCTGAATTTTTCACAGGCTTCATTTGAAAGATTGCCTGCAAGTGTTAATGCCATTTATCAGAAGAAAGGTTTTATAAATAGTTTTTAAAAGGACTTATCAAACAGCCCTCGTATCTCTGTACTGCCAACGTTTAGTACAAATTATATTGAATCAAATGCTACTGTACTTTAGTTCATATAATTTGTTGCATAACAAGCAATATGGATTTACTAGAGGTCGCTTAATAACAGCTGCGTGTATACAGCTTGTTAAGAATATTTCTGTATATTAAGGTATATTCTGTGACTTAACCAAGGCTTTTGATTGTGTACAGCAAGAGACTCTCGTCAGAAAACTACACCAAAATGGTATAATAGATGCCACACTCAATCTTCTGACATCGTACTTGATCTATCGTGTTCAGAGTTGACGTGAATAGCAAGATGTCTCCCGGGGCCCTGGTAAGTATGGGTTCCACAGGGATCTATTCCTGGGCCTTTTCTCCTCCTTGTCTACATAAATGACTTGCCCTATCTTGCTAATAATGATCATGAGAAAGGCTGATTATACTTCTTTAATTTTTAAAGTAAACCTACATTCTTTAAATTATGACGATTGTAGTGGACTGTATTTAATTTTGAATGTTCTTCCAATAAAAGAGTTCTTCCTTGTAGACGTTTATTATTTTTCATCAGAATTGAGCCGTATCGTCCAAATTTTTATTTACATATATATACACACCGGCACAATTAGCGGAACAGAAATAAAAGTGAGACTATGAGATAATAACGCATATATTTGGCGAAAATGTAATTAGACACAAAATAACAAATTGATTAACATCTTTTAACAACGACTTTGAAAAGTCTTCGTTATTTTTTATTGAAAAATAAAGAAATTTGAAATAAGTGAAATTTTTAGATGATTATGAACCATCACAAAAAATAAAAAAAGTAAGCATTAAATGATTTAACAATAAAATTAAAGCAAAATTAATAACGAGTGTTTCCCCCTCTTGCTCTGATTACGGTTTCCATTCGTCTGGGCATGCTACAGATTATGTTATCGATGATTTCTTGAGGCAACCGCCCCCACTCCTCAAGTAATGCGTTTCCAAGTTCATTCAGATTGTTGGGGGGTGGCATTCTGGATTTAACCCTTCTTTTTAGCAAGTCCCAGACATGCTCTATCGGATTCATATCGGGGGAATTTGCTGGCCACTGCATCACCGGTATAGCTACGTGGCTCAGATATGCCTGTACCGATTGTGCACTATGAGCACGAGCATTATCTTGCATTAGAATAAAGTCGTCACCAATAAATGGGGCAAATGGTACAACATGTTCTTCTAAAATGTCTCTGATGTATCGATGCGCGGTCATGGTCCCTCCTGTGACTATCGCTAACTCCGTGCGAGCTCCCAAACATATCCCTCCCCAAACCATAATCGAGCCGCCACCATAAGCCACTGTGTGTTCAAAATTAGACTGTATGTGGCGTTCTCCTTTGCGTCTCCATATTCGCTGTCTCCCATCGATCTGTTTTAAAAGAACTCTGCACTCATCAGTAAAGAGAACCTGCTGCCATTCGTTCAAATCCCAATGACGATGTTCTCGCGCATAGCTTAATCGGTTTACGCGGTGACGTCTCTCAAGTTTTGGGCCTTTGGCAGGTATATACGACCCTAAACCAACTTCTTCAAATCTCCTGCGAACTGTACGCTCACTTACTCGTACTCCTCGAACGTCTTCCAGTTCATTTCGAGCTTGTACAGCCGTTAATCGCGTATTCCTACGAACTCCAAGTTGTAAAAAACTGTCATCTCGCCTCGATGTACATCTTTTTCTACCTTGACCCCTCCTCCTCACAAGAGAATTAGACGATCTGTACCGCTGGATGCTGCGATGAATCGTTGATACTGGTCGACGAAGCCTTGAGGCAATCGATCTGTAGGTATGGCCATTTCTCCTCATTTCATCAGCCCTAATGATTTCCAGTGATATTAAGTCAGGCATAATAAAGAGCTTTTAATTAACAAAATTGCCTATAGAATAACAAATTTATAAAAAACCATTAAGTGCAATTTTTCAAAAAAAATACAATTACGTAGTTATTACTCGAACAAGTTGACAAAACGTATTGTTCGGGAAAATAAAACAAATGAATGAAAAAAGTGTATGTCATCTAATTTTCTATTTTCAAATTTGACAATAAATTAAAAAAATATCATAACTGGCCAGTTCCTCAAGTAAAAGATTTTAAAATCCTGCTTTTTTTTGTGTTCCGCTAATTGTGCCGGTGTATATATACACTGACATTGGTATAACAATTAACTAGTATTTAAATGCTAATCTTCGGGCGTCGACCAATCACGGCCTCGATCCGCCGTCGCGGTAGCTCCACCCAGGGCAGTTCGACAAGCGGTGATTTCGCTGCGACCGGTTGCTCTGCCGTTGCCTAGTAGGACGCGCGACGAACTATTGCTTGACGCGATGTGGTCGTTCAACCGGTGTGTTAGGCGGCACTTTGTTATTTTCTTCACGTAATTACGCCTGTAAATTATTTAGGCGATCCGTTGGCCGCTTGAGTCGCTAACAGCTCTCCCCCCGGCGCAGCTTGCGTAGCCTCTTCAATCCCCAAAGCGACGAGCCGGCTAACGGGGCGCTTAAAGATGCCCGTCTTGGTGCGTACATCGGCGACTCGTACTCCTCCGTCGGGTCCCGGGTAGGTACGTGTAATTACCCCCAGAGGCCATACGTTCCTTGGCAGTGTATTATCTGCGATTATGACGATATCGTTGACTTGAAGCTGTCGTTTCCCTTGTTCAGACGCTCCGCGTGGTGCGAGTGTCGGTAGGTATTCTCGCACCCATCTTCGCCAAAAATGATCGGCGAGTGCTTGACATGCGCGCCAGGCCCGCCGATCCGCTGCGTCGCACGTCCCGGTGATGGGTAGTCCCGTCGATGAGCCCAATAGGAAGTGGTTCGGAGTTAACGCCTCTGGGTCCGCTGGGTTAACGCTGACGTGAGTTAGTGGTCGTGCGTTAACGGAGAACTCCATCTCGGTCAGCAACGTTCGTAGCACTTCTTCCGTAGGTGTCTTTTCGGTGAGGGCGGCGTTTAAAGCTGTCTTAACGGATCGAATTAACCGCTCCCATGCTCCGCCTTGGTGAGGTGCGCCCGGAGGGATGAATCTCCACTCGAGGCGATGTCGTAGTCCCTCTTTGTGCAGGCTCGACGTCCATTCTTCGTAAGCGGCTCGTAGTTCGTGGTCCGCCCCTTTGAAGTTCGTGGCGTTGTCTGAATACATGATGCGCGGCCATCCTCTTCGCGCAGCCATCCGTCGTAACGCCATAATTGCAGAATCCGTAGATAGCGATGAGACGATTTCTACGTGTATGGCGCGCGATGTGAGGCATGTAAATAGCGCGCCCCATCTTTTCTCTCGGCGTCGACCCACCTTAACTATCATCGGCCCGAAATAATCGACTCCGCAGTTGGTGAACGGTCGAAAGAATGGGTCCAGGCGGGCTCGTGGTAGGTCTCCTGTGACGGGCTGCTGCGGCTTCGTTCGGCGTATGCGGCAGAGTGCGCAGTTCCGTTCCACTGTGCGCACTGTAGGTCGCAGGTGTATGATCCAATATCGCTGACGTAAGTCGTTGGTTACGCGTTCCCTGCTTGCGTGGCCGGCGGCGCAGTGTTCGCGAAGAACGATTAATCTCGTGAGCGCGTGCCGACCGTCCAAGATGACAGGCTGTTTTGCACTTGCTGGTATGGACGCCGCTCCTATGCGCCCTCTTAATCTCAGTAATCCGTCTTCTATGATGGGGTCGAGCCGAAAGATTTTGCTCGACTTAGGGATTGGTCGTGAAGCGTTGATGCGTCGTATGTCGTCCCCGAAGCTCTGCTGTTGCGCGTGTTGAATAAGCAGTCGCTCCGCTCGTTCTATGTGCCGACATTCCATACGTGTGGCGGTTCTTCTTATGCGAATATCGACGAAAGCTAACACTCGCGCTGTTGTTCTCACGAGTGTTTCATACTTGGAGAAGCGTGTGGGATCGGGTAGCCACGTACTTGACTGTTCGTTTTCACTGATATGCATGACGTCTGCTTCTTCGTACGTGAACGCTTTTTCGGTGGGCCACTGAGATGTTGGTGACCGCAGGAAAGCTGGACCCTGGAACCATCGGTCTTCTGCCTTTATCGAGCTGCTGAAAAGTCGTGTGGCGTCGTCGGCTACGTTCAGGTCAGTCGGTAGCCATCGCCACTCCTCCTTTTGAGTGAGTTCCGATATTTCGCCGAGTCGATGGGCGACGAATGGTGTATATCGTCGCGTCTCGTTGCGCACCCAATGTACCACTGTTGACGAGTCCGTTCAGAAGACAGTTCTGTCGATGTCGATGCGAAGTTCCCGTCGTATGGTGTCCGCCAACCTCGCCCCGATGACTGCTGCTTGGAGTTCTAGTCGTGAAATTGTCTGTGTCTTCTTCGGCGCCACCTTCGCTTTCGCCGCCACGAGTGCTACGTCGACGTCTTGTTCCGGCCCGATGATGCGCCAATACGCCGCAGCGGCGTAGGCTTGCTGGCTGGCGTCGTAGAACACGTGTAGCTCGTAGCGTTTGCGCCCGTTCGGTGAATAGCAGCGGGGTATTCGTAGTTGCGCAATGTTATGCAACTGTTAAGCGCGGCTACTGCGTCCCGTGCTTCGCCCCTGAGGCAGCTTCTCAGTCGTTGGACGTTTTCTGCCGACGATATGTGATATATGCGTGTTGTGTCTCGGAATGCAGCGTAAAACGGCAGCCACTCGTTGATCGCACCCGAGAAGGTCGGTAGGTCGGTGTGCCGTAGTCGTGGTCGAGCCATTTTTTCTAGTGTAGCTGCTAATTGTTCGATGCCGCTTTTTCTTGTGGGTGATTTCGGCCTGTGACCGCCTCTTATTTCTTCTCGCGGCACTCCCCCCGTTGTCACCTCCCCCCTTGGTTCGAGCGGGTTTGAGTGTAACCACTCGACCACCTATTCTCGTTCTTGGGCAGGCGTGAACGGCGCCTCATGTAGCGACTCCTGGTCGTCCTGAATGGCCGACACCTCGGCGGCTAGTCTTTTCTTGACCAGTTCTGCTTCAAGTTCCAGTTCTTTTGGATTTTATGTTGGCCAGTCTTTCCGCCGCCTCCAGTTCTGCCAGCCTCAACCTCGTGTTGACGCTGGCTGTCGAGCGGTGTGACATTGCTGGCGATCGTTGACGGCGATGATCATTTTGTTCCAGTAGCGCTGAAGAGGGTTCCGTAGGGGCGTGGATCGTGGCCGAGGCGGGCAGACGGGTGCATTGTTCACCGGTACCTGTTCGGTGTGGTACGGGTGACGCTGGAGGTTCGAGGGACAGTCGTCGTTGACGTTCTAACTCAATACGATCGATCTGTCGTTCTTGCGTCCGTCTTCGTTCTTCCGCGTCGGTTGAGTCGCCTTGGCTCCGGGTAATAACCATTTTCTTGTTTGAGCTCTTCGGAAATCTTCTAGTTGACAGCAAATGTTCTTCACTATCCGGCTACTCGATGGACCAAAACTGTAGTGGACTGTATTTAATTTTGAATGTTCTTCCAATAAAAGAGTTCTTCCTTGTAGACGTTTATTATTTTTCATCAGAATTGAGCCGTATCGTCCAAATTTTTATTTACATATATATATATACACTGACATTGGTATAACAATTAACTAGTATTTAAATGCTAATCTTCGGGCGTCGACCAATCACGGCCTCGATCCGCCGTCGCGGTGGCGCCACCCAGGGCAGTTCGACAAGCGGTGATTTCGCTGCAACTGGTTGCTCTGCCGTTGCCTAGTAGGACGCGCGACGAACTATTGCTTGACGCGATGTGGTCGTTCAACCGGTGTGTTAGGCGGCACTTTGTTATTTTCTTCAGGTAATTACGCCTGTAAATTATTTAGGCGATCCGTTGGCCGCTTGAGTCGCTAACAACGATGTTAACAATACTACTATCTCCGCCGTAGTACATTGATTTAGTGCTAACAACTTAATGTTGAATAGTAGCTTCTCAGTACATACATAAATGTTATGTATGTCCATAAAAATAAGAATGATTTTTTTAAGATTTAGTAATGTATATGATATAAATACTAAGAACAAACAAATTAATTCTACGCTCATCTAGATTGCGTAGAATAAGTAAATCTTTTATGGGTTCAATGTTTACATGCATTCAATGTTTACGTTTTACAACAAAATCCCAGAAAACGTTCGAAATGAATCAGTTGCTAACATAGATAATACATATACTGAAAATCTAAATTCTTTGTTCTTAATTTGGTTGCTAAATTAAAAAAAAACTTTTAAAGGAACGTTTGTGTGATAGAGGCTATTATAGCAATAGTGATTAATTAAATGATAACACACTCTGGAAATGAATTAATCGCTCCAGGCTTTTTCAAGTGGAATAGAACATACTTTAGACATGTTTGTAATATTTGTCAAATTATGTTTAAAAAAATTGTGTATTGATAATTCTTGTTTTTTGACAATTAATAAGTAAGTGTAATACTTCTATATTGAATAAATATATTTGAATTTGTATTATAGTTATTAATTTTAAGGATAGCATCTTACGTACAACTGAAGAGAAAACGCAGGGGGTCAAATTTTTAGATAGAGGCTGAACATAACTGTTGCTCGGCGTACGCTATAATTATGTATTAGTATTTCCCACTAAAGAGCACATGTAAATTATAAATTATTTATCCATAACCGTTTATAACACTAGTTTATTGATATTATTTTCAAATACTACATATAAAATAATAAATAAAATTATTTCAAATATCACTTTTTCGTTCAAATTCGTGTGACAGGACCAACGAAATAGCATAGGTATGTCAAACCGGCAAAGTGCGAGTCGAACTCGCGCACGAAAGGTTCTGTATCATTATCTATAAAAATGGCAAAAAAATCAAACAGTCTTAGTAATGTCTCGTTTTACCCTTTGGGTACGGAACCCTAAAAAGGAATAATTCGAGATTTGACTCTCGCCTTTTTCCTTCACCAATACTGGATCAATATGAAAAATACTAAGAATGTAGACTGTACCTAAGGTTTTTCTTTTTTTATTACATACTTGTCTCAATGATATTATTAAATACGAGGGAGATATGACAACTAGCGCACCGAAACTGAGGCACTCAAATTACACCAATTTGTGTAATTAAATTGCAATTATATAGACTTATCTCTTTACGTATCATACGTACTATGTGTATCATCTGTCACATTCACATATATGTCATATAATGTAAAGCGGAACAATTTGAAAGTTCTTATATTTGTATACTACGAGTCTGTTGACAGGGATCTAAAATCCTCCAAAAATGTTCAACTTTGAACATTTTTGGAGGATTCTAGTGCTTATAGATAATGAGATATCATCAAAATGGAAAACATAGGAACATAGTCTTTATTTTCTAAGTTAATATTACTGCAAAAATCATTGATTTATGGTTGTAACATATAAATAAAGAAAACAGGCGAGTTTCTGTGGAGAAACGCTCTAGCCACCCGCGATCCTCTAAGGTTCAAGAAACCGGTACTTATATATATTTGGTTATAAATTCACATTTTCACCGAGGTAGATCAACAACAGATTAAATGTAAATATCCTACTAAACAAACAGGCAAGCTTAACCGGCATCTTCAACACCAGGCATGTTTCGAGTGTTCATAGACGGCAGTCGACAGACCTGACAGTCCATAAAACGAATTTTATTCAGTTGTCTTACGTTTTTATATATTACTAGCGACTCGCCCCGGCTTCGCACGGGTGCAATGTATTATACATATAAACTTTCTTCTTGAATCACTATCTAATAAAAAAAAAACCGCATCAAGATCCGTTACGTAGTTTTAAAGATCTAAGCATACATAGGGACAGACCGACAGCGGGACTATTTTGTTTTATACTATGTAGTGATCAAAGACTTTTGAGACAGAAATCTATCCCCAAGAGCATCTAATATGTTCTACAAAATACGAATAAAAATAGCCCCATGAGTTATTTGGCTGAAATGACCCGATAGGACCTATCAAGAAGGCCCATCAGTTCATAATCAATATACAGTTATTTTATCTAAAGTAGGTAATAGAAAAAACATTACATTTGACAAATTATTTTTATTTTAATATTAACTACTGAACATAATAATTATACATACTATTTTTTAAAAACTTACTTTTTATATTGAAATACGTTATATGATGAATTGTTGTATAGGAATTGTCAATATTGAAAAATACAAGTTGCTCAGGAATGAGCTTTGAATTAGTAAAATAACTTTAAAATCGCCACCACACTTCGAAATAATATTTATCCACATACAATCAAACAAAAGGTTTTAATCACTAATGCAAGTATATTTTAATGAGGAAATTAAAATTTTATTTTTTATTTTCTGGAATTGCATAAATTGCAATGGAAATATAAATTAATCCAAATGAAAATTAGCCATGTTGTTGTACTGTTCAGACCAAGCGGGGAACGAAGATCCGTCCATTTCGGGCGCGTGGGCATTGTCTCTGAGCAGCGTGTGCGACTGTCCACCTATAGCGGCGCCACATTCGATGCATTTGGAGACCTGCATGGCACCGCCACATTCACCGATGCAGTAGATGTGGCCATTTGGACATTTGTACCAATGCCCCGCTTTGAGACCGATCGCCTTCACGATTAGGTCCCGTTCCTGTTTAGTCACTATCCCGGAGAGTTTCACTGCTTCTTGCAACACGTCTAGGGATTTAACCGCTTTCTGTTCATTAAATACGCACCAGCCAAGTATGCTTTGTTTAGCTCCGGCCAAGGCTTGATTCACGTTAGGGTGTGTTTTCGCCAACATGTATGCTGCATGGCTCAATATTTTGCTCAGTTGAACCGTAGAGTGTATCCTCTTAATCTCATTACCAATGTCTTTTTGTTGTTGTTGACTTATTTTGTTTATATTTGCATTTGAATAGATAAATATTGTTGTCATTTGTTCTTTTATTTCATTTTTTAGCTCATTAGTGTTAGAAGGTTCATATTTCTGGTGTATATGAAATATCATTTCCAATATTTCCAAATGAATAGAAAGCATTTCCAAGCTCAGAAGAGATAAATTCACTTTGCACTTTACTTTTGCTAGAATACTTTTTAAATATCTTATCCCTTCTGCGGAATCTGAAAATAAAATAATTTTTGGTGAACGCGAAGTGTGTAAAGTCTCCTTTACTTTTGTAATTTTAATAAATGACTGAAGAAATTAAATTCAATCATTAATAAATAAAGTTCATTCCAGAGATAAATTTATGTAATGTTTGTACTAAAACGAGGTATAATAAATAAATATTTCAGAACATATTTTCATACAACGTAATTTGGTCCCAAGCTAAGCAAAGGTCGTACTAAGTATATAAGGATTTTTTAACTCGTAAAACCTAAAGTCTAAAACCTAAAGCCTAAATCATTTTTTCTTTCGCAACTAGTAACCAGCCTCTCGGTATTCTACAGAATACATTTTGGAGAGTGTGCGTTGGAGTTGCATGATCTTATTCCTCCCGCCCCTTTCCATCATCAGACAACTGATGCTGTCGACGTTCCACGTACGAGAACAAAGCGATTGGCTTCTTCATTTATCATCCGTACAGCTAAGGAATGGAATAACTTGCGGGCGTCCGTCTTTCCGTCCGAATACAATGTAGGAGGCGATTTCAAGGCAAGAGTGAATAGGTTTCTACTGAGCTAGCGCGCTCATTAACGGCTGCATCGCCACTTACCATCAGGTGGGATGGCAGTCAAGTGCTAGCCAGTTTTGAAATAAAAAAAAAAGAAAAACTAAATACCTGCGTACTATTGATTTATAAGTCACACATTACAAAAACACAATGTGTTTCTGGTCGAAGGTATAACCTACCTAGAACCCTAGCTAGATCTTGTGGTGCAGGAGCGTAAACTAGATTTTTTAAAGAGGTTCCCTTATATCCATATACCTACAATTTAGTTTTAATAACAACTAGCGACCCGCCCCGGCTTCACACGTGTGTAATGTATTATACATATAAACCTTTCTCTTGAATCACTAGTAAAAAAACCGCATCAGGATCCGTTGCGTTGTTTTATAGATCTAAGCATACACAGGAAAACAAAGTCATCCCGCTGTCTAGCGAGACGACTTTGTTTTATACTATGTAGTGATAACATCTACAGTATTTCCGAATTAATATGACATATTTTTTTTTTTTTTTTTTTTTTTTATGCGAAAAGTTGTCAAACGAGCAGACGGTTCACCTGATGTTAAGTGAATACCCCCGCCCATGGACATCTGCTACACTCGAGGGTTACAGATGCGTTGACAACCTTTTGAAAATTGGGCTCCGGCTACCTCACTCACCAGACGAAACGCGAAAGTATTTGTCATACTTCCACTTTACACCGGTCTTCTGTGAGGTCGTGGTACTTACCCGGACGGGCCTGCCCATTCGTGCAACAGCCGAGGCTGCTGCGTGGCCCTACCACCGTAAAAATATATTCGGAAGTGGTAACTTCTTTAGGGGCGCCGAGCACTTTATTTTGTGGGTATTGAATGAGACTAAGCCGTAACTTTGCTCGTCCATTTCGACAGAGAAATGCCACTGTACTTGCCGTAGTGTATGTCATATTATGTATTAGCATGTAGAGTGTGGTTGAGAAAATAATTATTAAAACAGTCTTAATGCAGCGCTCGTCTTTGACTTACGTTCCCTGTGCCCCTATAACACACATAACATGGCGCAGCCGGTATTTTAAAAGGACTAATGTATATTAGAAGTAAAAGAGAAGTGATTAAACACTAAATTTATAAGTGTAAAAGTAGCGTGAAAAGTGTAAGAATACGAACAATTTTAAGTACAGTGGAGGCAATTTTACAACCACCGCAACCGTTTATGTTCGAGAACAATCTAGTGAACGTTACATCTGGAAACTTGAGTAGAGAATGGGACAGGTGGATGAAGAGTTTCATAATTTATTGTGAACTGAGTAAAAAAGATCCCAAAGTACAAATAAACATTTTACTTCATATAATCGGTGAAAAATGTAGGTGTATGATCAGTTCACGGGTAAATGTGAAACGGTTAACAAAGTATTGGAAAAGTTCGACAGCCACTCGTCCGGTGCTCGCCTACACGCACTACCGCGCCCTACACGCACTACCACGCCCTACACACACTACAGCAAGTTCAGTGGCATTTCTCTGTCAAAAAGCAATACGTGCAATTTGTTATCGGCCCCTGCACTAATTTGATTGTTTACAATACGGCAAGCGAGGAGTCAAGTGCCCGCGGGGGTTAATCGGCGCGAGGGGCGCACTTGCACCAAAAAATAGAATGCGATTCTATTTCGGCCACCAGTCAGCTTAAAACCCGCTTTACACATTTTTGTCATGTAAATTTATTGGAAATGTTATATGTTTTTTTTTATGCGAAAAGTTGCCAAACGAGCAGACGGGTCACCAGATGTTAAGTGAATACCGCCGCCCATGGACATCTGCTACACCCGAAGGTTACAGATGCGTTGACAACCTTTTGAAAATTGGGCTCCGGCTACCTCACTCACCAGACGAAACGCGAAAGTATTTGTCATACTTCCACTTTACGCTGGTCTTCTGTGAGGTCGTGGTACTTACCCGGACGAGCCTGCCCATTCGTGCAACAGCCGGGGCTGCTGCGTGGCCCTACCACTGTAGTTATATAATACTTAATAAATAAAAATTTTAAAGTTGTATTTCGTAATATTATCAGCCACGTCTTCAGACAGTTTGCACTTCTGTCGTATTGTCTCACAATTTTTTTTAATTATCATTTTGAAGTTAAAAAATTATATGAAATTTAATATTGAAAAAATAACAAAGCAGTTGCCAAAACCAAAAAGTAAAATAAATTTACCCCTGAAAGTGATTCTAAATTCATTTCCTAAATGGTCGAGTTTTTCCAACAATTCTTTCTTTTTAATTTCGATTTTTTCTTTAGTTCCATAAACACGCTCCTTCACGGGGTTGATTTCCATTGCAAAAGTATTGTTCACAAGGTCCTTGTAGCGGCTAGTGTTGATAATTGGCTTTCGGCAAAAGGGACATGTTCGTATTGCGATGGTTTCTTTGTCGGCCATCATGAAAGTATCCATGTTTTCAAGCTCCATAACATGCGTGCAGTCTTGCAATTTAATAAATCTGTAAAAATGTGCATTCGATATTTATTTTTATAAAATTTTTTTATTTTTATTTTATCTCAATCGCAAGTTGCGCGCTACAGAAGTTTATTGATGCTTATCTTAATATATACAAATTTTCTTGTCACCATGTTTGTCCGCGATGGACTCTTAAACTAATTCACTGATGTTAATCAAATTTGTACACAAACGTTGCAGTTTGATCCAACTTGAAAGATAGGGTAGCTTACATCTCAATTAATACTCGCAATATTATTTTATTGCAAAATATTTGTTTATTAGATGACAAATATTTCCATAAGTTATCTGTGAGTTCCATAAGACTTCAACAGATGGCGGTGTAAGGTAAATTTGTCAGCTGGATTGAGTAAGTGTCCAATAGATGGTGCTATGTTAAAAGTCGAAACGTATGGTCCCGATAGATTTGCCAGTATACAATAAGTTCTTCACTTAATCTTAATCAACTTTCGTCAACAGTCGCCGTAGGGTGCATTGTTCTAACCGAAATTGCCAGGACGGAAGCGAGCAAAGCAAACAAGTCGCGCGCGCGTCGTCCTAGTCCGCGCGAGGGTGGGTGAGGGTGGGTGAGGGTGAAGGCGGCTACCTGGCGTCGTCGTCGAACTCGTCGCCGAGGAAGTCCTTGGGGAAGTGGTCGGGGCGGCAGGCGCGGCAGACGTCGGGGCAGGGCTCGCCGCAGAGGCCGCGGCAGCCGTGGCCGCAGGGCAGCGCCCGCGGGCAGGGCGCGTCGCAGGGCGCGCGCGAGCACGGCTCCCCGCAGCGGCGGCTGCACTCGCCGTGCGCGCACGACCGGCTGCACGGCTCCTGCGACGGGACCGCACCGCGATACACCCACGCCGAGACCTCTCCGGGCATCTGCTACGCTGCTACTCACGTGATAGTGAGACTATACCAAAGTGATAGTGATTGCGCTTTCGCGTTCCACCGTATTTGCACTGCTAATCATCCAAAGTAAAAAAGAAAAATGCCAATTACCTGGCAAGGCGGGCAAACATCACCGCACAGTTTGTTGCATTGAGAGTGTGCACACTTCACTTCGCATGGCAGCTTGCATGGGGGGCACACTTGATTGCATGGTTCCTGACATCTGAAACATAGCAGCGTAATAATTTAAGTAAAGATGCTCAGATTACAGCTCATCAAATTTAAGATATACGTTATGTTGCCTCGTTTTTTCGTAATAATTGTGTTCAGAAGTAAAACGTGTAAAATGGTGTATAGAGTATTAAAACGCAGTTCTCAATTCTCTTAATTGTAAATTTTACTCTACTCCATTTCAATACTAAGTCATTATAGTACTCGCGTTATGAACTGAATCGGCAAGCTATAAAATATGCCGGTAGCAATAACAATGCTTTACCATCCACGATATTTTATACTACAGATATGTTGTTAACGCGCCCGAAGTGACGCCATGAAAACATCCTAATTGGGACGTCTTGTCTTTAATTAACGTTAAGCTGGTCGGCGAGAAAGACGCGGCGTCAAAAATTTTAGAATAATAAAAATTCTATTGTATCTTTAAAAGACTAGTCTAAAGTTAATAATCGAATCATGTACATAATGCAATAATATATCTTCAATTTATTAGTATTGTAATCGTATTACGTTGGGTGACTTTTGAGACGTTTTATTTAATTTTTTACTATAAAAAATAAAATAAGTCTGCTGTGAGCGGCGATCACAAAGACCAACTGGTCTTTGTTTTTTTTTTTTGATGTGAAAAGTTGCCAAGCGGTTCACCTGATGTTAAGTGAATACCGCCGCCCATGGACATCTGCTACACCCGAGGGTTACAGATGCGTTGACAACCTTTTGAAGATTGGGCTCCGGCTACCTCACTCACCAGACGAAACGCGAAAGTATTTGTCATACTTCCACTTTACGCTGGTTTTCTGTGAGGTCGTGGTACTTACCCGGACGAGCCTGCCCATTCGTGCAACAGCCGAGGCTGCTACGTGGCTCTACCACAGTTGTGATCGAACCACGTGACAAAACTAATCTATACAACTGCAACTGCATAGCTTAGTTTTCTCACGCGTCGCACAAAGTACAATATTTCAATTATTTTCTTAGGGTCTGTTTCACAATGTCCAAATAAAGTCCTGAATAAGCTATTTGCCACTTATCATCGTTGGCGTTTCACAATTATGTATGTATTCACTTAACATCAGGTGAACCGTCTGCTCGTTTGGCAACTTTCACATAAAAAAAAAAACCCACGTCCCAATAAAATATACAGGTGGTGACAATACAGAAAGCTATCGGAAGAGAAAACGCCAATTCTCGTTCAATGTTCAAACATACATTGGTTTAGACTTGAAAATAATGGACATGGTGGCTAGATGGCCTGAAGCCACACACGACCAAACAATATTTAAAAATTCGTTTATAAAACAAAGATTTTTGAACAGAGAATTTGGTAATAGTGTATTTGTTGGTGATAAAGGTTAACAAAATACATTTAATCTATTGACTCCACTTCAAAATCCTGTTACACCAGCAGAACATCTCTATAAAGAATAAGAAGTAGGAATCTTCTTGAGCGGACTTACGCTGGTCGTAAAATTAGGTTTCCTATATTAGCAAAAAAGATAATATAAATTCGTCTCGTGTCCAGTCTGTAATTGTAGCATGTGTGGTGTTGCACAATATTGCAATTTATCTAAAAACTGTTTTTATATCATGATAATTGTTTAAGATTATGTATTTCAGGTATATAAATACGTAACACAAAAAAATGTTTTATGTTCTCATATTTCCCGTAAATCGAAACACCAAAATGCGACGTTGCCATCTCTATCTTACAAGTAACAAACTGACAAATAACTTTAATGGTAAGACGTTTGTGAAACGCAAACTATTTTAACAGGAAGTTTTTTTATGTGGCAGTTAATTTATTTGTCAGTTAGTTATCCAACACTTTATTCAGACATTGTGAAACAGACCCTTAATATTTTAATTTGTTTGTTAGAAATTTTATTTTGTTACATATGTTTTTTTTTTGTTAGAAATAATATAATAATAATTATACATTCATAATAAAATGTTTATAAATAAATAAGCTTTAGCATAACGGACATTCTATGTAAATGTGATTATGAATAATAACGTTTGGGTATACATTACCGAACTTTAGATACAGTTGCTCAATGTTACTCATAACAATACACTGCTTTATTGATTACTTTATGTAAATAATAAACAAATGTTTTACTCGGAATAAAAGCGTTGACTTGGGCTAAGACCGTATCCGGTGATAAATATTGTAACAATGTGGTTTTGTTTTTGCCAAACAATAATGCTGAAATTGTTATATTTAGAAGCACTTGGAATTGTGACTAATTTTAAACGAAGTTTATCGCCTATGTCGTGAATAGGAGCGAATTCAATTCAATTACATTACAAAAAATCAGCTGTTTCTATCGTTGCAAAATATCTTTTTGTTATACTGTTTATCATATTTAATATTCTTTTATCTTCACGAGATATACCATAAGGAACAACTTTATTGTCTTCACGATGTTCTGCTAATACCTGGTAAAAATATAGAATTGTAAATAAAATGAATCGTACTGGTGTCCACAAATGTTCGTTTGGTGGCAGGTCTGCTTGCAGGGGGCATGAATACGCCCTTGAAAGCATTTAGAACAGGTGCCTTGACATCTATGACCACACATCAACGTTTCCTTACACGGTTCCTCGCAGTAGCGCAAATATATGTCCTGGGCTGTTGAATCTGTAATATTAAAGTGTCAATTGCTTGACTAGAGCGAACAGTGAGAAAGCAATTCTCATCTAAATATTACAAACCAAAAAATAACGTCTTTTTTGAAATTTAAATTTTTATAGTGCTGATCTCTGCACTTAAGACGTACTTTTTTCTAAAATTTTTAATCTATTTTTGGGTATTAGTTAGCGATAATAGTTTTAAAAGTGTGAATACGAAAGTTTTATCATTCCTTTAAAGTTTACTGTGATGTCACAATAATTAATTTCCTTTAGTTTTTTTAATCTTTAGAAGATGGCAAGCGACCTTACCATTCATCTGATGGTGATAACCGCCGCCCATAGACATTTGTAGGGTTTTGTAGATGCGTTGCAATCTTTTAATAAGGTAGGCTCCGGTTATCTCACTCACCAGACGAAAGGCAGCAGTAGGTAAAACATATAACCGTAACGTGTCATAACCATAAAGAACACACTTTGCGATCGCACCCTAGCCTAAAGCAAAATAAAAACTCACCATTTAGAATAAAGTGATAAACGTTACACGGCAAACGAACTTTATGACCACATGGCGAGTTGAAATCTTTATCTACTTTCACGGTGCAATTAGTTTGCTTGCATGGATCTTTGCACATCCGATCACAGGGGTGTCCGCATGGCAATGTGCGTTCGCATTTACTTGTGCACAGCTCTCTGTTTGCAAGCGCCTTACATTCAACTTTAATTGTGTGGCCACAGTCGGGTATTGTCTTATTAACCTGTAATAAGAAATAGGCTGTGACGTCCTTCAGCATTAAATAAGGCCTGACTATAAAACTACCTCCTGTAAATACATGCAAACATAAAATGATATTTCAAGTTTATTTAAAGTGTGTGTTTTGTGGCCCGCATTTAATTCCAGCGTTTAATTCCAGAATCTCGGCGTCTGCTTATGTATTGGATAATCTTACTTTATAATACATGTAGAGATTTCTTAATAATCACGAAATGGTCGCAACTTTAAGGTGCCTAGGAATAATTTCTCTTTTACGCATGCATTCGTTTCCCAGTGCAACGTTCGGTTACCTGTTGTAGTCAAATGTATAAAATGGGACCAGAATCATGTATTACCGACCCACCCGTTAAATTCATGGATGAAGTCCGGTTCCATGGGTCAATAAAGTAAAATACTTTGGTGTCGTCCTCCACTCTAAGCTCAAATTCAGCCAGCACGTGACTCTGGCCAAGAACCGGGCGGCCTTCGTACTCGGTCGCTATCGCTACTATCCATTTGTAAATAAGACGTCAAAAATGTCCCTTCGGAACAAGGTACGCACTATAATGACGTACGCGAGCCCGATTTTCGCGCATATTGCTCCGAAGCAAAAACACCGGCTACTAATTATCCAGAATCGATTCTTGCGAAGAGCATCGACCTACATTCCTGAAATCGGCGTCGCCCTCCTTTGAATCCGCTGCCGCGTACCTCAATCCGTTAATTGCGTAAGTGCCGTCACTTACAAACACTCACCGCAAGGTATTTTTCCGCCGCAGTTGGCGTAGACTGCGACACGCCCTCGACTACCCTGATGATGAGACGACTATCGCCATCCACAGGGTTAAAAAAGTACGCAAATAGACCAGAACAAACCGCACTCGCCGGCAAACATATACTAGATTCCGCCATGTACCTGACCGGTTTTCTCCCTTTAATGATAGAAGCGTTGTTGGAGTTTCTTCCGCCACTTCTTCTCCCAGCGCCAACGCTGTCCTTAGTGGTAATAATGATAGATCTAGAAATGCTTCCAGACATACTATGGCTACCGATCGAGCCGAGGGTATTGAGTGACAACCCAAGCCGGGGTCCCATCTCAGGTGCCCTTGAGCCTAGTCACTCCGCCAAAGCACCCTTAGAGCTTGGTGGCATTCCGGAGCATTCCTCGGGAGCCCTCGAGCTAAATCACCATAACGCGTAACCGAGGTTTAAAATAGGCGCCCCGAACGCTCGGCCACCTCAAGACAAGTGGTATATCCTGCCAAAACAAAAAAGAAAGAAAAAGTATTACCTTCTGTGTGCAATTTCCGCAGGGCTCGCTGCATTTGTTTTTACAGAAGTGGCCGCAGGGCAGTGAGCGCGAACATTTCTTTTTGCAAGAAGTCACGTCCACGTCTACATTGCACGGGACGCGCTCCGAATGCTTGCAGCTTGATCGTTTCTTATTGACCTGCAAATCAAACAAGACTAAAGAGACGTCACATAACCCTCTGTTTTCCTTGTTTTCTATGGTCTTTTCACCGTTATCTGGGGACCAACAAACTTGTTGATTATAGTAAAATACTTAATATTAAAGCTGTGGGATTGTTGGCGGCGTACATAATATAATGAAAATATTTGTTTAGATCCTTTATTTTCATATATTACCTTTATGTCCTTAAATTATTTATTTTTAATAGTGACTTATATGAATTACTTCTATGGTATTGTAGAAGGTCGTTTTTAGAACACCACATTCAATTATTGTAAAAATTGTAAGGATGTAAGAGTAGATGGTTATTGCATCATCCTTCCGACCTATATATTATGCGGGCAGTGACCCCTATCTTTCTATGTTCCTTCATTTTTTGTTGTGTGCACGTAAATCTAACGGTTAAAAAAATATTTTTCAAGTTTGCGAAAAAACGTCCATCTCAACATAAAGTCCGTGTTCTTCATTTAGCCCGCGTCCTGTTCAGTGGTCCTTCGAAACCGATCTGAACCTATGGATGGTGATACCAAATGAGCAGGTACAGGCCCGTGCAAACACAAACCCAGCGGAGTCAGGGCTGCACATGGTTCGTTTCTCTTACCTACAATTACACTTAACGGTAATAACAAATCACAAGTATCCGGGCCTATGAGTAGTTCGGGTACAGAAGTAACAGTGAATAACTTATGTCTATTTTCGATATTTTTGGATTCTTATCACCTATTACGATAAAAGGAAAAATAATGCTACAAGTATGGAAATCTAACATTAAACGGGACGAAGAAACACCGGACGAAATGAATAATAAATTGATGAATGGGTAACTCATTTAAAACGTATAAGCGACCTGCGCTTACCGAGATATTACAAAGTGACAACGAGTAGAAGCGAGACAGAAACGTTATCGATGACGCATACGCACTATACTCACGCGCAGCAACTCGCCGCCGTGCCGGTTATAGCAACTAACATTTACATATACTTATATTGTGATGCATCTAAAAAACCGATGTGCGCTGTAGCGTAGCCCGGGCGTTGGATAGACAGCGGTAAAATATAAGTATCATTCATAGCTATCCGCTGTCGCGTTGCCCCAGTGAAGTTCGTTACGGTACCGCGCCTCGAAGTTCAGGCATCACTACTCGCCGCGCGCCTGCTTAGCTTAGTACTATTATTAAAGAACACTGCCTCGGACATGAACGGGTATTCTGGTGTGATTCCAGTGCTGCCTTGCACGAAAGGTTAAGAAAACGTTAAGAAACAATAAAAATTATAAAACATTTATTGCTCATCGCTTAGGAGAAATCGGCTAGTTCACAAAAATTAACGAATGGACATTCATACCACCTTAACGACCACACTGCGGTGGAGCATGGGACTGCCTCATCCCTACCATAAAAAATGCCCTTCAGGGCATATTGGTTATACTAAAGGCCCGTGCTCCCCTGGAGGATGTTCTACGCACACTGCTTAATGAAATTGAGAACATAGTTAACAGTAGACTGCTTACTCGTGTATCTGTGGGACCACAGAGCACCGAGAGCAAACTCCCAACCATTTCCTGCTGGGAACGTCATCCAACCTTCCGAAGCTTGGTAATGGTAGGACTAGAGTGGTTCAGTTAAAAACACTGTCCGAGACCCTTGTTCGGCCAGCAACGCGCGTCGGCCGAATTCCTATGGGTGATGAGTGTCGAATAATCGACACTGGGGTAATATAATATAATGTAAATATTTGTTTAGATTTGTTTTATTTCCATACATTAGCTTTATATCCTTAAATTATTTATTGTTAATAGCTACTTATATGAATTACTTATATTGTATCGTAGAAGGTAGTTATTAGAACACCACATTCAATATTTGTAAAAATTGTAAGGTAGATAGAAGATAATTGTAAGGATATAAGAGTAGATGGTTATTGCATCATCCATCTGACCTATATATTATTAGGCAGGCAGTGTTCGTCCATTTTTTGTTGTTTGCACATACGAGTACGTTACGTCGCAATTTAAAATCTAAACGGTTGGAAATATTTTTCAAATAAATATTTTGCGAACAAACGTCCAGCACAGCATAAAGTCTGTGTTCTTCATTTAGCTCGCGTCCTGTTCAGGGATAATCCAATTTCTTAATTTAAATTATAAATTTTCATTTAATTTCATAAAGTATTACAAATTGTCTTTATAGGTTTATAAAATGCATGGAATGTAAATGTATGGAAATTAAAGAAAAATGTAGACAAGAAATTACACGTAAATTACAAAGATGTATCTAAATATGTATTTATACCGTACGTAAATAAATAAACCGTAAAATATTTAAAACATAAATCGTTTAGATGTAACGAGTAAAATCTGTAAAATAATCCATTACGATAAGTCACACACAGTGAAATATCGTTAACGTTACGTTTTCTTGCATATTACTTAAGAACTGACCTCTACAGTGCATGGGTCGCAGGTCTCGTGGCATTTCTTGGTGCACTGGTGGTCTCCCCTGTCTCCGAGCAGATTAGCGGTGCAACCCTGTTTTGCCTTCGCGCAAGGCTTCGGGCACACATACTGAAAAGACAAATAACGTTATGCTGCTTTTTGATAAATTATTATTAGGTATAACCGTTACTGTTATGTTGGAGATTCCGTTCCGCACTCGAAGGTTAGAACGACCATATTACTAAGACTCCGCTGTCTAGTCGGCTGTCACCAGGCTGTATCTCATGAACCGTGATAGTTAAACAGTTAAAATTTTTACAGATGATTTATTTCTGTTGCCGCAATAAAAACAAATACTAAAAAAAAGATAATTAAAATTATTTAAGTAGGACTCTTATACAACATACATGATTTTTTTTTGCAATTTTTATAGATAATGATACGGAGCCCTTCGTGCGCGAGTATGACTCGCACTCGGCCGGTTTTTGTGTTTTATTAGGGATTAATACAAAATCATCCCCACACAAAAAGCTATAAGCTGTAATGAATACAACTTTTTTTAAATGTTCTCTCTTACTTCTGCATGCTGTAGAAACTAAGAATGTCGTTTATACAAGTAATTAATCGTATTAGGTTTTTTAGTCAATACAAAAATCTTCCTCTTATAAGTGAATACATTTTTACGGTTTTAGAAACACAATCACTATTTGTATAATGGTGCAACTAGTGGCATAGATCACATTTCTCAACCAGATATAGAACTCTTTGGTTTGTTTGTAGACTAAAAAGATCGAACAAGGCTCAATTGCCAAAACGGCGTTGTGGGTCCAATCCTCACAAGAAACTTAGTTGTCCCTGGTTTACTTTTCGCACTAGGCCGGTATTTTTTGGGGTTCGCGGCTTCTGGTTCTTCCTGTATTCTGTGGGTTTGAAGTCTTGTTATATATTATAAACTAGTGTAACTGTGACGCGACCTATATTTACGTTATAAATGTGATCATGTAAATAAGGATATAACTTTGGAAATTAAGTTTAAAATACAGGAATATTGTTCAACGCCGTAGATAAACATTGAGTATTTTTACGTAAATAAATTATACGGTAGGTAAGATCTTTTTAGGTTACAACTGCAAATAATATCTCACTTACCTTTTCGTGGCGTGGATCAAGAGTGACGTGACAAGAGCGCACACATTCATGACCGCAGCTCTCAACTCTGTATATGCAAGGGCGTGGACATACGACGTACATTGTGTCCAGATAGCAGACCTTGTGCACCTATAAAGCATCGAAAGATCACTTCACTGTATAGTTATTAGTTAATTTGGCTTAATACAGTACGTTATAGCCAACCGTTAAGCTGTTAAACTAGTCACGATACAATGGTGAAGATAATGTTATGTGTGGTAATAATACCGCTCATAATAACTACTAGCAGTTGAGCACAATCGTAGATTTTCAAATTACTAAAAAATCCACTATATAAAATATTCCGGTATCTACTCTATTTCATTCAAAAACAACTTTTTAACTCTTACATTTAATGTTTAATAGGCTCTTAATAAGAGGTGGAATCAAAAATCCAAACAATGTACCGTATTTAATTTTAAATCTATAATTTGCATGAGTCGTAACTAAAAATTATTTTAATGTTAATTAAGCTACCAGAACAATCCCAAAAGATTCCCCATATTCATATAAGCAATATAAACGAATATAGACCGGCGATCTATGTTCTGGGCCTGCGTCGGCTTTCCTCTGTCTCATGCGGGCCTTTGTCCGGAAATGAGACATATATTCCTAATCTTATTAAGCTTTCTAGTACACGCGTATTAATAATTACTAGTATTATTGTAGATACTAATTGTATTCACCTCATGGTTGCAGTTTGGCAGAACGACGGAGACCTTAGTGATACACTTGACGGACGGGTCGGTGATATCCAAGCTACAAGGCAAAGACATTGCGTGACCACATTTCAGGGTCTTCTCGACAGGTTTTATGCAGGGCTCGCATGGTACCGCGCACATTAGGGGGCACACGTGACCGATTTCGCACAGGACCCTGCAAGTTTCCTCACGATTATTTACATGTTATTTTATATTAAAAAAAAAGAAAATATTTGAAAAGGAAGAACATTCTCGAGGGCATATATATTCTTATAAATATTATAATGTAAATTGTTAGTATGAATATTATTCATACTTCCGGCGCATTTTTATCAGACTCCGCACCGCTTAGCTCTCAATGGCATGAATAATAAAAGATAAGGCAGACTAATGTGATACAAAGCGCTGGATTCATAGCGATCAAATTCCTCAAATGGAATCAATTTATTACTTTGTCAAGATCTTTAAAATGAACAGCACCATGTATTTAAGTAATACCTTTCACATTTTTGTATACATTTCGTGACCACGTGTCCCCGATCGTATCCGTGACAAATCAAGGGGCACTGATGTCCACAGGACAAATTTGAAGAGCATTTTTTAAGGCATCCCCCTTCTGGTGACTTATCGAAGTCTGC
The DNA here is from genome assembly GCA_933534255.1 of Iphiclides podalirius. Classification (NCBI taxonomy): domain Eukaryota; kingdom Metazoa; phylum Arthropoda; class Insecta; order Lepidoptera; family Papilionidae; genus Iphiclides; species Iphiclides podalirius. Next base: position 6,173,028 of record OW152830.1, read on the forward strand.
AGCGTTCGAAATCTAAAAATGAAGGTAGGAAAAGGGATTGTTTTAATGCATTGAAAATCGTACCAAATAGAGAATTTTTCGAAGTCTGTTGAAAAATCGCAAACGTAAGGGTAGGTTACCAGATTTTAGTTGATTATCGCTGCTCTTGCATTTTTTTTCTATTCTCGGCTACATACATGTTTTTTCATCAATCTTTTTATAAGCAAAATACATGATATGTAATAAAAAATAGAGAACTACGGATTGAACATTATGTACCTTCACTGCAGTAGGATTGCCTTTGACATTATAAGCTATTAAAAATTCCGGAATGAATCCATGAAATCTACATTTTTCACGTCCAACGAGGAATATTTTGCGACATTGTGGCCGAGTGAAATATTAATAAGGTTTTTAGAAGTTTCAAAGTAATGACAATTAACGAAGACGAACCAAGTTTTCAACCGATAATCGTTTCCATCTTACCGTGATTTCTTCCAGGTGACGTTCGCATCGCAGTTTCAAACTTTTACCCAGTGATCTACCTTCCTCCAATGTGCACGCAATTTTTTCCCACAATTCTGAATTTTTCCTTAGAATGTCTATATTTCCAAACATGTAGAAACCTGAGACAGAAACAGGAGTATGAATATTAATTAATAATTTATTAATGACAACGGTGAACAAATAACTCGTACCTACTTAATAAACGACACACATTGTAGTTTGTCCACAGGAAACATTGTACGAAATCTGGCTTAATGCTTATAAATTGAGGTAATTTTATAATGCTTGTTTATTAAATTGGGCAGACAAGAACCCAATTAAATAAACAAGCAATTATTTTACAATTAAGCGTATTTACGCCATATACACTAATATTTTAGACATTTTAATTACTCGAACGTAATTAAAACCAAAAAATAGATTATTACTTTCAATAATATAATTTTAATTAGAATCTCAGAATGGTTACAAATTTTTATGTAGATCTTAGTACCAACGTACAATAATTTAAATAAAAACGACCGACTAGGCCACTTAGAACGGTGCGTCATTAGAGCGTCCGTTATGAAAGGAATCAAATAATAAAGAACAACATGACGAATTATCACAGAAGGATAAGGAAATGGTCTATTGAAAAGCTCAACTCATACCTTCCCGCGCTCGCGATAGGGCCACGCAAATCCTGTTTTCCGTACCCAAGAAACCGATTTTGTCCTGATCGTTGTTCCTGACGAGTGACAACAAGATAATTTTCGATTCCTCGCCTTGATAATTGTCCACGACGGTAATCTTTACATTTCGCAGGTGAGCATATTTAGAGCGTTCCTAAAATTGTCAGAGTCCACTTTAAAATAGACACTTTCAGTAATTTCATTTGTAACAAATTTATAAGTAATTTAAGTAAGTATTAAGATTAAGATATTATCATCGAGATTCCGATGTAAGGATTTCATACGATAGGCTACAACATTTCATTTGGAGTAAGGGTCAGTTCCTAATATTTAAAGCTAAATGCTTTAAATATCAGAGTGATTATTCATATGAAAGTCATAGCTTTTTCCGAAATAATTCGAAGTTATAGGAACTTTTTTTACGAACGATTTTCTACTATAATAGACGCGTTAATTTTTTAGCGAACATGCACTTTGTATCTATACCGTATAATACAGAAAAACTGTACCTTTCGCATGTAAAACATTTGACCGGAGTAAGCAGACAGGATCGTCACATCCCCAGGGGCGTAATCCTGTTGAATCAAATAATTTGCCAATCCGAGGACCATATCGGCTTCTTTTTGGTTCGATTTGCTGGAGCTCTCGTCGATTACCTGCAAATAACAATAATTGGTTCAAAAGGGGGTGTTATTCTGGAATGCAGGACAACTGTTACCTACCTCTTCCTTGTAATCGTGCGAGAAGAAGAATAGATTGCTCGTCATGCCTCGCACATCTGGGAAGTCCTTCACGGACGGGTGATTCGCCAGGTCCGTGTAGATGTGGGGCGATATTAGAGCGGCTATCTCGGGCCTCATCCTGTGCTGAACCCCGAGACGCCGGCTGTGAATCTTATTCATAACCATCCGTTCGAACAGCGATACTTCGATGTTGTAATGCTTGGCCAACTTCATATGGGCCGCAGATGGGCGGAGTTGTTGATGGTCGCCTGTAAACAACGTCTTATTTTTTTTTCTACATTATGTAGGTGGTGCCGTCAACGTATACTTGGAACGCGGGCAGAACTTGGGCTGGGGCCTTGTTACCTCATTTATTATTTATGCACATCATTATAATTTCAACCTGTTGGATTTGAAATTATTATTATCATAATATGAGTTTATTGTGTTGCCATTCGATGCGATGATGTAAACTCCGTATTAGATTTTAGATCAAAGACTCGACTATGTCGCTCAAACTTTATTCCGAATAACGCCGCGGCGGCTTATGTACCATTAAGGATCAGAAAGAAGAAAGAAAAACGTACCGATCAGAATCAGGTGCCGGGTGTTACGAGTCAACGAAGTTATTATATGCTGTTCAAGTACTTCTGCTGCTTCTTCTACTATTACTGAAAACAGATATTTATGCGATAAATCTTTGGCATGTTTAGCAAGCGCTATCGAATTTTACTTTGGTGGTAATTCCTGTCATTTCACTGGCATATTCAGGGTCTGTTATTGTCAATGAAGGATGGTTTCACGTATTTTACGTATTGATTGCAATGTTAGCCATAGCTATCAGCAGCTTGAAGACAAAGGAACGTCGGCTATTTAATTAAAAATAAACCATTGATCGTTGTAAAAATGCACGCATTTGAATGCTAGCTATGAAGTGTACAGTTTATTTGGTGTCAAAATTCCATCGCGCCTTCAAATCCTTTCGGATATGGGCATGCATGCTGGATATCTGGAGGTATTGAATTTTAACATTAAAACATTGGTATTGAATTTGATAAAAAAGGCAGGTTAATAAATACGGTTAGTTAGTTAGTTACGGTCTCCTTTTAATTAGGTTTAATTTTAACCTTGGTGGTTTAACCGTTACCTATTGGTGGTGCCAATGATGTTATTAATTTCCTCTGCCTCGCAGCTGCAGTCGTTGTCATGCCAATTACTTTTACATTTTTTAACACTTCTTGATCCATTATCATTCTGGACTCTTCATAATCTGTAGCGGCTTTCACAAAAGATTCCTATAAAAATCGTGTGAGAAATGATTGTACTTTGCGACAAATTTACTTTTTAAAATGGAATCGATATGATCTGCGATATAAAATGACAAATAACAATCTTGTATAAAATATCAAAAATATAGTCACTTGAGTTTTTTCTACTTATCTCGTTTTCATTACTCAAAATGTCCTTTGAGGTATGTACGAAAACCGTAGTGGCTAAAATTATCAACAAATGTTGCCTATAACAATATTCAATTCGAATTTTGAAATATTGAAAGTGCGAAGGGTGTGAAACGTTTAGTTGTGTTAGAAAAAGTGCCAAGGAATGATATATCATATTAACAAGTATTCCTTTTTGTTGCTTCAAAACATAGATATAATTTCGAAGTTATACTACTGTTGGCGTGTTTCATAAAAATTATGCGAGTAAAATTTTTAGGATGCGCGCGCCGACCCCCAAAGAGCGACATGACGAATTCGGTTGCAAAGCCTAAACGTCAAACTTGACGGCATATTTCATGGCAGCCAATAATAACTTTTTGACGTTCACCTAAATTTTTCTCTTACGTGAAAGGTTTCCAACCGAACAGGCGTTTTTCTTTTAACCGTGGGCCGTGATATCAACCTTATGATACGGAAGAAGAGTTAGCAGGCAATAGAGTTGCAATGTATGTGCCAATTGGCGTACTTTGAGTGCCTCAGTTTCGGTGCGCTAGTGTCATATCTACCTCGTACACACTGCGGATTTTTCTAATTTTGAATAGAAATAGACGTCTTGTAGCTTTAATAATCAGTTTATAATTATAGAAATATTTACTTGGATTATTATAAGGATTAATATTCATGATACGAATATCGATATTTTCCATCTTTTTCGTGTTTAATGGACAATTTGAACAGAAATGGACTGAAATTTGAACAGATATGGATGGTTGCCAGCATTAGTTAGACATGCAGCCTAGCGGACTTTCTTGTAGGTTTCTGGTAGGTTGTTGTTCTCTAATTATGACTTAAGATAAAATGTATATATAAGTTTTGGGAACGTGAAAAAGACTTTATTAAATTAAAAGTTGAATACGTACTCTCACGAGTCGCGATTGTTTTTCCCATTTTTTTTTTTTGCAAAATGTGAATACCGCATATTATAAAATTTTAAGATGATTGAAATTGACAACCGTACTAAAACACGTTTGCGTTAGCAAATTTGTGACCAATTTTTTCTGGTCACGAAATTTTATTGTTTCTGGTGTCGAGGGGCTGGGTACAATTTTTGTACCGTACTTACCTGTATGTGCACGACATTTTTCATGAGCTCGGCAACAATAAAGTCGGACCATGTAAAGTATAACACCCAGCGATCAAGTGTAGTCATTTGCTTCGGATTCCTGATATTCAATTGGACGTTATGATCTCGCCGACGATTAACAGACATTTCCTAGGAGTAAAAATGTTTTTATGTTGGCAAATTATCAGCAAATACTTGTACACAAAGCGAATATACTGCTACACATAGAGTTTTATATTTATAAATTAAATTTGTCGTGACATCAAAAACGAATAAGAATAGTGAGTTATATATAAGTGAGTTATATATTATAAAGTGACCTTAGTTAACAATAATAAGGTCACTCGCCAGAATAAAACGACAAAAGGACAAAAAAGCTACATAAATTATTTAAGTATAAATACAATGCACTTACTCTAAATAGATTGATTTTACCATTCAAAATATACATTTTTGAATGAATATATCTAAGTTCTTCTTCATTTTTGGCTTTGCCGTATTTTGCCGTAAGAGTCTTTATTTCCGCAATTGCATCCTTTAGGGAAAAAGTGACTTGGAGATTTTCCAAATCACTACTAAAATTTACATTCGTTACATCGTCGTCGAAGCAGTCCCATAACACATCATTCCTTTTGTTTCTGGAATCTTCTTCATCTATTACGAAATCTTCTTGGTCATCATCAAGATTTGACAGTTCCACGTTGCAATCCATGTTTTCAAATAGCCATTGATGCAAAGGATCCTCATCGTCACGGCCATAAAAACGAAGCAAGGCTTTGATTTCCGCGAAGTATCGACTCACGCACTCGTAACTTAACACTTGGTTGGGTAAAGAATAAAGACGTTCTTGAAAACTCTTGAGATACGTATGAATTCTTTTTAAATTGCTCTTTTCGTCATAAAATAGATTTCTACCTCCTAAATAATCGGCACGGTACCTTTTCCTTAAATTATAAATGTTATATTGTTCCATTGTTTCGCTGCGGGACTGGCTGCCGATGCGAGCAATAGAATCTGTGATTGGAAGAATTGCTTCCAAAAACTGATCTAAAGCATGATTTGTGTAACAGATTACTAGTAAACAGCATTTGTTTCGTTGAGTTCGTAAATTTTTAATTAAGGTTGCTGCAACTTTAACGCCAAGGAAAGTTTTCCCAGTACCCGGAGGTCCTTGAATGACCGCAAACTCATGAGTTAGTGCTAATTTAAAGGCTTCGTATTGACTTTCATTTAAGCCCAACTGTTCATTGGTGGGCCAGGTATTAGCATCCGCCACTTGGAATGAAGCATCAATGAAGTCTTCACAAATAATTTCGTACCTATCATCTGGTTGCAAATAACATGGTAGTTTCGGTTCCGGCTAAAAGGTTGCAGTCTGGTTAAATTATTCAGCATTAATATTGATCTTAAAAGTTGAGAAATATAAAGCCAACTTACGTCTACACTAACAATGTATTTGCTCATCGTCAAATGCTTCGGAAACTCTGGATCTTTCAGTGCATGAAGAACGTGATAATATGGTTCAAAGTAAACTTCGGATTCTATCATTGTGTACCTTTCTCTGGTAAAACAAATATCCATTCCAATTGAATTGTCTACCAGGGATACCGGTATCTAAAAAACATATCAACTTAAAAAAATACATAATCACAACAAAGAAAAGGCCTCAACGGTTTATAATTTGAAAACAGGGATTCTATAGAAAAATAAACCAGAGTTTTACCAGATTAATCGTTTAGTAGCAAGTATTTTCATCTGACTTCGTAAATGGAGAAGTTATTTTTTCAACGTGGATAGAAATCAATCCTAACGATTCGAGGGCAGGTCCTGAGGGGTTATTATGGGGTATGAATCCCTTATTACCTAATACTGAGCGAAAGTAAAATTTTATGGATCTACGAAAGCAGAACTCAAATAAAATATCAAACATTTGACCGAATAATTATTTACTGGATGTTAGAAAGTGTTAAAATTGTCGAACATTTTATAAATAAATACGTTAAAATTCGTACAATGTTTTTTTAAAGTGAAGTATCAAGTAAGTAGCCTAACTACATAAATTCATTATTTTCAGGTTTTGAGTTAAATATCTCACCTTTCCTTGTGCAAGGTATTTTGGGTTATGATCCAGAACTGTGGCCATAATAAAGCTTTTGCAGTTATCTTTTGTGAGTAATATAAGTGAACCATATATGAAACGCTTGCTATGCGCCCATTTTATCATTTTAAATCTTTTTATAACTGTATGATGCAATTGGATCAAATACCCGGATTTCAATTCCGAAACATATGGTTCAATAAATATAACATTTCGAAAGAGCCTGAAATATATTAGGAACACATTACTGAAAACTCTGTTGCAGTGCTGTGAGTAAATTGCGTCGGTCTTTTGGTTCAATTATATACGAATTAAAATGTATAACTGGCACGTACTCAGTAAAAGAAAACATTGTTACGAAGCCTGCATGTTTTCTAAAAAAATTGTAAGATATTTGAAGCCAAGTTGCAGCGGGGTCACGCGGTAGACTATGCCCTAATAACCTATTAACAGGTGGCTTTTGGCTTTATGGCCCACCAGTGGGGCATATAAAGGTTGTATACCTACTTAACTTATACTTTAACATGTGTAATGCAAAAATATGATAGAATAATAATAAATCCCACCTAGAAAAAAAACCTTTCATATTTTGTTAAATTTAACTATACAAACGCGTTTTAACATGTGTGCAAATAAATGTATTAAACGAAAACGATGAAATTAAAAGTGAATATATAATACAATCTACACTTCAAAAATAAAAATATAAATTAGAGCAAAATGCAAAGTTGTTTAGCGGCCGTAGGATGAGAGTGAGACGTTCATTATTGACGCAGGTTTCACGTCGATGGTGAATGAATTCCATTATTTAGACTAACAACAGCATTGTCTCATCAAACAATTGCGACTGGCGTATGTTTGAATTTAAAACAGTGTTTAGCAAGCTCACGGAACCCGTGTAAACACTAGACGACCCTAAGGTACAGTCATTGAGAGCTGGTATTTAGCTCTACCAACTTCAGCTTAATGATAAGTTTAAGACAATATCACTAACCGCACATGGTCGTATTTCTGCCTTGAAGGCTGCGCAATAAATTGATCTGAAACAAATTAAACAGTGTTTTGGAGTTATCAATGAAGTTAAAAAATTATATTTAATTTTTGATTTCCATGACTGATTGACCATTTAGTTTTATATAACGTTGTAGTAAAATGTTATGTTAAGTGATTCCCTTCGCCCTTTGCAGATGCGAGATATAAATAGTTCCGGTTACCTCAGTGACCAGACGTAACGTAGACATAAGGCTTCCACTTAACATAGATTTTTTGAGCCTGTGGTACTTCCCCGGACGGACCTGCCCTGGCCATCCGTGCAATGGTCTAAGCTGGGCAGAATGTATTTAATATAGATCTAAAATTATATCTTAATGTTAGAACAGCGGAGCGTTATTCGAAATTAGCATACATTGTCATTTACTTAAGGTTTATTTTTTAATGTTTCTTAGCGATAAATGCCGTTGCGTCTGGTGGGTGAGTGAGGTAACGCATCTGCAACCCTCCGGGTGTTGCAAATGTCAATGGGCGGCGGTTATCACTTAACATGAGGTGAACCAAGCTCACTTGCCACCTTCTCAAATAAGAAAAAAACAAGACAAACACGCCACAAAATAAACGTATTGGCTTGATTAGCAACACTTCAAAATATAAACTATTTAGTACAACAAAGTTTTTAATTGATTAAAAAAAAAATAAGAATAAATCTGAAATTTTAAAACATATTATCGTGAAGAAACATTGCTAGAGACACATACGGATTCCCTCCCGGATGGGCCCATAGCAGTCCTCCCGTAGCAGCCTGAATTGCACGTCCAAATAGTGTTCCAGGTTGTGGTAGGCGCCGTCTACGATGTTCGGACGTAAAAATGGCCGCCGCTCTAACAGATCCTCACAAGTCGGGATAACGCTCAGCTCACGGAAGTTTTGCGGTGGCTCGGAGTCGTCAGCTTCAAGGACGTGCTTTGAAGTTTTCGGCTTCTCCTGCATAATTGACGGGTTACGACACGTAAACACTCGCAATAAGAGTTAATAATGAAATTTAAAGTAGCGCTGGCGGCCTAGAAGTGGTAATAAGGTGGTTTTGTATTCATCATAATCATCATTTCAGCCTGTTAAAAGTTAACTGCTGAACATAGGCCCCACAGCCTACAACGAAGCGCGATCTTGAGCAACCAGCATCCATCGACTTCCCGCAGGTGGAGTCAAGTACCTAAAGTGCAATGGCCAGTACGAGGCTACCACTCGAGAACCTTTCTACTCCATTGGTTATCGATTCTCCGAGCTATATGGCTGGCCCATTGCAACTTAACTTACTAATCGTCTGATGTCAGTTTTCTTTCTTTTAGTGCATATGGTAGTATTAGTTGTACCAATTTAAAAACAAGGGTCCACTCCACAAACATATTTTGTATTTTTTTTACGTCCGTATCTTTTAATTTACAACTGCCGCCTGCTTTGCTATCCATTAAATAAAAAAATAAACATGATTTTTATAAAAGAAGAAACAAAAACCCAATGAAAAATAAACCAAACAAGCGACATACCTGGTCATCTTTTTCATGATGCGTCAAAATAGATCGTACTTCACTTAATTTCGACTTGTATTCGTCAGAAAGTTCGAACTCGGTTTGTTCGCTCAGTCTTTTCAAACATTCTTGTGTAGTAATTTCGATCAAAGGTCGACAAGTGCGGAGAGCTGTTGAGGGTGAAATATTTGTGACGCATTCACAAAATTGTATTAAGTGTTCCCAAAAAACTGTTTGGTTGTCCCAATATAATTTATTTGACGCTTTATTCCTGTCAAACGGTAAATTCATGAGATAATTTTGTAGAAATATCAAGAATTGCGAGTTGCAAACTTCAATCAAAAACTTCGCTTTGAGACTGTCAAATGATGAGTCGCAGACCTTTGCTAGAATTTCAATAAAGAGCGGATATACATCTGGTCGTCCGTTCGGTAATTTCATAAGATCCAACAAAGCGTCTTGTTTTTCTTTGATTTTCACAAGAATTTCACTGCTTTCGGACTTTGCTAATTCTTCTAAAATCTTAAACCCAATTTTCTTCTGCTTGTTTTGTTTGTTTCTCCTATCGTATACGTTTTCCTCTTGCAATTGATAATTTGTTTTCAATTTAACGGGAGCATTGAAGCCTTCTCTGATTCTCGAATTTTCTGGCAACCAACGGTGTTTACTTTGCGTGGAGGCTAAAATTAAAACTTATTAACTTTACATTAGGTTACAATTCTGTCAATGCAATATCTTCATTTATCTAACTACAATTATAAGATATTTATGTAGACAAGCTGGTGTAATTAGTTTTTTTTAAATATAAGATGATTAATTTCGTATTAGAACTTGCTTATGATTACCTACACAAATCACTAATCAGTTTATAAAAGCTTTTTACTTTGATAAGAGGACATGGACGCTAAACTTGTATCATTTGGCAAGATCATCAGCAAAGTGACGTTTAAAACGCTGAAAATAAATACCGCAAAAAATTTACTACTTCCTTGGCACAAGTATTATATATTGATAATATAAGAAGTGATAAACATGATTGTGTCATATTTGAAATATTCTGTATAAAATAGTCGGCTGACGAAAAAACTTTACTTTCTATCAATACCTACCTTTCCCCCTTCCGCTTCCAGGTTGACTCGACATCATGAACCGTCGTTGTCGGTCCGTATCATTTTCACGATAATTAACAGCCCTTGGTATATTTCGGCGACTCCCGCCTCGTCTTGTATTAATTGTTGAACACCCTGACAAAATTACTTCTATTTTTTATGGTACCGTAACATACAAAGGGAGAAGTGCTGAACCCAGGGACTTAAAACGTTATGCATAATAACGATATCATAACGTTATAAGGGTATCGGTACTTCAGAAAACATTTCGTTATCAATTTTTTTGTATAACGTTATACGAGTAACAGAACGAAATTATTACAGAGAAATTAACGTTATTAACGTTTATTACAACGATAAATACGCAACGTTGCCAAACTTATTTATTTCTAAAGCGCGCGTCTTATGAGCGAGCGGTTAGCTCGGATGGGGGTTCCCCGCACAGCACGGCAACGTGTTAAAACGATGCCTAAACATTTGTAAACCCTTGCGACGAATTTTATTTAACAAGCTTTCATTTAGTTTCACCTGTAGTAGACGTCTTGGAACCACTTCACTCTCAAAATGTAGTGGGTCGAACTTAAATTACAAAGATCCATTGACACATACAATATTCTATACCTCTTATTAAATCAATACTTTATGTCAGCACCATGTGCAACCAAAAAGACTTTCTCGATGTTTGTCATCAATTCTTGCAAATTGAATTTGATCGGTTAGGTACCGATTGAGCTGAAATTTTGCATACATGTGTAAATGTGACAATGCAATATTTTGATGGTACTGATCTGATGATGGAGCTGGAAGGTGGCCAAAGGAACTGCGCAATGACAGAACGACACAACCTCATCGAGTTTGGGCTCATTTGAATCGTCGTGAGGAGTAGTTTGTCTTTTAACGGTAACCAGGGTCTGATGAAGTAGATGGAAGGTGGCCATCGGAACTCTGTAATGGAACGACGCAACCCCATCGAGTCACGGCTCGTTGGCTTCGTCTTGACGAGTACTTTGGTACTTGATGGTAACCGGGTTTGATGATGGAGCTGGAAGGTGGCCATAGGGACTCTGTAATGGAACGACGCAAACCCATCGAGTCACGGCTCGTTGGCTTCGTCTTGACGAGTACTTTGGTACTTGATGGTAACCGGGGAGTGATGATAGAGCTGGAAGGTGCCCATAGGGACTCTGTAATGGAACGACGCAACCCCATCGAGTCACGGCTCGTTGGCTTCGTCTTGACGAGTACTTTGGTACTTGATGGTAACCGGGTTTGATGATGGAGCTGGAAGGTGGCCATAGGGACTCTGTAAGGAACGACCAAACCCATAGTCACGGCTCTTGGCTTCGTCTTGACGAGTGGTACTTGACGCAAACCCGGGTTTGATGATCGGAAGTCCCACGGCGCAACCCCATCGAGTCACGGCTCGTTGGCTTCGTCTTGACGAGTACTTTGGTACTTGATGGTAACCGGGTTTGATGATGGAGCTGGAAGGTGGCCATAGGGACTCTGTAATGGAACGACGCAACCCTATCGAGTCACGGCTCGTTGGCTTCGTCTTGACGAGTACTTTGGTACTTGATGGTAACCCGGGTTTGATGATAGAGCTGGAAGGTGCCCATAGGGACTCTGTAATGGAACGACGCAACCCCATCGAGTCACGGCTCGTTGGCTTCGTCTTGACGAGTACTTTGGTACTTGATGGTAACCCGGGTTTGATGATAGAGCTGGAAGGTGCCCATAGGGACTCTGTAATGGAACGACGCAACCCCATCGAGTCACGGCTCGTTGGCTTCGTCTTGACGAGTACTTTGGTACTTGATGGTAACCCGGGTTTGATGATGGAGTTGGAAGGTGCCCATAGGGACTCAGCCATTAAGCGACACAACCACGTCGAGTTTGATTAGTTTTAATGGGTGGACCGTTTTTAATGGGTGGTGAGTGGTGGTGGTTTGGTGGATGTGTAATGTAATATAATATTTACGCATTAAATGAAATGGATAGAATGTGAAATGTTATAAAGAACTAAATAGTAATTCCATAACTAATTGATACGTAAAGTTATTAAAATATAAAATTATACTAAAAAATTAAAAATAATATTAAAAGAAAAACCGAAGAAACGAAAAAGAAAAATTAAAGAAGTTTTTATCGCATACCCAATTTTTATAAATAAAAGCTTTTTAAGATGTTTTTTTTATAAAAAAAAATTATTTCCGTTTTTTCGTTCTTTCCACCTATCGATTCATTGATTAGAAGTAAATTAGTATAAAATTCGGATTGGCGCGTGTTGCACTTAGTACAAGCAAGTTACTCCAAACCTTTTATCAGTATTAAAGAATTTTATATATAATATTAAAGATTTCATTTAGTATAAAAGGTAGATGATATTAATTGTATCTTGTATTGTATATTAAAAATGTGCTACATGCGACTTTAAATGCAACAAAAAATAGAATCAGAATTATTAACTTTATAATGCATAAAATCATATTAAAAGAAAGCATTTAACATAACATAACATTTGAAAATTGCCAATTAACTACTTTGTACCTGCACACCATTTTATCATTAGCACTTAAATTATGTTTTTATGTACTATCTCAAAAAAGTCCCTAGATGAAAACGCTAAGTGAACGCGAGCGATGATACTAAGTAGATAGCGAAGAAAGATGCCCTCAAAAGAAATAATACTACCTTTACCTCTCATATTCCTAGTAACTTAAGCAAAATTTTCTGTTAGTTGAATTGCTGTACCGACGACCACAATATAAGCGCGGCAGAACATAAGGTAAAAGAGACAGAACATACGCAAAAAAGAGTAAACCGTTTTGAGTAAAAGAGATGGCATAGAACAATAAACAATAACGTTATTATTTTTATAACAATATTTTAGAAACGTTTAATTTGCGAATGTAACGAAACGCAATTATAACGTTATGCGCCTGCAAAGCTTTCCACAATATCGTTTTTAATAACGTTTCTCTTAAAAATAATCTGGCCCAGATAACGTTACTGTATTTTACCGGTATTTTGATCCCTGCGGCTGAACCCCACTGTGAGAGGGGGTGGGGGGTGCGGTAATATATAGTTTCTGAATGACTTATTACCTATCTATCAAAATTAGCGTTGCTTGCTCGTTGCATAAAAAATCCTTTCTTTCAGTTCCTTGTTAAAATCTATCTTAATCAATACTATCTACGGTTATAATTATTTGCAAAATTAATAAACGCAATTCCTAGATTATTATTCCTAAACCTTACCTGCAGGATAGTGAAGACTATCGTCTTCCATTTTAAATTAGTTACGTCACTTAACTCCAAAGCACTTGGATGATCTGATAAAACGGAGGAAAAATAACACACACTATTGGACTACGTTTTTACGAAATATTTCGATAAATAGTAGGGTCACAAAACACTTTTATTAAATAATAACTACAACGGACTAAAGTCTGTTAATGTAGACAACAACATGGGTCAGTCGAGTCGAGAGCGAGAGCACTAACTAATATTACCCAGTAACCACAGCTTATAACCCGCCGGCTGCCCGATGCTGCTACGTACGTCGCAAAAATGTTTGCACACTAAACTTCGATATCCCTAACTGCTTTAGTTTAATACAGTGATGATGACCATGATCTACGAAGAAGTAATATAATATACAAGTAAAATTACAAGACATGTGTACTCATAGTAAAAGAAAGATAGTTATCGTATTCAAGTTTTGGAATTATACATAGGTATTAAGGGCGTGTTTGCGAAATCTCGCGGAATCTGCAAAAATAAGGGGTTTTCAGGTACATTTTGCGGCAAAACGAAACGAATATAATGTAAGTAATAATTATCACATATAGATCCCTCCTTGATCTTAAATGGTAGATAATTTTAATAGATTTTAATCGAAAATTTTGGTTTATAATATTGTAAATGAGAATTTTCGTTGCCACTTCGTTCAAAATGGACGATATCCTGTTGGGTTTAGGAACATTTTTCTCTTATTTAATAACATATTTTTTTTATTTAAAAATATTTTATGTAAGCACACATGTTCAACTCAAAAAGGTAGCTACATTACGTATCAAAATTTTTGAAATTAGTTTCAGAAAAAAATAAAGATTAAAGTCTATTTCTTTCACATTTATATCTTACGCGTGAATCTTAAGTGATTGACATAAAGGTTATTTTACTGGTCACTTTTTTGATTTATTCCACAAAAATATTTAAAGAAATATTAGTCGGCGCTCGGCTGCCGTCATGAGTGGTCACTGTGTCGCTTATAAACAGCAGCTCGTGAGGAAAAAGATCGCTGTACGAATACAAAATATTTGTCGTAACAAAGTTGATACTTTACACATCATGTTCGGACTTCGGACTACGAACGACAAAAGTAAAATTTAATTCACACTTTGTCATATTTTTACTAGAAATTAGTAGGGGTTCATATTTCGTTACGGACTTGATGGAGTGACCTGAAGGTGTACTTCGAGAACTGCTACTGGAACTAACAGACGAGATGAGCTATGTGTTTCGAGTTTGGGCTTGTTTTATTAGGTATGGCGAGACCTTGCCTTCTGACTAGATGGAGTGACCTGAAGGTGTACTTCGAGAACTGCTACTGGAACTAACAGACGAGATGAGCTATGTGTGTCGAGTTTGGGCTTGTTTTGTTAGGTATGGTGAGACCTTGCCTTCTGACTAGATGGAGTGACCTGAAGGTGTACTTCGAGAACTGCTACTGGAACTAACAGACGAGATGAGCTATGTGTGTCGAGTTTGGGCTTGTTTTGTTAGGTATGGTGAGACCTTGCCTTCTGACTAGATGGAGTGACCTGAAGGTGTACTTCGAGAACTGCTACTGGAACTAACAGACGAGATGAGCTAGCTATGTGTGTCGAGTTTGGGCTTGTTTTGTTAGGTATGGTGAGACCTTGCCTTCTGACTAGATGGAGTGACCTGAAGGTGTACTTCGAGAACTGCTACTGGAACTAACAGACGAGATGAGCTATGTGTGTCCAGTTTGGGCTTGTTTTGTTAGGTATGGTGAGACCTTGCCTTCTGACTTGATGGAGTGACCTGAAGGTGTAATTCGAGAACTGCTACTGGAACTAAGAGACGAGATGAGCTATGAGTGTCGAGTTTGGGCTTGTTTTGTTAGGTATGGTGAGACCTTGCCTTCTGACGTGATGGAGTGACCTGAAGGTGTACTTCGAGAATTCCTACTGGAACTAACAGACGAGTTGAGCTATGTGTGTCAAGTTTGGTCTTGTTTTGTGAATTTTTTTGAGACCTTACCTTTGAAATTGATGTATTGACATGAAGGTGTAAGAATACATTAAAAAAGTTGTTTAAAATATGGAACTGTGTATTCTACATCAATTCTGTGTATAAATATTTGTGAAACATGTTAATATAAAAAAATTGAAATTAAGATTATAATTATGAATTACATATTAGTCAATAGAGTATAAATATAAGTCAAAGTAAATCACAAGTCAAAGTAATGAATTTTTAAAATAAACATTCTAGATTACTTAGACATGATTTAATATTTTAAATGTCTAATTTGACAGTGTACAGATTTGATGTAGATAGTCTTGAATACTTTAAAATTTTCGTTTAAATTTAAATACTCCGGGAGGCCTAATAAATTCTTATTTCCATGCAGCCAAATGTTGGCTAAAAGTACACGACACGTAGAAAAGTTGTATGGATAATTAAAAATACAAGTAATACAAAACAAATTTGCACACTTGCAAATTGTAAGATTAGGGATGTCTAAAAGGTATTTTTTTTTGTATATTTCAATGAATAGGTGTAATAAACATGTACTTCAAAAGTTTCGAACGACAGCTATGTGGCAAACTTTTTGTTTCAAGTTTATGACCCCATTTATCGTTTATTGTTTTGTCGCTCGCACTGACCAACTTTTATGATCATGGATTCTGCCTAAAATAATACTTAATTTTTTAAATGACTTGCAATCTTTTGGAACAAATGGTATCTATAGTAAGAACGTCTTTAAAATAGGCAAAACACGAAAAAAAATAGTTATGTAAAAATGTAGTGGGTCTCAACTTAAATCATCAAAGACTTATTTTTATCGCACAGTTATCACATACAACATTTATACCTCTTATAACTCAATTGTTGTTTCAGATGCCAAAGCCTAAAACGATAAAATTTTAGCAGGCTACTACTTCGATATAGATAACAAAAATAATTAAATGATAGAGAACTATAAAGAAAAATCACAAAGATCCGACACAGAGCACCCCGACTCCGTATGGTCTTCCCTATCCCTAGAGTGAACATAAAAAGGCGGAGCCAGAACCTCGTGTCGGAGGTATAAATTGACCTCGCGGGCTTGCTCCACCCAGGATCGACATAGCGACAGTTCTGGCGAAGAGCATGGAAGAGTCAAATTAAAAAAACGAAACAATATTTTTTTAAGCTATTGCACAGCTTTTATCGCGGGCTTTGAGCGCGGCGACGGAATCAATAAATTCCGTAACGAAAATAAAACCTAACACCACCCACTCCGCCTACCACGCAAGAGGAAAGATTTGATTGTTTGTATGCATTGAATAGGCTCCTAAACCACTGAACAGATTTGAAAATTTCTTTCACTGTCTGGAAGCTACATTATCCCCGGATGACATAGGATATATTATATTTTCAAAAAACTAGGAATCCTTACTAAAACTTGAATA
The DNA here is from genome assembly GCA_933534255.1 of Iphiclides podalirius. Taxonomy (NCBI): domain Eukaryota; kingdom Metazoa; phylum Arthropoda; class Insecta; order Lepidoptera; family Papilionidae; genus Iphiclides; species Iphiclides podalirius. The sequence continues at coordinate 6,189,907 of OW152830.1, forward strand.
ATGTAACCCTAAGTGTACAAAAATTACCTAAAATATTGTTTGCATCGCGTGCGCTGCTAAAACTTTTGATAATAGAATAAAATAATGTACTACGAATTTGCAGAACACATCATTATTTATAAAAAGTGTTGCGACAGTATATTCTAACTATTATAGTTATGCCACAATAAGTATTCTTTTACTTTAAAATTTTGATTGAAATGCCGCCGCTAGAAAAGGCTCTTTATTTGTATCTTGGTATTAATCCTTATAAAAATAAATTACTTTATATTTAAGAATGTTTCAATATCTTTATATAACTTTTTGAATGATTAAATTCGGACATTCCATTCGAAAGATATCACAAGTTTAAAAATGTTAGTATATTGTAATTTAACAGAGCTTAGTGACTGACTTAATAGTTCTTATCATTTTTGTAAATAATATAAATAAAATATATATTATTAATCATAATATATATTAATATAATATATTATTAAAATATTATTATTTATTAACATAAATATAAATATCAAAGAAAAAAAATACTGCATAAATAAATAATTATAATCGCATAAGTTGATAAAAGATGCTATGCTATAGCTTTACCCCGACAGAGCCGAGTGCGACAGGTTTTTTTTATAAAAATGTTTTTTTTAATTTTTACTAGTTTGTTTCCTTCGTTTTATTATTTCATTTTTAGTTTCTAGATACTAGCCCGGCTTCGTACGCCATGCTATTTCCATTTCATTTACAGAAAATTATTTTTTTTAACATTTAGCATGAATATTATTGAATCAGCAAAATGCATTCAGAATACCATACAAAGTATTTTACTCAATTCGTTAGCGGGTTTTACCTAATTATCTGCCTACATAGCTACCTTCCTACGTACCCTACTATTACCTACCTATCAAGCTATCTACCTACCGCACGCATAATCAAACATGTATAAAACAAGCTTCTTTTTCTTCATAAAAAATAATAAAAAACATAAAATTAAATTATATACATAATTAATTAAAACGCAAATTATCAACAGCTACGAACTTTTAAATGAAATTAAATAAAATTATATCTAGATATATAAAAAATATTCAGTTTAAAAACATGTTGAAAACAAATTTAACGTAATTTTAAAAAATAAATGACTTCAAATTAAATAAAAGTATCAAGTTGCGTCAGTTACATAAAGCTTCGCCGCTTCGCGCTTGTCGCAGTGTGCGTGAGCCGTGCACGTGTAGTAGTACACCTCTGTACCTAAAATTGAAGCGCGTGAATTCGTATACGCGTCCTTAAGTTTAAGAAATCATTAAGTAGTTTCAGTTACGTAAAAAAAACATACCACATTGAAAAAACTTTGGTTCGGTACCCAAAGGGTAAAACGGGACCCTATTACTCAGACGTCGCTGTCTGTCCATCTGTCACCGGCCTGTATCTCAAGAACCATGATAGTTAGTCAGTTAAAATTTTCACAGATGATGTATTTGTGCCGACTCGCATCTGGCCGGTTTTTAAGCTATTGCATAGCTATTGCATTTATCGCGGGCTTAGGGCGTGGCGACCGAATCAAGTAATTCCGTAACGAAAAAAAAACGTAAACTTCCCCACTCCGCCTATCATGTAGCTCGGTCGAGCGTTCGCTTAACGTGTATGTATATGGTACGGCTGTAAGAAGCTCGCACGGATGGATACTATAATATTATATTATCATATGATGATATGATATTTAGAGGGGTCCTCTGCGTCAGATGAAGCTTTAATAGTCTCGGGATTGAAAGCAAAAACATCAGCTAATACAAGATACAAGATATTTAGAGGATATTAAGTCTCAAACGTATGTTTGTTTATTTCAGTTACCATAAACCTATAGTTTCTATGATAAAAATTCCTGAATTACCTAGTAGGTATTGTAAGGTAATAAAAATATTTACAACAATATTAACTTCTTATTTACCAATAAAAGAAAAAAATTGTTTTATTATCGGCCACCACACTTAAAAAGTGTAACTTGAATTAATACCAAAGAAAAAAAAATACTGCATAAATAATTTCAGTTCTTAGACGTGCCTGTGTAATAAACATTATTATACCTCTAAATCATGGAAACAACAATAGCTTTATAGTTGCAACACTGGGCAGCAAGACAGGAAATATCTAGTATATGACTCACTAGGGATGGGTCGTATCGCTTTTTCTGAGTACCGTATCTGAATCCGATATCGATTTCAAATATCAGATTTCGAAACTATGTATTTTAATATCTAGATATTTTACGGTTCCCTATCCACGTTGATTTATTGAATTCTAAAAAAAAAAAAAATTGTATACTTTAAGGGAGTGGATATAAGATGAATGAAATAACTTCCCTTCATACTTTTTCCAGGCTTAGGACTGGCTGTAATATTTCATACTTATTATAAATATAAAATTGTGCAGGCGTATTTAAAAGTTGATTCATTCTATATACATAATTTTCCTTATATTTAAAACTTAACATTATATATTTACAATTATGTCAGGGTTAATAATTATTTATATCCCTCCGGGTTCAAATTCACGTTTAGGAACGTAAGCTCTCTGATTTTATTCGTCGAAAGTCTTGTTCGACGATCATTAATAATTAACCCTGTCTTACTAAAAATGCGTTTTTTTAAATTATTAAATTAAAAATTTCATTAAAAATATAAATTGAAGTAATACAAAAATGATTTATTTTAACATCTTATATACCGCTTAATAATTGACTTTAACATATTTTTAGAACACGCAATCGAGTGGCAATATTTTTATTATTTGTGTAAGAAATAATACATTCAGTATTATAGCTTAGGGCGGAAGAATTTAAAATATACACACAAGGCACATAAGCCTTGGTCTGATTTCCACCAAAGTAGCCAGCACTATTAAATTATATTTTTCTTTTTGTGTACTTTTATGTTTTCCAAAAATATGAATAAAATTTAGCTAATAAAAATATTCACAAAAAATTTACCTCCTAAAAAATTTCCATTGTATATTTTTCTTCCTTAATTTAGGCAGAAAATTCTTAAGTAGTAAGTTGGCATCCCTTACTATTACGTGTTAAGTACCAATGCAATCCAGCTCAAGGCTGAACAAAATTTCAAAGACATCGTTAATACCGTAATTCGTATTTAAATGCAACAGAGTTTTTTTCCATGCTGTTAGGATTCAAAATTACTTAACTGCGCGCTTTGTCGCCCGTTACGGCTCAAGGCTAAACAAAACAATAAAAATATAATAATATCGTTGTAGTAATCGCTGATACCAAGATTAGTATTTAAATGAAACGGATCTTATTTGCATGGTGTTAAGATTCAAAATTACTTAACTTATTCATAATATCTGTTTAAAAATCTGATATCGTGCATTGCTTGCCGTCCCACTCTAACTTTACAGTAAGTATTTATATCTCACGCGCTTTGTCGCTCAATATCTGATATCGTGCATTGCTTGCTGTCCCACTCTAACTAGTAAGTGTTTATATCTCACGCGCTTTGTCGCTTTGTCGCTCAATATCTGATATCGTGCATTGCTTGCCGTCCCACTCTAACTAGTAAGTGTTTATATCTCACGCGCTTTGTCGCTCAATATCTGATATCGTGCATTGCTTGCTGTCCCACTCTAACTAGTAAGTGTTTATATCTCACGCGCTTTGTCGCTCAATATCTGTATCGTGCATTGCTTGCCGTCCCACTCTAACTAGTAAGTGTTTATATCTCACGCGCTTTGTCGCTCAATATCTGATATCGTGCATTGCTTGCTGTCCCACTCTAACTAGTAAGTGTTTATATCTCACGCGCTTTGTCGCTCAATATCTGATATCGTGCATTGCTTGCCGTCCCACTCTAACTAGTAAGTGTTTATATCTCACGCGCTTTGTCGCTCGATATCTGATATCGTGCATTGCTTGCCGTCCCACTCTAACTAGTAAGTATTTATATCTCACGCGCTTTGTCTCTCGAAATCTGTTTAAAAATCAGATATTGTGGCAAACGCGTATGATATCGCCGTATCGCGATTCGTGTCGGTATAGCGAGCGAGCACGGTACATCAGATTTCGGAAATATCAGATATTGTAAAATACACAGATATTGAACGAGCCAGTAAGCGATATTGGGATATTGTACTAATATCTAGTTTTCATATCTGATACGATTTGTATCGCCCACTTCTATGACTCACTTCCAAAGGCGATTGGTTGAAAACAGGGCCTCTCAACTCAGTACTGTAAACTTGGTATCGTCGATAGTGTTATCATTCTCATTTAAAACAACTCCAAATTTAAGAAAAATGTATTACATTGGTTGATTTTTAATTTAGTAGCGTAATAATGTTATATTAGTACCACCTATGATTTAAAGGTGTCGCTTTTAGTTCGTTTCATACGCACGAGATGTCTCTGTCACTAATTTATTCCCCAGTAAGCCGTGCCGTGGCCATGTGTTAATTTTTCAATTTCAGTTGACTAGACAGTTGTGTTTTGTATTTGGTTTGATCTTCATCAAATTCATTTTACTCTCACAGCCAGTTATTTTTCACTTTGTGCTTTCTTTTCTCCGCGGCCTTGAGTTAGAGCTTGCTCCTCGGGCCTGGTGAAATTTCTGTATTGTGCAGGATACTAAGTGAAATTTATTAAATATTGATATTGAGAAAGGACTCATCAATCATGTCTAGCTCTGATAAAGTGTGTTGTGTCCCTGGATGTGTGGAAAGTGGAAGTAAGTTCTAACAATACAATAATAATACCAAATTCTTAAAAAGATGAATTTCATCTTTTAAAGAATTTTGGAATTTGGTTGGAGGATTTAGAAAAATGTGCTTAATATTAGTTTTCTAGTTCTTCTCACTGTGACATTTATCAACAACCATATTTAAAAAAAATGAATAATTAGCTTATTTCAATTCACAAAACTATTCACCAATATAGTGGATAAAGTTTTTGTGAACAGGTCTATCAGAAGGCTATGAAAAAAAACGTCACATTATAATACGTAATATATTTTGATGATGTACAATTTTAATTCAAATAAATGTTTTATTAGACCTGACAAAAGAGATATGATAGCTATAATGATTTTACTTTTCCTTCAGAGTCACACAAAATCCTGCATGGATTTCCAAATCCTGATAAGGAAAGGGAAAGGTTCAATTCTTGGGTGATGTCAATTGGAGGTGACATATTGGGATTGAATAATAAATATATCCACAAATATCGCCGTGTTTGTCATGGACATTTTGAAGGAAAATATATCTTCTATTCTAATAGAATTAGCAGAATGGCTGTACCAACTTTAAATTTACCAGGTTAGTATGTACACTTATATTTACTAATATGTGTATCAATGTTGTTTATATACTTTTGTTTATATATTGTGTCAAAGAAGCTGGCCATTCACCTGATGTTAAATGTTAACCATTGCCCTTGGACATTTGCAACCCCTCTGGGGTTGCATTGCATTAATAAAGTGGGCCCCGGCTACCTCACCTACCAGACAAAATGCAGAAGTGTAACACTTCCACTTCATGCCCGTCTTCCGGTAATAACCCCTACCACCCTTAATGTTGTTATGATAAGAAAATAAGAAATATTTCTTATCCTAATAGCATTATATTATACTTTTAAGTATATATATAAAGCATATGTATTTTTGTGTTTCAGGTCCCACATCTCTTCCTAAGTTCAAATCCTTTGAACGAGGACCACTAAAATCTATTCAAAATTTCTGAAATACCATCCACCTCAAAAGGTATGTGCTTACTTGTAGATTATTCTAGAAGTCCTCATGTCGTAATCACATTTTTATCATGTTATCAAAAATGTTTTAGCCTTTACAACCAGAGCTCTTGCCAAGAGTTATGACAATGTGGTGATGACACAAATCCAAAATGTTTTGGAGTTATCATCAACCTCAGAAGGTATGTGTAGATGATATATTACCTTAGATTATTTTCAAATGTCTTTGCCAGGTTAGCAGAAATGTGAACTCTCTGGAATTCATTCCCACATTTGATGGTGTCCCTGTTTTTAAAGTAAATTCCCAGGGTTTAAATTGTGGCTAATACAAACATTTATGTGTTTTTGTGTCTATGAATATGAAAGTGTTTGTTTTGTTTCTGTATGTTTGATACAAGACATATTTTATTATGTAATTTAATTATGAAAAAAAAGTAAAGTATCAGCCTATATATGTCCTACTGCTGAGCAAAGGCCTCCTCTGTACAGAGGGTATTAGGGCATAGTCCACCACGTGGCCCCACTTTTTTTTTTTTTTAAATCTACAACTAAGTATTTAATTTACTTAGTTCTTAAAATCAATCTTAAGTGCAGAGATTAGCACTATAAAAAATTTAAAATTTAGTTCTTAAAACTTATAATTTATACATATATTGTTTAAATATCAATATGTATTTTTATTAATTGTGTTAAATCGAGAGAACACTTAAAATGATACTAACAACTTTAAGTATTTTAAAATAATGTTTCAATTTTCAAATTAATTTTTCATATTTACAGAATACTGTAAAAGTAAAAGTATGGGCTTTATTGCTAGAAAAAAGGTTAAATATATGACATCTGCTGAGGTAAAGTTTTGCCAAAAACTAAAATTGATGAAAATTAAGCTTAGTAAATGCCAGAATAAGTTGAAGAAGCAAGCTGCATCACTTAAGGCGGCCAAAAAGGTTGTTAATAATTCTGAATACATAAAAAAATTATGGAAACATTGCCTACAGCAGCAAAAATATTAACCGAGATGCAGTTCCGAGAACATAAAGAAAAAGATAAAGGCCGCCGATTTACTCTGGGTGAAAAGATATTGGCCCTTTCAATATTGAAACAGAGCCCAAAAGGTTATAGGTTCTTAAGTAAACTATTAACACTGCCTACGCCACAAACACTTGTTAAGCTTATAAATCAAGCAAACATCAAGCCTGGGATTAATAGTAAAATATTTAACCAACTCTCAGTTAAGGCACAAAAAATGCAAACGGCATCTCGTTTATGTGTCTTATTATTTGATGAAATGGCACTAAAAGCTCATGTGTCATATAATGAGAGAAAAGATGAAGTTGGTGGTTTCGTTACTGACGGGCTACGAACAGAACCTGATTTTGCAGATCATGCCCAAGTATTTATGATTAGGGGTTTAATAAAAAATTATAAACAACCTGTAGCATACACTTTTTCCGCTTCTGCCACTAAGGGGCCTGAACTTGCAAAACAAATAAAACATGTCATTAGTGAATTGCAAAAAGCAGGACTTATTGTTGTTGCTACCATATGCGATCAAGGCACTAACAACAGACATGCTGTAAAACTGCTTACACAAGAAGCATGTGGTATATTGCTTAGAAAAGGTCAAGAACCTAAAGAAAATTTAATTATTATTAATGACCATGAAATTGTGCCCCTTTATGACTCACCTCATTTATTAAAATGTATGTGAAACAATTTATTGACTAAAAATTTACAATATAAAATTAAAGAAACATCTGGAACAGCAGAATGGAAAAATTTAGAACTGTTGTTAAAAGAAAATCCTGGGTATAAAGGCATGAGACTGATACCGAAGCTCACTGACAAGCATGTGATGAAAAGCCAAATTCCAAAAATGAAGGTGAAATATGCCAGTCAGATATTTAGCCAAGCAGTTGCCAACACTATGGGGTACCTTGCAGGTAAATGTCTTTTTTTTATCAAGGATTGCTATTCTTAGCTTGGAGGCTTTTACAAATTAATTTACTTTAACAACATTGAGAGGTTTCATTTTCAAATAGTATTTAATATTTAAATACTTAGTTGTAGATTTTGTGAAGATAATGCATTACAATAATCATAATGTTTAAGATGTAATACTACTTATAAATAAAATTTTGTAGACAAGAAAATTCTACCCATGGAGTGCAAAAAAACAGCAGACCTGCTCCTCTTCTTTGACAATTTATTTGACTCCGTAAATGGAAGTTTTGGACGATGGGGAAGCCATGGAAAACCACTCCTGGGACCAGTAAAGCCACATTCAGCGCATCATCAAATATGGGCTGAAGCCAAGACATCTTTGAGAAATATGAAGTTCATTGGAATAGATGGAAGAACTGAATCAGTACCAACACTTAATAATTGGGTGTGGACACTGGATGGCATCCAAGTTTTATTAATAAAATTGGATGTTAAATATGGTATTAAGTCAATGTGGATGCGGCATTTAAATCAAGACCCCATTGAAAATTACTTTGGTGCTATTAGAAGCCACGGATGCCGAAATAACAATCCCACAGTAGAAAATTTTGAAGCAGCATATGCTGCTTTATTAATAAATCACATGTCCAGTGTCCACACTCCTGGAGGAAATTGTGAAAAAGATATTTGTAAGTCCTTATATGCACTCGTTATCACAGAGGACTGCAAAGACATGTCGACTTGCAATATATCAGAAATACCCTTAATAGAATTTACGCCAATTACGGAAAAACAAAAAATTCCACATGTCATTGGGCCATTAAATTACGTAACAGGGTGGGTATATTGTATGTGAGAGTTAAAAAAAAATTTTCAAAGGATGCAAGGAATGCAATGAAAATTTACTAAATAAAAATGAAGTGGAATTCATAAAATATAGAGAGTATGCAGGTCGACGTTGGCTTTGTAGTCCAAGCAATTTTATGGTAGAACTTTTTTCTAATTTACAAGATATTTATGATCAAGTATTAAAAAGGAATTTGATTATTAAAAACATTAAAAATTTCATTAAAACTATTATTTTCATGACAGTTGATTTTAATTTTATAAAATGTGATAAACATAAAAACAATTTAATCAATTTCATAATAAATTTATCGAGTAGATTTTTTATTCATAACTACTGTAAAAATTTAAATAAAATACTTGGTGGTAAAAAGAACTGTGATGACGAGGAGGACAACTTTCAAATAAAAGCTAAGAAATATTTGCACAAGTGTATGAAACGAAAAAAATAAATTAATATTGCTATAACAAATGGTTTTATTTCAAAATTATTATATAACTAAATATTACGCAGTATAAAAATATACCAGTATACTACCATATAGTAGTGACGTCATAAAAATGTGACGTAGTGGAAGTAGTTCCAACCAGGTTATTCAGGTGGCGCTATATACATTACCAGATTAAACGGGTGAGATAGGTCTCTATTTCAGTATATTATAAAGTACTCTGTGGTTGAAAATAATATGCTGGGTACACAAACGATGCTTAATGAAGAGATGAAGAGATTGGGCCTGCCAAGATTTTTTGTTCACACTAAATTAAATGTTGTGTTAAATGCTAGTTATTAATTGCAAATGAGCATACTTATTTTTATCAATAATTTTCAATCAATTTTAAACGTTTTTTTATGACAGAAACTAAATTTACTTAAATATGAAATATCTGTGAGGCGTTACTTTAACGAGGCAAAAAGACAAATATATTATCAACAATATATATATATATATATATATATATATATATATATATATATATATAATTAATATGTTATCCAATCATTTTATTTAGTACCAAATAAAATATCAATCCATTCATTCGGCAGCGTTGGGTGAGTTTCAATACTGTGATACGATGTAATCAATCTTTTTTGAATGATTAGTTCTCTTTTTATAATGATCTCGATATGATAGAAATCATCATGCTTTTCATGATTGTTTTTTTAATAATTATATAATATAAAGTGTAAACATCTTAGCTTGCCATCAACCGTTTTTGCTGGACCGTCCGCATCCATGTATTTGCTGTTGTTCTCGCCATCATCCGTTTAGTGTATACGTAGCATAATATATGACGTACTAATGTAATCTTAGATACTTACATATGAAAATGTATTGCTGTTCGTTAGTCTCGCTCAAAGAGTACTTTTATATATCTCGTCTCGCTAAAACTCGAGAACGGCTGGACCGATTTGGCTAATTTTGATTTTGAAATAATTGTGGCAGATCAGGGAAGGTTTAAACGATGAGAAATTATCGAAAAATTGCAAGGAAAATCGAAATAGCAACAATTTTATTCTCATGTAATTTAACTTCTCATGATACTGAATTTAGCCGACGTCTAATAATATATGAAACTTTTTCCAACGATAAATTATAAAAGAAAATAAATAAAAAATTGTACTTAGTTTTGAAATTTCTGCATGTGCATTCTGCAATTGTTAACTTCAGGATCGTATACGTCTCACACTGATGGTTTGATAGTATTAGTAATTAGTATTTTCATGGTATTAACTTAAAGGTCTTGTTACCAGGCCATATAATCTTAATAAAAAAAATGTATTATCATGCAAGCATCAAGTAACACTAAACACCAAACCAGAGTTGCGATGCGTTAAAAAATATAACGAAATTGACACGAATTCGATAGTCGGAAAATAAATATCGACAAATACCGATATATAGGAAAATTTCTAGTGTCGCTCTACCTGCCTTCCTTGCTTCCGTGCATAGCGTAAATAATTTATGTAATAACATCCTTAATCACGATTTAGAACTTTTCTATGCAGAGGAGGCAAGGATGACTTGGCTGTCTATCTGCCCTAACGAAAATATCCCACTGGAAGTAAACCTACAAAAACAATGGGATGTTCCTTTGGTGCGGAGGGTACAGAGAGATACGTTTCAATCTTTAGAAAGTAATTTAGAGCGTGCCGTTTCCTAGCCGTCTCATCTATAGAATCGAGTTATTTATTGGCTTCACGCTTTACCATCAAGTAACTTGGGCACATTACTTGACGATGAAAGCTTACGCATTACTGTAGGAATCCGTCTGGGGGCACCGATTTGTCAACCACAGCAATGCCCTTGTGGTGTCAGTGTAGACAAATTTGGTCTCCACGGGCTTTAATGTCAAAAAAGTGCTGGCCGTTTTTCCCGCCACGGTTCCCTGAACGACATCATCCGTAGGGCTCTTGTTTCCATCAATGTTCCATCTATTTTAGAGCCCTGTGGCATTTTTCTCGACGAAATTAAGCAAGGTCCTCAGTAAACACGATAAAAAATATGGAAAAATTTAGATTTTCGCGAAAACTTCTAAGTACCAAAATTAACGTAATAAATTTCAACTTTAATTATTTTTCCGATTTTTTTTCTTTATTTGTGCTGTAAGAACTTGCTTTTTGCCAAATTTCGTGATTCTTAGAGACTAGGTTTACGGGAACATAGGTTTTCGACCCAAAACCTATAGGGTACTTCCGGTTGACCTAGAATTGTTAATTTTGGTTAAATGCACAAGTAAAGGGAAAATTTCGTAAAATAAAAAAAAAACATTGAAAATTAAGGTACATTTTAGTACTTAAAAGCTTTCACAAACTTTGAATCGTATTTCTAAATTTGTCCATATGGTTGTATGGTGTTGAATCAGGACCTTGATTTTAATACACCTAATAAGGACTATAGATCTCAGTATATGGTATAAATTTCAACTTGCTAGGTCCACCCGTTCCTGAAAATATCAGTGGTGTATATTTAGCAATTTTATTATGGCTGTACAAGTCAGCTCGACTAGCACTTGACCAGTTTTTTCTTTTGAAAAATTAGACGGTAGTTTACACGGTACACTTTTAGCAGATTCACCGTAATTTTGCTTAGAAACGCCGTATTTTTACCCTTGCAACACGGTAATTCTTGATTAACATACACTGGACCACATTCACGTGCGCGCCATCTAATTTCCGCTTTTCTAAGTAATGGTCGTGTGTGATGTTTGTAGCCTGGGCCCACTTTGATAAAATGTGGCATCGCAACTGCAACCATTCGGGTGTTGCAAATGTTAATGGCCGGCGGTTATCATTTAACCACAGGTGAACCGCTAGCTCATTTGCCACCTTCTCACATTAAAAAAAAATAACTACCCAAATTCATGCTGGGAGGCTTGCTGCTTATTGGCACTGGCTCTCTGAGCTCCCATGGTTCACGTTGCCCGTGAAAGAGGGCCCGAGTTGGAATACGCACGGAATGTTCCAGCGCGCCTTACTTTCTCCTCCAAGAGAAGGGATTTGCTCTATGGGCTGGGGCTGCCGAGACGGCCAGCGCTGGCAGGGTCAAGGAAGTATGCGAAAGCGTCCCCGTGGCCCTGCCGATAAGCGCCTGGTTGGGACATCGTGGAGGTTTTAGTTGGTGCGAGTCCGACATAACCCACTCTTGCCCCCGCGAGGGCGGGTATGCGTAGGCATTTCCCCCACGTTAACAAAAGAAAGGGGAAACTTAGTGAGTCGCCGAACAACAACCATCTTGGTTTCTTACTTTACGGAAGAAACAAGTAGCTTTGAAGATATTTTTTGCTATAGCGAAGTGAACATTTAGTTAGTGAGCATTTAGTCTATGAAATATACGCCACTAGTTTAGTGCGTGATAATAATTTTTTTAAATTGATTTTTGCAATAAGAAGTTAAGTGTATTTTTTACTGAAAGTTTTTTATCAATAATTTTATCTAGAGAGATCTCTGAATCCTTTTAACATTTAACTTGTAGGTTTTTGTATCATTTCAGTGTACACGTTTATCATTTTTCAAAGAAAATGTTGAAATATTATCTCCGCAAAAACGAAACTGTTGTCTCAAATAACTTAAACTAAAAAAATTCTGATAAAGGTATTAAAAACTTTCGGGTGATGACTCCTCTGTGATAATTAATACTTATAGTGGTATGTTCGTTATATTAGAAATTTTAAGAAATAATAAATCCCACTTAGTTTTAGGGGTCAGGAAAGTGGAACAAAATAGTTGTAACTCTGTTTTCCCTGCGAATATATTCATATCTTATCACGTGTGTTACAAAAGCCTGAACCCCGAGAGGTCTCAATTGGAAGGCCACACAATGGCCTCTATCCAGTCGAGGTATTTGTAGACGCGCGTGTAGACGCCGGGCACGGGCGTGCCGCAGCCGTTGCCGAATGAGGTGATGCCCACCAGGCGGGGGTGGCCGTCAGTTTGCGTCAGACCCTGCAGCGGTCCCCCCGAATCGCCCTGTAATTCAAAGCGGTGTTAAAACAAAATCAGTAATGCGTCAGACCCTGCACCGGTCCCCCCGAATCGCCCTGTAATTCAGAGCGGTATTAAAACAAAATCAGGAATGCGTCAGACCTTGCAGCGGTCCCCCCGAATCGCCCTGTACTTCCGGGCGGTATTAAAACAAAATCAGGAATGCGTCAAACCCTGCTGCGGTCACACCGAATCACCCAGTAATTCAGGGCGGTATTAAAACAAAATCATGAATGCGTCGGACCCTGAAGCGGTTCCCCACGAATCGTCCTGTAATTCAGAGCGGTATTAAAACAAAATCATGAATGCGTCCAGACCCTGAAGCTATTCCCGACAAATCGCCCTGTAATTCAGGACGGCATTAAAACAAAATCAGGAATACGTCAGACCCTGGAGCGGTTCCCGAAGTATCGCCCTTTATTTCAGAACGATAAAACAAAACAAAATCAGAGCTAAGGCTGTGTCCGCGGGTAACGTAAGACCTTCAGGCGTTATTAATCAGAATGGAACTTGTAGTGTATATGTGAGAGAATGCGTTGTGTGTGTTGAGAAGGAGATTCTCAATTCGATTGTTTTTCTTTTTGAAGTCAGTTAAAAAGACGAGTGGTGACGGTAGTGTGTTTTGTTTCATTCACCTGGCACGTGTCTGTGTTCCCCGTAGTGTCCTGGGCGCACAATTGCTCGTCGATGATGCCCTCGGGCAGCCTCCGCGATACCGTGTAACTCTGATTGCAGATATCGCGCGGCACTATAGTCAGCCGGGCCTTGAGCAGTACCTCACTAGTGGCGGCCCCTGAAATGCATTTTAATTGGCCCTCATTGACCGTTTTGCAACGCCATCTATGAACCATCCGGGGCTTAGTTGTATTTGCTGTCTTATTTAGTTGTCACATCCAATAGACACCAAGTTCGACAAGCGTTTGAGTAGACGGCTAGTCGGCACTCAAATAATTAGTTGATGCTGATGTAGGCTAAAATAAGACTATTTCACCTATGTTTTGTGGCGTTTCCGGACGCACCAACAACGTGTGGTGTTTCCGAACGCACTCAACAACGCATTTCCGGAACGCGAGTTCGGAATAGAGACGACATGTTATAGACAGAGTTTAAGAGAGGAACAATGGACACGTAATTATACGAGCATTTTCTAACTTGTGGAATATTCCCATATCATTGGTGGTACTATATTGCTCTGATGTTTCATATAGTGTATTGCTTGTGTAACCATAATTTGCCACATGGCTAATATAACTAATAAACAGTTTTATCCAGTGTGTGCTTTTATTGAGGACTTGCCCACGCTGGCGCTTACGGAAACAGAAGTGACCATACATATCCCTCATTGGTGACCCCGACTACGCAACCTCGCACCGTGCCCGTCTCCGTGTCCTCGTACTGGATTCTACAAGGTTATCTCCACCGCGTGTTTTTCGACTGCTGACAGCTATAAGCTACGTGACTAATGCTACTGCGTCAGACCACGTGTATAACCTCTGCTACATCCTGCTACTGCATGTGCGAGCTTTAACATCCATCGCTGCCTGCTAATCTACAGTTCCTGCATCAGTGTGGCAATCCGGTCAAGTTCTTCCTACCCTGGTTCAATGTTTTGTGTGACAACCCAAGGACTTGGTACATGCATGTAAATATAAATAAAACTTATTTACTTAGGGTCATTTCCATTTAATTATAAATTTATATTAAATCCTATAAGGAGATCAGCATGGTTTGTCCAATATAATTTTGGTTTGTCTGATTAATATCTAAACATAAACATGTTTTTAACTTTGGCACATTAGCTTGTTTACAATAACTATAACTATAATAGTAACTTGTTAAAATAAACATAATTATTGTAGCTTTAAGGGGTCTTCATTGCTTTACTTAATATAGCTAAAGTGTGTGTGTACTTGTTACTTCTTTACACTAATTACCATAATTATTTAACTTATTATTATAATTATTTTGTGTCTGTACTATTATCATTTTATGTTGCTATTGGCATTGTTTACTCTTATTTCTTTTAATTGTGTGTAGTTACATTTTAGAATCTGTACTTTCTGTTGTTCTTATATTTTTCCTTTAACATACTCTAAATACTGTTAAATTTAAGATCATATTGTCATTTTTTTAACCATGGAGCCTAATTTAAATGTAGTAAGTGAACAAAACACCTTATTACAGCAGCAAAATGCATTATTAACTGCCGAACTAGAAAAATTTAAAACATTGCATTCTAACAGTATTACAACACACAACACAGACACTACCCCCAATGATCTCTCTACCTCTCAATCTCCCTCAATTTGTAGTCTCTATTAAGCTTCCTCCTTTCTGGGCAGATCGGCCTGCCATTTGGCTTGCACAGGCTGAGGCCCAGTTCACAATTTCTGGTATCTCCACAGATTTAACTAAATTTAATTATGTCATCGCTCAGCTGGATACCCGACTAATTGGAGAAGTGGAGGATATTATTCTTCAACCACCGTCTGAAGACATGTATAGTAGGTTAAAGTCAGAGCTCATTCGTAGGCTCTCAGCATCAGAGGAACAGCGTGTCCGTCAGCTTGTTAGCGATGAGGAGCTTGGCGATCGTCGCCCTTTGCAGTTTTTGCGACATCTTAGGTCGTTAGCTGGGAATGCTCTCACGGACGAAAATTTACTCTCCGCCAACTTTGGATGCGCCGCCTACCACAGCACCTTCAGGCGATTTTGGCCGCTCAGTCTGAACTGTCACTTGACAAAATTGCTGAGCTAGCGGACATAATTTTGGAAGTTTCTCCTGGTTTAGGCACACCTCGCTCACCCACCGTCTTTTCAGCTAGCACTCCAGCCGTCTCATCTTTATCGCTCGATGACATCACACGGCGCCTAGATGAGTTTACGCGCCAGACCGCAGTGCTCACTGCCGAACGCGGTAGGGATAGGTCGCTCAAACCAGCGTGATCGCTCGCAAACAACCGGTAAGTCTAAAATGTGTTTTTTTTACCACACGAAGTATGGGACGAAAGCAGCTAAGTGCGTTAAGCCTTGCACCTGGACGCCGCCGCCTTCGGAAAACTCATTTCGGAACAGCAGTCATTAGCGGCGACGACTGACTGCTTACCGGAGAGTCGCCGATTATTTGTCACCGAAAGCGTATCGAAGCGCCAGTTTTTAATTGACACAGGCTCAGATCTCTCTTGTTACCCATACCAGTGGTTAGCCAATAAGCCAACGCTACCGAACTATACACTGGCTGCTGCTAATGGTAGTGAGATTCGCACATTTGGTTTTATACAACTGTCATCGAACCTAGGACTGCGTCGCGACTTTCATTGGCGATTCGTCGTCGCTGACGTCAGCACTGCCATCATTGGTTCAAACTTTTTGGCGCACTACTGTCTATTGCCAGATTGTGCCAATAAAAGACTTATTGACAGCGGCATATCATGCGCTGCTGTCATCGCAATATTAGGTCAGACCAGCATCAAAGTGGTGTCTGCTCCTTCGTCGGAATTCAGCGCAATTTTGGCGGAATTCCCGTCAATTACTAAGCCGCCTGGTCTTATTCGGGAGCCGAAGCATAGCACGGTTCACCACATCTTGACCACAGAGGGAGCCCCCGTTTCATGTCGCCCTAGACGCCTTGCGCCTCAAAAGCTTCAAGAAGCTAAGAAGGTTTTTGATGACATAGTGCGGTGTGGCACAGCTAGACCTTCAAAAAGTTCATGGTCCTCGCCCCTCCACATGGTTCCTAAACGAGACGGCACCTGGCGACCTTCTGGGGACTACCGCGCGTTAAATTCGCTCACAGTACCTGATCGATATCCGGTCCGCCATATTGGCGATGTTGGTCATAATATCTCTGGCTGTACTATATTTAGTACGATCGACCTCGTAAAGGCCTATCAACAAATACCTGTTGCGCCTGAGGACATTTGGAAAACCGCCATAATAACACCCTTCGGACTATATGAATTTCATTACATGACGTACGGCCTCCGCAATGCTGGCCAAACGTTTCAAATATTCATTGACGAAGTTACTGAGGGACTTGATTTTTGCTATGCGTACATCGACGATATTTTGGTGTATTCGAAAAGTGCCCGCCAGCATGCCGAGCACCTCCGTATTCTCTTCAAACGTCTTGAAGACCACGGAATTGTTATTAACCCGGCGAAATGCATATTTGGTGTTCCCGAGGTGACCTTTCTCGGTAACCGCATGTCCGCCTTAGGAACAAGACCACCAACAGAGCGTATTCAGGCATTGCAAGATTTCCCTCTTCCGAAGACCGTATAAGGACTCCGCCGTTTTATAGGGATGGTCAACTATTATCGCCGATTTTTGCGAAATGCTGCAGAAAAGCAAGCACCGCTCATCGACGCGATCGTTGCTTCCCAAGGCAAAGGTCCCACACCAGTCACTTGGACACCTGAGCTCGAAGAAAGTTTTAAGGCTTGTAAAGACAGCTTAACGTCTGCTGCTCTTATGGCCCATCCACTTCCAAACGCTGAGCTAGGTCTCTTCACAGACGCCTCTAATTCTCACGTCGGTGCTTGCCTTCAGCAGAAAGTAGGAGATGATTGGGAACCCTTAGGTTTCTTCAGCAAAAAGCTGAAACCCAAACAGTCCCAATGGCCAGCTTACTACAGAGAGTTACTCGCTGTTTATGAGAGCGTGCAGCATTATCGACATTTTCTCGCCGCGCAACACGTTAAAATTTACACGGATCACAAGCCGCTAGTGTACGCGTTTGCGCAACGTTGCGAGAGGCTGCCACCCGTACAGCTCAACCAACTTTCTTTCATCTCTCAATTCACGACGGACATAGTCCATGTGAAGGGGACAGACAACACGGTGGCGGACGCCATGTCCCGCATCGAAGCCATCAGCTTCGAAGCTGACCATTCTGCCCTCGCCACTTACCAAAAACTCGACGATGAATTGAAGAAGTATCGTAACGATACAAATTCTTCTCTTAAGCTAGAGGATATCATCGTTCCTGGCACTACATCATCTCTGGTCTGTGACACGTCCACCGGACGCCCGCGACCTTTTGTCCCGGAACCTATGCGGAAGAAAATCTTTGACCAGCTGCATAACCTTAGCCATCCTGGCGCCCGAGCCACAATACGACTGGTATCTGACCGTTTCGTTTGGCCTGGCATGTCCCAAGACTGCCGCAGATGGTGCAAAACGTGTGTGCCTTGCCAAAGAAGCAAAGTAACACGGCATACACAATCTCCGCCCGGACACTTTTCCAGCCCCACGTCTCGACTAAAACATGTCCATATTGACATCATCGGGCTATTGCCATTTTGTTCTGGTTTTCAATATTGCCTTACCGCTGTAGACCGTTATACTCGGTGGCCAGAAGCATGGCCTATGAGTGGTATAACTGCGGAAGAGGTGGCAAGTACCTTCGTGGCCGGCTGGATTTCTCGATTCGGTGTTCCTGCTGTCATAACAACTGACCAGGGACGACAGTTTGAATCGGACCTTTTCAAACGCCTTACCGACATGTGCGGTACTAAACGTATTCGAACTACTAGTTACCATCCTTGTGCCAATGGACTCGTTGAGCGCATGCACAGGCATTTAAAAGCCTCTCTTATGTGCCATGATGATTCCTGGTTAAGCGCATTGCCATTAGTCCTCTTGGGGATGCGTGCTGCGTTTAAGGAAGATATACAGGCAACAGTAGCAGAAATGCTCTATGGAGAAAACTTGTTACTCCCAGGAGAACTATTGGTATCTTCTGGAGTTTCTGGCTTTGAGGAGCTTCCGGATTTTGTTTGCAAATTAAGACAACATATGTCCAAATTGCGTCCCACCCCAGCTTCTCAACATACACAGTCGTCACCTTTCGTTTTTAAGGATCTCGCTACAGCGTTATACGTCATGCTTAGGAACGATACTGTTCGTCGCTCTTTGCAGCCTCCCTACTCCGGCCCACATAAGGTTATTTCTAGAGCCAAGGACGGTAAGACGTTCTCGATAGAAGTCAATGGTAAGCAGATGACGGTTAGTGTCGACAGACTCAAGCCAGCTTTTGTCGAACATCCGATTCCCGCGGATTCATTTTCTCCGGCATCACCACCTTGTGTTTCTGTGCCTCGACCTGTGCAACTAGATACTACTCGGACACCCTCTTCTCCTACCGTACCATCCGTACCCCTTCCTGCTTCTTCTCCTTCACACACACCTCAGTATACTACTCGGTCTGGTCGTAGAGTCCATTTCTCCAAACCTTTTGACCTTTAAATTTTCATATTTCCTACGGATTCTCCTTCTCCATAGGGGGGTGATGTGGCGTTTCCGGACGCACCAACAACGTGTGGTGTTTCCGAACGCACTCAACAACGCATTTCCGGAACGCGAGTTCGGAATAGAGACGACATGTTATAGACAGAGTTTAAGAGAGGAACAATGGACACGTAATTATACGAGCATTTTCTAACTTGTGGAATATTCCCATATCATTGGTGGTACTATATTGCTCTGATGTTTCATATAGTGTATTGCTTGTGTAACCATAATTTGCCACATGGCTAATATAACTAATAAACAGTTTTATCCAGTGTGTGCTTTTATTGAGGACTTGCCCACGCTGGCGCTTACGGAAACAGAAGTGACCATACATATCCCTCATTGGTGACCCCGACTACGCAACCTCGCACCGTGCCCGTCTCCGTGTCCTCGTACTGGATTCTACAAGGTTATCTCCACCGCGTGTTTTTCGACTGCTGACAGCTATAAGCTACGTGACTAATGCTACTGCGTCAGACCACGTGTATAACCTCTGCTACATCCTGCTACTGCATGTGCGAGCTTTAACATCCATCGCTGCCTGCTAATCTACAGTTCCTGCATCAGTGTGGCAATCCGGTCAAGTTCTTCCTACCCTGGTTCAATGTTTTGTGTGTGACAACCCAAGGACTTGGTACATGCATGTAAATATAAATAAAACTTATTTACTTAGGGTCATTTCCATTTAATTATAAAATTTATATTAAATCCTATAAGGAGATCAGCATGGTTTGTCCAATATAATTTTGGTTTGTCTGATTAATATCTAAACATAAACATGTTTTTAACTTTGGCACATTAGCTTGTTTACAATAACTATAACTATAATAGTAACTTGTTAAAATAAACATAATTATTGTAGCTTTAAGGGGTCTTCATTGCTTTACTTAATATAGCTAAAGTGTGTGTGTACTTGTTACTTCTTTACACTAATTACCATAATTATTTAACTTATTATTATAATTATTTTGTGTCTGTACTATTATCATTTTATGTTGCTATTGGCATTGTTTACTCTTATTTCTTTTAATTGTGTGTAGTTACATTTTAGAATCTGTACTTTCTGTTGTTCTTATATTTTTCCTTTAACATACTCTAAATACTGTTAAATTTAAGATCATATTGTCATTTTTTTAACCATGGAGCCTAATTTAAATGTAGTAAGTGAACAAAACACACCTTATTACAGCAGCAAAATGCATGCATTATTAACTGCCGAACTAGAAAAATTTAAAACATTGCATTCTAACAGTATTACAACACACAACACAGACACTACCCCCAATGATCTCTCTACCTCTCAATCTCCCTCAATTTGTAGTCTCTATTAAGCTTCCTCCTTTCTGGGCAGATCGGCCTGCCATTTGGCTTGCACAGGCTGAGGCCCAGTTCACAATTTCTGGTATCTCCACAGATTTAACTAAATTTAATTATGTCATCGCTCAGCTGGATACCCGACTAATTGGAGAAGTGGAGGATATTATTCTTCAACCACCGTCTGAAGACATGTATAGTAGGTTAAAGTCAGAGCTCATTCGTAGGCTCTCAGCATCAGAGGAACAGCGTGTCCGTCAGCTTGTTAGCGATGAGGAGCTTGGCGATCGTCGCCCTTTGCAGTTTTTGCGACATCTTAGGTCGTTAGCTGGGAATGCTCTCACGGACGAAAATTTACTCCGCCAACTTTGGATGCGCCGCCTACCACAGCACCTTCAGGCGATTTTGGCCGCTCAGTCTGAACTGTCACTTGACAAAATTGCTGAGCTAGCGGACATAATTTTGGAAGTTTCTCCTGGTTTAGGCACACCTCGCTCACCCACCGTCTTTTCAGCTAGCACTCCAGCCGTCTCATCTTTATCGCTCGATGACATCACACGGCGCCTAGATGAGTTTACGCGCCAGACCGCAGTGCTCACTGCCGAACGCGGTAGGGATAGGTCGCTCAAACCAGCGTGATCGCTCGCAAACAACCGGTAAGTCTAAAATGTGTTTTTACCACACGAAGTATGGGACGAAAGCAGCTAAGTGCGTTAAGCCTTGCACCTGGACGCCGCCGCCTTCGGAAAACTCATTTCGGAACAGCAGTCATTAGCGGCGACGACTGACTGCTTACCGGAGAGTCGCCGATTATTTGTCACCGAAAGCGTATCGAAGCGCCAGTTTTTAATTGACACAGGCTCAGATCTCTCTTGTTACCCATACCAGTGGTTAGCCAATAAGCCAACGCTACCGAACTATACACTGGCTGCTGCTAATGGTAGTGAGATTCGCACATTTGGTTTTATACAACTGTCATCGAACCTAGGACTGCGTCGCGACTTTCATTGGCGATTCGTCGTCGCTGACGTCAGCACTGCCATCATTGGTTCAAACTTTTTGGCGCACTACTGTCTATTGCCAGATTGTGCCAATAAAAGACTTATTGACAGCGGCATATCATGCGCTGCTGTCATCGCAATATTAGGTCAGACCAGCATCAAAGTGGTGTCTGCTCCTTCGTCGGAATTCAGCGCAATTTTGGCGGAATTCCCGTCAATTACTAAGCCGCCTGGTCTTATTCGGGAGCCGAAGCATAGCACGGTTCACCACATCTTGACCACAGAGGGAGCCCCCGTTTCATGTCGCCCTAGACGCCTTGCGCCTCAAAAGCTTCAAGAAGCTAAGAAGGTTTTTGATGACATAGTGCGGTGTGGCACAGCTAGACCTTCAAAAAGTTCATGGTCCTCGCCCCTCCACATGGTTCCTAAACGAGACGGCACCTGGCGACCTTCTGGGGACTACCGCGCGTTAAATTCGCTCACAGTACCTGATCGATATCCGGTCCGCCATATTGGCGATGTTGGTCATAATATCTCTGGCTGTACTATATTTAGTACGATCGACCTCGTAAAGGCCTATCAACAAATACCTGTTGCGCCTGAGGACATTTGGAACTCCGCCATAATAACACCCTGCGGACGATTTGAATTTCATTACAGGACGTACGGCCTCCGCCAATGCTGGCCAAACGTTTCAAATATTCATTGACGAAGTTACTGAGGGACTTGATTTTGCTATGCGTACATCGACGATATTTTGGTGTATTCGAAAAGTGCCCGCCAGCATGCCGAGCACCTCCGTATTCTCTTCAAACGTCTTGAAGACCACGGAATTGTTATTAACCCGGCGAACATGCATATTTGGTGTTCCCGAGGTGACCTTTCTCGGTAACCGCATGTCCGCCTTAGGAACAAGACCACCAACAGAGCGTATTCAGGCATTGCAAGATTTCCCTCTTCCGAAGACCGTATAAGGACTCCGCCGTTTTATAGGGATGGTCAACTATTATCGCCGATTTTTGCGAAATGCTGCAGAAAAGCAAGCACCGCTCATCGACGCGATCGTTGCTTCCCAAGGCAAAGGTCCCACACCAGTCACTTGGACACCTGAGCTCGAAGAAAGTTTTAAGGCTTGTAAAGACAGCTTAACGTCTGCTGCTCTTATGGCCCATCCACTTCCAAACGCTGAGCTAGGTCTCTTCACAGACGCCTCTAATTCTCACGTCGGTGCTTGCCTTCAGCAGAAAGTAGGAGATGATTGGGAACCCTTAGGTTTCTTCAGCAAAAAGCTGAAACCCAAACAGTCCCAATGGCCAGCTTACTACAGAGAGTTACTCGCTGTTTATGAGAGCGTGCAGCATTATCGACATTTTCTCGCCGCGCAACACGTTAAAATTTACACGGATCACAAGCCGCTAGTGTACGCGTTTGCGCAACGTTGCGAGAGGCTGCCACCCGTACAGCTCAACCAACTTTCTTTCATCTCTCAATTCACGACGGACATAGTCCATGTGAAGGGGACAGACAACACGGTGGCGGACGCCATGTCCCGCATCGAAGCCATCAGCTTCGAAGCTGACCATTCTGCCCTCGCCACTTACCAAAAACTCGACGATGAATTGAAGAAGTATCGTAACGATACAAATTCTTCTCTTAAGCTAGAGGATATCATCGTTCCTGGCACTACATCATCTCTGGTCTGTGACACGTCCACCGGACGCCCGCGACCTTTTGTCCCGGAACCTATGCGGAAGAAAATCTTTGACCAGCTGCATAACCTTAGCCATCCTGGCGCCCGAGCCACAATACGACTGGTATCTGACCGTTTCGTTTGGCCTGGCATGTCCCAAGACTGCCGCAGATGGTGCAAAACGTGTGTGCCTTGCCAAAGAAGCAAAGTAACACGGCATACACAATCTCCGCCCGGACACTTTTCCAGCCCCACGTCTCGACTAAAACATGTCCATATTGACATCATCGGGCTATTGCCATTTTGTTCTGGTTTTCAATATTGCCTTACCGCTGTAGACCGTTATACTCGGTGGCCAGAAGCATGGCCTATGAGTGGTATAACTGCGGAAGAGGTGGCAAGTACCTTCGTGGCCGGCTGGATTTCTCGATTCGGTGTTCCTGCTGTCATAACAACTGACCAGGGACGACAGTTTGAATCGGACCTTTTCAAACGCCTTACCGACATGTGCGGTACTAAACGTATTCGAACTACTAGTTACCATCCTTGTGCCAATGGACTCGTTGAGCGCATGCACAGGCATTTAAAAGCCTCTCTTATGTGCCATGATGATTCCTGGTTAAGCGCATTGCCATTAGTCCTCTTGGGGATGCGTGCTGCGTTTAAGGAAGATATACAGGCAACAGTAGCAGAAATGCTCTATGGAGAAAACTTGTTACTCCCAGGAGAACTATTGGTATCTTCTGGAGTTTCTGGCTTTGAGGAGCTTCCGGATTTTGTCTGCAAATTAAGACAACATATGTCCAAATTGCGTCCCACCCCAGCTTCTCAACATACACAGTCGTCACCTTTCGTTTTTAAGGATCTCGCTACAGCGTTATACGTCATGCTTAGGAACGATACTGTTCGTCGCTCTTTGCAGCCTCCCTACTCCGGCCCTCATAAGGTTATTTCTAGAGCCAAGGACGGTAAGACGTTCTCGATAGAAGTCAATGGTAAGCAGATGACGGTTAGTGTCGACAGACTCAAGCCAGCTTTTGTCGAACATCCGATTCCCGCGGATTCATTTTCTCCGGCATCACCACCTTGTGTTTCTGTGCCTCGACCTGTGCAACTAGATACTACTCGGACACCCTCTTCTCCTACCGTACCATCCGTACCCCTTCCTGCTTCTTCTCCTTCACACACACCTCAGTATACTACTCGGTCTGGTCGTAGAGTCCATTTCTCCAAACCTTTTGACCTTTAAATTTCATATTTCCTACGGATTCTCCTTCTCCATAGGGGGGTGATGTGGCGTTTCCGGACGCACCAACAACGTGTGGTGTTTCCGAACGCACTCAACAACGCATTTCCGGAACGCGAGTTCGGAATAGAGACGACATGTTATAGACAGAGTTTAAGAGAGGAACAATGGACACGTAATTATACGAGCATTTTCTAACTTGTGGAATATTCCCCATATCATTGGTGGTACTATATTGCTCTGATGTTTCATATAGTGTATTGCTTGTGTAACCATAATTTGCCACATGGCTAATATAACTAATAAACAGTTTTATCCAGTGTGTGCTTTTATTGAGGACTTGCCCACGCTGGCGCTTACGGAAACAGAAGTGACCATACATATCCCTCAGTTTTATTGTTAACTAATCTCCGATCAAAGTTTCTTGAATATTAAATATTCGATAAATTTATTTTCATGCAGGAAATATTCAGGGTATACTGGGTATGTATGAATGTATTTATTTAGTGAGAAACTGAAAAAAATAAATTTATTCGTGATATTGGAACTAGCAAGACTTCAAACTTTCTTCAGACGGTTCACCTGATGGTAAGTGAATACCACCGCCCATGGACATCTGCTACACCCGAGGGTTACAGAGGCGTTGACAACCTTTTGAAAATTACGCTCCGACTACCTCAGTCACGCGAAGTCAGACGAGACGCGAAAGTATCATACTTCCAATTTACGCTGGTCTTCTGTGAGGTCTTGGTACTTAACCGGACGAGCCTGCCCAATTAATGCAACAGCCGAGGCTGCTGCCGGGCTCTACCACCGTAAATTCACTATTTAATTAAGCTTCATATAAGCCTCGAATTCGCACAACGTTCATTTTATGGTTTTAATGACTATTTACTAACTATAATTTAAGTTAGGAATATAACAATGTATTACAAAAAACTACTATACATGGGTATATACAGCGTGTCTTTACCATCGCGACCATAAATGAACACACATAAAGAGGATAAATTTTTGAAATTGAATTAAAGATTTACATTCTTTAAACATCAATATTTACCGAGTTATCAAATTTTCCAAAACAAAGAATTTTAGAACACCTTACGTATAAAACTTTAATGTAAAGTTCATTTAGTAAATAAAGGTCACAAAGCATAGTAATGGGTTGGATGAATTTAAAAGAGACAAAACATACTGTTAGAAGGAGAGGCTTTGAATGAGCCGCTGTGGCAACGAATGAAAAAGTCTCTGAATGTATAAATCAGTCAGTTGTAGTTGTATAGGATGTTACAAATTTTGTTTGTTTTTTACTTAATTAGTTTGTTTGAAAAATATTTTTTTTAGTTATGGATTTTTTTAGCGTTAATATTTTTGTTTGATTATTGGCAAGTAGCGTTAGACGTGTGTTCATTTATTGTCGCGATGGTAACGACGCGATGTATAATCTGAATGTCAGAAACGGCTCCAAGGATTTTCATGTTATTTAGTATGCAGGGGGCTTTGGGGGCGATAAATCGAGCTAGGTTTCATTTTTGGAAAACACCATTTCATAGAAGGTAAATTTCGCCACCGTCTACAAAAGTTACAGGTAATTTAAAAAATATTATGATTATAACAAAAACAACTTACGTTTACAACTTTTCACTTAATAAAATAAAAGTATGATAAAAAAAATATATTAGTATAGGTTAATAACAGTACACTTACATTCAAAACATTATTCAAAAGAAAAGAGGATTCTTGTCTTTATTGTGACTTTCGTAGGAATGAAATTGAAATTAGGAATTATTAACCTGATCCGTAGAGATGCCTCCCAATAAATAAATACGAGTACAGAAATGACATAAAAAGATGCACTCACTTGTGACATCGGATTTTCCCCAGCCGGAAATGTCGAGCATTACTGTGGGGTCCTTTTCCTTTGTGTACAAACACACTGGGTACACTACGTCTGACGTCTGAACCGTTTTCACCAGCCTGCGTGCATAGATATCAAACAAATTAAACTATTTTTGAAATATATTTTATATAAAATTGATTTGAGAATGTACAATTGCTGTAAAGGAATCACATTAGGTAATGCTTGACATTACTATAACATACATTAAATGTAAATAATTCGACGGATTAATTATTTATTTATTGATACTTTATGCACAAACAGTACAAGGACGTACTTAATGCCAACGGCAATCAACGGCGGTCACCTTTGGGGTGGTATTGAGAAGATTTGATAGGTGCACAGAAAGATGTAAAAAAAAGGAAACGCTGATATTTACAAACTAAGTTATAACTATGTGTATGCATATATCAATTATAATACAAATATAATAAATACTATCAAGTAATACATACAAATATATACATATGTAAATAAATACATACATACTGCATATAAATAAACTCTGAAAATTAACGATGGACTTACATCTGCCTACAAGTTTTTTAGGATGTGCTCACGAGCTTTTTTTAAATACAGACCGACTTTTAGCCAACCTGATTTCGAATGTAGCACATTGTGTCAGTGTGTAAACCAAGATTTTTCACATTACGACTGATAGGGATACGAGAACTGTTGAAAGTTATATGCGGGAGATTACTCGGGTCAACTTTACCTATGGTACGGGAGCTCCTAACTACGACTGTTACCGGGTAGAGAGTAATAATAAATTAGATACGTCATATGATTATTGGTTGGAATGTCTGGACGCGTAATATGGAAGATGCCGGTTCGAATCCTGGCAGCGGCGAAATCATTTTACGACTACTTTATCTACACTATTTCAAGTTTCATCTTAAGTGCAGAGACTAGTAGTAATTATCAAAAATTAAACAGATTCCTATTCCGACCGAAGGCGAAGTAAAGAAAGTAACTAGATCAAACAATTACGTAGTACGATTGTGTACGCGCTTGTAAGGAGTTATCGTCGTTAAAACTAACTGCGAGACGGCAGCTGCGTTCCCTGAATGTTTTACACACGGCCACTTGCGTCCATGCAACAATGCCAAAACTTACCAGGGTCTTTTCACTTCTATACTTTGACGTTTTCTATGGAGGCCGATTAGCTGTCTTTGGTAGTTTCCTATATCGCCAGAGGGCGTCAGCGACAATGTGCGACACGTTTGACGCAATTCTTTATTTCAGTATTATTTTCAAAACTTAAAAATAATTGATAAATTGAATTTACAGAACACATTGTATCGCAAATTTAATTATTTTTTGTTAATTTAAATTTTTTTAAACTTTTATTTCCATAGTACATAGTAAATTATACATAGTAAACTCAATTAAATATGCAGAAACTGAGAGGAACGGAACGTATGTTGACATAGCGTCAGCATCATGGCTAACTGTAGGGATGCCGAAAATCGAAAAAAAATATCGATATAAAAATATCAATATATTATAATTATATCATATATCGAAAAAAAAAATGTCGATATATATATCGGACAAATTTTAATTTTTAAAAAACAATGTACTTAGTTCAGTCTCTTTCAATAATGAGTAGTATAGTAATCTTTTAACCAAATTCACATTATTTAAATGAATGAGAAATTTTAATACAACATTAATTATTCATTAATTTTAAAAAATAAACAGCTAATTTAGTAAGATAAATTAGTTTCTTTAGCCCTGAATCGAATCAAAAAATAACTAATTGAAAAACATGTTATTAAGTTTTTAAAAAAATACAAAGAATTGTTTAAAACGAAATTAATAATGTGTCAAAAAGAAACCCGCAGAGACTTATCATAAAAGACAACCCTATATCAACAGAATTAAGTAGAGTCCTTTTCATGAAAGAAGTCCCGCGGTGATTTTTGGAACTAAATTTGACAGGTCGGCCATGTTGTCGTTCGTTGATGTTATCAAGTTCGTTTGTTGTGGTAGATTTTTGTGAGTTTTAAACTAGCTTAGTGCATTTTAAAGATTGTTTACAATGCCAAAAGTTGTAAGAAGTTCGGCTCGAGAAATGATATTGAAGGTGAAAGAATTCTGTGAAGCTGAACAAAAGAATCAAGGTGTTTTAATAAGATAGGAAGAGAGGAAGAGAGTCGCCGCCATAACAGGTATTTGCCATATAATAATTTTTTGCTGTATTGATGGGACTTTTATGATATAAATTCGTTTTGCGACAAAATTGAACAATTATATATAACGTGATGAAATTAGGTAACCGAAATTAAAACGTATATTACATAGTACATAAGCATTATAAACTTAAAGTGACTATTATTTTTAATTGTTCATTCTTTAATTGCAGGTGTGTCAGAGAAAACTATAACAAGAATTACAAAAGAAGGTATAACAGCGGCGAGTACTTCGAAAAAAATTGTCACCCCGGGGAAGAGTCGCCCGCATCCGAAAAAGTTCGACTTAGACGGGTTCGATTTGTGCGCTATCCGGCAAAAAATTCACACGTTGTGCATAAAGAATTACCAACTTTGGCTAAATTACGAGCAGCTCTTAGAGAAGACATCAATTTTCAGGGAAGCATTACAACATTGCACAGGATATTAAATAGGATTGGTTTAAAGTACAAGCGATGTCAATCCAGACGCAAACTACTTATGGAACGTCACGACATTACCGCATGGCGTGCAAGATATTTGGATAAAATACGAATAAATCACACTGTGGAAAAACGACCCGTTGTATACTTAGATGAGACCTATATACACAATACTTATCATACAAAAAGTTGTTGGCAGAGTGAGGAGGAGCCAGGAATGTTCGTCTCAGAGTCATCAGGGAGTCGCTGGATAATCGCTCATGCGGGAACAAAAGATGGATTCATAAATGGTGCATTATTAATGTTTAAATCCCAATCAAAGTCCTCAGATTAGCACGATGACATGAACTCTGCAAATTTCTTAAAATGGGTGACGGAAAAATTAATACCTAATCTACCTGAAAGGTCGCTTGTGGTAATGGACAACGCTCCTTACCATTGCACTCAATTAAACAAAGCCCCTTCAATGTCAAATATAAAAAGTAGTATGCAGGAATGGCTCCGGCAAAAGGGTATATATTTTGAAGACACCTGGAGAAAATCTGTGCTGTTTGAGCTAATCAAACAAAATAAAGGTCCACCGACATTTGCAGTGGAAGAATTATTAACAGCTCACGGACACGAAGTATTAAGGTTGCCGCCTTACCATTGCGACCTAAACCCGGTGGAGAAAATCTGGAGCCTTGTAAAAAGAAAGGTGGCGGATAAGAATGTGGAACAAGATCCAAAAGAAATTGTAAAATCAACTGTAGAGGCATTTGAGTCTATTACGGCGGAAGATTGGACAGCTCAGTGCACGCATGTCGAACATTTAGAGGAGGAGTATTTAAAAAATGACGGCCTTATGGATGAAGAGATGGACCGAATAATTATATCTACGGCTAGTGATACTGAAACAGAATCTGATTCAGTTTCCAGCCACTCTTCAGACAGTGATGTTCCTATGGCCACTGATCACAATTATTCAATAAAACTCTGAATAAAAAAATTGTAATGCTTTGCTTTACCCTATTTTCTCATCTTTTCCCTGTAAGTAGGTAGAACACCGCTTATAAAAGTAAATAAAAATATACTTTTTACATAACAGAAATATAGTAAATTATGTAAATGGACATTTTTATCAAAATTTATGTTTAAATAAACTTAAACTAGGAAATGTGACATCCACGTTTCCCAGTACTGATCATGACCAAAAATCGTCGGCTTTTATTGCTTTGTTTTTAGTTTCTCACCTAAACACTGAAACTATTTAATAATAACACCACACTTACATAGTCATAATAACGTTAGTTAATTGGACTTATTGCATGAGTCATCCCATGAGTGGTTGGTAGACATTTTGATAAAAATGCCCAAATATACATTTCACTTATCAGAAATATACATGTTTCGCTAATGTGAACTATTGTTAAAGTATTGGCTTGAGTAATGAAATTACAGCCTATCTAAAATGTATTTATTTCTTGATACAATTTAATAGTTTCGTCGAAGTCTGCAGGAAATAATATTATTTGATAAATTACATATGCTAAATGTAAAATAGGTAAATTTTTACTCATAAATGGCAACACCATGTCACGCGAGTACAGCGCTGCGTCTGGGGGACTTCTTTCATGAAAAGGACTTTAATAGTTGTTTGATTGACATAAAATAGCTGAACGACAATTTAATAAAGTTACTTATGTGGTGTTAATGATAATAATTTTTATGACATCAAAAAACTTTTAATGAAATCGATATTACATTATGTGACATTTAATTATTGAGAATTTGATTATAATTAAATTTTTGTTAACTTTATTTACATATTAAATTAAAGTAACTATAGTTGATGCCTTTAATATTTTGCATGCTATTTATAAATTATCATGTAGATTATTTTTTTATAAGGTAACAAACAATCTTTATTGATCTAATATTAACGAGATTAAATCTATCTAAAATTAACTTTTCGTTTAAATTCATCAAGTGGCAGACTTAATGTCGACTGTGGGATTTTATTATACATGCACACACTTTGCCCCATGAACGACCTGTTTACTTTTTGTAGATGAAACAATGGCGTAGTTAGTTTGGCCTTATTTCTAGTATTTAGTTTATGTCTGTCACTATTCTTTAGATAATTATTAATATTATGTTTAACATACAAAATATTACAATTAATATATTGAGACGCAACAGTGAGTATATTAATCTCTCTAAAGAGGTCTCTGAGTGTATTTCGGGCTCCAATGTTATAGATTGCTCGGGCAGCTCTTTTTTGAAGAATAAATATAGAATTTATATATCGGCCAAAATATCGATATATTTAAAAAATATATCGATATATCGATTTTTTTTCGGCATCCCTAGCTAACTGTCAATTCCTTCCGTTTATGTTACGTGACGCGATTGTGGTTGTGGTATTTTGCTTTTTTTCTCTTTAGTTTTAGAAAGTTAAGTTTAGATATTTTCTTATATTTTCTATTTTCAACAAATTAAATACGTGATAATTCAAAACGATTGAAAATCGTAACAACCGACTTCAGCATTTGGGACCGAGTTCATATATTGAAAAGCACTAAAATGATTTTGATAAAACCTTTATGGGACAACCTGTGGAGCAAAAAAACTTAGGTACCTAATATTATAGTACGTAAGTTGTTGATTACATAAATAAACTTGTAAAAATTCCCGTCTTTTTAAAAATGTACTTGTTTTATAATTTATATTAAATGTAAATAAATATTAAAGTATTTATATATGTTGTTTTATTTATGCCTATTTTAGTTTAAAACATTACAATAAAATATTAAATCATAAAAAGAAGTTTACACAGGCACGTATAGGTAGTGTAGTTATAGATATAGAAAAATGCAATTTCTTCCGATTTCACCAGATGGCGCTGATCGGCGATAAAGCTGATGACTCTATTAACCTTATAATAAGTTACTCTATGAAACTTACTGAGCGCACTGCTCGCAAACATAAAGCCCATAAAGTTTCAAGTCAATGAATTCGTGAGGAATTAGTGTAATTACTATTTTGTTGATCGTGTCTTTCACATGCCGTGACTGCACCACGGGTCTCTATCATCGTGATGGTGAACCGTGGTGCGGGTCCCATTTCACCACATTCATTATATCGCTAGTTGTGACAAGAAGTAGGGTCAGCGAGTTATTAAAAAAGGTAACATTCATTTGTGTATATCCTGCCATTAATTAGTACGACCCGAATGGCGTAATGGGTTGTGTACCTGATTTGGATTCGATCCCCACCCACTACTTGAAAAATATTGTGTGATGAACATAGTGTTTTTCTAGTGTCTTGGTGTTTATCTGTGTATAATATCTAGATATATATTTACAAAAGAAAAGTATGTTTAAGTATGGTCATCAGTTAGCTAGTACCCACGGTTCAAGCGTTGCTTAGTTTGGGTCTAGAGAACGCTGTGTTAAAATGTGTCATAAAATATTTAAATCACTGTAAATAGAACGGCAACATCATCTACTAAGCCAGGGTTGGTCAACTCGTTTTGTAAGGTACATTATGAAGATCTACTTTTTATCTAAAAATGTGTCGCAATCGACTTAATATCAAATGGTTTCTCAACGGTGTTAGCCACTACTAGGCCAAGTATTTGTATGCAAGCCAAGTCTTTGTAAGGTTGTATGTAAGCGAATAGAACGCACTTAATGATGGCCAAGTCGTGGTATTTCCTGGGTCGCGTGGAATTCGGATGCAGGTAGATCTTCTCCACGCCGTAGTCCGTGTCTGCATTCCAGTGGGAGCCCGATATGTTTACCACACCTAAGCGAACAATACTCGGCGGGATGCTGAAAAGAAAACACAAAAATTATTAGGTACATAGTTACAAACACTACTTGAAATGACGCTAAATGTGTAAAGAGAAGAATCCATCACTGTTCTTGTGAAAATTCCTGCTCTCTACTCCAGGAAAACCCTCAAAAAATGGTACCTCTTATGGTGGTAGGGCCGCGCAACAGTGTTCGCTGTTGCACAAATGTTGTTGTCCTTGTTAGTACCACGACCTCCCAGAAGACCGGCGTCAAGTATAAGTGTAGCACTTCTGCGTTTCGTCTGGTGAGTGAGGTAGCCGGGGCCCACGTTATTAAGAGGTGGCAACGCATTTGCAACCCTATAATGGGTGTTGCAAATGTCCATGGGCAGGCGTTAATCATCAGGTGAACTGCCAGATCATTTGCCACTACTAACATAAAAATATTGTGCGAAGGAGTTGTTAGTATGTTGACGAATGACTCAATCGATCATTATTAGGCAGGTACTATAGTTGCATACAATACTAATTTTCTATGGTAAAATTTTTTTTACACTTAAAAAGTTAAGTTAACATGGAAGTAAGTTCGCTTTAATAAAATATTTCATTTAGTTTATACGACCCACCCCGGCTTCGCACGGGTTCAATGTATTATACATAATTATAAACCTTTCTCTTGTATCACTCTATCTTGTAAAAAAAACCGCATCAAGATCCGTTACGCAGTTTTAAAGATCTAAGAATACATAGGGATAGACAGACAGCGGAACGACTTTGTTTCATATATGTAGTGATAATAAGACGTAAGTTCAAATTCTGGCAGCTGCTTAAATATTTTCCAACAACTTTGTCTCACATTTTAAGTTACAACAACATCTTAGGTGTGGAGAATAGCACAAAATTTAAAAATTAAAGGCAAAGGCCGGATCTCTAGTTTTCATATTTGTAAATATATTATTTGAGAAATGCTATCATTGCTAAAATTGCAATAATAACGTAGTAGGATAAGACTTCAGCATTTTTCGACGGTGAGGATTTTGACCGCTAAGTTTCGTGGTTAGGTCACATAATTCGGAAGGAAGTTTTAAGTTTTTGTTATTTTTTGCATTTCGCTGCCTACGCATTTGCAAAACCAGTGCGTCAGATGTCTTCCATGGGTGGCTGTAATCAGTTATCATCGGGTAAACCGCGGCTCGCGTGTAAAATAACGGGAAAGAAGCGTATAAATATAAATCCGTACAAATGTATCCATATGACCCTAGGGCAAAGTTTCGGATCTAATCAACCCCAATCGTTTAGGATCTGGATGTTTGTCTCCACGTGAAATTTATGTTTGTAAAATGTCTTTACACCGCAGGATAATTTTATCCTACTGTAAGGGCTATAACTTTTCTATACATGTATGTATATACGTTCATGCTTTTGTAACTCCCAAACCCGTGGGTTCTGGCTAGCCCACCGGTTCTGCGTCAGATGAAGCTTTAATGGTCTCGGGACTGAAAGCAAAAACATCAGTTAATACAAGATACAAGACAAGCTTTTGTAATATAAAGAGAATTTCAAAGTAAACACATTTTGGTTGAAACAGTTGTTCAAATCTTCACAATTGGATTTTTTTTAAATAAAGTTTTTGTAATGTACAAAATGATTTTACAATTCGTACAAAGGTTATTAATGGCGCATTGGAATTTAATTAGATGAAACATAAACTTACTGATCTATTGGATTTACGCAATGCGCTGCTGTCAAAACATGCCTTTCTGAAATCAGAGAACCGCCACATCGGAAGAAGTATTTGTTTGATTCCCGATAGCCTAGTGCAACCTGAAGCATAAGAAATTGAAACAGCATTATTAACTAGTTAGCAATTATCGTTAGAAACAATAACAACGCGGCCCGCGTTGGTCCCGGCCGGCTCTCTCACCTAATTAATGGGTCCAGTAAAATACCCTCATCGACTCGATCGATGAAGGGAACCTAAATACGAACATTATCTTTTATAACACCGTGCGTATTTGTTGCGAAATGGAAAATTTTTGCAACTCAGTTTGGAACCAAAGTCGATATTGCGCCGTCATCAAGTTTTACTAAGCAAAGAAAATCAGATTAAATCATAATTGGAAGACATGTCGATTTACGGGGCCTTTTGTCCTGGTAAAACGAGGGTATACCAATCCACCAGGACATTCTATTGAGGTAGCCACTCCGGAACTGGTTGAAGAAGTCGGAAGATTGACATTAGAAGCTGCTCAACTAAAGAAGAAATAGCTTACAGAAATGGTTGGAGTATCCAATAACTATGTGAAAACTCTGCACGAACATCTTGGCATGACTAATGTAAGCGTACGGTGGAGAATGCTCTCTAATGATATACTGAACTGAATTGTTACAGGGGTTGAAACTTGGGTTCATTATTATAAATCTGAGTTGAGAAATTCTTCAAAGATTTTATCGATTCTCGCTCCCAAAATTAAAAGGCGAGAAGGCATAGATATTAATAGTACATCGAATGATTAAATCTATAATTTATTTTTTTTTTGTTTTATTTTTCAATATAAAACGCTAATTTCATGAAGGCCTAACATTTGAAGTATTCAATAACCTTATTTGTGAGGAACATAACAAGGGTAAAGAAATAATTGATCGTCCTTACCGTATGGGGAAACTCTCCTGCCGAAGCAATTTCACCACCGATGATGTGGGTATCAACGGGAGGATTGTAACGATTTACAATATTCTTACATTCTGAAATAAACGAAGAATAAAATTATTTATTTATCGATGATACTATACTCGCCCTGAGTACCTGTTGATAATTATTCGTTAGTAAATACGTACCTTTATCAGCAACTCTAAGTCTTCTGACGCCAGCTGAAAACCAAGGCCAAAATCATTAAGAAAGAATGATGAAAAATGAAGTCTGATATTGATGAAATAATCAACTAGTGACACTCTTAATAATAAAACTCATAAGTTAGTTCCCATGGTAATTTTTTTAGTAGTAAAGTAATGTAATGCATAATTTTCTATGTATGTAAGAAATCTGAGAAAATAAATATTTTTATATCGTATTAGAAGCTTTATTAGCTCATTTTATTCGATAGATTTTTATACTAACATCATTTTCAACAACATCGTCAAATTAGACAATAATGTGTTAATAACTTAATGTTTACCAGGCCATCAATTACGGAATTTTAATTAGGTTTATACCCTTGCTGAAATCTAATAAACATTTAAATTCCAAACAGCCTCTACTTTATTTTATTCAAGCCACCTGGGATTGAAATCCGTGACCTGTCCAACGTTCCAGCAACTAAGTCTCCAGCCCACTACTGCTAGGGCTATTTTTACACAGTTAAGTATGATAATTTTTAATTTAAATCAAGCACTTTTCAACGATATTTTTAAATATAGATTATAAAAAATTTAAAAAGATTAACAGTTAACTTCACTAACCATTTTCTTTAACATTATCCTCATTATCTTCGATATCTGAAAAGAGGAAAAAATTATACAAAATGTGAAGCCTGCACGGTTAAAAATATAACCTATACACGACCATTCGTGTAATTCCTGCATCATCCGAAGCTGCTGTGTGTACAAAAAGGGGACTATATATTTTTTAAAAGATTTTATGACCTGAGGAGGATTATAACTTCTGTACCACAACACTGAAATCATAACCCTCTTTTTTGTTTCACCGCTAAATTGAACGCATTTGAATCATGTTATTGTAATCGTAATTCTTTGACCCCTAATAAAGCCGTGCGAGTTAAGTGTTTGTGTAATATTAGTTGTGAAAATTATAATTTAATAATTAGAGTAAAATTTTGGAGTTTTATTTTCTACTAACTATGCCCGCGGTTTCACCCGCTTGATGGTGAAAAATGATCCAAATGACTGCTACCTGCGACTACGTCTGCGTAAAATAGGCTGAAGGCGTAACATTCAGACAAAGACAGATATACATGAATATATGTACATAAATTATGGCTTATGTGTTATTCTGATGTATTATTGATGTAGTATTTCTGAATGGATTTTATTGAAACTTTACAATATATCTTATTTTGTAAAGTTTCAATAAAATCCATTCAGTAGTATGTCCGTGAAAGAGTAACAAACATCCACCCACCCATACAAACTATCGCCTTTATAATATTAGTAAGAAAAAAAATTTGCCTAATTTCTTGATTCAAATTACACCAATTTTCTTCTTTTATGTAAACTTTAGTATAAAAGCTTATTTATTTTAGATAAGCTTTAATTCCCCCTATGTTTCTATCATAAAAAATAATAATAATTTAACTAAGCATATGGTACTGTTTTCTTATAATAGAGTCCTTCTAGTCCGTGTATTACCGATATAGAATAGAAAATAACATCTATATTGCTGAAAATTTTAACATTCTGTCGCAGTTTCATGTAAGTAATGTAATTAATCAAAATGTCGCACCCCTCTGTGGACACAGTATTCTCAAAAAAGGAATATTTTATTTTATTTTATTTTATTTTATTAGGAAAACTTACAGCAAATTAGGTACTTATTTTAAAACAATATTGTAACATATATAAAGAGCCAGTTACAAGTTTCCACCTTTAGTACATAATTATGTTTTAAAAAAAAAAAAGTCGAGCAAGTGATGAAAGAAAAATAAGATGATAAAAATGTATAAATAAAAAAGGAAAAAAAAAACTTAATTACATAAATCAAATTCAATTCTTAGTAATTAGTTAACCATCTTTAGGAAAAATAATGCTCTGTTAAAGTTTTTTTAGCCACAGTTGGAGAAGTAAAGAATGGGTCGATATTTCGTGCATTAATAAATTTAGCAGTCCTAATCATAAAATAATTGCACCTGTAATTCGTATGAGCTCTGGGTATGTAAAGAAGTCTGCGGTTCCTCGTGTTTGCTATAGGTACATTTATAGTGATGTCTGATAATAGTTCGTGAGAGTTAATTGAACCGTTACAGAGTTTCAGGTAAAAACATACGTCACTAATATCTCGCCGAACGGACAAAGGAAGAAAATGGTACCTATGGCACCTATATAAAGCTATTAAGTCACTTATTAATATATGCTATGATATTACACAATTTTACATCAAAGTTTTTTTTTATAATGCCGCCTACAACGCAACGATCAAAAAGATAGATTTCGTTAGAACTGCGTCTCTTTCCCTTACTGTGATTATCCTCCAACTTTTTCGCCAATGGACAACAGACGATTTCCAAATTTTTGTCGAAACCACATCTCGATAGTCGATGAAAACCATTTGTGTGGATGGACCTGAAATGGGGAAATTATTTATGTCGAAACGTACTGTACTAATACCTTATGAATTTTAAACAACGACTTATTGTAGAATACAAACAATATACAGATAAAAAAACAGTTTAACAAATGTAACTTAAATCTATATAAGAAGATAACACGAAATAAATCGAAGAGAACACCGTTTTGCAAGTACATTTTTCTATTGTGTGGGAGGAATCCCCCATACTAAGTCCAACGGGTCATCCGAAGTAAAAAATGAAAAAAAAAAAGTCATTGGTTGTTTCTTCATGAACGGAGCTATCTAATGACCAATTGATATTAATAGTTTTCTTTTGCAATCCCAATTTAACACGCTTTAATTTTTTTTAACAACTCACACAAATGATTAACAAATTGCCTTTCTACATATAAAAATATAACTAGGTCATATACATTTTTATACAATATGTATACATTTAATGAAATTTATATTTAGATTTGTTCACAGAAAAACGATGGAAAAATGTTTTATCTTATTTTTATTATTTATCACGCGGGTACTGACCTTAAGGCAACCTCGCAATCGTTGATAAGTGAACACACTCCAGAGATATTTTTGTGCAAACAGCTGTCTCCGGCTGAAGAAATAAATATTTAATTCTAATTAAAATTTATTAATTTTACGAACAAAAGGTATCAACTCCTTCTGTTAACTGTTAACATAATTATGTAAATAATTATTTAATGAATAATAATCAAGGTGGTTTTAATGGTATTTATTTAGTGTATTTTCATGCTAGTTTGGTGAATTCAACCTGGACATAAAAAATGCCGCCCATTACTGAAATCTTGCTTTATTCAAATGTTTACCGTGTTAACATCGATAAGCGGCTACGCAGTCTCTGGTAAAGGCCGGTTATAACCCATTTTCCTGGATAATCGCATTCCACCCTATATTTTTTTAGTCGAAGTGCACCGAAGTGGCAAATATTCATACATAGACTTCATAAATATCATCCTATTTCCGATTTTTGTATACAGCTCTAGTGGCTCTGAACCTAACTTCGCAGGATTAAGTACTCATATTTTTCTTATTTATAAATGCTTGTTTAATGCTGTTCAATCACTCTAAAATATTTAAAAGACCACTTTCAGCATATTTCCCTCTCACATGAAAGGTTCCTTCGTTTTTATCTCAATCTCTTCCTAAAACATCCTGTTCATTTCTCGTCTTTCTTCAATAAATCTTTTACGGTCACCTATGCGCTGGTGAAACTTTACCCCTTTCAACAAGCTAACCTTCTCTTTTCCTTTAAAACACGTAAAAGTTCAACCGCATCCTTGTTGTTTTATCTTTCGAATGCCTTCATCCTGTAGTTAATACTTTTTGTATTATATTTATGTACAAAAAAAGACGGTAAAAATGACTTTTTACGGTAATCAGGAAAATTTGTGTTCTCTTGCATTCTTAGGGTGGATTGGACTAAATTTTAATAGTCTCTATTTGAAATTTAGCTTAGAAATCTTCGACCTTAGAAACAAGTTAGAGAACACTCGGTCCGGCCTTATCGTGCAGTGCCAGTGCAATTAGAACATCACCCCTCACGACTCCTATATTGAGCGTCAGACACCTCCATGCCTGCCGCCCGGGGTAGACTATCACAGGTAGGTCAGCCCCCTGCATCCTGCTCTCTAGCAACGGATATCCAGGATGGCAGAGACACTATAGAAGTATAGTGTCTCTGCAGCCTCCTTCTGGATGATAACGTCTTCACGATATGTGAGGGCAGAACTACGGACTCTCGCCGTCTACGATAGCAGGTAGCGAGAGGTCCTGCCCCACGATAGCGCACATCTCTCGGCGTTGCTACGTCCAGGCCGTGTACTCTTCCAGCGCATGTTCGGCTGTATCCTCGTCGCGTACATCATATGCCATTACATTCCGCTGTGGGCTTGCCTCTCGCCACGAGAAACAAATTACTCCTGAAACAACCCATAGGACCCAGGTGTGTCCTAGGTGTCTCCTGTCCAGCCACCGCCGGAGGACGTTTTTAGGCTATCACTGGGATACTCGAGCATGGTTTTTTTTAATGTGTAGCCGAGGCTGCTGCGTGGCCTTACCCCCGCTGTTTTCTTGCTGCACTGTTCCTGCGCTGTTACAATACTTCCGGAGGCTGGCTTGAATGGCCATGAGCGCTGGCCTCTCAGGATCTCGGCTTCTAGGTCCCAGGGAAGCATGCATGTATTGCAGTTACTAAGAAATTGGCGTCGGCGTCGAGGAACGTGGTTTCGATTCCCACACGGGACAACTATTAGTTTGACTCACAGATAGTTGTTTCGCATCTGGGTGTTTGTTTGCGTGAAATTTATTTATTTGTTTGTATAACGTCCTTAAAACACAGGATAATGTTATCCTAAAGTAAGCGCAATTGAATAACACGAAAATACGAATGCATGCACTTGCATGAGTTATTCAACGCAATTTGTATTGTGAAGAATAAAGGAAGATTAACTTATATCTTTAACAGATCGTGATTAATCAAGGTTAAAGATGTATGAAGTTCGTTTATTAATCTATACAAGTCTGCAAAAGCTCAGCGTATGTGCTTATGAGTGTATCGTATGGTGTTTTTAAATAAAACTATGCATACAGACAAAAGTTAATAAAATTCAATTGCTTTAATTTAATACTTAAAAACTACTTAGAGTGATAAGAATCCGCGCTTTTATTGAATGAAGATCCAAAAATCAGATAAATCCCGTAAAAGCATCCGAGGTTAAATATATCATTCAGAATAATGAACTCGGAAT
The DNA here is from genome assembly GCA_933534255.1 of Iphiclides podalirius. Classification (NCBI taxonomy): domain Eukaryota; kingdom Metazoa; phylum Arthropoda; class Insecta; order Lepidoptera; family Papilionidae; genus Iphiclides; species Iphiclides podalirius. Next base: position 6,230,830 of record OW152830.1, read on the forward strand.
ATATAGTCCTATACCCAATACTTTAGAAATAGAACATATTAATTGTTACTATGTTACTAATAATACACTGTACTGACCTTGTCCAGCCACAACTTTAATAGTTATGTAAAAACAAATGAACGTTTTAACGAACATGTTCACTTCTTACTCGTCATTAAAGCATGAGTAAAATGTTTTTTGCTATGTCACTGCGTAGCATTTTATTTATTATTTGCGTTTAGAATAAGTAAATGCACAGAAAACGAGTCTCGTCTGCATAACGACAGAATAAAACTGTTTCGAGACGAAGCTTGATTCACACTTATCTCCTATGGCATATGGCTTCGCTCTTTAATATCGGAAACAGGAAAACCCTCGCGTTTAACATTTATTCGTAGCATACATGTAAGTACTCGGTTAGCGGTTTTCCCATTAAAGCAAATTATCAAATTCTATTACGTCAAACTTTTCGAAATTCCACATCTTAAGGGCACAACGAGTCACTAGGAGCATATGTTCACCTTGGTTGTCTCTTAGATTAGGCTCAAATTCAGATATCTTTATTCGGAACAGAAGCTTTACACTTATTGATTGTCAAAATACCGGTTCGGAAAAAACCACTGACCTAAAGAGAACCGGCGAAACGAACTCTGCGGGACAATTTTTTTTATCATAATGTGAATAAAAAAACATATTTATAGCTTATTTTAACCGCCTTTAAAAGGAGGAGGTTATCAATTCAGATGTTTGATTTTTTATGTATGTTCGGGCATAACTATAGACGTATTTGCAAAAATCTTTTTTGTTCGAAAGCGATGGAAAGCGAGTTTCAGAGATAGACAATAGAACTTTCCAAGAAATTACAGCAAATTAACCGCGATTGATGCTACCGAATTCTTTTGCGCAATCACACATCATAACACAACGTCTCGATGAATACAGCGTGTCGTTACAACCGCGACAATAAATGAACACACATATAGAAGATACCTTTTTAAAATTGTATTAAGCATTTACATTCTTTAAATATCAATATTTACCGAGTTATTAAATTTTACAAAACAAACATTTTTAGAACATCCTTACGTATAAAACTGTAACGTAAAGTTCATTTGTAAAGGTCACAAAGCATACGAATGGGTTGAATGAATGTAAAAGAGATAAAACATACTGTTAGAAGGAGAAACTTGTAATGCGACCTTGTGGCAACGAATGAAAACATCTCTGAAACTCTGAATGTATGAATCAGTCAGTCAGTTGTAGTTGTATAGGATGCTAAAAATTTTGTTTCTTTTTTATTTAATTAGTTTGTTTGAAAAATATATTTTTTTAAAGTATGTTTAAGTTTATGATTATTGGCAAGTAGCGTTAGACGTGTGTTCATTTATTGTCGCGGTTGTAACGACACGCTGTATATCCATTATAGCTGTGAACGCGACAACAGTGAATTTGCACAATTAATATGCTGCTTTAGCTTTCTCAGTTATGATGTGTGCATTGTAATAATCCAAGAATGCAACTCCATCGCAGAAATCTCCTATCAACAGTATTCCTTGACGTTCGAAGCAGCACTTCAAGTTGAGCCGCTGTCAATTCCTCAACGCGATTGGTAATCTTTGTAAATAAACTTATAGCCAAACAAGTGTGAATTAAACTAAGACGATTATTGTAATTTTCTTGACTTTGTCATTTAACTTACGTAAATATGCCAATTGCACATGTACAGCACAATTTAGAAGAGGAGGCCCAAAGAGGCCATAGCCGTGCTGGGGTCGCGGAAAATGTAGTTTTTCAAGATTTGATTATATTAGATTTATCATTACTTTAAACTTTTTAGTGCTTTATTTGTTAAAAACCTTTTTTTGAAACCATTATTAACGGCCGAAGAAATAAGGGCAACCGTAGTCTCCTGTTGTATGATACTTACCTTATTTGATCAAGCTGACCTCCGCGCTGGAGCTGGAACGTATGCTGTCGTTACTATTACAGTATATATGTATCATCTATGGTTACAATGGTAAAACGTATGGCACATTGCAACTGTTCTATAAACACTATATCAAGTTGTTAAGGATAAGCAGCCTAGATTAGTTCGAAGTCATTTAACTTTTTTTTTATGTGAGAAGGTGGCAAGTGAGCTGGCTGTTGCGTGGCTCTATCACAGTAAAATTCAAAAAACTTAACTTTTAAAACTATTCATCGAAATCATGAGTTTCATTTGTTGAATTTTACAATGAGGTAATTTCATTTAACTCCAAATCTCTATGTTACATTGATTTAATTGTGTAATATGTTTTGGGGTCGAAGATTAATAATTGCTTCAAGATTATTAACTTTATCTTTCCTTCAATCTTTGTTTTTGTTGCTTATTCTGATGACATGTTATTTTACTATAAAATAGTGCAAATTGAACTCATGAATGGGAATTGGGACCTAAGTTTTTTATAAATGTCAAATGCTTCTAGTTTCTAATTTAAACGAGTCCATTTTTATTAATGAAAGACAAAGCCGACGTCAAATATCTAGCTCTGTATTATTAATTTATAATTGACTAGCTGCTGCCCGTTATTTGACTGCGTAGAATAGGCTGAAGGTGTAACATTAAGACAGAAAGACAGATATACATAAAATATGTATTTAAATTATAGCCTATGTCTTATTGAGTGAGTTAGTGTTGAGTCTCTTAATGTCTTCACAAATATACCTTGTGAAACTAATAGACATTTGCAACACTGTCCCACAGAGGCAGTAACATATCTCGATAAATATGTTAATATTTCTATTCCAGATTTTAAATTTTGTCATATAGGCCCGAATGATATTATTAAAATATTTAAAAATCTAAATAAAAAGAAAACCGTATAATAATAGTTTAGTGGACCGGTGGTAGATTTTTGTTGATGTTCAATAAGAGCTTAAGTTAGGCCTATATTGAATAAATTCACTTTGACTTTATTCTGATGTATAAGCTATATTATTGTAAAGTTTCATTAAAATCCATTCAGCAGTATTTGCGTATACACACAAACTTTCGCCTTTATAATATTAGTAAGAGTTTCAGGAGTTCTCTGAAGTATCTCCGAAGCCCAAGGTTAAAAACCAATTAAATTAATATGCGGCACATGGCAGCTAAACCGATGCCGATACAAAAAGAAAATTTTAAAATCAAACATAAAAAAATACAAAGGAAATGAGAACCTCCTCCTTTTTAAAGTTGGTTGAAAAATATAATATTGATGTAAATTAAAAAATAATGTACAACATAATGTATAGTTATTTCTTTTTTTAATAGCACGTAAAAGAAAGGTGTGTCTATCAGGAACACTTAAAATATTTCTACCTAAATAAATGGGCAAGTTAATTAACATAAAATAAAACACAAACATTTTTCATATGGCATATAATTGTGCTTCGTCAGTTACAGAATTTCATAATCATAGATCGCTAAGGGTAAAAAATAAACACGTCATGTTTTTTATACAACAGTACATACAAATAACTGGTATAAATTCATGATGAAAATACCTATGTATAGTATATATACGTTGTATATGTATAGTATATATATATACATATATATATGTAGTTATTGAATTTTTCGGCTTTGCTCTACTATAATATGCATGTATACTGCATGTAAGCCTACCGCTAGAATCACTGTCTATTGCTGAAAACTGCATTAAAATCCCTTATTTAGTTAAAAATATCTAAGTGTACAAACATCGGGAGCGACTTTGTTTTATACTATTAAAGATAATACAAATGTAAAATATACCTATGTTATGGCACAAATAAAAATTATGTTGCAATTTTCCCTTCCCTTACTGTAAGTACATTAGGACAACATTCGTATGAAAATTCGATATTCATATTAGAGTTAATTTAAAGTGACATTAAGAATATTTTAAATTCGCCGAATAATATAAACTACAAAATTTACAAAGTATACTTTTAAAGATATCAACCGTTATAAATGGGGTAACTAATTAATAATAATCATTACGGATTATTAACAAAAACCAATATAAGAGAATAATGTGACAAAAAGACACACAATAACTAAGATATTCAATTACTTCTACAAATGAAAAGATTTCTTTCATTCTTCCGTAAATTATTAATCATCATAGCATTTATAACAGGGACCGTAACATTATGTATAAAATATATAAGGCAACATATGTGATTCACAAAATAAAAAGTCTAAACCTTTGCTTAAAAAATGTCAGTGTATTTATATTTTACTACTTCATTGAAGAAATCAACTTTATAAGAAGACTATTTGCATTCATGAACTTAAACTTGAATATTTGTGACCTATTGTTTAGTTATAATATTTAATATCACATTTCATATAGAGCTTAGCTTTAACAAGTGAATAATATAATAAAGTTTGGCAAGAAAAGTAAAACTTTCAATATAATAGTTTCCCTCTGCACTCAATAATGTAAAAAAAATCATGCATGATTGTATACTTAGGGATACTTAGGAAGAGACTTGTTGGTGCAATATCTAAAATATTTTTTATAATATTGTGTAAACTTGAAAGATGTTTGCACCCTAAATGTTGTTGTATAAACATAATTCGAGTGGACACACCATGGACACAAGGGATTCCTAGTGAAACAAAATTTTTACTATAAAAGTACTTGGATGGAATATTTTCAATAATTACAATGAGTCTTCAAGGGTTTTCGAGCGTCAGTCAAGCACCATCGGCAGACCAGAGAAGATGGCGTTATAACTTTGGCACAGGAGTAGCATTAGCGAGCAAAATTCACAGTGTGAATTATATTATGTATAATAATGGGACCTTTAGTGATATGTGACAGACTAATGTAGTGAGGAAGATCGGTAGATGTGGGAATTTGTATACCTACGGTGTGGGGTCGTCCCTTTATCACGTGATGTTAAAATAATTTTTCAAATCTGCCTCCCCCTTGGTTATACTTAGCGAGCTTTAAGACTAACCCTCCCCTAGAGAAAATGAAGTGAATTTATTTTAGTAGTGTATATCATAAAAGGTAAGTATAATCTTAATTTAATTAAGGAAAATTGAAAACAGTTATAAAAATGTCCAGACTATGTTTTGCCGGTCGTCCTGCAAGCGGCGACTTCTGTTATGAGTTATGTTTAAAAAATGCGCGTTAAACGAATACAAAAAATGAATACACGTGATATCTCACTATAACCCCTTGTGATTTGTCTTTGATTAACGGACGACCCCTGACGAGGTGCTTTCTTGGTACGTGATAGATATGGGTCGATTTAAGCCTGGGGCCAGACCACGCTCTCTATCCAGTCGAGGTACTTGGCGATGCGCGTGTAGACGCCTGGAACGGACGAGCCGCAGCCGCGCCCGAATGACGTCACGCCCACGAGCCGGTAATGGCCGTCCTGCGCCGTCAGCCCCTGGAGCGGCCCACCAGAGTCGCCCTGCCCCACAACGCGCACAGTTTTAGTTACGAGCGGTTCACAACTCATTTATTTATTGTGAGCACTAGACAGAATGGAATAGTAATCACAAAACACATAAAAATAAATTAAATAAAAGGATTTTTTTATTTGCTGCAACATAGCGAGGGAATCGATTTACGTTTACCCTTCTCCGAGGCGTGCTCACGCCTAGTATCGAGAGACACCGGTGCGTTCCGTAGGAGATCCCGCGATCCCTCCAAACGTACAGAAGGTGGCCACCGAGGGGGTTTAGACGAACCCCACATAACTCCGTCATGTAAGATGACAGGGTATCTTTTGAAGTTCTCCCCCCCCCCCCCCCCCCCCCCCCCCACAAACAAAAAAGACCCAGTCCGGGACCTGGGTGCATCACCTGGCAGGAGTCCTTGAGCCCCTCCGGGTCGCCGGCGCACAGCTGCTCGTCCGAAAGCCCATCGGGCAGTTTCCGCCACGACGTGTAGAACTCTCCGCACTTCTCCTTCGGCACCACGGTCACGTTCGCCTTAAGCAGCGTGTCACTGCGCACGTTCCCTTGAAAACAAACATGAGAAATTCGATATTGAACTCCTAAATATATGTATACAGGGTGGCTTTTTTGAAGGTGCCCAAATTCACACAGGAGGTTCAGACTCGGTAGTATAATCGTTTATTGAAATAAAACTTTTTGAGATAAGTTGAAATTATTGTAAATAATTAATTACGAGTGATTTTAAATATTTATCATTTTTTTATATAACATTATTTATGTCTAAAATTTAATTAAAAAAATGGATACACTTAGAAAAGTCTCCCTGTATACTGGACTGCACAACTTTGTCTGCGTCAAATCAGTTATTACCGGTTTCAATTGTATTTCCAAAAAAAACTTAAATCCCGATTGCAGTGCCACCTAACCGCGACCAGTGCAGTGTACTGCGTACTACTCACTGATGTTGCTGGTTTTTCCCCAGCCGGTGACTGTCAGCGGTATCTTAGGATCCCTGAGGCTCGTGTACAGGCAAATGGGGTTCAGTGTGCTCGAGAACTCCACCGGTTTAGCCAACCTGAAATGGTGCAACATAAATTGACCAGTGTATAATGTTCACACAACGAATACGGGATTTCACGGTATAATCTATTAAAACTCGATAAATGCATCATTTTTACCCCACTGCCACCACTTTTTACCACTGGAGGGTTATGATTTTCGAGCGTATGTTTCGTACATATGTATAATATGTCTAAAGAGATATAACTAGATTCGTCTCAGATGTACGAATGCATAGGCTATAATTTCATCATGGTGTCCATGTAAAAATAAAATAAAGACAGCCAGTATTTTTAAGGCCCCAAGTGCCTTATTTTCTTTTGTTTAATCATTTATGGATGTTATACAAAATAAAGATTATCGATACCTACACAGCGATATTTTTTATGTGAAAACTTGTCAAGCGAGCAGGCGGTTTACCTGATATGAAGTGATTACCGCCTCCGATGGACATCTGCACCTAAACACCTAAACGTTGACATTCTTTAAAAAAAGTCTGCACCGGTTACCGCACTCGGAACTTCTGCAGGTAAGTAGGGCCGTGGTACTTACTCGGACGAGACTGTCCATTTGTGCAACAGTAAAGACTGCCGCGTTGCCCAGTGTGCAATATAGATTAGATATCAATTTTGATGGCTCCGTGGCGCAGTTGCCAAGGTGCTTCAGCGCCAGGAGTCATGGGTTCGATTCCCACACGGGAAAACTATCTGTGGTACCTACAGACAATCGTTTCAGATGTGGATGTTTCTTCACGTGATATTTATGTATGTCAAACGTCCTTACAACACAGGATGATGTTATCACAGCAACGGACAATGTTTTCGAAAGGAAGGCTACAACAGATCCTCCGTTGTTGGGATTTACCGTTCCAACCCCTTCCACACATAATGCACACACGGAAACGGTTCTTGTTATTAGCGGTACGTAAACGAGAGCTGCGTGAGCGGCCCACCTCATGAGCGCCAGGTCGTGGTACTTGCGCCGCCTGGTGTAGTTCGGGTGCGTTAGGATCTCGGCGATGTCCACGTCAGTCTCGTCGTTTCGCGTGCTGTTGCCCAGCTCCACGATACCCATCCGCACGATCGTCGGCTTGATCCTATGATTAAGTTTTTTTTTTGCTGGGTGAAGGTGGCAAGCCATCTGGCGGTTGACCTGATGTTAAGCGATAACCGCCGCCCACGGACATTTGCAACACCGCAGATGCGTTCCCATCTTCGACCCTACACTTCCACTTACTTACACTATACTACGCCAGTCTTCTGTGAGGTTGTGGTACTCACCCCGTGCAACAGCCGAAGCTCTTTCGGTGCCCTACGGGTATCGCAGTAAAGTAACAGCCTATAGAAGTCCCCCTGCTGGGCAAAGACCTCTGTACAGAGGCTGTTAGGGCATAGTCCATCACACGACCACACGAGGGTTGACAAACTTTACAAACAATAAAGCGTAGTAATGTGACAGCCTATACAAGTCCCCGTGCCGGGCAGAGGCCCCCTCTGTACATATGCTGTTAGGGCATAGTTCAACACGCGAACACACAAGGTATTGGCGGATTTCACAAACAATAAAGTACAGTAAAATAACAGCCTATACAGATCCCCCAGCTGGGCAAAGACCTCTGTACATAGGATATCAGGCCACAATCCACGACGCGACCACACAAGGGATTGGCAGCTTATACAAATCCCCCTGCTGGGCAAAGACCCCCTCTGTACATAGGATGTTACGGCATAGTCCACCACGCGACCTCCCTGCGGATGTGCGGACTTCGTTGGAGAAGGCGTCTTGCGCTCTACTGTCGCTAAGCTGTCAGAGTGCCCTGCCATCATATAACAGTCAAGGTTAAAATTTCTATACTCAATAGAGGTTTGTTTAAAGCTCTTATTGAACGTCATAAAATTACCACCGGATCATTGATTGAGAACTGCATAGAATCTGCGGCCTTATAATATTTTATTTATATAAATATAAATCAATTACATTATATACCTTACCGATTAAATGAAATAATTTTGAAAATTGCTATTAAAATTGTCTGCGATATAAATTAAATAAAATTAAAATTGTGCGACAAAAAGTTATTCGACAGTTTACCTACAAGTTATAAGTCTTTACAATCGTAATATTAGAGGACGGAATCTTATCGTTATTTTCGTCTTAAAAATCCCCGACGTCATTAATTATTTAAGTAAACGCGCCGGGAAGAATACTTAACATAAGCTGACCTTTATATACGTCACAATACACGTAATTACACAGGCATCCGACTGTATAAAGGTCACCTAACTTTTCGCTATCGCTTTTCGTTTTCACGATATCCACAATAACAGGCAATAACTGACCAATAACATATATCATGTTATCGTAAAACTTAAATACGTCTCTGATGTATGCAGTATTTTGTAATCGGATTGTCTTTAAACACGGAAGAGTATCGCGTTCTCTTTCGCGCCGTAGTATAAACCGCTTTCTGTCTTTCTCCCAAATAGCTTTGGTGTATCGTTGCGAAAAAAAAGTTCTTTATTACAGAAGTTATTTCATTAAGCGATAACTCCTATTGCACTCGACGGTACAAGCGTAGAAATCGCCCAGAAAATTTCACTGAGGAGCGTTTAAGTTTGGCGCGGCTATAGTCACATACCGGTCGAGGGTGTCGACGCAGTGAGCGGCCGTCAGGACGTACGTATCGGACACCAGGGTGCCACCGCACTGGAAATTATATCCTTCGGCGTCTTCATAGCCGAGAGCAACCTAAAACAATATCATCGATTAAAATAAACTATTTTAATGTATACAGCGTGTCGTTACCATCGCGACAATAAATGAACACACATATAGGGGATAACTTTTTAAAGTTGTATTAAACATTTAAATTCTTTAAACATCAATATTTACAGAGTTATAAAATTTTCCAAAACAAAGAATATTAGAACACCCTTACCTATAAAAGCGTAACGTAAAGTTCATTTGTAAAGGTCATAAAGCATATGAATGGGTTGAATGAATTTAAAAGAGACAAAACATACTTTTAGAAGGAGAGGCTTGTAATGCGACTCTGTGGCGCGAGTTGTATAGGATGTTACTAATTTTGTTTCTTTTTTACTTATTAGTTTGTTTGAAAAATATTTTTTTTTAATTATGGATTTTGTTTAACGTTAATATATTTTTAATATTATTGGCAAGTAGCGTTAGACGTGTGTTCATTTATTGTCGCGATGGTAACGACACGCTGTATATTTTATATCTTATTGTGTGTAATTTTAACATTCTTCTTTTTCCTGTCCTTCTCCCATTTAAGGTGGAGTCGACACAATAAGGGTTTCTCGAGTCTAGACAAATATTTGTGACTGCTTTATGGCCGCAATTTCGCCTCCGTGGATGTATTAATGGCATTACAAATCCATTTTTTTTAACGAAAAACAAAACCGACTTCAAATATCTCGCTATGTATTCATTTTATAATTGATTTTCAGGAGTTCCCAAAGTATCTCCGGAGCCCAAGATTCAATACCAATGAAATTAATATGGGACCACAAGGGAAACAAAAAAACACAGTGGATTTGAGAACCTCCTCATTTTTTGAAATCGATTCAAAATCAAGACTTAAATATGAAATATCACAGATATCTACATTTGTATCTTCAGAACCCAAAAATATGGAAATATTTAGAACCTTATAATTGTCATTGAAATACGTTAAGTTTTGTCGTAATTTATTCGGTAGAGTTTAAGATAGACAAACAAACAGAAATTTTATAAACGATTTATTAGGCACTTTTTAAAGAGTTGTTTTCAATGCAATTTTGGCATTTATTCTGCAATCACAAACAAACATTTCGACTTTATCTTTACTATTGGTATGGGTGTGTGGATACCCTAAAGATCGCCACAAGAATATACGAGTATGCCGTGTTTGCGCGAATAACATTTCATATCCTACTAATTGAAAGATAATGGATTAACATAAAAAACATTTAGATTATGTTATTTTATTATTCGGGTCTCATGAAACATCGATCACAACTATTAAGCTAGCAAATAACTATGTTAAACAGAAACTCTGTATCTGTAATCGATTATTATTAAATATCGGCACTTTTAATATTATTTATTATTGTTTAATAACTTTTACAGTTAAGTACATAAATTGTTGAAAGTGCAATTAAGAAGACATCGCGCGGAATATTGGAATCAAACTTATTGCAGCGATAATCTATTGACCGTGATAACCTCTTCCAACTATTATTATAACTGTGATCATCGCAAATTAACAACATGGCCATTTGAATGTGTGGAAACGACATTCTTAAAACGTAATAAGCATTTTACTATACATTTTTAGTATACATTTAATCAAGTTTTATTATTATTATTGAATCATGTTTTCTTATGCTCATCATTTCTTATCTCATTTCTTATGCTCAGTTCATTTCTCTTTGTTTGGATAAAAAAAGGCATTTATATTCGATGACTGAATATGCGGAATTACTTAGCACTGGGATTTGGCGCCGTAGCTAAAGGGTTCAATTCAGGCAATTATCTCTGCAAAACGACAGCCCCCTCAACAAATAGAAAAATTTTAGCAATGGTTATTTTGAGGAAACCAAATTCGAACTCATTTGGAAACAATAGTCAAATTATAAAGAAGGATTTATAACTTTATATAATTATATATAACACATAGTGAACTAAAACTTTTGAATACAAAAACCTGTTGATCTTTTAATTAATGCAATTTCCGCTCAACTTCACAATGTATTAACAAATTAGAACGGACTAAAAAACAACAAAAATGGTCTTACCATATGCGGAAACTCTCCCAACGATGCCGCTTCGCCGCCAATAATGTGCAAGTCCAGGGGCGGTATGCTTGCGGCAACTATTTTCTTGCATTCTGCGAAAGGATATATATAATAAGGTCGTTTAGAATGAATAAGACTGGAATTTATTTTAAAAAAATGTGTGTGTATTCATGTATACGAGTTAGAAGTTAAACTTCTTTGACGAAACAAGATAAAAAACTTTTCAAAAATTTTATCTTCCGCCTTATTCTACGTTTGTACAAAAAACGACACACTAAAGGCCCATTTACACGATGCCATTTTCTTGTACATACAAAAGCAATAATTGAATGCAATAAGTTGCACGCAATAATTGACCATCAAGAATTGTAAGCAACAGTTTACACGCAGATATAGTAAAAAAAATTGAATGCGATTATTGTATGCAAGTCTTGACAGGAAATAATTGCAAAGGTCTTTTGTTTACACCAATGCAATTATGTCTAGGCGATTATTGCTTTCAAGTTTTGCCTTGTCTAAACACATGCTTGTATGTGCGTGTACAATTTATTGGCGTGTTGCTTCAAGTATTGCACGTATTTGCGTTGACAAATTTTTCATGCAAGTGTTGAACGTTTTACAAAGGGCTGTTTTTTTAAAAAAATGGCTCAATAATAAGTGTTCAAGTTAGATTATGCTGATTAAATATATTTCATTGAGATTTATTTATTATGATCCATATATTATTATTCATATTTTTATCCAACTTTTTTTACGGCCTTTTCTCAATATTTCTATCCGCAAAAGAACAGCAATGATTAAATACCCTCACTCATTGCACTAATTTTTGCAAAGTAAGAGAGAATGCAATTGAATACAAGAATTGCTTAAGAAATTATTGTGTGTGCTGTTTACACCAAGGAAAGTTTTGAAACAAAACTTGAAGCAAGTCTTGTTCAACAGTCAAGAATGTTATGTGCTGTTTAGACAATGCAACTCATTTATTGCTTCAATTTAATTGTATATAGCAGGCAAGAAACTTGCACCGTGTAAATGGGCCTTAACAATAGAAAAAAGGTATTTAATACATGTAAAGTATTATTATAACGCATTACCTAGTTAAATAAAGTTTATTTAAATATCATAAAATAAATATCGTGAATACAGTTGTCAGTTCTCACGAAAACATACGTAGATGTCTAGCTAACTTCAGGGTTTTTCGTGTGCGCGCATCATAAAAATTTACCTCATGATTTTTCCCTAATGCGCCAAAAGAAACAACTTCCAAAAAAATTTCAAATGGTATGAAAATAGGGCTAGACTATCTTCCCGACGGGTTCTCGTCATGTGGTTAAGCGAAGAAGAAAAATAACTAAATTATCCAAACCTTCGTACAAAATGTGGAAGACAATTGCTTATTTCACGTTGCTTAGACGTGGCAATTAAACACGGCTCAGTAACAGAAACAGAAACTAATTTTTTTTTGGGCTGGATGAGTCACTGTTGGCCTTAGGGGCTTTTACAGTTCCGACAGGCATGAGGTGGCCAGGCGCTCGGGGCGCCTTGCCTGAACCTCGGCGTATTATTATTACGCATTATGGTGACTAAGCTCGAGGGCTCCCGAGGGAGCCTCGGCTCAGGCCGTCACGCTATTATTTTCACCGGTTTGGGAGGCCGCCAAGCTCTTAGGGCGCTTTTGCGGGCGCTCCATGGAGTGATCAGGATTAAGGGTGCCCGAGAGGGGACCTCGGCTTGGGCTGTCACTCAACACTCCGATTCGAGGGTGTAAACACACGTCTTTTCAATGCAATGTCTGATGGGAAAGTGAGTCGAGGTAACCGGTTATGGGTCAGTGAAGTGTGGGGAATTAAAGGCATCTGCTTTGACCAGTGCTTTGAACCGCTTCGGATAATTCATTTCTACTAAATTGTAAACGTTATTAAAAACACAAGAAAATAAAAAGGAAAAATTACAAAACCCAGATTTCTACTTAGTCCCAAAAGATAAAAAAGATCAACAAGAGACGTTTAAAAAATGTTGCGCTTTACATATAAATGTGCCAGACGATATAGCACGTATGGTGTGTAAATGATCGTGACACGAACCGCAGCCTTCTGTTTCGGGGCCGCCCGATTATCGACTGAGCTGTTATAACATTTTTTTCGGCGAAATTTACCGTCATATTCGAATGATATTTTTCATTCCCTGAAAACAGGGATAAAAGGACAATCAAGGTATTAGAATATATTATATACTTTCAAAATGAATGGTCGACTGTTCATATTTCCAAACAGAGTGGCAGTACACAATCACACGTTTCGTTTGAATGGTATAAAAATGATGGCGTAATTAAAGCAATAAGAAAAAAAGGAAGGCAAGTGTTTGCCACTTTGTGAGACAGTTTCTTCGCATGACTCCAAGCGCGTTAACAACATATCTGTACTAAAAAATATTGTTATGAACACACAAAGGAACTAACGCCATCTAGCGTCAACAGTAAAACCACTAAAGAACAAAGACGACATAAAACCCCCTATTCAACACTAGATGGCGTTAGAGGAACTGCTGTGGAACTATAGTCTCGAAAACCGGGTACATTCGCGAACTTTCCGGAATCACGAACATGTTCGTGCGTGTCGTGTACGTTCCAGGAATGATCTTTCTGGATTAGTACGGAACCGGTCTCGGCCCATATAAAAAAGCCGCGGGGAGGCGAGCGAATACAGTTCAGTTTGAGCTACCTTCGAGGCGACTTCGGAGCGAAAACTAGTGATCAAGAGCGATACCAGTGAAACCTACGACTTGGCTACAAAATAGGACATCGTTAGTGCTTACTGTTTGGACCTAGTGCTTTGTGTTGGACCTAGTGCTAGCGAATAAAGTCTTCAAAAGAGTCAGCAGGTCTTTCTCTCCAAATCCTTCGAACCCCGAACACGTAACAATATCAATGATTGCCACAGATCAAATGAAACATCTATGGGAATCTTAGATTTGATAGGTGAGTATTTGTGAAATTTTTACTAACTTATTTATATATTTTATACATGCTAAGTGAAGCGTACCTATAACTGGTAAGAAAGGATTGACCTAACAATTGATAAAAATATTAGGAAAAATTATGACACACTAATGTAATATATTCGCATTGCGATATTTACCTCTGTCTGCAATACTATTCTTTCTGTCGGATTCACCTGTAAAACAAAATGGGCGATTATTTATATATTCAATGAGCAAAAATTTTCTATTTGTTAAGGAATAAAAAAATACCGATAACAGGACAGAAAATGTATACAAAAGAAATTGAAAACTGTCAGATATGATCAAAAATAAGATAGAGCAAAAACCTCAGTCAAAGTAATGTAAAGACATTACTTTGACTAAGGTTTTTGCTTTCAGATCATAGGCTATTAAAGTTTCATCGAACGCAGAAGTTTGGGCTAGCAAGCACCCACAAGCTTGAAACGGCCTATAAATTAAGAAGGGTCCCGCATGTACTCATGCGTACGTTATGTTAAACTGGAGATATATAGGGCCGCGGATGTGCTCATGCGTGCGTTTCACTATAGTATGTCATCTAAGGTCCATCGAGGTTGCGGTTCAGACCGGGACCCCAATGGCCGTCGACTGTGTTTTTATCTAATCGGTGGCTGGGGACGGTGAGAACCGCCCAGGAACGCGGGTGTACGCGTTGTGTTTGTCTCGCCGTGCTACACTAACTGTGGGTGTAGTGTTATCCAGGAAGACCCCCGACGATGGGTCCGACGTGCCCCTTCCTCGACCAGGTCGATGAGGAGGTTTCGCGGGTGACGCCTGTTGACGATTGCGTTTGTGTCGGTTTGGTAATTTGCTGCGCTTACCACCAGAGGGTTGGGCTGATGTTCGGCTCTATCGCGAATCGTCGAGTCTGCAATCGCTATCCAGGTCGACGTTGCGTTGATACCGCTGCGCACCGGTTGCACGGCGGATAAACTTATTTTGTACTATTTACAATTTGTACAAGCGAGTAGGGTGCGTGTGGGCGAAAATCATGCATGCGTAGGACATAATAGGTAGTACGCAGCTCTTTTATAATAATAATTTGTGCCTTAAAGGCATCTTACTTTTATTGTTAGTTAAATTGAGTAGCCGTCCGGGGCCGAACGCCGCTCTATTACGAAGGTTATTAATGTGCGTAGTAAATGACATACGCGAGTCGGAAGTGAGACCTAAGTATTTGACCTTTTTCTCCCAGGGGAGCGGTTGGCCATAAAGGGATATTTGCCCCAAATTTCTGCATTGACGAGGGCCTTTATAAAGATGTGACGGGTAAGTACTTCGTGTAAAGTGAATCGGCACACTCTTTTCGGGATTTACTTTTATTCTCTATTTGCGGAACCAATCGCCGAGGTGGTCGGCGGCGCTTTGGAGACGAGTAATGAGTTAATTAAGATTTTTATCTATGTAAAAGCGGCGCTCTTTTACATCTCACTCCGCGAAAAGCGCGTGAATGACGTGGGGGTCTTTGGGTATGTCGCACGTGTAGAGCGTTAAGAACAAGGGTGAGCGGCAGGAGCCTTGTGGAACGCTAGCCGTGAGGCGACGGCTTGTGGAGAGGGTAGCCTCAATTCGATATCGAAAAGAGCGGTTCTACAGGAAGACCCGGATGGTGTGTACGAGCCTATCTGGCACTTTGAGTGTGAACAGCTTGTAAAGCAAGCCGTTGTGCCAGATCTTGTCGAATGCCTTTGCGACATCAAAGAGAAGAGCCCCGGTGCTAATATGTTCCGGATGCTTTAAGCCTTTTAGTATGTGTTCCGTTAGGTGGTATAATTGGTCGGGACAAGAATGTCTACTTGGAAAGCCGAATTGTTTCGCCGGCAGAAGGCCGTTAGAAAATACGTGCTCTTTGAGCCTGTTTAATAATAGCCGCTCGTAGAGCTGCTCCAGGCAACTGAGGAGGCTGATGGGACAATAGCTTGAGGGCTGATTAGCGGGTTTGCGAATGTTCGGAAAGGAGCAACTGGAGAGTAGTGTGTTGTAGATGGTCGCCAGTAAACAGATAAGCGGCCCCGGGAGAGCTTCAAGAATTTATTACTAATATTATCTGGGGCCCGGAGCGGATTTGGGTTTTAAATTTTTAATAATATCTTGGACCTCTTCGGGGGTCACTGAATTTAAAGGATCGTTTTCCGGTGGAAGCGCAGCCCTAGACTCGAATACGCGGTCCACCTCCTTAGGTGGGCTGTATCGGTGTGTTCGCGCGATGGCGTACATTGCTGCTCTAGGTTTTCCGCAAGGCATTCGGCGTTTTCGGAGTCATCTACGGCTACTGAAGCGCTAGCCGGTAGATTTGCTGTGTAACCAGACTCAACAAGATACGCTATGAACACATTCGCGGTAATCTGGGAGTTCTTGACATAGCCGACAAGCTACAAGAAAGCAGGTTACTGTTTAGCCATATTAAACGGAAATCTACAGAGTACAAAGGAAATGTATTGACCAATCCGGGCTCTAGACCCAGAGGGTGACCCAAAACCAGGTGGACAGATGTGGTCAGAAAAGATCCAAGTTCCTGCAACATTACCAAAGATGATGCGTTGGATAGAGCAAAGTGGAAGTGCAAAATGGCTTGCTATCTTATCTTTTACCAAATTAGAGTTATCAATCTCAATTAATAATTGTAAATTTACCTCTGAATATTTTTGATTGTTGCCAACAAATACAAAATAATAAATGAGTAGGAAAAATATTCATTTACAAAATATACTGCAAAATGAAAAATTTGAAAAGGTTTTGGCAAATGTTCAGCAAATTTCAAAGCAGAGCTCCCACTTTAGCCCTTATGGTCAGTTTTTTAAACCACCCAGAAATAGGTGTCCACCATAGTTGACGAAGTGTTATTAAATTTCACATGTTGACAACAACATAATGGTGGATTTCTTCAGTGAAAATAACAAGATTTCATTTTTATTTTTCTCAAAAACTATAATCAACCAGAGAATTCTGCTTTTTGATTAATTCATTTGTGATTTTGCACTATTGCTTAAATTTTTTTAATTGCAAAATCACCTTCGAAATTTGCTGAATATTAACCAAGGTTTCATTTCTCTAGATTTTGATCTATAAGAATAAGAATTTGAAGAAGAATTACCGTAACAAGAAATCGCAAGTGACACTGAAATCTTATGTTAAATTGGAGTTGCAAATTAGATTTCAAAGCAGTTAGAAATAAGCGTAACACATACCTATATTTGTTTCATACTAATTAAATCATATTTTGTTATCTCACATTTTTATAAGAATTATCTCAGGTTAAAAGTCATACCATATTTATCAATGGGCTTTTGTGGACAGCACACAATTTCTGTCACACCTTTAAATCCACATCTTTTAAACTTATGATAGTTTTTAGCTCTGATTTCACTGAAAAAAAAAAAAAAAAAAAAAAAACAACCATATCAAATCAAAATCTTAACCAATTAAAACCCTAATATGTAATGAAATTATTAATTTTACATTTAATTCATAAACATATACATACTCACTTTATTGCTGTTTCACAGTCTGTAATCAGAACACACATCCCATCTGAGTCATTATCATTTGGAACACATTTATCACCAACTGAAATTGGTACAATTCACATACATTCAATAATTAATAGAAAATTATTAGTTCAACTATTTGTATTTTAACACTGATACTCACCGTCACCGACTGCAAAAGTAATATAAAATAATGAGCTAAATAACAAAAATAATTTTACAATCATTATTCTTGATTTGCTATAACTTGGTGTGATCAAAAAGTTGGGCTTTCCTTAGAATTAAGCTAATAACTTCAACTCGTCTTCGCACATTGAAGTAGAACCGGTTTGAATTTATGTGTTGTGTTAGCATTGATACTTCCTCTAAAAAAATATCACGTAATGACTGAAAACATACTTTCTGGTTTTTCCATAACAGATATAATTGGGTTTCTAAATTAGAGCAAAACGCTATGGTGGCAGGAAAACATGTCGTACTATATAAGTTTTTAATAATAATCATTTATGAATGCAACTAGCCATCAAATCAAAGCAATAGGTAAATTCATATTCATAATTAAATTGACTAAAATTAGTAACTGACAGATTGGCACAGATTATTTAAGCGATAAAAATTATTTATTTTGTTTTTTTTCTTGTTTCGCGGGTTTGACGGATCCGTCGGAACAGGTCCACAGCACACATCAAGGAGCCAGGTAAACCCTGATTTCAAAAGACCGAATTGGTTGACGATGATTCGATGACGCCGTGCGTGCGCTCCTTGCTCCTCCGCGACATCTATTAATCAGGCTTATCCGGGAAGTACCTGAAATAAAAAAACGTATGCCATTACCAAGTTTTAAATATTTGAATGTACTGACTATGTCCCGGATTCGAATTTGAAAATAAATATCGCTTATGATACGATTTCGATATTGAATATTTATATCGATATATTGGATCAAATCAAAATATGATATCGGCTAAAATGATATAGACATAATAATAAAATATCGATATATCGAAATTTTTTTGCCATCAATAAGTCTGTGCATCAATACTTCACTGTTATTGACACTTAACGGGCGTCTTAGTTTTTCAGTTTATATGTCTTATCTTGGAAGACGTCTCCGCTGAAATTAAATTAAATTTTTAATATATTTTATTTTGAGAAAACTTACCGTTATTGAGTGCTTATTTTAAAAGAATATTATAATATATATATGGAGCCAATTACAAGTTTCCACCTTTAGTACATAATTATGTTTTAAGCCAAGCAAGTTATGGAAAAATTAAAAAAAAAATAAAAAAAACGTACAAAAATCATATTCAGAACTATATAATTAATTACCTATTTTTGGAATTAAATTTGAATATTGCTCAGTTAAAGTTTCTTCAGCAACAATTACAATTTTAGCAGCCCTAATCATAAAATAATTGCATCTGTAATTCGTATGAGCTCTGGGTATGTAAATGCGTTTTCTCGTGTTTGTTATAGGTAAATTTATAGTGAAGTCAGATAATAGTTCTTGGAAGTTAACTGAACCGTTGCAGAGTTTCAGACAAAAACATACGTCACTAATGTTACTCCGATCAGACATATTAAGAAAATGGTACCAATAACACTTATCATCTTCCCGTGAATTATTACGCACACTATAATCAAAGTATCTTATAATTTTTTTCTGGATAACCTCAATACGAGACTTGTAAATCTCATATTGTTTGTTCCAGACCTGCGAGTCATATTCGAGTATAGTTCGTACAAATGAGTAGTAAAGGATTTTTATTCTTTTGAGATTACTGAAAAGAGAATAATAAAAACTATTACTTTATAGGCTCTCAATCTAGTAAATGATATGTGCTTGTCAAAAATGAGCTTTGAATCATAAATTACTCCTAGATCGTATGGCTCATATACTAGATCTAGCAATCGAAGTTCCCATTAAGTTGTCCGTTATTCTCATATATCCTTGTAAACGAAATAAAGAAGCATTTAGAGATATTCAGATCTATTTTTTTTTGTTACAACATGTTACAATAGTCTTTGTAGTTCTGATTGAAGCAATAATTTGTCTTCATTACTAGTAATGACTTTAAGTACTTTCATATCATCAGCATTCAGTACTTTGGAGTGCATAAAACACATGTATATCGTAACAAGTATAGTAAATAGTAGAGGTCCTAAGAAGTCCTTGTTAGGACCTCTCAGGAGTACCTCAAGTGTCCACTTGATGTACTCCTGAAGAAATGGGTAACCATGCCCACATATGTCCATTCATTACAACTGCTTGCGATCTGTTGTCGGTCTCAATGTATTCCTGCTATTGCCAATTTATTCAAAAATATTTGATGATCTATTCAGTTGACACATTTACTGTAATCCGTATAAATGCAATCTACTTGGAATCCACTGTCCATACCCTCAGTTAAATAATTATTTGAAAGTAGTAAATTTGTAACAGTCGATCTGTTTTTAGAAAACCATATTGAAAATCACTTAATAAGGGGGAAACAGAGCTGTAAAGCTTTTTATGTATTATCTTTTCCAATGATTTAGCGAACAGACATAACTTTTAAATAGTCTAGTGAATAATTTTTGAATAGTCTATAATTATCTATTTTTGTAGTGTTCCCTTTTTAACCGATTTCAAAAAAGGAGGAGGTTTCTCAATTCGACCGTATATATTTTTTATTTTTTTATGTGTGTTCGGGGATAACTTCGTCATTTATGAACGATTTTGATGATTCTTTTTTTGTTGGAAAGGAGATATCCCAACGGTGGTACCATGCTAAGGACAGATCTGATGATGGAATCCCAGAGAAATTGAGGGCAATCTTCAAATGTCATATAGGTGTTGACTATGTTTTAGTTTCCTGTTTGAAGTCGGTTTTTTTTGTACAACATTATTTATTTTCAGGTGTGATGTATGCCTGTTTCCAAATTTTGGGACAAATACGTTCGGATATTCAACGGCGAAATAGGACTAAAAGAGACTCTGAAAGTTCGGCAGCGTAACTAACTATGAAGTGAGGCGGTATTATATCAGGCCCACCTAATTTATTAAGATCTAAAGTAAGTCATTACTATTATCTACTTTGTAACCCACAAAGTTCGTCTTTATTTGGGTATGTGGTATGACGATAATGAACTGAATGAGGGAATGCGTATATGCATCAGTAATGGTGTGAGAAATAAATTGAGAATTATTTTCTGTTGAAGAAAAAGATGAATGAAAGTATTTGGCGAATAAATCACTCATTTGTTGGCCGTTCTCAGCTATAGAAATGAAATAGCTGAGAACGGCTCGAACGGAGTTTCAAGATGTTTCATCGACATATCCGGCTCCAAAATATTGAATCTTATAAATATAATCAAATCATGAAAATCTAATCTGTTTTGGAGTGTATGTACATGCGTGATGTCATGTTGTGTGATTGGTACACAGTGCATATTATATGTGATAGCAGATTTCCGTTGCCTGTCTACGAAACTCGTCAACAGATTGATCGTTGATACTAAATTATATTAAAAATAATTTTAATTAATAATTTGTACCCTTTTATTTAAAATTAAAAAAAATACTTGTGTATATTTTGTTGTTTTGGTTACTTTTTACGAAAGTTTTATAAACTTTACTTGATGTAATAATATTTTACCTGTGAAGGGGCCAGATCTGTTTAGAAAAGTATTTTACATCTGTGGTTAGTTCTTCCACAACGGTCCGTGCCGTCAGTCGTACGCGTGTTGGTTGTACATTGAGAAGTGCTAGTGCTTAAAACTTAACAAGGTTTACCACACCAATATGAAGTTAAAAAATATTTACCAATTGTTTGTACACGAAGAATATAGGTGTTCAAAAATTAAGTGAAACATTAAACGATGTAAAAGTATTAATGACGGTGAACAATTTGATAAATAGTTATGCTGATTGTGATGAACGAGACATAAACAAGGACATCATTGTGTAGTATAAAATTGTGATACAATTTAAAATGACCTCCCTCGGATCAACGAATGCTCGGCTCGTGCATTCGGGAATGAGTAGTCAGGTAGGTCTTGCGAGTTCTGAGTTCGCCATGACTGCAGCTGTGTCGCCTCAAAACTTCGTTGTGCATGCGTCAGCGCTTGGCACTACAAGTTGTGGTGATTCTTCTTCAGAATCCCATTCGCCGGAAATGCCGTCCGCTAAGGCCAGTGACCGGGAATCTCGCATAATTGCTGAAAAACACCGTAGAAGTCAGTACAAAGCAGAAATCGATCTGATAATGTCTCTTCTGTCTGATATCATACCTACCCAAAGAAAAGTAGATAAAACCAGCGTTCTGAGACTAGCAGCTGATAAATTACGGAATGAACATGTTTTTGGAGATACTATAAAATGTCGTCATATAGAAACCTGGTCATCGGCTTTCATGAAGTATTTTGATCTCTTTGGAGGCTTCATGTTTGGCGTCACATGCCGTGGGCGGATTTTCATAGTCTCGCCTAACGTCCAGGAGAAGTTGGGTTATTGCCATGTAGATCTCTTAGGTCAGGATATTTATAAATATGTACACAATGAGGACAAGGAGATACTCAAATTTCATATTTATCCCCCTGAATTGCAAACAGGGTTTGATGAAAATTTATTCAAACAACATCATAATTTTCATATTCGCTTAATGAGAGCAGGAGCTAAATCTGATCCACCTAGGTATGAGCGTTGTCATATTAATGGTATGCACAGAAGATCCGATAGAGCCACTGCTAATGGTGTACAGGATGAACAAATAATTAGGAGGCAAAGGGTGAGACACAACCGTACATTTTCCTCAAGTGGAAATGACTTTGTATTTATTGGAATGGTTCATGTGGTTTCTAATCCCATGTCAGCACGATTAAAATCGCCAACAGCATATTCTGAATATTGGACGAGGCACTTGATTGATGGTCGCATAGTACAATGTGATCAAAGTATTTCACTAGCTGTAGGTTACATGACAGAAGAAGTTACGGGCACCTCGGCATTTGTTTTCATGCATAAAGAAGATGTTCGCTGGGTTATATGTGTACTCAGGCAAATGTATGACCAAAGTAGAGAATTTGGCGAGTCATATTACAGGCTTATGTCCCGCTCAGGGCACTTCATATATATGAGAACACGTGGTTTTCTTGAAATTGACAAAGAAACCAAAAATGTACAAAGTTTTGTTTGTGTTAATAGTGTAATTGGAGAGGAGTATGGAATAAGGATGATGGATGAAATGAAAAGAAAATATTCTGTGATTGTTGATATGGAAAAACATAATGAAAGATCTGCATGTATTGATGAAGCACCAGTTGAACATCCAAAACGCTTAGAGAAAATTGTGATGCATCTAGTCGAGCCACCAGTAAGTGAAAGTATTGATGAACTAAAACTGGTTGCACCATCAAAGGAAAACATTATATCGGCAATCAAAAATAGTGAAAAAGTGGTTCAAGAGACTGGAGTCAGATTTGATACACGAAAGAGAAAAAAATCTGATTGTGATGACAACATAGATCATTTAAAAAGACAAAGTTAAAGAAAAGTTGTATGTGAAAAATTGAACAGACAATGCATAATTATGTTTTTCTGATATACCTGTTTTATATGTGTATATGGGTGGTCATTAAAATATATGTAAGTGTGCATTAATGTAAGAAATGGATGTAGTATGATTCTTTTGCTAAAACTTTTAATATAGGTATGTGCGAATCCCAGCACTCATCTGATGTGGTGTTTTCCCTGGCACAAGTGAGGGTCCATTTTTCTAAATTTTATTGTTCAAATATGTATGATAATTGCAAGGAAATTATTCCACTGATAGCCATATCCATCCCCTAATTATAAATGCTTTAAATTATAAGAGCACTTGAGAGTTTATTGCCAGTAAATTTAATGTAAGTCTGAATACTGTGGTATTTTTTTTTACAAAAGTAAGTTTCATAACAGTGATTTAAAAGAGTATTTTTCTACTGTAGATTGTGTAAAATACATTTAAAATTGTATGCCTATAATTTGTACAAAATTTGGTTTAGCTCAGGTCATAGAACAGCTCCGATATTTGTAAATGCTTGTAATATTTGAAGCTTTGTTAAAATCATATGCTACTCAACTTTCTCTGTATGGTTAGCATTAGTTTTAATATTATTATAATTATGTTTGTCTTGTCAAAATATACTTTTTTTTATCATGAGGACTACTATAGAAATAAAATGTGTAAGCTATTTCTAGTACTTATGAATGTTTATTTTTACTTATGGTTCACAAATTGCAATTGAATAAAAATTATTTGGTTTGTGGTAAATTATGTAACATAAATTTGCAATATTAATGCAATATTTATATTTGTATATTATATTTGCTTATATATTCATTTAAACTCCTAATCTTTTTTTTTGTTAAATGTCATTAATTAATCAGAGTAATGCTGCAAACAATAGATTTTCATTTTAAGCTAGCGCCATTGAAATTTTGGTCAACTAACCACTGATTAAATATACATGTTATATTAATTTATGGTATACAGCGTGTAGTTACCATCGCGACAATAAATGAACACATGTCTAACGCTACTTGCCAATAATCATAAAAAAATATTAACGTTAAACAAAATCCACAATTAAAAAAAAATGTTTTTCAAACAAACTAATTAAGTAAAAAAGAAACAAAATTTGTAACATCCTATAAAACTACAACTGACTGATTCATACATTCAGAGACTTTTTCATTCGTTGCCACAGTGCCGCATTACAAGCCTCTCCTAACAGTATGTTTTGTCTCTTTTAAATTCATTCAACCCATTCATATGCTTTGTGACCTTTACAAATGAACTTTACGTTACAGTTTTATACGTAAGGGTGTTCTAAAAATGTTTGTTTTGGAAAATTTAATAACTCTGTAAATATTGATGTTTAAAGAAAGTAAATGTTTAATACAATTTTAAAAAGTTATCCTCTATATGTGTGTTCATTTATTGTCGTGATGGTAAAGACACGCTGTATATCAAAATGATACAATGATTTATTTTCTTAAGACTGCAGCTTTCTATTATTCCTTGGCGTTATTGGCCAAGCTGAAAAATGTTATTGCCAAATTTATAGTTTGAAAAAAATATCTGACTATCCAATCAATTAATTATATTATGAGTGTTAGAAACTGCACTGTAGGGTTGCTACGGTATACTATAATTTTGACCACAAGCTGAATAATTTTTTCGAATTCTTTATGCCAAATGCTAAATGTGTTGTAATCTTAAAATAAAGTAGGAACATGATTTACTGGTTAACCTGCTTGGATTAATCTGTTAATTTTGAAAATATGTTTGATGGGCTTACATCTTCATGGAAGAAGGGAACTCAATAGAGTTCAGTAAACATCACTGTTATCCAAGTATCTAGATACAAAAGATTTGGTATTAGTGTAAATCTTAAAATTTAATGTTGGGCCAATGTGTTTTTAATTACGGGCCATTTGTAATTTGTATTAATTGACATTAACATCTTTTAGCATTAACATAAGCACAAAGTTCAATGTGCCAAAATTGTTTGTTATTAAAATATTAAGTGATCTCCGCATAAGTCAGAAAAGATATATAAAATAATATTTATTGATATTTGGTATTATACAAAATCAATTGTCTGTTCTATATATATTGCACATTACAACTATTGGGTTGGCAATTAAGTAAATAGCCCATCTGTAAACACTAGAAGCGCCAAAGATTAAGACCCCCATTGAACCGCCGTTGTGATAAATTTGTCCCATTCGACTTTTTTTAATTATCATTTGTTTATGTCATGAAATAATGTTGATAAAACAATTTGCGAAATATTCAGAACATATTTAAGAATCCATTTAAAACAAATTCTTATTTCATAACAAACAAAAATAAAAAAAACAACCATAAATTAAACATCAAATATTTTTGGTTTTGTGTATAAAATAGAGACAACTTATTTAATAATTATTATAAAAATTTTCATTTATCATAAACTATTTTAGGACACATTTTTTTACACAACATTCTCTAGTCCCAAACTAAGCAACACTTGTACTATCGGTACTAGAAAACTGATAGACATACTTAAACATACTTTTCTTTTGTAAATAAATACACATTATACAAATATAAACACCCTATATATATGTATATATCATATCACTAGAAAAACACTGTTCATCATACATTATCCAGTAGTGCGGATCGAACCCACACCCTCTAGCGCAGAAGGCAGGTAAATTACCAACTACGCCATTCGGGTCGTCATATTCTATATAAACTAGTTCATATTATCATTAGAACAAGTATGTATAAATAATATTCTTTATCAGTGAATTTATTGTAGACATTATGTTTGCATATGTGGCATTTGACTATACTAGGCATATGACTTATTATTTTAGCATTTCGACTTAATCTGGCACCTTGTCTGTTTTTCACGATACTAGTATTTTTAGTTTTGAAATATTCCGATAGTAAAAGTGGTGTGAAAATATTGTCACAAATAATATTTCTTCCCTTATGATGTAAGGCTCCATCAATTTCTTTCCGAACCAATCACCTAAATGTTCGTTACTTGGAAAAGCATTTATTACATGATTTTCATTCATGTTTTTGACCACATTTGTCTGATTTAGAGCTAAAAAAATTGGGTGCATCGGCAACGGCACTTAGAAGGAAAAAGTTTTTCGTCAATCGTTATGTATGGCCGGGGAATATAACAAACGTGGGCATAGTAATAAATAAACTTTGGGGGACGTAGTAATAAGTTCATACTATAATTCGAAGATCATAACAAACTTATCTTCTATCAGTCTTTGGCGTCTAGATTTGTGATCAAACAACCGTAGAAATTACAAGACATTGTTGACCTTATGATAGGTTACCCCATTTTATCAACCATGATTAATCCAGATCTAAAATTTTTGCTCCAATTGCACCATATAATGTAAACCGTATATCGAATTATTCCGACAAATAATGACGAGACAAAAATGACCCAGCGGCGGTTATAGGTAAAATGTATTTTTTTTTCCAAAAGTAATACTGATTTAAAATTAAAAATATTTTAAATTATACAAATGTATAAAATTATTAAAGTCAAAAGTCTCATCGACGTAAATAAAAAAATAAAAAATTACACTCAATCAAACTTGCTTATGGGACAAAAATAGGACAGTGGCTCTTCTAGTGTTAAATTAAGTAGGTACTTAAAGATTTTTTTTACTTGGAATGAAGTTAAATTTATACTGTATTTTCCATTTTGTTTGACCATGTCTCTGACAATTTGAATATTCCATGCATGTAGAAAATCTTAACCTTTTCGGCCTAAAACTGACTCAGATTTTACAATGCGGTCGTCATTCAATGAAATCGTTTTACTACGAAAGGGAGATGTCCAGGGATCGAAATAAGTAGTTACCCGATGGCGCGTGATTGCTATATTGCCAGTTTATCATCAATTCCCAAAAATTAACAACTTGGAAATAACAAAGCAAAATATGGCGAAAATGTTAATTTTTGCACTCCGTATTAATATTGAGGTTAAAAAAATTACGAAAATATCTACGCAATGAACTTGTAAAAGCTAGGTAAGGATGACAGCTAACATATATAAGAAGATTATAATATTTTATTTTATTTTTGAAAATCATTAATGGATATCATAAAAATGGTTGGAAGAAAAAAATCTATAATTTAAATAGGCAATTACTTAGTTGCCAACCTATTTGTATCAAAAAGGTATCAATGAATAATTATGCAGATGTGAATGGAAAAAATACCGAAAAAATAATAAGGAGGAATATTATGTTATTATCTATTTGAAACATGGATTCTTTTACTTGAATATTTGGTTTTAATTTTTCTTTATGTAGCTACACAGTCCAATTTCTCTTTTTCTTGTTAAAATACGGTTTGAGTAACTTTTACTTTTGGTTTTTTATTTCGTCACACGGCGCATGACTTTACTTTTGTTTCTGTACTGTACTTGTATTTCTATGCCCATTACCTCGATAATCACCGCCATAGTATGCTATTGAGGTAGGTCAGTTATCGTGCGTGAATCACGGCTCATTTTTGGGAATAACGCCGCGTTTGCTGCCTCGTATATTGTGTTAGAGTAAGTCAGTTTTACTTTAGTTGTATTTTTTGAAATGATTTCTTGCCAAAATTTAGAGAACATTTAAATAGAGTGCCATACAAGATTGTTTAAGGAAAATATTGGGATTCAGTGATAGATAAGAGAAGACCGAAGTAATTCGGTGTTTTGTCGAGTATATTGGAACTTTGAACCATCAAATTAATGATAATCGTATTAAAGTTGAGACAAAATTTAAATAATGACTAAGAGCTATTGATAATTAGGGCTATTTCCTTTAAACATTTTTAATCTTAAATATATAAAAAAAGTATATTTAAGTCAGTCAGTGTCTAATAAACTAATAGAATAGGTGAATGACTATTGGACTGTTTCATTCGATAATGTTTGGATCTTTTGTGTCTCTATCATCAGTATACTACTATCCTTCAAGGTATTTACTGTGGTAAACCATTGTACATTTATCTGGTCGTAAAATAAATATTTTTAATATGGTTTCATAGTGAGAAACGCACGTGCATTGATTTTGCTCATTCTAAACTATTTTAATTTACATTAAAGTTAAACCGGCCAAGTACGAATCGGAATCGTGCACGAAAGGATCCGTACCATTATCTATAAAAAAAACCTAATATGTTCTAAATCTTTGAATCGTGTCTGGTATTTGTAATGTCCTATGTAAGAAAGGAAATGGGATTAGAAATATTTTCGTACCGTCTACGTCAGTGTTGTAAAAGCGTTTATTATTTTGAGATTTTCATTATGTATGTACTCAAATAAAAGCTAAGATCGAATGAGACTT
This sequence comes from Iphiclides podalirius, assembly GCA_933534255.1. Lineage (NCBI taxonomy): Eukaryota > Metazoa > Arthropoda > Insecta > Lepidoptera > Papilionidae > Iphiclides > Iphiclides podalirius. The sequence goes on from OW152830.1 coordinate 6,259,492, forward strand.
TAAAATAAACCTTTCATTATGTTTTACTTTTATTCTGAATGAGACTAGTTAAATTCAGATAACCATGCCTGAATTAAGAAATAATGAACGAACGAGATCAATCCACATACATTTTTAATTGATAAATTCAATACAAAATTTTAGTTCAATGCACTAGTCATCTCGTCCTCTTTACGTGTCGTTGATGGGCTTGCTATAGTCATAGATTGATGGTATTTAGTTCAAATGGTTCACTGTATTATGCAGTGAATTTGACATCGGTAAAGTGGATTGAAATTTTTATCATTTAACATCTGATATCCATTGTCCTTCATACATATGTAGGTATATATCATCTCAACTTTCATAACTTATTTGTACCGGTGATGTAAGTATCGGTTTACAGAAACTATTTTCAACATTACTGCAGGCGTGGTCTACATTATCTCAGGTGATTTTTGAAGTAGGTACGTTGACTTGAAATTAATAATTAAGACAAAAAAACCTCTACAAGATATCTAAAATAATCAGACTCGGAAAGAAAACATGGTATTGATAAAGAGAAGTTCTCGTTGACAATACTATAAATGGTTAGGAACGATAGCTGCTGGCAGGGTATTAGTATAACACGTGCGGTCTTTAATATGAAAGACTGATTGGAAACAAAATTACATCGTTGCTAGCTAGTTTTTTATAAAGTAAGGTATTATTGAGAAATTTACGTTCATTAGTAAAATGTAACACTACGTCTTGTTAACGATTTTGACTTCGTGATTCAAGCATTTTTCTGTATCTAAATTGTTATGAACACGAAGTGATTGTTCATTTTTTTTAGCTAAAACATTTGTCACGGAGACATATTTGTTTGTTTGTTTTATAAAAATAATATCTGTGCAGCTTTAAGTCTATATGAATGGATGTGGTATTAAGATGATGTGGAACAAGTTTTGAAATTTTATGTTGTATTTTATATTGTTTTTGTAAATATAATCTACCTACCGGGACGAATAACTTGATATGTAAGCGATTGAAATTTAGCAGATTATTCAATGTAATATTTGATTCGTGATTATTGTTTGATTCACGTTGAAATTGTACTTCGTCTTCGGCAACTTCAATCGTTGATATTGACTTGATTCCTTTGTAGTCCATTTATAGGAAAGCCTTCGGCCCTAGAAAGACATTTATGTCAATTCCATTGCCTTTTGCTCCACTTGGATTGATTGAAGAGTTATGCTGGAATCATTATTTTAAGTTCACAATACCGACTAAAACCCCAACGATTGATTTAGCTTATGGGAGTTAAAATGTTACATCGATGTAGACTGTGGTGTTTTATGGAAGATTGATGTGAATTTGTATAATGTTATTACGTATATTACTAATATTTCTACAGATGGATAAGTAATTTTAGATACAACTACTTAATCTTCTAACTTTATGGTACTGTTTGTGCGTTTTATATGACCGTAATTAACTTAGATATAGTACGCTGTAATACCAAAAAACTCGTTCAACTTTTTAATGTCTCACAATTTTTTTACTGAAACTTTTCGATCAATGTAAGATAAAGATAATATATAAATGTTAAAGGGCCATTTGAAAATTGTTAAATTGATTCGACGAGTTCACTCGTCTCTTATTTGCAAGTTTGAATTTGTAAATGAGTCCGATGAAAAGCAAGGTTGTGACGATTATATCTCAATGTCAATGAAATTTTTAAAATGTTATAATATGTAAGCATTGGAGGTTTGTAATTGTTAAGGCGTGGAAAATTTGTAGTAGTATAATCAAGCACCGTAATAGCCGGAGCCCATTGTTATGGATCGGTAATAATTACCTTATTTACTATTAGCATTACTATTACCAGATGCAATCACGTATCATTAATTTTATCACGATATTATTTGATGTATGTAATAAATGGGAAATTAAATTCATAAGTTTTTTATTAATGACTACCAACCCTCCCCGGCTTCGCACGGGTGCAATGTATTATACATATGAACCTCTTAAATCACTATCTAGTAAAAAAAACCCCATCAAGATCCGTATACATAGGGGCAGACAGACAGCGGGATGACCTTGTTTTATACTATGTAGTGATGCACAGCAAAGAGACGTTTACATTTCAAGTGACATTTTACCACAGTCATTCGCTTGTTTTGCCTTCCCGGAACCCCTCCACTATCACTTAAACTTTACGGTATGGTATTAAAGTTCAAATTGACTTAGTATTATTACGAATCTTTTGTACGGGAATATAGAAAAGTGTTGTTTTTATACTTTTTCAGGCAAATTTTTAAATTTTTTCTTTCGTAAGAACCTCCCGATAATAACAAAGAACAAAAAAAAATAAGTGAAATCGGTCCAGCCGTTCACGCGTGATGGCGTGACCAAGGGAAATAGGGATTAATTTTTATATATATATATGTATAGATAGATTCGTATATAATTAAGAATAGACTAACAAACTCCTGCACCTGCATTTTGAAAAAAAATTTTTCGGTTATTCGATATTGCGAAAAAATCTCGTTATTTTTACATAGAAATCCGCCATTCCTGCGCATGTAACATTATTTTTGGTAATTTTTAACAATATTTCGCACCGTCTCACGAGCTTACAAAAATGAACAATTACCTAAACGAAAGTGGTATTCTTTTCATTATTTTTAAAATAATGCCGTGGTCATATCACCAATTTATTGAGTGTAGCAAATGTGTGAAAGATATCGAAAAAACAACACCTACGAATACCAACTAATAAATATATTTCTTATATGCAGGTATAAAATATTGTTAATTTTGATTATATATACTTGTCAAATGTCATATTAACGTATTAACGTGTACAAGTAAAGTATCAAAGATTGTTAATAATTGCGTGGAAGGAGGGCAACGGCAGAAAAAGTTGCGACGCAGAAGTGTGCAATGTTGAAAATGAAATTATCTACTAAATATAAACAATGGACGCAGTGTTTGCTGATTAATGTTCGGAGTACAACCGCAGCAAGCATGCAAATGGGTATTATTAGATACATATAGGTATTTAATAACGTGAATAATAAGGTTTTCTCCTTTTTGGAATGTGTGCTTTGGTGTCGTGTCGATGTCGTGTCGACAACAAAGCACTGGCATAATTCTATTCCTCCCCGTTTATTAATCTGTATTATTGTGAGTATACGCAAATGTCAAAACGTATTCGACAGGGCAAGGAAACTCAAATTAAAAACATCGTTTTTGATATCGCTTTTTTAAGCGCCTAAAGACAGCTCAGCATGGTGCTTATGTGACTTGGAAAACAAGGGCACGGTAGCGATTTACTGTTTAAAAATCTACTATGGCATTGATATCTAATCAGAACTCAGGTTATTTATTAAGTTCAATCTATGCAAGTAATAATTTCTAACAAAAAAAAAAAAACAACTTCAAACCGGTGACTAAAAACATTGTTAAAATCTATAACATTTAAGAATTGCCCTCGATTTCTCTGGGATGTCATCATCAGATCTGGGTTTCCTTATCATGGTACCACAAATAAAAATAAAAATATATACGGTCCAATTGGAAAATCTCCTTCTTTTTTGAAGTCGCTGCAAAAGTACTGATAGGCCATATATGTCCGACTGCTCGACAAAAGCGTTCTTTGAACAGAGATAGGTCATAGATGATACCCCGCGCTCGCAGAATGGGTTGTTGAACGCAATGTTGGATGAAATCAGTGGAATCCAAGCCCCGTGAATGAGGCCCCTAGTTTCGGAAGCTGGCCTAATTTTACAAACCCTTTTTATTCACTTCACATTTGTACGTAATTATGTTTATTTACTTAGTCTTAAAAGTGAAATTTAAATTCGACTTCTTCGATATGCCGGTTCAATGTTTATTTTATTTATTTTTAAAAACATTTTGCCTTCACTTTAGGATAACATTATCCTGTGTTGTAAGGAACGTCCTACAAATATAAATTACACGAGGACAAATACCCAGCTGAGAAACAACTATTTGTGGGTCGCACTAATAGTTGTCCCGTGTGGGAATCGAACCCACGTCCCCCGACGCCTAAGCCAATACCTTGGAAACTGCGCCACGGAGTCATCTAAATATATTCATAAAAAGTATTCTCGGTATAGGCATAAAAGAATACGCAGAAAATTCTGAATGAAATTTAATTTGTAATTTGTATGTAGTCCCCATCATCTCAATACACTTATTTGAGAGGGATAGTACTTTTAAATAACATTTAAATTATTTTTCTTCCTTCTCTGAAAAATGATCATCAATTGCCACCTTCAACTCTTCATGGTAAAAATGCTTACCTCGAAGATCTTGCCGGGGTTAGGTAAGGGTTGTAAGTCGGATGATTGATTACTTCGAATTCGCAATCCGTCACAGCAGCCTTGGCAATGCGCCCTTTGTGAACTTGCGCGTTGCCGAAAAAAAGCACACCTGCGGTCAATTTTCCACGTGTTTTATACTTATTGCTTTCCTTAAATTACGTAGGGTGTTTGCGTAAGATGCGGCAGTAATAATACATTGAACTTTTTATATGAGTTCAAACGCTAGTACTTTGATTCTAATATTTTAACTATTTCTGAACTTGAATATTAACAACTGTTATAACGACAAGCAGCACTAGTGGTTATATCACCATCCGGGAACGCAGCCGAAAAGCAAGTCACCGCTGCTCCATGCGACCATGTTCCTCTTAGCTCGAATAAATAACGTCATATCCGGTTTAGTGTTGCCAGCGACACCATTCGGCCGTCCTGCATCACGCTTTTGTCCTCGAATGGCCTTGGAGTCTGGTGCAAGTGCATGAAACTAATTAACACCTTACCCTGTGGCTTATCCCTCTCAACTGGGATGCATATCGCCACTTCTTTGTTTTCACAACACCTAACCCTGTAGCTTATCTTTCAGTTGGGATGCATATCGCCACTTCTTAGGTTTCAGAACACCTTAGCCTGTGTCTTATCCATCAACTGGAATGCATATCGCCACTTCTCAGGACCAGAACAGCTTGCCCTGTGGCTTATCCCTCAACTGGGATGCATATCGCCACTTCTCAGGACCAGAACAGCTTGCCCTGTGGCTTATCCCTCAACTAGGATGAATATCGTTACTTCTCAGGTTTCAGAACACCTTACCCTGTGGCTTATCCCTCAAGTGGGATGAATATCGCCACTTCTCAGATTTCAGAACACGTAAGGTGTTCGTGGCTTATCCCCCAACTGGGATGAATATCACCACTTCTCAGGTTTCCGAATTATTAAACTTAGTAGCTTTATCGTTTAGACCAGTCGTGTATCGCTACGTTGTCAAAGTACCAGTGATGGTGTCCAGGATGGATATCCATCGCCCGTTCATGCGTTAACATCTTGCAACTACTAAAATGCTTAGCTTAACAGGGTAAACCACTTTTGTATAGTTACTTCGCCTAACTACCAGTGATGGTGTTCACAATGGATATCCATCACCATGAAGACTTGCACTAGACAATTAGTTAATACACAAACCTTTGTCTATTGTTATTACCCTGTAATACTCGTTATTCTTTTTAACTTAAATACTTTACATTTCCCAAATATGTTAAGTAATAAATTAATTGGAAGGTACTCACCAAAAGTTTCGTTACATTTCACCAAAAGATTTTATCACCATTGCATATACAGCGTGTCGTTACCACCGTGACAATAAATGAACACACGTCTAACGTTACTTGCCCATAATCATAACAAAAATATAATAATAATAATAATAAAGCCCTTTATTCCGAGTACTAAATGTTCTTACACTATACTTAATTAACAATTTTGTGCCTATTGGCAAAGGCCTCCTCCAACGACCTCCACTGTTGCCTATCTTGGGCTACCCTTCTCCATTTTGGCCCAGCTGTTAGACGAAGTTCGTCTTCCCATCTTAAATGCTGTCTGCCTCGGTTTCGTTTTCCGTCTCTTGGGTACCATTCTATAACCTGCCTGCTCCACTTTCCTAACTTGTCACGCATCGTATGTCCGAACCATCTCCAATTTTGCAAATCAAGTTTTGTGAGTATGTCGGTGAGTTTTGTTTTTTCTCTGAGATCTTTGTTTCTAATTTCATCTTGACGTTTATACCCCGTCATACTCCTCTCCATAGCTCTTTGTGTTCTGGCGAGCTTTTCTTTTAGAGTTTTTGTGAGGGTCCACGTTTCGCACCCATATGTCAGGCAGGGCAGTATGCAGGAGTTGAATGTTTTTCTTTTGATTGACATGCTTAAGTCTTTGGACTTCATTATCTTCTTCAGCGACCAGTATTTCTTGCAACTAGTTGCGATCCTGAGATTAATTTCTTTCCCCATTTGGTCTTCTATAGAGATAACTTGACCTAAGTACATGTAGTCTTCTACATAATCAAGAAGATCTTCTTTTATCTTAATTTCGATTTTCACACTGTTAGTCATTAATTTAGTTTTATTGGTGTTCATTCTTAGTCCAACTTTCATACTCTCTTCGTTTAGATTATTGATCATATACTCTAAACTTCTTGGGTTCTCTTCCAGTAATACCAGGTCGTCAGCGAATCTTAGGTGATGCAGTCTTGTCCCGTTTATATTGATACCGTACTTGTCCCAGTTTAGCCTACGGAAGATATTTTCCAAGACTGCAGAAAACAATTTAGGTGATAGAGGATCTCCCTGCCGCAAAAAAAAAACAAAAATATTAACGTTTGTTAAATTATAAACTTATATTTTTACAATAAGTGACAGCGCGTAAAAAGATAGTGAACTATCTTATATATTTATAGGGGCCTAGTTCCGACGGACTTGAGGTGGCCTGTCGCACGAGGCGCCTAGCCTGAACCTCGGCGGGCTGGCTCCGCTTGTACTTCGCAGTTATAAAGCCTCAGGTATCCCTCTACAGGAACCTCAGCAATATGAAACTGGCTTCATTGTTGTCAGTTTCTTTGCTGTCGTCCACAGATGGCAGCTCAAATGAAATGTTGCCAACACGTTAAAAAAATCCATAATGAAAAAAATATATTTTTCAAACAAACTAATTAAGTAAAAAAGAAACAAAATTTGTAACATATAACTATACAACTACAACTGACTGATTCATACATTCAGAGACTTTTTCATTCGTTGCCACAGCGTCGCATTACAAGCCTCACCTTCTAACAGTATGTTTTGTCTCTTTTAAATTCATTCAACCCATTCATATGCTTTATGACCTTTACAAATGAACTTTACGTTACAGTTTTTAACGTAAGGGTGTTCTAAAATTCTTTGTTTTGGAATTTTAATTCAATAACTCAGTTAATATTGATGTTTAAAGAATGTAAATCTTTACTACAATTTTAAAAAGATATCCTCTATATGTGTGTTCATTTATTGTCGCGATTGTAAAGACACGTTGTAGTTTAAAAAACCGTTTCCTTTTACGAGGGTAGGTACTCAAAGAAAAAATATGTCGCTGACTGCTTGAACAGTCAAAAACGCTACATATGGGGATGTACGTACTAATACACGTGAGTTTTCGGATCGAATCCCATTTCTGATATAAAAGTACTAACGTTAGTACTTTGATTCTAATATTTTAACTATTTCTGAACTTGAATATTAACATCTATTATAAAGACAAGCAGCACTAGTGGTAATATTTTTGGTGTAGTCAACCCTTTTTTTTATGTCATTGCATGGACTCGAGCTTGGGGCTGATAATAATGTATATTTATATGAACCTAACCAGACAAGAAAACAAATAAATATCCTAACCATAATAATAATAAATCATTTTAAACACACAACTAAAAAAAATAAGTCTTATTCACTATATTCTTAGAATTAGAATTTATTTCCATCGTTAATTACATTGTATCTTGTATCTTGTATTAACTGATGTTTTTCCTCTCAGTCCCGAGACTATTAAAGCTTCATCTGACGCAGAACCGGTGGGCTAGCCAGAACCCACGGGTTTGGGCCCTCCGCTGTGGGTAGGGCCGCGCATGTGCTCATGCGTGCGTTTAACTACGAAATGTCATCTAAGGGCCATCGAAGTTGCGGTGCGGACCGAGACCCCGATGGCCGTCGACTGTGTTTTTAGCTAGTCGGTGGCTGGGGGCGGTGAGAACCGCCCTGGAACGCGGGTGTACCTTGTGTACGCGTTGTGTTGGTCTCGCCGTGCTCGGAGGCGAGGGCGAACTAGTGTGTTTGTTGTTGCACTAACTGTGGGTGTAGTGTTGTCCGGCGGGACCCCCGGCGGTGGGTCCGGCGTATCTAAGTCCCCTTCCTCGACCGGGTCGATGAGGACGTTTCGCGGGCGACGCTTGTTGACGTTCGCGTTTGTGTCGGGTTGGTAACTTGCTGCGCTTACCACCAGAGGGTTGGGATGATATTCGGCTCTATCGAAGAACCGTTTGGTCAGGTCTTTAAAATATTCGCGAATCGTCGGGAGTCTGCAATCGCTGTGCAGATCGACGTTGCGTTGATACCACTGCGCACCAGTTGCACGGCGGATGAACTTATTTTGTACTATTTGCAGCTTGTACAAGCGAGAAGGGTGCGTGTGGGCGAAGATCATGCATGCGTAGGACATAATAGGTCGTACGCAGGTCTTATATAATAATAATTTGTGCCTTAAGGGCATTTTACTTTTTGCGTTAGTTAAATTGTGTAGCCGGCCGGAGACGAACGCGGCTCTATTACGAACGTTATTAATGTGCGTAGTAAATGACATACGCGAGTCGAAAGTGACTCCTAAGTATTTGACCTTTTTCTCCCAGGGGAGCGGTTGGCCACAAAGGGATATTTGCCCCAACTTTCTGCATTGGCGAGGACCATTATAAAGATGTGACGGGTAAGTACTTCGTGTGAAGTGAATCGCTACACTCTTTTCGGGATTTATTTCTATTCTCCATTTGCGGAACCAGTCGCCGAGGCGGTCTTTAGGTATATTGACGTGGGGGTCTTTAGGTATATCGCTCGTGTAGAGCGTAAAGAGCAAAGGTGAGAGGCAGGAGCCTTGTGGTACGCCGGCCGTGAGGCGGCGGCTTGTGGAGAGGGTGCCTTCAACTCGATATCGAAAAGAGCGGTTTGACAGGAAGGCCCGGATGGTGTGTACGAGCCTATTTTGAGTGTGTACAGCTTGTAAAGCAAGCCGTTGTGCCATACCTTGTCGAATGCTTTTGCGACATCGAAGAAAAGAGCCCCTGTACTAATATGTTTAGGGTGATTTAGTCCTTTTAGGATATGTTCCGTTAGGCGGAATAGTTGATCGGGACAGGAATGTCTAGCTTCGAAAGCCGAATTGTTCCGCCGGCAGAAGGCCGTTGGTAAACACGTGTTCATTGAGCCTGTTTAATAAAAGCCGCTCGTAGAGCTTGCCCAGGCAACTGAGGAGGCTGATGGGACGATAACTAGAGGGCTGGTTGGCTGGTTTATTTGGCTTGCGAATGCCGATAACCGTGGCTTCTTTCCAGTCGTCGGGAAAGGAGCAACTGGAGAGTAAAGTGTTGTAAATGGTCGCCAGTAAACAGATAAGCGGCCCAGGGAGAGCTTTAACAATTTTGTTACTGATATTATCTGGGCCCGGGGCGGATTTCGGTTTTAGATTTTTAATAATATCTTGGACCTCTTCGGGGGTCACTGAATTTAAAGGTTCGCCTTCCGGTGGAAGCGCAGCCCTAGTCTCGATTACGCGGTTCACCTCCGTTAGGTGGACTGTATCGGTGTGTTCGCGCGATGGCGTACATTGCTGCTCTAGGTTGTCCGCAAGGCATTCGGCTTTTTCGGAGTCATCTAGGGCTACTGAAGCGCTATTAGGTCGAACTAACGGCGGTAGAGATTCGCGGGGGTCTGCTTTCAGACTGCGGGCCAACCGCCAGTAGGCGGTGTGCGATGGCTCGATGTCCTCTAGGAGATTGTCCCACGTTGTATTTCGGTGTTCCGATACACGATCTTTGACTTCTAGCTGAAGGCGTCGAAGTAGGGTTCGGTTCGATTCCGATCGGTATCGGTCGAAGGCGCGTTTGGCTGCATTTTTCTGTCTAATTAGCAGTCTTAGGTCGGGCGGAAAGTTAAACCGTCGGTCGCCCGACAGTTTCACCGTCCGTTCCGAGTCTGTGACTGCGGAAGTAATAGTTTCTCGGAGACTCGCTATCGCTCGATTTGCGTCATCGAACGTAGCTATCGTCTCGGGTAGGTCTACTAAGTCCTGGGGGTCCAAGGCCTTGAGTTTGACCTCAAGACGATGCCAGTCCACTACGGATTTGGTCGGAGGGACCGCGCCGGCGTTCTGGCCCAGTTTACACAGGACGGGCCTGTGATCTGAGTCTAGTTCATGGATTGTCTCTATCGACTCGATGTCGAGCGAGACCTCCCTGAATAACATGATGTCTAGGACACTCGGTGATGCGTGATGGTAGTTATCCACCGTAGGATACCTAGTGGGAGTCGCGGGAGCGACTATGCTAAAGTTTAGGTTATCGGATAAGCTAAAGAGATGCTTTCCGTTGTTATTTGGGATGCTGTTGGTGTCCCATGAGCCGTGTTTGCAGTTTAGATCTCCTGCAATTATCACGGAAGGGCCTAAGTTAAGTAGCGTATCTAGGTCGCTTTGAAGTAAGGTTCTATTCCCCGAGAGTTAGGCTGAGACTAGTACCAGCGGCCTGTGACCGGTGAGCGCTAACCTACACGCGGATGCCTCTATTTGACTTAGCTCTGGAATGTCGAGCGGGCAACAGTGCAAGGACCGTTTATAATAAATTAATGTGCCTCCCAGACGGTTTGCTAACCGGTCGTGGCGGACAATGCTGTAATTTGCGATTCTGGGATCGCGTACACTAGGCTTCAAGAATGTCTCTTGCACTAGAAAAATATCTACGTTATAACTGCCAAGGAATTCCGCGATTTCGTCCCTTTGACCCTTTATGCCGTTTGCGTTGAAATACGAAACAACCAGAGCCCGAGATTTTGTTCTACCTGCGGTTGTACTTCCCATTAAGGTGTTTTTATGGGTCTAATTAACGACGCGGCGGAGCGCGGTTTTATTGCGCGGACTATTGTCTTTTACGGTTGGCTCGTAAAAGCCCAAAGGGCTTCCACAAGCGTTTTATGTTGGCTAATTGCCCTAAGACGCTCGTTGCCAGATGTTGATTGATCGTGTCTAATAAGCTGCAGATGTTTGCGATTTGCGCGAATGGGTCGTCTTTATTTTCCGCGAAAACCGACGGAGTTGGCTGCACCTGCGGCCGCGGCGCCGTTTGATAGGCGGGCAGCGATTGTGCGATCGGTCGTGAGGCGACCGGGATTACCGGCGTGGTTACCTGCGCGGCCACCTGGGGTTTCGCCCAGGCGTTTATGACGGGTACGGGCGCGGGAATGAATTTAACGGGCGCGGGTTTGGGCAACGTAGATTTCGCGGGAGATTTTCTCGCGGGAGTTTTCGGGGCCTTGGCGCAGCCTCTATAACTGGTGTTATCGGCCCGTACCGTGACCATAGGTTGGGGCGGGTCTCTTAGGCCCCACCTCCTTTAACAGACTAAAATCCATTTTCTGGCGCGAAATCCATACTCATATCATAAATGCGAAAGTAACTCTGTCTGTCTGTCTCGCTTTCTTCCTATACCTGAGAGTATCATATAAAAGAGTATTAAAATAAGGGTCTTTAAAACGCTAGTACAAAATAATCATTATTTATTTGGTTACAGACAGGTTTCTAATGAGTTTACGGAGACGAATGGTCAAGATCGACGCTGGTCGCGGGGAGCTCGCGCAGGGTGCGGTACGAGGTCACGGGGAGAATGGCTCGTTCAGCATTGCATTAAAATTATAAATTAATTCAGTGCGGCACGAGGCCTAACAAATCCGGTACCAATGTAGGTATGACCGAGTCCGGGACCATTAGCATATCTCCAATATATATTTATCTCTTCCCTAAACTGGACGGGACCAAACCGGAGTTATGCCCGTCGCACGACAGAGAAGTTCATGTTTTTCCTTGCCGCACCACAGGAAAGTTGCATGAGATGATTTAGGCGTCGTTATCCAGTGAACGTGTTAAATTTATCTAAAATTACAAATTCTATAATAATATCTAATAAGCCTAGTACGCTTGGCATGGTGCCAAGAACACTAGCTGCATTTCTTCGCTGAATAGTTACGCTTAACCTTTGAGCGAGAAAAGAACCAGCTCTCTTGTCACCAGCCGCGGCGTTAAGCTTAGGACATAAACTTTAATGTGATGATTACGTGTGATGCCACACCGGCTTTGACCGAAGGCAGCCAAAGTGTCTACACAAGTAGCAGTTAAACGAAATCTAACGATTAAGTTTTATTTTTTTGATGTGAGAAAGTGGCAAACGAGCTCGTGGTTCACCTGATGTTAAGTGATAACCGCCACCCATTTGCAACACGCGAAGGGTTACAAATGCGTTGCCACCTATAAATAAAGTGGGCTTCGGCTACCTCACTCACCATGAAATGCAGAAGTGTAAGACTTCTACTTTACGCCGGTCTTCTGTGAGGTCGTACCTGCCCATTCGTGCAACAGTGAACACTGTTGCGTGGTCCTACCACAGTATCAAATCAATCACAATCCTTTTCCGTTGCCTTGGTAATAATATACGTAAGTAGATAAATCTTATAATAAGTGCTTTTTAAGCTCTTCAATTAATTACTGAAAACTAAGCTTATTATAACAAATGCAACGATGATTTTTCTTTAATCAAATGTATCATTCAGTTGGTGAACCATATAAAATAAGAAACTTTACGAGCGATCTCAGAGAAATCATACTCAAATTACTCATTTTCAATTAATGTTATTGCTTATCAGCTTATTGGCAACTTAATAAGATGTAAGAAAACGTAAGATTTTTAAAATTATAATTAGCTCTGTAGGTCCGTGGACCGCTTGGTGAATCGTTACCATAATTTCAAGTAACAAATTTTAACTCGAGTTTATTGCTTTAAAAGCGAGCACCCATCCCCGACCCTGAGCTACCATCGCTCTTAAAATACGAAGAATAAATGTAGGTTATACTTAATTTATAATTATATAGTCAATGTTTTCATTTTGTATTTCAATGAATTGCAAAAGTATAAAAACTCATAGGTAAATAAAACGTTGATAAATCATGTATTATTTATTCACTGTATTAAAGTTATTGTTCAGTATTTTATTTACTATCAGTTACTCCATCATACCTAACATGTAATAAAATATAATTTAATATCATGTTGTATAGGTAGACTTAATTAAAAAATTTATTTATGTAATGTAATAAAATTAAAAAGCTAAAAAAAAGCACAACAAAACTGCAAAATATCAGATTAAATATGTTCCATCAAGTTAACATGAAAGATATTTACTCATTTATGTACGAAATATAAAGCTTCGGAATTTAACGATGTGAACTTGTTTGAAATCAGAATGCCTACAGATTACAAAGTTACTACTTTGTTTTCACATTTATCAGTATAACTGGTTATTTTTATAAACTTTAATCACCTAACCTTCCGCGTTCAATTCAGTCATTGCTCATTTGTAATTATATTTTAATTAGGTACTTTACGATGTAGATTCCAGTGACCTTTAATTTGATTTACATTTTGTTCGCAGTTTTTACGATCATTTAAAATCATTTTAATTTTCCCTGACTGTATAACGAGCTTACTTAAAAATAGCTCAGTATCCTTTTTTATGCGAAAATTTGGGAAGAGAGCAAGCGATTAACCTGAGGAACCATTAAAAATTGGTTCGGTAATGAGAAAGTATAATACGTTCAATTCACGCCGGCATGATCAGATTAACCATGTCGGGGCCTTTAGGCACCTTGGGGTTCCTTTTCAGCCGTTTGAAAATAAGCAACTTTTTGTATCATTTTATTTTATTTTGTAAAATTACGGTCGTTCGTTGTGTTTGTTATCATAAGAGTTCTGTATATTTGCAATGTCTACTACTATCCTTTCATTCGTGAAAGGATAGTAGACATTGATGAATCCTCGGTGGTACTATTATATTTTCCCCGCAATACCCGCATCATCTAATTGTAAGTTTAAATACTTGAACTATACCATCTCATTTATAAACTCAGGCTCAATGTCCTCCGAATAATGTTCACTAAATTTTGTACAAGTCTGGTCTTTTTTATGAAATCTGTTATATATCCAAACATATAATTAATTAACCGGTAAGCTTCACATCACCGAGACAATTCTGCATACAGCATGACTGTTGCAGGAAAATATGTTTCTATCTTTGACTTATCTTTTACTCTACCTTTATTACTTATTTTTTGTCACAATTTAAATGCATCCGTGACACTGTGTGATCGTATGCCTTTTTCTTCTTCGCCTACACTGATTTTCATCACTGTATTCGATATCAGTTTTCTCATTTGCGTTCATCTCGTAATCAAGAAATCAAAAAGCGATCTTAAAAGTTCGAAGTTCAATATACCGACACCATTGATTCGATCCAGCACAGCAGCCCAAAATAATGCCATTACGGCATGTTTTCTTTTCTTAGTCCTTTATTAGACATCGAGCCTCTTGAACCACTTGCGATGTGAGTTTTATCGTCAGCGATAGAACAAAGCTTTCTGGACAGTGTTGTAACCTTCTGTCAAAACCTTAGACGCATCGGCTCCGGCACACCATCTTATGACGGAAACTTTTTTCAGCACTAATCCTTTTTCGAGATGGTTCTGCATAATTTCCCAGCTTACTCTGCTTCCCCGATCTTCTATAAGACCGTGGTACTTGCCCTGACGAGGCTGCCTATTCGTGCAATAGCTGTTACGTGGCTTTACCACAGATAATCCTAAGTTAAGCAAGAACATATTTTCTGCCGGAACACATGGAATAATATTCTCATCTCTTCATTACTAGCTCCTTCCATTTGCAAACATCCAACACAATGCAACTCAAATCGTCGATTACTTTTGGCCGTGCATCTCTTTACATTGCTTTTTTATTGCATTTATCACGGGGATTGCACTGAGAAATTGTTCGTATAAATACCTGCTGCCGAGTTTCATCCCGGTGTAACGTGTCAGGCCACCGAATTCCATCTATCACCTTCAGGGTTGATGGTCGACCTCTTTGCGTTTTCTTCCCAATTTTCCGTCATGCATAACCAAATTGGGGAATCATAATAGTAGAATTTTTTACGGCGGTTGTACTAGTGAGCTGATTAGTAAAACCACCGTCCTATAGGAATGGCTAAAAACGCAATATCAAGCCTCGACAAAATTTGGAGAAGCAAGAGTACCTATACGTCGAGCTACCAAAATTCTTTTAAGAAATAATATGGTCTCTTCTTCAAGGATCCCATGTCGTAAGGGCTCGAAAAGACCTCCGGCGGCAGCTGGTTCCACAGAGTGGTTTTGCGAGGCAGGAAATGCCTGGAAAATCGCGCTGTTGGGGAACGCTAGACATCGAAGTGGTGTGGATGAAATTTTTGGTTCTGGCGCGGTGTCCGATGGTGATATTCAGTCGCTGGGATCAATCCAAACAATTCGTCGGAACACTCCCGTGATATATGCGGTAGAAGATGCAGTGTGGTCCAACATCTCTACGCAGAGCCATGATATCAAGTCGATCGGAAAGACCCTGATCGTCGATAACCAGTGCAGCCCTACGTTGAATGCGGTGAAATGTTAGAAGCTGGTAATATATTAAAATAAGTGATTTTGAAATGTGGTCCTGGAGACGAATGCTAAAGTTACCATGGACATGATGAGGCCAAACACATCAATTTTAAAAGAGCTCCATTTCAAAAACTGACTTACCACTGTATGCTGAGAACGTCAGGTAAGCTTCTTTGGACATATAATGCGATCACAAATGCATGAGTTGGAAAAGAAACTAATCGTTGGATAGATGCAGGGGAAGCACTCCAGGGGCCGAATTCCAACACGATGGAGTAAAAGTAGTAAGTAGGAGAGTAGTAGTAGAGGCAACAGGAGAAATTAATTCTACAACCATCTATAGAACTGGCACAGGGCAGCAGCAAATGGAGATAAATTATATATGGTCACGATCCTCATTAGTGAGGGAGCGAGAAAAAAGAAGTAACTAGTAGAATATAGTAGTTGTCGCTATTGGTATTTCCGGACCTACATTATACGATTTAGGGACCTTGAAGCAGAAAGCCTATTTCTACCTCTAAGCCGTGCGTTTATGACGCTTCTGCGAGTGTCCATGGACTATGGACGGCCGTAGACGGAGGTGACCCGCTTGCTTGCCTCCTTTTTCATAAAAAAGGACTCATCCGAACTCGCGCGTAGTAAAATAATAAAATAGTGTTACACAAGTTACAAAAAAAAGTATGTTACAACTTTGTAGAAATGTGTATAATTTCTTAAATCTATCTCCCATGCAAGTTGGGTAATTTTGGATGGGGAAAATATATCCTTATGAAACATGTTCTGTTATTGACGTTGGTGTCGTAATATTTGAATATCATTTATTTTTCTAATATTTGTTTTCTGTAAAACAAAATTCTAACGGTTCGATAGAATTTTTGTTGCACATTTTAAAATTAAAATCCTGTAAAATTTTATAAAGCATTTAATTACTCCATGAAATAACATGTCAGTTAATATATTTAATATTTCAGAAATAATATATATTCTTTCATCGGTCTTTTGCTATTTAAATTAATGAATGTGATTTTAATTATTCATATTGTCATAATTCATTTAAAAAAGTAACTCGGTTTTAAATTTTCACTACCGTCGGCAGTCCCCATGACTTCTCTGCTTCACGTTGGAACAATAACTGTGTTTTTTGTAGAGATGACCAGATGAATAATTAGTTTTATTGTTTTCTAACTCTATAATTATAACGTGGATGGCGTGATGACAATACCTTAACTTACCTCTAATAATAAGAGTGACAATTACCTTCTTTATAATAACAGCACAGCAATGTCAATCTGCAAAAATAAACGTCCTTACAATTATTTAACTTATTAAACTATGCGTTTAATATTTCATAGTCAAAAATTTTAATAAACCTTATGCGTTATATTTTAAATATGCACGTGTATTTTAAAATGATCGCAAATCAGGTTATTAGTTTTATTTGAAAAGGCTAAAATGATTCAGTCGTATCCAGCGAAGTCATAAAATGTAGGAATCGTAAAACATTCCAAAATATATTCTCATTTCCATTTTAAATTATTCTGCATAAGAATGTAAAGAAATGGTAATTTTTTTTGGTAACTTAACTATTTTTTTTAGATCTTTCCTTATTTTACGTAATGTATTAAATATATACTTTACATAGTAAATAGTACATAGTAAAAAGTCTATAAAACTAAAAAAATAACGATGGATTTCCATGTATAGGAGTCGAACGTTGTTTAGCGTGTAAAAGTAATCAATATTGTTGTAAATTTTGTGCTTGGAAGTACAGCAAGTGTTACATCAGCACACCAGCGAACCGGAATGAAGCGAGCGGCGGCGGCGTGGGTCAGGGGCACTGCGGCCATGACCACGGTCAATGGCGGCGCTCGAATGTGCCCGCCAAAAGCAACAGCGTTGATTGAGTGCTGCCAATTCGATACTCAAATTTTTTCTTTCATCTTTTATTTAAACTAATAACGTAATGTTTCTAATATTTTGACTGTAACAATAAGAATGGATCTTATTTCACGCCGTTATAACAAACTAAACTATTACTGATAACTAAATTGAATGCTATAGAATAACACACTAAAGCCCGGTTTTTAAGACATTGACGCTCGGTTTCTGAAACACTGATCATCGTAGAAATTAACTAGTCAGCTGTCAAATGGCTTGTCAAATTCATTTGAGTTGCCAAAAGGATGATTAAACTCTTTGAATTGGTCACAATGATCTTCTTAATGATCAGAATGATCAATTCCTAATGACAAGAAGTACCTACCTGTACCAAGAAGACCTATGAATAAATATTTCCTATATTGACAACTTTATTCCAAGATTTACAGTTTAAAGTGAATCATTTTGATAGTGAATCAGCCTTTTTTCTTCTACTTTTAATATCGCCACGCAACTTAATTTAAAATATGTTTTTAATACATTTATCTGTTATGAGTAATTTGTTATTAAAATGAATTCGATTACCATAATCCAGATATCCGCATAATTTGCAATTAAAATATGTGTGGAATATCATAGATAGCAATCATGTAAAAAAACCTGGTTATATAATAAACATTTAGTTTCAACTGATGACAATTCTATAAAAATAAATTATTATTAAACAAACAATTATTAAACTTCGTATTAAATATTGTATGGTACCAAAACCCGTATATTATAGTAGCCGACTCATCATCGTTATGTCGTACCGGATTTATAGATAAGTTGTAGTCCGCCTATTCCGTTACATTTAGCTTCGAGAGATAAGAGCTGAGCGCGGGTGTGAGGTAAGATGGTGCGGTCCATCTTGTCATTGCATACAGCTAGAGGTGACATTGGTCGGTCATCGAACTTGCCAACGGCCTTGTATTGTGTCGACTAATGGGCTGGCGGCTGCTGCTATCCCCTCTCCACCCCGGCCCCGCATACCTCTTCGCTGTCAGTATTACCATGCTCATTTTCTTTACCCTAAATTCGTGTTTATTTCGTTTTATACTAAGATCAAGTTTCGAAATGTACCTTAACTTACTAAAAATTAACATCTCAATAATTTTATGTCAAAAGAACTTTTCCTTCCTTTTTCTCACTGCTTTGAAGTACTTATTTTGTAATATATTACTTCGAGTATACATTAAAACCGTTTCTTTAATTACATATAAGCTAATATCGCGTCTTTTTGACGTTGGTAGATAAAATCATTACTTTACCCTTCTTAATTTTTTGGGCTAGTCTAAATTGACCCTAGTATGATAGTTGCATAAAATGTACGCTAACATAAGATATCTTTTAATATAAGATATGTTTCGACAAGCTTTTAAGTCTCGAGACCGTCTCTAAGCAGTCTGGGACAAAATAGTGCGCCAGTGATTTTTGCATGTAAACACTTGAGAGTTGTCAATAAAGGCTTGGTTTTGTGTTCTTCTTCATGTTTCTGTTACTAAAACAGTAACATGAACAAATGATGACAGTTACCAGATTGATGTAACATATAAAAGATTCGTAATAGTTACCTAATTGGTTTAATATAAAGGAATAAATGATAGACATCTGTAGCTCACTCCTTGTTTACTTGATTGTAGCCAGACAAGTTCCGTTTAAGAGCTTTTTTGTGAAATCAAGTTTTTCCAGGGTTCATACCTTGGACCGCTTTTTATTGTATTGTTTATCTCGAAGGCGTGAATGACATATAATAATGAAAATAAAAACAAAGAAAATAAAAAACAAGCCTTTATTGCTGTATAAACTTGGTAACGGTTATTTTTACTGTGGTAGGACTATGCGACAAAAAACATGCAACAAAGTGTGCCGACCGTTTATACTTTAAATCAGAATTTTTTTTATGTGAAAAAGAGGAATACGAGTTGGCGGTTCACCTGATGTTAAGTGATAACCGCTGCTGGACATTTGCAACACCCGTACGGTTGCAGATGCGTTGCTACCTTTTAATAAAGTGGGCCCCGGCTACCTCACTCACCAGACGAAACGCAGAAATGTAACACTTCTACTTTACGCCGGTCTTCCGTGAGGTCGTGGTACTTACCCGGACCTGCCCATTCGTGCAACAGTGTTGCATGGCCCTACCACCATAAAACGTTGTTCAGTCCACTTTATTCCAGGTTTATTTTTATAACATCTTCAAGTATTAATTGTGATAAAGATACTACATATTTAAACAGCTTGTGTTAAGGCAACACTGTGGAATTGACTACCTATGCACCTCTCTGACTACATAATTTATGCACTGCACTGCGCTGACGTAATCACATGGTACACGAACGCGGCAATGGAAAATAATAATCAATTTTAATTTTAAGAATAAATAACTATCACTATTTTAATAATCTATCAAGCTTCAAAGCCTTATAGCTCCACTGGTTAGTGAAGTTCTAACGCCGTAATTTTTCCTACCTTTAAATATTAATGATCAATTAATTATTGATCACATTTAAAATTAGGTTAACGATAACAATGGTTGACGACACTGATTTAAAAGGCAGCAATTTAATTGATATTTTTCGATTAATTGATAAATTGATACAGGGATCTTTATGGTACCAGAATACTTTTATTATCTTCTCTGCGATAAAGAAGAATGTTAGCATTACGTTTTGGTGCTAAGTGAAATTGAGTGATTAAGTTAATCCCAGTCATATGGTAGAAGGTTATTAATTTGATTGATTTTTCTATATATTTACAAATAAGGAAATACTTTAACATTTTATTTGAAAGACAATTATTAAATTATAATAATAATATTCTTATATGACAGCAGAGCTAGGCGGCGCGTATCAGGGAGGTCGAAATTCTCGGTTCTTGATGTCGTTAACGGGCTTGGTTATTTCTTTTAAGCGTTTATCATTTGCGGCTTATAAGCAAATGGCGTTTAATCACTATTATTCGGTCTCCAAAGCCAAAACGCGACGCCATTTCTTTTGATTTTATTTACGGTAGATCCATCATGGCGCGGTGTCAAGTTGTTTTTTTATTAAGTTTCCGGACACCGGAATAACACCCATTATGCTTTCAATTAAATTTTTAATTTAAAAAAAAAAAAAAACTTCTACCAACTAGGACTGTATGTGATGAAAATCGCTTCGAGGGTTTCTTTTAATATGCCCAAACCAGCGCACCCTGCTGTCGTGAAGCTTTTCGGCGATGTCACGAACTCCCAGACTACCGCGAATGTGTTCATTACGTATAATATATATATATACATACATAATATACATACACATATATATACAAATATATACATAAATATATTTGTAAGTAAATACATATATACGTAACATACATATAATATATAGTAAATAAAATAGAAGATAATAACAAGAAATATATAGACATGAAGAAAAATATGTTATGCGGATAAATAGAATTCCTTAGCTCTATTCTTGAAGACATCCGATGAGGGGCTGGCACGGACATTGTACGGTAACAAATTCCAAAGACGCACCGCGTGCACTGTAAAAGAGCCGCCAAAACAGGAAGAGGAGTGCGAGGGTAATTTTAAAAGAAGGGATCTGATCTCACGACAGGGTTGACCACGCGGCACCATGTACTCAAAACGCTCTCGGAGGTACTGAGGAGCCGCAGGATTATTGAGAATGGAGTAAAGTGTGGATACCACATGCAAATCACGACGGCGACGTATAGGTAACCATTTCAACTGGGATCGGAAGCTAGAGATGTGATCGTATTTACGCAGCCCGAAAATGAACCGTATACACATATTTTGTACGCGTTCCAATTTGTTTAGCAGCAACTCCGCAGCATCCAAGTAGCATACGTCCGCGTAATCAAGATAAGGTAGAAGAAGTGACTGGGCTAGTGTAATTTTCGTTTTGAAGGGCAAGAACTTTTGGAGACGCCTGAGAGAATGAAGCGAGTAATGTATCTTCCTGCTCACTTCATTGATGTGATTGGTCCAGGATAGGTTGCTATCAAATAAGATGCCAAGGTTTTTAGCACACGAAGAGTTTTGAATACTAACACCATCGTAGTATACCGTTGGCAAGTTAATGGCATTAATGAGATTGCGCATATACGTGCTGCCAAAAATAACCGCTTGCGACTTTGCTGGATTAACTAGAAGTCCAAATGATTTTGCCCAATTACAAATTTTAGTGAGATCATCGTTTACTCCCGATATGGCCTCATGCATCTCGCATACCTTAAAATGGCGGTAAAGCTGCAAGTCGTCGGCATAGAGATGAAAATGAGAAGAGATCACATGAGTAACAGCATTAATAAATATGGAGAATAAGAGATCTTCTTGATGATAGTGATGATAAATCATTCAATTTGTGTTTGAATCGTCTAATGCACTTTTCAATTTATCGTAGAAGTGGAGTCGAGTTCCCAGTCTTTAGTTATGCGTACCTATAAGCAGCTTACATTTAGTCATTTTACTTAGATACATAGTAGGTATATATACATACATATAAGTACGTATTAATAAACCAAAGTTCAACGTTAAAAGAGCTTTCCAAGAGAGTATGGAATAGATTTGTTCTTCTCAAACTACAGTCCAGTACTATTTCTATATACATTTTCAAGTCTATTATAAATATTCCCATTTTTTTTCTTTATATTGGCCAGATAAAATAATATTCAGTCGTAAGAATCAAAATAAAAATAAAAAATGTTTTTTTTTATTTTACCATCCATTTTGTGGTGGGCCAACAAATTATACCTTACCTAGATGTATATAACGTTTAGGCCATTTCAAGTTGAGAAGTGTCACACCTCACGCACAGTCAGCTTGAATTATACACTGCATAGCGTTCGGTGACCCAATTAAATAGAGGCTTCATCATCGGAGGTCGTAGGTTCGATAACACGGGGAGTATTTTTGTGACCCATAGATCTGTGTTCCGGATCTGAGTGTTTATTTCCAAGAAAGGTCTGGCGTGAGGTTCCATCGTAAAATACCTAACCGGTAATGTAATTCACATGTTGTGCGGAACCCACTTAGGTGAGATAAGGACGGGGGAAAAAGAAGAGTGCATTAAACAGCAGCCCAAGTGCTTAAGTTGGCAACACGATTGCAAAATGTTTGATATATAACGCGACGGGCGCTGATCATCAGACGAACCGTTTTCACATGTACAGTCATCATCTATTTCAGATGGATATGAGGGTTAGTTACTTTTTTATGAGAAGTATACATGGGCAAGGGGTTCATGTGATTTTAAGCGACCACTGACATCTCATGCACATTCCTAACGTCCCGCCAAATAAAACTACACACTCAGTGCATCAAGAAACACCATAGTTCGTCCTCGCCTTCGAGCACGGCGAAACTAACACAACGCTTACACTAAGTACACCCGCGTTCTAGGGCGGTTCTCATCGCCCGCAGCCACCGACTCGACCATCCCAATCGTTATGACAACTACTTTCTATTTCCAGTATATTAAATAATTTTAATAAAGGAAACAATAAATTTAAGAATATAAATTTAACGCTTATTTTTAAATTGATTTTAGACTTATTTTATGTAACCGTCACTCGCTATAAAATCTTTATATACACATGTATTTGTAATTGTTTATTTGAGACTAAAGTACGTATTTGTTTCCATTTTTATGCATATGCACACTAGTACTAGTAGCCATTTGTAAAATTAACTTAAAATTATTTACACCTTGTACATTTAAAACAGACGTTTCTAAAATTGGTTAGAGCATGAGTTGCATATAAATAGCCACCATTGTAAACTTTTACATTTTTTGTTGGGTTATTGAACTGGAACCTAATATTAACTTGATCACCCGCTTTCTATAAGTTAAAATTTTTTATGTGAAGGATGTTAACATTGTTTAATATAGGGAAGTTAGTACATAATAATATACATGGCGTTTTACTATTTATTGAATGAACATAGACGTTCATTTCATCCGATTTACTTTTAAAAACACAAAAAGACGTTTACGTTTACGTCTTTCGTCTTCTTCTGTCACAAATTTGAAATACGGGTATTCTTTATCATTATTCAACTAGTGAATCGATAGTATAAACTATTATCGATTCACTATGGCAAGCGATAATGTAACCGCGACATAAATTTTGTTCAATTTTTTTTATTAAGTTGATGGAAAGATGGATGCTAGCAAATTTTGCACTCTAGCGCGAATGACAAAGAAGATCACTTGTTTCGAGTCCGCGGAATGCGGACAACAAACTGGTGAACTTCCTTTTTTGGTAAATAATTTAATCTAATCTCTTTACTTATTTCTTTCTCTCTATGTATTTATCCTACTTAATGTAAGGATCCATACGCACATGCCAGTAATTTATTATCCGTGCTCATGTTCTTTTCATTATAAACACGATGAAGTGCGTGATTCAAAGTAACCGACACGTAGTTGTTATTACAAAAAGCTGTAAAAAACAATATTACATGATTTTTTAGCTTCCGACATGTATATACAGCGTGTCTTTACCATCGCGACAATAAATGAACACACATATAGAGGATAACTTTTTAAAATTGTATTAAAAATTTACATTCTTTAAACATCAATATTTAACGAGTTATCAAATTTTCCAAAACAAAGAATTTTAGAACACCCTTACGTATAAAGCTTTAATGTAAAGTTCATTTGTAAAGGTCATAAAGCATATGAATGGGTTGAATGAATTTAAAAGAGACAAAACATACTGTTAGGAGAGGCTTGTAATGCGGCGCTGTGGCAACGAATGAAAAAGTCTCTGAATGTATGAATCAGTCAGTTGTAGTTTTATAGGATGTTACAAATTTTGTTTCTTTTTTACTTAATTAGTTTGTTTGAAAAAAAATTTTTTAAATTATGGATTTTTTCAACGTTAATATTTTTTTACTATTATTGGCAAGTAGCGTTAGACGTGAGTTCATTTATTGTCGCGGTGGTAAAGACACGCTGTATATATATAATATAAAATTATACTTTTATTTTACCTTTAAGTTTTCATTCTAGAATCGCCAGAATAAAATCACTCGTTGCTTCTAATATAAATCCGTTAAATAGGTAGTCGCTATAAGTACAGCATGTTTTATGGAAGAATACGTAATAAGACCCGAATGGTGTAGTAGGTAGTGTACCTGCCTCCTGCGCCAGAGGGTGTGGGGTCGATTCCCACTACTGGAAAAATATTGTGTGATGAACATAATGTTTTTATAGTGCCGCAGTGTTTATATACGTATATTATGTATTCATTACACAAGAAAAGTGTGTTTAAATATGTTTATCGGTTATCTAGTACCCATATTATAAGCATTGCTTAGTTTGGGACTAGAGAACGTTGTGTAAAAATGTGTCCTAAATATTTATTTATTTTATTTCCTTATTTTTATATTTGTGTAATAAAATATTTAATTTAGTATCAACAATAATTGAGCTGACCGCGCGTATGGTCGGTGGTATTTGTGTATTAATAGAAAGACGCCTTCAACATTCAGCTAACATCAACTGTTTATATGGCATTACGCGTATCGTCACGAACAATATAATATTTATTAGGTTACTCAATACATTTGCATACCATGTTAACATTAAACTTTATGTGTAAGCAATAACGTATAAAATGTAAATAACTAGTTTCTGTTGTTCTGAAATAACTCTTTTTATACTGTATCATGTTATCGATCAAAATAATACGTTTACTATAATCAACAAAGTCTAAGGCTAGGACGGAAACTGTGGCAAACTTTTTACCTATGTTAAATGCTTAACTTATATCTATACGTCTAGATACCATGTTGCAACAAAACAGATGTCAATTATTGTTTGTCACTGTTTCATATTATTCTACTTTGCGTATAAAGGGATACCTAGTAGTATCAGTTTACAAATAAAATGGGGAAATTTTTATTTACATTGGTTTTATATTTTCAGTAGGTTGGGTTGAACATGTAGGTACCTATTTTCTTCATTAATGATGATTTTCGAAAACTATTTGAATGTTATTATACACATTTAAATAGTGTTATGTATCTAATAAAATTAATTTCACCACGCGATTAGACAAAAAGATTTTTTGATTAAAATAAGTTTCATTAAAAATTTAGAATATGGGCACATTAAATATGTGTAAATACTACAGTAAAATGTTGGTACAATTAATAATACCTAAATATGCAGCCTCTATCTCAATTTTCCGACGTCCATTTTTTTAAATCTTTTTTGAATAAATTTGCTGAGCAAATACACGTCCTCGCACATTTGGTTTCCATCAATATTCATTTTATACTGTACCATGTGCCGTAGATAATTTTGACTTCGAAAAAGTAAAACGATATTAATTCTAAATTACATATATGTAGGCGTAGGATAAATAAAATCTTTATTTTGAGTATATTGTTACTATTTTACTCTTTATTTAAATTACTACATTTTAAGACACAGATACACGTTACTCGTTTGTGGCGTCGTTGCGAGAGTCCCTCAATCCCTTTTACGTCATCCATCCTTCTCATTCACACAATACTTCGTTCAAAAATCATCTTTTACTCAACTATTAAATAATTAATCCTACAACTCGGCCATTCTGCAAATCAGTCTGGCCTCAGACTGAAGCTACTTTACCACAGTTATACTAAGTACTTAACATTTTTTTTTTCCTTCTTCATAGACATAAGTGTTTAAACATAAAACAAAAAAAATAACAACACTAATTAGCTTATTCCTTTACAACCACAGGTAGTTTAGGCAGTTTTAGTAGATTTTTAAAAAATACAAAATTACACAAACAATTACTTAATCGGTCAAAAAAAACAATTTGTATCAAGGCCATCTCTTCATATAATCTGAAGCTGATGTAGTTCTTATCGGCCCTTCTTTACCTCTGTCTATTTTCTCTACCTCATACCTACCCCTTCCCAACTCCTTTGTAATTCGATACGGTCCGTAGAATTTTGGTTTTAATTTTAACGCAGTTCCAAACTGTACACGTTGTATAGCAACTAGATCACCTTGCTTGTACTTCTCTCTTTCTTTACGTCTTTTGTTATATGTCTTTCTATTCTCTTCTTGGATCTTTAATATTTGTGCCTTAGCCTCTCTTCTACTCATAAATTCGATTCTGCTTTCCTCTTCTAAGTATTCCATAATAGATAAATCTTCTTTCAGCTTAAGTTTCACTCCCGTTAACAATTCAAAAGGTGTTGTGTTAATTGATCGTTGATATGTGCTATTAATGACTCTTTGAAGCTTACTCACATGCTTATACCAATGGCCTGGTTCATCTATACACATCTTTGTTAAAGTAAAAATAATAACTCTGTTCACCCTTTCAACTTGACCATTTCCGCGTGGTATTCCAGTGGCAATAGTGATATGTTTAATGCCTTCCTCTTGACAGTACTCTTGAAATTCATTCCCTGTAAAAGCTACTCCTCGGTCAGTAATGATTCTCCGTGGGCTACCATAATCTTTCTGGTGCAACTTTAACTTTTCTACGGTTTCCTTTGCTGCCACAGTCTTAACAGGATAAATCCAGACGAACTTTGTATATCCATCAATTACAGTAAGTATGTAGTTATACATTTTTTTAGTTGCATCTAATGGCCCTAAATGATCACAATGTAAAGTATCCAGTGGTAATTCTCCTTTATCAATTCGATTTAAAAAGCCTTCTTTCTTACCAGACTTTCTACTCGCTAATAAACAGGGTACACAGGGTGGTACACAGGTAGAAACAATCTTATGGATTTTACTGTCTAGTTTTGTAATGTAATAATCTTTTTCTATTATATCCTTAATCTTCTTCTTCCCGAAATGTTCAATTCCGGGCTTTTTTAATCAATTCCATATCCATCATATCAGGTAATACCAATTTCTTCTCCGGTCCTTTATAGATAACATCATTCTCTAAAAAATAATCTTCATATCCATTCTTTTCTAATAGTTTTCTGATAATCTTTAACCCTTCATCTTCTTCTTGTGCCTTCTTTATTCTCGCATGTAACTCAACATCAACAAAACAAATGTTTCTGCTCAATGCGTCAACATGTTGCATCTTGTCTCCTGTTCTATGTTCTATAGAATACTGAAAATCCTGTAAGTATAGTATCCATCGTGCTACTTTTGCAGATGCATCCTTTTTGTTCAAGGTTTTTTGAAAGGCTTCACAATCAGTGACAATTTTAAAGGGTATTCCTATAAGATATCTTCTGAATTTCTTCACGGCTTCAATAACAGCTAAAGCTTCTAACTCGTAACTGCAACACTTTTGTTGAACTTCTGTAGTCTTTCTGCTCATGTAGTGAACAGGATGTTGACAACCATCATTAGGGTCTCGTTGCATTAAAATAGCTGCATATCCATGCATAGAAGCATCTGTATGTAATTCAGTTTCCAAATGAACATCAAATATTTTCAACACTGGTTCACAACATAATTTTGACTTTAATTCGTCAAAAGCTTGTCTTTGAACATCCTCAAACTTAAACTCACCTTTTTTCAATAAATCACTTAATGGTTTCGCTATTAAAGCATAATTTTGAATAAACTTCCTGAAGTACGAAGTTAATCCTATGAAGCTGTGCAGTTCTTTCAAATTTTTAGGCACTGGAAAGGTCATAACAGCCTTTGTTTTCTCACTAGATGGTCTTATCGTTCCATTGTAAATATGGTAGCCTAAGAATTCAACAGATCTTTGTAGTATTTGTGACTTCTTCCAATTTATTTCGAGCCCATACTCCGCTGCCACCTTCAGCAAAGCTTTAAGTCGTTCAATTCCCTCTTTTTCATCTTTTGAAAGTATAATTATATCGTCAATAAATATCAAAACCACTCCCGTTCTTATAAAATCCGCAAATATGATGTTAATGTATCTTGTAAAGTATTTAGGACAGATAGAAAGACCAAACGGTGCTCTTAAAAATTCATACTGGCCTTCAGGGTTACTCGTTACAAATGCTGTATACTTCACCGACTCTTCTTCAATTGGTAAGTGGAAAAAGCCATTTTTTAAATCGAGTGTGCTATACACATTCACTCTACTCAATTTGTCAATAAGGTCGTCGATTACAGGTAATGGATGTTCGTCTTTCACCATTTTCTGATTTATCTTTCGATAATCTACGCAAACTCGTACACTGCCATCTTTTTTCTTTGTCTGTAACACTTTTTTTTCGACGCCTCGTACCCTTAAGATTCGAGTGCCTTATATTGGCAATCCATAGTGGATCGTATAGCGATATCTATCGTGAACAATATAATTTAGTTGAATGGGATCCTTAGAAAATCTATATTTCATTTATCATAGATGGCGTTAGGTCACCTTGTTGTTTTGTCTTTGTTTATTTCCTTAGATTATTTCGGTACTAGTGATTTTATTGTCTTATATATAATATATAAGACAATAAAATATAAATATAAAATACTATCATTTTAATTATGTTGAACTGATATCAAGCAAATTTGTTTTTACATAATTTTCGATTAGAAACATTGTCTTGTTTAGCATAGTCTGTTGTTTGTATCATCTGTCGTTCCTGCGAGAACGGCAGCCAGCTTCGTCTTGATCATTTCTTATTGGAGCTCTGAGGCGGCCGCCGCCTGGCGGCAGCGCCTCTGCATAGTTCGAGAATGTAGGAAAGGAGTATGTGGCATCCTAGGCCACATCCTTTTACATCCTACTTGTATATGGCTTCTTGGCCTTTATATTTTATATAAAAAACCCACATCGTTGGTAAGTTTCCTTTGTGCATATATTTTTGGAATCTGACTGTTTTCGGTCCATCATTCGTTTGTTAACAATTGGTATTTTGTTACAGGGTTTTTTTTTAATTAGTTTCTCTTTCTTCTTTAATGCTACCTCGTATCACTCTGATCTGCTTCTCTCTGATGGCTTGATATCGAACCGCGTGTTCACCTTATATGCAACTGCATATATATTAAGAATCTGAGGTCCTGCTGTCCACGTGTAACTTGAAGCCGCGGACTAGCATGCCCCTCGGTGGTCTGAGCATTGCTAGCTGAGGTCTTCACCCTTATTTGGAAAGTGGGAAGGCAAGCCTGGTTATGTTTCCTTCTGGTATGTGTTTGCTCTAATTAACTAGCCATTAAACTCATGATTATATTTATATACTATTTGTGACAGTGATTAATTTAATGTATACTTAACTCTTAATGTAACTATTATTATGCCTGATGTGAGATCTCACTCCTTCTATTTTTTAACTTGATATAGTTTAGTTTTATATTCAAACCTTGTTCAATAAACTCTAAAACTGTAAAGGAATGTATCTTTTATTTCCACTAAGTAAATCCCTTAGAATTAGCATTATTGTAATTGCACGGGGCGGGCTGGCGCCTATTTCATATAAATTCTGTGTCCCCGTGACTGGGTCACCGAGCCTCACCCTGTGGTCTTGATTGGTCCGATTGAGTCAGCCGGAGCGAACCCCTACACCGATCTCCCACTGGTGGAGTCGGGGAGGATGTTTCATGTCAATACTAAGGGACTTGCATACTCAGAATAACTAGGACGAATGATGCCCATCTTCAACCAATCATCAACTTGCTGCTTCACTAATAGTTCTTCGGTTAAACAGCTAATCGTCATGTAAAATATCATCTTTTAGAACAATTTCAGCCTAATGGGTGCATCTTTGGTCTTCAAAGGTACGTAATCATTTATAATATCTTTTACCGCACTACATTGGTCATCATTACTGGAAAAATACAGACATATAGCATTTTGATATAAAGTATCGTAACATGGAGGCCTAATTTCAACGGCACCTTTGTCTATAATCCGTAACAGTATTTACTAAGAATGGCTGACCTAATATTACATCATGTGGCATTACATTAGTTGGTACAATATATTAATATTGTAATGGTGATCGTCGATAATTAATTCCGTGTCGAATTTACCGATTGAAAATACTTGTGAACAACCCAACCCGGTAAGCAACATTTTAGTTCGTCTACGTTAGCGGAACTAGCGCCCTCTGATGTCAGCGTGGGATATTGAATGAACATCGATCGTCGATCCCGCTTTGCATGCATTTGTGTTATTACAGGTTCCGTTTTCTTACATTCTTCGCCTATGTGACCGAACTCATTACACCTAAAACATTTTACACCTCTTTGACAGGAACTCGACAGATGCCCTTTCTCACCGCACTTGTAACAACGTTGGAATGTCTGTCCTCCAGTTTCCCGTTGTGCCATCGGCTTCATTACTGTTACTTCTCTTTTGCTTATAGTACTCTTCTTGGTTTCCTGTTTGTAACTTTCATACAATGCCATTTTCTCCTTGAGCACTGAATAGGATGTAACACCATAGAATAATAATTTGTTTGATTCGTAGTCGTTTATGCCATCGCCTATATACTGTATGGTGACGTAGTCTGCAAACTTAGCCCTTTTTCCCAATTCTTTCATGACAAGCATGTATTGATAAACCGTTTCATTAGCCTGCTTTTTCCGATTACTCATCATTTCATGCATTTGTTTGGAATTTATAGTATCAGGAAACTCCTTCATCAGAGCCATTCTAAATTCATCATAAGTTTTAAATGCTTTTTTTTTTTCGTCTTCAGCCATAATTGTGCAGTACCAGCCAAGCACCTCCGCGCGATAATTAGCCGTTGTAGTTGGTTCCATCCGAAAATATCTGCGTTGTCTTCAATATCCTGCGTCCATTTTGCAGAGGAATACGTCATATCATCCCCCGTAAACTTAGGTAGGGATGTTGATTGGTAATCTCAGATTATACATACTCTTTTGATATCAACTCTGATCTTCTTGGTTTATGTATTATGTTTGAATTACTTTAAATTAAATTTAGAATGTTAGTTTTATTTGTTCAGACTGAATTGTGTCATATTTGATTGATTCCGTAAAAATCTTTTGTAGAAGTAACATGTCTAGCTGTCTGACATAACTCTTGTATTTTATATAAATTTCATAATCATTACGTTTGGTTCAAAAATAAGTTCAAAATGTTTAAGTTGAAATAAACAGTTTTCCTATCAGTCCTTAAGTGTCTTTTTGGTTTGAGAGCGATCCCATGAGCCACATCCACCATTCAAGAGGTTATGGGCCCAGAAATATCTATATTTTTGGAGATTTTCCAGTTTTTGAGCAAAAGTGACAGCTGCAAAGAAATTTTCAAAGATGGACAAGCCCATCAAACCATTGTTATAAAAAGATACTACCATTCAAGACTGGAAACAAAATATTATTTGAAAATAACTGCTGCAGGTTTTGAATATATTTTGAAAAAATAATGAACAGACTGCGATCACGAGTGAGGAATTATTATCCATGAATAAAATGGAGGCATGGGTGATGAAGAAGAAACAATTCGGATCCACCGAGAAATAGGTTTTTATGAGGAGGAGATGGAGGTTGTTGCGGAGGGTGTTGGTCCAGAGAGCGATCCACCGAGAAATGTTTTCCAGAGAGCGAGCTTGTTGGGGAGGGTGTGAGTCCGGGAGGGAACCGAGAAATAGGTCTTTGTGAATAGGAGACGGAGGTTGTTGCGGAGGGTGTGAGTCCAGGGAGGGTTGCACCGAGAAATAGGTCTTTATGGAAGGGAAGACGGAGGTTGTTGCGGAGTTTGTGGGTCCAGGGAGGGATCCACCGATACATAGGTCTTTACCTGAGAGGTAGAAGAATTGTTATGGATTTTTTGGCTGTGTGCACTTTTACGTTTGGGGAGGCGGTTGGCTCTGGTGAGACGGAGCGATAGTTGATGGCTGTGGAGGAGCAGAGGTTTTTTCTATGGAGAGGAATGGCGCGTGGGAGTTGGTTGGTGAAAAAGAGGCTGAAGGGGAAGATTTGTGGGTTGAAGTCTTTACGATCTAAAACAACCTGCTTTGATGTGACACATTGTAAGGGGGTGTTAATAATAGAAATTCGCGCCTTGGAAGCGTGTGTATGAGATATTAGTAAGGGAAAGGATCGGAATTCAAAACGGAATTTTTCGGAGAAACTTTTTACAAAATTTTTGATATCTCTTCCTTTATAATGTATTGTGTTTTATTGTATTTTTCTGGTTTGAGTTATAGTTAACGAGTTTTTGTTTTTGTTGAGAGATTGTTATTGTTGTTTTATGATTGGGGATTTGTTTGTTGATAATTTCTAAATTTTTTGGGTTTCTGTACTTGTCTGGTGTTATGATGTATATCTGAGATTAAGGGGGTGTGTTGATTGGTAATCTCAGATTATACATACTCTTTTGATATCAACTCTTGACCTATTTGATTTATGTATTATGTTTGAATTACTTTAAATTTGGAATGTTAGTTTTATTTGTTCAGACTGAATTTTGTCATATTTGATAGATTCCGTAAAAATTAAATCTCAGATTATATATACTCTTTTGATATCAACTCTGGATCTTCTTGGTTTATGTATTATGTTTGAATTACTTTAAATTAAATTTAGAATGTTAGTTTTATTTGTTCAGACTGAATTGTGTCATATTTGATTGATTCCGTAAAAAATCTTTTTGTAGAAGTAACATGTCTAGCTGTCTGACATAACTCTTGTATTTTATATAAATTTCATAATCACTACGTTTGGTCCAAAAATAAGTTCAAAATGTTTAAGTTGAAATAAACAGTTTTCCTATCAGTCCTTAAGTGTCTTTTTGGTTTGAGAGCGATCCCATGAGCCACATCC
Organism: Iphiclides podalirius; assembly: GCA_933534255.1. Lineage (NCBI taxonomy): Eukaryota > Metazoa > Arthropoda > Insecta > Lepidoptera > Papilionidae > Iphiclides > Iphiclides podalirius. The sequence goes on from OW152830.1 coordinate 6,292,712, forward strand.
ACCATTCAAGAAGGGAATCCATCAGGAAGAATGGATTATATTTACCATCGTCGTTATTGCTCTCCATCATCTTTAACCGTCGTAAATATTATCGTCGTTATTTTAAAGTGACGATTAATACGTTTCCTTTGTAACACGTAATGGCGGCTGGCGTACGTGATCACTCTCTCGTTATTAAAATACCAAAAAATCACTTTAAGCCCATTATCCCGGACGAGAATTTTGTAGGCGTTAGGATAAATAAAATCTTTATTTTGAGTATATTTTTACTATTTTCATCTTTATTTAAATTACTACATTTTAAGACACAGATACACGTTACTCGTTCGTGGCGTCGTTGCGAGAGTCCCTTAATCCCTTTTACGTCATCCATCCTTCTCATTCACACAATACTTCGTTCAAAAATCATCTTTTACTCAACTATTAAATAATTAATCCTACATATATTTATATTATATGTTTAGATATTTATAGGGAAATGAAAATTAATTATACGACGATTACTGACGAGATGTCGTATTGGATATTGATGGAAGAATTATAATTATTTTTATTAAATTGAATTTATGCGATTTATTCCAGTCAAATCAAAATTCTTACTCATCGAATGAAATCTTTCTAGCCTTTTCTTTTTCTTTGTGAGCAATTTTGCAAGAGTAGCGCTACACAGGACGTAAAATTAAATTCTATTTTTGGAGCCCACAATTTTGCGTCATTCTAATTCATTCAGTTCATTAAATTTCTTGAAAATGTGCGAGCAGTTTTCGAACCAATTTACCTTCCCTGGGAAAGTATTTTGGTTCAGGTACTTTGTAGAATTTCGATACGAGCTTAATAAAAATTTAAATTTTCATAAAGTAGGGGAATACAATAAAAGCATAATGATTTAAATATGGTGGCTGTGAGACCAGTGCTGTATGTTGCCTGGATGGTTGCTTAGCAACAGTGCTCAGGGTGCCTGCGGGAGTGTCACTACTACGAACATTCATTCACCAAGACTTATTTGATAAAAGTTTTTGAACAAAATTGTATGACGGAACATTTCCTGCATGAAAAAAGCTTTGTTATTATGAAATGTGCGTAATTTAATTTATTTGAGAAAATCAGCACACACATTCTATTTTTAATCCGTTACTGTAATAATATTTCTTGACAAACTGGTATGTTAATGATATTTTAATTAAGTACAAGAGCAATTACAGTATACAACGAATAGATACGAATTTCGTTTTTGGATTGATTGAAATGTATTGGAATGTTTTGTCGAATTAGGTGAAAAGGTTGTAAGTTCTTATGTTAGTGTACTTGCACGCGTAATCTGTTACCGATCTTTTGACCTCAAACTTATTACCTAGGTAGAGATATCCTGAATACAAAAGATATTTACTTAGCATAGTGGAATTTAATATATAAAATGTGGGCAATGAAAGTCATATTTTCAAAGCATATTTCAGTGAATTTCTTTGTTCAATTCTTTTGCTTGCTTACTTTATATACCCTAGGTGACCTACTTTATATGACCTTTCCCAGTGTTTCAGTTTCTCGTCTTAACTCTGATGCTTGTAAGAATCATTTTAATTTACCTACTTTAGATTTGTATATTATACTTAGTAATAAAACTTATATTATTATTTCTCTTAAAATTTTTTTATTTAATGTATTTTTGTTTATGCTCTACAGTTATTTCAATGAATATTGTAATAGTATGAATAATTATCCCTCTCATGTATTATTGTAATTCAAGCAATATGCTTTTTTACATTATTAGCATCTAGCAGAAGATGGAAGGGATGGATGGATTGGGAGTTATGAATAAAATGATAAAAACATTTATTCAAAGTGCCTTTAAAACGATTATTATCATTAAACAAAAGAAGACACCTAGAGATAGTGCAATCTCGGCGAAGCCTGAGATCGATAATGCGTTCGAAGAGCTTCATGGTGTGGGACATGATTTTGATCCCCCTGTAACTACCGCAATCTTGAACACTGTCATTTCTATTGTCAATAGGCGTAATAAAACTGAAAGAACACTGATTCGGCATCTTTCCATTGTTCAAGATACGGTTGAAGATATCAGTACGCACGTCCACACCAAGAGAGCCCAACGAATGTTTGCAAGTATGGGAAAAGTGGCGAACGAATATAAAGCAAGTCGTAGGAAAAAGTTTTGGTTATAAAACAGATATCACCAGATAACATCAGACTATCCCGACCTTTTTTGGGTATACCAAGGTTCGAGATGTCTGTACAGACTTGATCTTTAATCTTGAATCTTGCAGAGAAACACATTAGAGAAGCTATTGCTATACACAGCCATAAATAACTTGTATTAGAAATGTCAATAATAAAAGCTTACGTTTATGATCAAATAGTACGCCAATAATTTATTGATGTACCTATAGAGATTTATTTTTGAAAGGAGATCGAGAGGTTTGATATAAATTGAATAATTTTGAAATTAAGTAAATAATTTTAAAGATTGGCGATGGTTTCCGTTTATTAGGCTTATCTTCAAAACAATAAAATAGGTAAAAGTAAACTTCTTTGTTTAGTTTTCGTATAATCATTACGGTTTGCGACCTAAAAAGCCGACGTATTGCATTTTCATTAAAACAGACGGTCAGGTAAATACGACAAATACGCTGATTGATTATTACATAATAATATCAGACTTATAACGCTTTTTATTTACTCATATTACAAATTGATTACAATGTTTCTAACATTGCTAATTGCTAGATACCTACGAAGTTATATCAACATTTTAAATGAATATTGTTGCACGGTTAAATATACACTCCATTTACATTGTAAGCCGGAGCGGTCCGACTGCAGTGTTCACCGCTGTTGCCATGTGTATACGTATGTATCTGCGTCACATGTGTGTTATAGTTTGAGTTGCCTGTTACAAATTCAATTATAATATAAAATTTATTAAATTATTTGTCGTTGAATTCATACAGTTATCAAACAACTACATGCAATGGACCAATTTGTAGATTAACAAATAGTAATTTGTTGCGGTTTCAATATATTTCGTAGTCAGAGTGATACATTTTGTTTTGAGTATGATGTTTATGAATACATTTTTATAGGATCTAGCCAGACATACAACTCCAATTTTTTGTAAATATTTTAGTGCAATAATGAGAATTGTTAACAAACAATAAGGAAAGATCTGATTATGTTAAATATTAAAAATAACAGAATAATATTACTTGCAATATATACTAAAGAGTTTACAATGATGCATGTCCCTTGTGGTTTTAAACCGAAACTTTCATTTTTTTTAGCGGTTTAATAAAATGTATTAACGTTTTATGGATTTTACACAATTTTATCTTTAAAATAAGTTTCGGGGTAAACGGGACGACTTGGCAACACAACGGAAAGAAATATTTGTTTTTACGAGCGTCATGGGGAGGGAGGAGGGATCCCTCCTCTTGCAGCGTTGACCTGCACGCTTCTCAACTACATAGTTACAACTTTAAATGAGGTACGGGTACTGTTAGTTTTAGAACTTTATTTGCTACTCCATCAGTGTAAATAGCTCGACGAACTAGGAGCTGAAAAGCACGTGCAAATTTTGTCGCTGCACCACGGCTATGGAAATATTATTGTAAGTAACAGCATAATTATGTAATAAGCAGATTTTTACTCGAATATTAAAATAACAGTTAATAGTTTTCGCGTGAAAATGTGTTACTACTTCAGGAATCTTAAAACAAGTGCAAAAGGACACATATGGCTTCGTAACGCTTGAACGTTTATGGCTACGGAAATATATAAATATATGAAATTTTTGTATAGTTTATAACGCTCTGTTAAAAAAATATCTGCTTTATTTGCAATTAATTTGGTGTTGTAATATAATTAAGATACGGATGTTTATTGTTTTGTCTACATTATTCCATAAAAAAGAATCAGTACTTTATAAAAACATCGAATAATATATCGAATGTTTAGCGACTAAGATTTTATTATAGCATATTGAAAGATGACGATTGTTTAAGGTCATAAAACGATAATTTTGGAGGATCTGCTCTGGATAATTTTTTTTTTTAATTTAATAAAAATATCAGTAGCGAGCAGCGGAGACTGAGAAAATGTCCAAATTTTTTTTTTTCAAAAAGGACAAAAGTAGATAGGAATATTATATATTTTTTGAAACCCTAATGTTATAATTATGCCATTACTTTGAAAATGTACCGAGTAATTTTTAAAATATCCTGACATGTATATTTTTAGACCGTTTTTATGTTACAATACGGTATAAAAAATTCACAATGTGCGGTAGACGCAAGTTGCGCGTTGCAACCGCCTATAAAAATTTAGACGTGCAGAGTCGGCGTCGTGCCGTTATTTTGAGTCACCCCGATCAACTAGTTGTAATTAAAGTATCGCAACATGACATCGCAACAGACCTTTGCCGCTAGGTACGTTCGATTTCCCTGATGGTGAGATAACCATCACCATCAATGGTATCAAACAATTACGAACACTCGCCGGCAAGTGCGGCATACTTATACTAGATTCCGCCACGTGCCTGGCAGCTTTTCCCTCATAAATTGACAGAAGTTTTGTTTTAGTTTCTTTCACCACCTCTTCTTCCAGTATGGGCGGTGCTGTTCTCGGGCTACCTCGAATCGGAATACTAAGCGGTAATTGATTAACAGCGCAAGGCTCTCTCAGGAGCCCTTGCGCCTAATTATTCCATGGAGTGCTCGGAAAAGCGACATAAGAGTACTGATAATAATAGAGTGACGGCCCGAGCTGAGGTTCCCTAGGGAGCCCTCAAGCTTTGTCACTAATAGACGAGGTTCGCCACCTCAAGCGCAGTGGATCTGTAAAGGCCTCCCAAAAGCCGAAAAGAGTGAACGATCCAATCAGAAAACTGAAGTGCCCTTATCTGTCGCTTATAAGACGTTGAACTGAATCCAACTCCGCAATTTACGATCACCGATTTGCAGAAACTATGGATATTGCACCGGAAGAAATCGTTCAAGTTGTTGCAGCGCAGCAGGGCCTTAGCCGCGAGTAGTCGCCTGTGAACTAAACCTGAGCTAATCTGCTACATCAAGGGTCAATCGAAAGCTCTAAGAGACAGGTTCCTATTCTAGGTAGAGAAAATACCAAACGTCGCCGGGATACTTCCGAGAAAGACGACTGTTTCATTATTTCAACAGGTATGAAGGTTTCCTAGGGGGTGGCTTCCTTATAATGCATGTTCATGTCCGGTGCCAAACTACACAAATCACTGGTCAATTCAAGAATTTAATATTCAGAATGTGGATTTGTTCTCCGGGTGCGTCATTAGTCTTTTAGAGAAAATAAGACCGACCAAATGTAATATTACGGTATAATGTTTCGTTCTATGCGATTTTTATTATATTGGCCATATTTAAAGGCAACGAAAAAGATTTTAAGTGACACCTTAAAGGAAAACCGATATTGGTTGACCAGGATAACTCTGTACTCATTTAAGGCTTAAAGGAATTTGTTATATCAAATGTGGTAGTGTCTACATTTAGATGTCTTATGACAACATTATCATATCTCTTTAGTCCAATTATAGTAAGTCTTTCATTTACTATAAAAGACAATAACTTTATTAAAAATACTTTAGAGGATTCTCTCGGTAATTTCCATGGATACATGGAGATATAAACAATTTTGACGTTTGAAATATTCCTATAATATCAAAATATGTCGAAGTCCCGTCTATAGCTGTTATATTACAATGAAGTGGCCACAGAATTGCAACAGAATGCATAATGAATGACGACGGGCGCCCGGGACCGCATTAGCATGCAGAAATAAAGTGGCAAATTGGAAATAGGAACTGACCAACGTCCGACCGCTCTGTTTACAAAGCGTTGTCCTTTCTGAGTTCAAGCCACCTCTCGGTAGCCTCAAATGTGTATTTACTTTGCACAATAGATTCGCCAAATTTTCTTGCTGTCGATGCTGATCAAACAACGTGGATTTTCTGATATTTTAATTCCGCTGTATGTTTACTTTGCGAAATAGCTTGAATTGTAAAAGGTAGTCCTAAATTAATACAAAACTCCATAGATTAATATAACAATGCTTACTGTAAGTGACTTCAATGTTTTTCTTTAAGAATTGATTAATAAGTCTTTGTGAATACGATAAATGTACAGCACGTAAATTATTGCATTTACAATAGGAATTTCACATGATACGTTGAGCAACGTACATAGTTTTATTAAAAATATTTAATAATTATTTAAGTTTGATATAGTCACATGGATTTTAATTCAAGCTGGTAAATTCGTATGTGTAAGTGTTCGTAACCCGAAAGTAGGTTTTTATGTCTATGTAAAAATACCACCAAATGGGATGTAATTGAAGCATCTTCTGGTAAAAGAAAATAAAACGGTAATTGCAAAGAGGCGATAAATGTATACGTGGAAGAATTTCTATTACAGTTGAAGACGTTGTGCTTAGTTGGTGTATTTCATTTAGACATTACAATGAAGTGATTTAATTTAGAGCTTACGGTACTCTATGATACTTTGTGTTGTTTGCCTCTGGCTCTCCGCCCCTCCTCTCAGGTAACTTTTTATAAAAGTTACGTTTATTAGATTAAACTTCTAACAAAGTATTTATATGAAGTAAATTTGTCAAAACAACAACTAGTTTTGAACAAAAAAAAGGGGAATTGAACATGTGGACACAAGGATTTGTGGTCAAAAGATTTTATTGTATAAAATTTTGATTTTTGCCTGTGTGGTTCCCTGGAGAACAAGATACTGTTATATATGATGTTATTTATTTCACGGTAAATATATTTGCACCAAATAAAACTATTGCTATATTTATATTTAATTTACAGGAAAAGCAATCATAACATTACCGAAGTACAGCTTAATCAACTTGATTGGAATCAAAATTTGTGCCTTCGATTCATATTTGGGCTTCGTAAATATAATCATGTTTCCGATTTTCGTTTCGTACACAGCTCAAGTGGATCCCAATCCGCTTTTGCAGGAATACGCATCCCTCAACTCCTAAATATTTAATAGATCGTTTCGAGTATCTTTCCGTCTCCAATCAAAGGTTCCTGCGTTGTTCTGTCGATCTCTTCCTACAAATTCCTGTACATTCCTCTTCCTTCTTCAAGAAATCTTTGACAGTGATAGCTGTGCGTTTGTGGCCCCCCATTCTTTGCCCCTACACATTCGACAAGTCTCTTCTTTCTTTGAAAACCTCAGTTGGAACCCTTTCGGTTGGATAGAGCGTTTTGTCTTAATTCAGAAGTCGCAGGTTCGAATCCTGAATAAATAGCGCTTAAAAATATCGACAATTTATCTACAATTCTAAAATCTAAACTCAAATTAGGATACATAATAAAACAGGTTAATTGTGTACGGATCCAAAGGCGGGACTTTCGAAAAGTCTTGGGCTTGTAGGCCTTAGGCTGTGTATGACAGCTTCTGCAATTGCATGGAACGACAGGCCAGTCCAATGATAATCCGAAATGGAAGTGTTATACTGTATTGAGGTAACCGAGGCCACGTTTAAAGGTCGGCCATTCATCTTCAATCCAATGTTGTTGTAGATGACAACGGGGGCCGGTAAATAGTTAACATCAAGTGACCCGCTTGCTTGCCTCTTTATCATATAAAAGTTCAAGATCAACAGAATATTTAATAGGCGTCTGATACTGCTAGTTCCCGCATGTTAGTAATCGGGCGCTAAACGATTTTCATCCCGAATCCGAGACAACCGAATAATCGGCTGCTAAAAAGATTTCAATTATATCCTGAACACTAGTGTTTTTAGCTATAGCTCGGTAAATATTACTTTTTAAATGAAACTCTCGACTTACCTCGTGCGAAATTAAGTTAAGTTTTAAAATCAGTGAAATTAAGTAATATTGTATCTCCCAATCAGTGGTAGTTCCTAACTATTTTTATTTCTATTTACATTAGGATTTTCTCTTGATTTTTACAGTTTTGTGAACCATGTTTGAAATGAGTTTAATCATTTTACTAATAAAAATATTACTATATCCCACTAGTGCAAAGTTCTTTTTGGATAAAAGATTACAGAGGCCTAATTCTGTATGAGAACTTGGATGGCGCGCTAAAGTCTTACCGATTTCAAACCTTATCAATATCGTGTCTTGCTGATTTAAGCGTTTATTCTCTCATAGTTAATTTATTTTATTTTAAAAACTTCATGAACCATGACCAAACACTGTACATAGGTAGACTTAATACTGGCAGCATATTCTACCAGTCAACCTTAGGGTGGCACTGAGAAGTTAAGGTAGGTGCACAAACATATTAAAATATATATAGTAATTAAATATAAAAATAGAAATATTACAACTGGTATGCAAATTGTAATGTAATAAGTAATACAATATTATGATTTAATACTATAATAAAATAAGTACATACAGTTGAATATATATATATATATTCAACTATATACTACTATATACTATATATATATATATATATATATATATATATATATATATATATATATATATATATATATATATATATATATACATATTATGTATGATATACACATACAATACACACATATATAAATACATAAACATACACATTTACAGACTACTTTAACTGTTTGTGTATCTCGTTGCTTATGTGTGCCGAAAGCATTAATTTAAGACATCGTCTAGTCAAAACAGGACCCTTATTTTAGTGGGTCTTCACTAAAAAATAAGGTTAAATAAGTATTAGATATGTTATAATTTTTTTATTTTCAAGAGACCTCTTACAAATAATCTACACGTGCCCGTCTAACCGTAGAAAATGATTTAAACGACAAACAACTCATAAGTATCTATTTGTATGCTACATGTTTCTTTGAAATTGAACTCTTTCATTATTTACTCGCCCCTCTCCCGTCATATATTCAAATAAAACTGTGTATTTATGTTCAATTATTTATGGAGTAATACATAAATCATTGAATACATAAATAATTTAAATAACAACCAAGAAAAAAGTAGTTTGTATACTTTCATATCTCTCTCATCAGCTCGTGTAACAGTTATTGATTGCTTAATCCCATGTGGAACTTTTCTTCAACGGAACTGATGAACCTGAACTTTTTAGATTTGTTTTCGAAATCAGTCTCAATCAGTCTCAACCACTAAACATATCTCTTGCTGTGATGGCCAATCCGCTCCTTAACATTGTGAAGACCTTTGCACTTGAAGTCATAGGGGTTGTTCTGTCAGCTGGTTACAAAACAACACTTGAAAAATAATGTTCTTATTATATTTTTTATTATATGATATATGATGCCGACACCGTTAACCATACATTATGAATACATAAAACTATATGAGGTATTTTTTTAATCTTCAATTCATTTTTAATTTGTTCAATAGCGTAGAGTGCATTCTTCGCGTAAACATTAAAACAAACGATATATGCAAACTTCGAATGACTGGCGTTCTTTCTTACTATGTTGTAAGTACTATATAGGTACCTTGTGGAAAACATGATGCCGTATACGTCGTTATCGTCGACTAGGACTGCGCATTTGCCACGATAATAAGTACATTTGTAAGGCAACGATCAAAATAATACTCTGCCGCCTTGTTTGTGTGTTTAAGCGTAATCGAAACGACACCTTTTCTCTGTGTGCGTGGTGCATGAGTGGGTTTTTGTTTCGTTGTTGATTGCTCATTGCATGAGGTTAGTTTTTTGTATTTTGACCTCTTTGTTTATTTAACATGTGAACACGCGTGCCCGTTTACATAAATACGTATTTGAAGTTGATAAATTTATACCGCTGCATTTGTTGTTTGTTTTCATTCATTGGATATAACACTGAAAATAAAGATAGTACCTAATCTCTATTTTAACGTTTTTCGCCTAGAATCTGTGGGATAGCGAAAAAATTCTATTTTTGACTTAGTCGGTGGATAAGATATCGAATATATCAACTTAAGTGTGGGTTATTAATATCTAAATGATTTTTTTAACTTGATAAAATAAGTAACCTCAACTTCAATAATAACGTACTAATGTGGACAATTGCTCATTTAGGTATATAATTACTGGTATTCAGCGGTGGAACATCTTTCTTCTATAAGTATATATTTTTTTGTATTGGTAGGTACTCTGCGAGTTAAAGTGGATTACAAATATAATATGGGTAATTTCTGCAGGAAATCCGTCTATGAATTTTCGACCGCCCGTGAGCTTTCTTCATCTCATGTTTTCGTTTACATCCAATTCTTATGTAAATACATTGTGAATAGAAAAAATAAGAAGGGATCAATCAATAACATTATTAGTTGTTAAATATTCATTTGTTAATTAGTTCTTTGAGTTGTTAAGTAGTGATTTTGAACTAACAAATTTTGTAAGTAGATACCTACTTGTGTGGGTATTAGTTTTCCTGAAAAAAGTAGGTTCGTATAATAATAATAATAAAATAAATGACCGTTCACGTAAAAAAAAACATATTTTCGCCACAAAAAACAAATGTGTTTAAAATATCATGGGTGCAAAACAACCTTATTTGCCAAATGTAGCCGCAATGAGTGCTATAATCGTAACAGTGTGTACCAAATCGCAATTACAAGATTACAAGATGGCCGTTTTATACGTCATGAATATTATGATGGCGCATGTTAAAATTATGTAACTGCCTCCGATATTATTACGTCCTTCATGTCGATAGAGATTGGGTGCATGTATTCATTTTATACGGCCTTGAGTTTATCGTTCGAAGCGGAGTGTTCGTGGCAATCAATGTGTTAGCTGCGTGTTTGTTATAGATTCGCTACGTTTCCGATCTTCTTTTAGAGGACTCAAAAGGGATGATCTATATTCGATGAGTGTTTTCAATGCTTTGTTTACATATAATTTTGTTGTTTAAGAGCAAAGAAGCTTAAATAAGTGAAGAACTTTGAAATTTGTAGGTTATAACAACCGATTTAACAAATTGAGTTAGAACCACGGACATCTTTTAGTTCTCAAATTCTTCACTTAAATATTTTAACAAATGTGTTTTGTTTTCTCCTGTTTTTGATAATGTCAGTAATTTTTAATCGGTTCATGTTCAGTCACTCAAAAATCTCCCATTGCTCCAAACGTGTTTTACAGAAATAATTTTGTTATTTTAACATATTTACGCAAAATAATTGTAGACTGGGTAAACAGGCTGTTTCTTGGAAACAAGACTAAGAAATATACTACTTAAACGTAAGCGAAAAATGTTTAAGTATGGAGGAAAGAAAATAATGTAGTAAACCGAATGTATCGTCTTCCAAACCTCCCACGGAAGATATCATAAAAATATTATAAAGATATAAATAAACATAGATAAAATATAATATAAAATATTAAAAAGAGTAGCCTTTCCTTCAATGGCAGGATGAAATATAAAATCTTAAATCGTTTTTTAAAGGCTTGCGACGAAAGTAATATTTAGCCAATGTTTATGCGAGGAACAATTACCTAAGCGGACTGGTTGTCTGGGTACCGAAGGGTGGCAAAGGGAATTAAATCGTGTATGTTCCACCGATCAACACAGCTGTTTACTCTGACAAAGCTTTGCTGCGCTCAGTCAATCACGTTTCGAACCTAACCATGTTAATAGGTTTCAATGTATGATGAGCAATTCTGTTAAGATTATCTTAACAGAACATATAACCTTTGTATATGTATAACGTTTACTCAACATTGAACATTGTTTAGCGATAATGAAAAAAAAAGCTATTATTATATAATACAGTCGACTATAAAATGAAATTTGAAACCCAAGGGACCAGAGATAAATTTTAAATAGTCGAGAGTTCAAAAAAACAACCGTTTATTAAAACATGTAGAAAAAGTACGAAAAGATTGTCGCCGCTGTGGGAATCGAACCTACGTCTTCGGCATTCGTGGCCTGACGCTCTAGCCCAGTGATTCTCAACCACTGTGCCGCGGCACTTTTGTGTGCCGCCAAATTTCAAAAGTGTGTCGCCAAATTTTGCAAATATATAATAATGTTACAAAAATTTAAATATATTAAATAAACTATCATATTAAAAAGAAAAATATTTTTTGGATTAATTACCAACATTAAAACTAAAAAAATTTTTAATCGAAATTTGAGCTTGTTTTTTTGAAATTTCTTTAAGACGATATGAGAATGCTAGCTCATCGTCTTCATTTTTACTATCAATGTTTTTTTAGTTTTAAATTATGGCAAAAAACATCAAGCTCAAATTTTTCGCATTAAAAATATTTTTATATTAGCTTGTAATTAATCCCTTAATAAACGTTTAGTTATTATTGTAGTATATATTAGTTTATTTCGTATATTTAAAATTTTTGTCATAAACTATTTATGCAGTGTGTTGTAGTAAGTAAATAATTTTTATCTTTTTCTTTGTGTGCCGCCAAATTTTGAAATCGTTAAATTTGTGCCGCAACAAAAGGTTGAGAATCACTGCTCTAGCCACTAAGCTAAACGGCTGATTGCCACACCGATGAAAATCTTAACGCCTTCTTTCTATATTGTTATTTAGCATTTGAAGCAATGCTTGGCGCATCTATTGTTATATCCTTTCCAGCATACAAACAATTTCGAAAATCGTTTTACAACGATAATTGGAACGAGAGATGTCGCCATTGCTTTTTATAACTTTAAAGTTTTTTATAGTTCTAATCTCTGCACCTAAGTTTGAACATTAAAACATGTAGAAAAAATACGAAAAGATTGTCGCCGCTGTGGGAATCGAACCCACATCTTCGGTATAGCCTGACGTATTAAGAAATTCGTCGGTGTGGCAATCAGCCGTTTAGCTTAGTGGCTAGAGCGTTAGGCCGCGAATGCCGATCACGTGGTTAGAACTATAAAAAACACTTTAAATTTATAACAAGCGTTTAAATAAACACGAGGGTGAGGGGAGACTCAAGTACCTAAATAAGAGTTTTATCAAAATTAATTTCTTTTCTTCAGTGACTGTTTGCAGTCTATCATTGTCTTTGGTACTCATGTATGTAAACAAACGTCATGTGCACGATAAACGCTTCAAATGATAGAGGGTAGGGAACCTCAAATTATCGCATTTTGGTGAGCAAGATAATATTCTTTCAACTTCAAATTACCGAAGGGAGCAATTAACATTTTATTCAATTTATCGAGTAGTTTTCATGGGACCGGAAAAAAAGTTCAAATTATCGAAAGTAAACTGTAGATAAGTAAGTACTCGTACTAATGCTACACTACTGCGACGCCTGTAGTATTTACGCTTGTTTTAAAGGTTTTTTAGATTTAATTCATTAATAATATCAGTATAATAATTTCTGTTATCATTATTGGTATAATTTCAAGACCTGTTACTACAGTTTTTGTATGACTTCTATTGTTTCGTGATACATTAATTATACTTCCCACTTCTAGTATTACATTTACGGTTATTTAAATCAGATATTTCTATAAATTTGGGGAAAACTCTTTATATAAAGAAATGAGGAAAAAAGGATGATCGGCAAGCCGTCAATTTCCTTAAAAAAATAAAGAAAAGATGAAGTTAAACAAGACCTTGATAGAATTGAGTTCGTTGTTAAAGTTTACTTAATGTTATATTATTATTTTCAGTTTTCTTAAAGTAAAGAATGAAAATACTACTGACAGTATTAATATTTCAAAGTAGGTAATAACAATTCATGTTCACCGAACAGCATGGTAAGAAAAAATCCTTGATTGTAATATTCCACATAGCATTAAGTGGTAACCGGTTTCATGTTTTCCATTTGTAGATTTTTTTTAATTTTTTAAAGAATCGACCGTAAAATTTCAAAGGATCAAGCCTAAGTAAATATCTATTTTAATCCTAATATATTGTACTTAGTACGAGTACTTATAGCAAGGATGGGTATTAAGGTTAGGTAAAAGTCTCCAGATTACATTACAGACAGATTTAATGTATCTTTAAATATTTCGGCACGTGCTCCTTGCTGAAAAACATTAATACTTTCAAAAAAAAATATTCGCAAGACCATTGAATTACAGAGTTTAAATTAAACAGAAGTGATGGGTGTTGCCACCAGCGACAAAATCAGAAAAACAGTTTTATTTTACAAATAAAGATACTGCAAAGAGTTTTTTTACATTATTCTGTTAAAGGTTATATTTTTCCTGGAAATAGAGATGAAATTTAAAACAAAAAAATACTGATTTAGTGGCTAGATCTTCAAATATAAGTTTGAAACCATGGGTAGCAGTTCCAGTACATAAGAAAAAGTAATAACATTGCAAAAAAATAATCTCCCCAAGAAAGTATACAAAGAAAAGACCTTAACTGTTTCATTCAAATATTTAAATTGTAACAAAAAATTAAGGAACACCGTCTAATGTAAGTCGGTAAACTTTTTTCAACAGCGCACAAAACAGGTTTTGTTAAGTAATAGCGTAGAAAGAGGCCATAATAATTGATATAGGCAATCCGAACAAATTATCAGAGACCAGCCCAGAAGCGATCATCCGATCAATGTCTTTAATAACTTGGGGAAGATTCCTCTAGGCTCCTGCCTCTCTCCCTCGCTCTTTCTGCTCTTCATGCACACTTCTATACCAAAACTAAATAACATCTTGACCCAATAACTGTTTGTCAGAGACGTTTTATCGATCGCCTTGATTGGGTTCGAAAATAACGTTGTATATTATTCGGGTTAACGCCACATCAAATTCAAACCTCCCATGACCCAAGCTCACCAGATCAGGACGCTAGCCTAAATCCCCTTTCCTGTCCTCAGGAGGTAGCTGGGCAGGTGACACGACATCCTCACCTACCGTGCGACTCAGGTCCTCTCGGGACACGGGTGTTTAGGGAGGTATCTCTTTCGCGTGGCAAGGAGGGAGCTCACAACGGAATGCCACCACTGTCACGTATGTGCCAATACGCGCTGGAGGAGTGCCCAGCCTGGATGGAGCAGCGCTGAGAGCTGTGCGCTATCGTGGGGCACGACCTCTCGCTGCCGGCCGTGGTTCTTGCTATGGTTGACAACGAGAGGGCGTTTGGTGCTGTCCTCGCATACTGCAGGGACGTTATCACCTGGAAGGAGGAGAAAAGCAGGCAACTGCCACCCTGGAAATTTGCCGTCGGAGACCAGGGCGCGGGAGGTTGGCCTACGCTCGCAACTTTCCCCTGATAGTCAGACCCAGAGCGGCAGACATGGGGGTGTCTGTTGCTCAATACGGGGCTCGTGACGGGTGCTGTGGCAATTGCACCGGCACAGCACCATTTAGATGAGGAGGCCCAAGAAGGCCATAGGCGCGCCGGGGCCGCGGAAGATTGTGTCTACGTGTTCCCGTGTCCCCGGCCGATGCGACAGAGACAGGTGCAACGTGTTGTGCACGTTTCCGGGACTCCCACATTCCCCCGTCACCCCCCGATCCAGTGGCAGGGGATCCATAAAGGATTTTCCCACGAAAAAAAAGGGAAAAAAGGTCAATACGTGGATGTAACATTCGACTACAGAATGGCATTGTATACCTCTATATAACATTAGAAATAGATTCTCGTTTGTATCGAGTCGACTCTATAATTTAAAAACTTGTCAAGCAAAATGCCTTAGGCATATGCTTTTATTACACAAGACCTTATGATGTCTCTTACCTGCGAATGTACTACGCTTGCATGTGTATTGTGAATATTCCTCAAAAACAGCTGAAGAAACTTCTGTTATAGATAAATCCTATTTTCTGATAGCAGACGTTACGCGATTCCTTTAGATAATAGCGAAACACTTTTGAGTAAACAATAACGGTAATTTGTCGATAAACGAAGTTGTTAATCAACAGAACTCCAACGTGATCTTTCAGAAACCGTCCACGTAATTTCTTCATAGACCCAGTTGAGGAAGGAGACGAAAGTATGCCGGATCCACCATTTGTGCAGCCCGAAAACACTATACACACAGTGTACTGTGTAATACACAAAACCAACCACTTCTTAAAGTATTATGTGCAATATGTGTTACTATATGTGTGCATAATATACAAATATATAGTTATTATTTATTTCTTTTTGTAAAAATATGTTGTCGTTACTATTAGTACGCTATTGAAATATAAATATTGACTTAGAAAATTTAAATATAGTATTTCTACATCTTTCTTCTTTAGCTAGCTATATTTTAAACAGTACATATTACGCAGACACGAAATACAGTACAATACCATCTTCGATCACTTATGTCTTCTATTATTTATTACTTTTAACTTCGACACTTATTATAGTATAGAAACAGCAGCTTACATAACAGTTCTTGCATCTCGACCGATGAAGTACCAGTCTTACAGAAAACCAGCGTTTTTAAAACGTAATGACTTAAGAAGTTTTCCTTTGGTCCGGTGCGTGAGGTAAAAGGAGGGGTAGAGCCCCTTCCTTTTACCTCACAATGATGAGCAGTACGCCTGCATCATATCTAGTGTTAAATGTTCATGGACAGCGGGCTGTGCCATAATGATTCTTCCGTATCTTTTTAAAATAGAAATTAAAATAAAATAAGCTCCAGACGATCTCTAATGCTACAGATCTCTCCACGTAACTATAAACATAATTTACTAAATGAAATTAAAATATAATAAAAATATTAAATAGACATAATTTGTTGTTAATGTCAGCTTAAAAATATTAAATGTTTTGGTACTTTATGATACCTGGAATAGAAGGAACACTGAGCTATACAACATTTGATCCGAAAGGCTATAATAGGATTACAGTAATATATACCTAAGAATAATAGCTGCGTTTGCTACTATATGTTTAGCTGTTTATTGATAAGAGTCGGTAATTATGATTTAATCCTTTATAAAATATAATTCTGTATATTTAATTTTCATCAAAATTTATTTTTCAATTCATGTTAAACGTTTTCTAACGGTTTTTATAGAAGTTTTACCAATTTTTATGAATTTAGTAATATTAGTAAGTGATGATATAATATAAAGTTAACTCAGAGTCTATGGTAGCAGGCTCGTGTAATAAAAAATTCGCTACCAGCAACGAACTAGATAATAATTTAGTAGGTATTTTTCTATTCAAAAGTAGTTGTTTTTCTAATCCGTGCTACCAGTATATGTAATATGAGCTTTAAGAATCGATTTATGCAAATAATATAGCCTCTGTGGACAGACGCTCAAACGTGGAACAATATACAATTGCATAACTATACAGAAAATATCTTCTATAGCACAATAAGTCTGTAAGGTCGAAATCTACCGTGAACGTGTTCGGTTGAAAATGGGCCTACCTGTAGGCCGATCCTGAGCTACCTGCATCCGTCAACTTC
This sequence comes from Iphiclides podalirius, assembly GCA_933534255.1. Classification (NCBI taxonomy): domain Eukaryota; kingdom Metazoa; phylum Arthropoda; class Insecta; order Lepidoptera; family Papilionidae; genus Iphiclides; species Iphiclides podalirius. The sequence goes on from OW152830.1 coordinate 6,310,030, forward strand.
TCGCATATTTGCACAGGTCGTCACTCTATCTTGTGCTACTGGAGAACCTTTCTTCCCCATCGGCTTACAGTTCTACGGCCGGAGCGGTATGGCCATTGCCGCTTCCGCTTACTAATTTTCTGAGCTATCTCGGTTATCTTTGTTATACTGGAGATTTCTTCGTTACAAACTTTATCACGCATATAATACAGAGCATAGCCAGCAACATAACTCGCTCAGTGATTTTGAGCTTCTTTATACGGCCAGTAGTGAAGGACCACGTCTCGCCTCCGTAGATTATCACTGGAAAGACGTAGTAACCCGGAGAGAATGCTAAAAGTGGAGTAAAATATAAAATAAATAAGTTGAAGTCAGCTGATTTAACAGAAATAATCATGCATGCAGTTAAAAAGTTAAATATTGTGTACATTAAAGGTCATGGTAGTTTAAAAGAAATCATAGCAACAAATGTGTCATGTCAATTAGTAAGTACGTAAACCACCTAATTTGCGCAAACGATTCAATAACACGTAACAAAAAATTTAATAACCAAAATAACGTAACGGAGATCTTCAAAATATATTATCAGTATGTTTTTCACATTCTTTTTGTCCTTGTTTATCTGATTTCATAAAATATAACATGTTGTTGCTTATTGTTTATGGTTTATTATTAATAAGTCCCTTGTTGGAACAAAAATAAACGTAACAGCATGTACAGGTCAAATTAAGGTTCGTAAATTTGGTAGCTACGTAATCTGTCACCACTGACAGAAACGTCGATTTAAAGAGGCAATGTAAAATTTGAGATAAACTTCTCATTAATTAATAATTATTATCTACACACGAGGTCACGTTTAACGTCAGAACAATAAAATTTAACAACCGCATATATATTTCTTGCGTTCGAAAGTAACGCGATTGCGCTCTGCATGGGAAAGAATATTAGTAAATGCAGTAATTTTGATATTGTAATTTCTAAAAATAACGATAATGGATCTTTGTGATAAACATGAAGTACTAAAAAAGTTGTTACCATGAAGTTGTTGAACTAAATAACTCAATACAATTTAATGTGATAACATAGTAGTTTCACACAATGTTAGAAAATCTTATCCACTCTAGAATATTATAAATATTACTTATATACGGTACGTATGTATATAAACGTTGAAGTTGAAATCACAAATAACATCGACGATTATGTCGATTATCAAGCCTACGTCATATATTTTTAATAGACGTATTTCTCAAAAGGTTTGACGTACTTAATTTCTAACCGTTTTGCGAGCAAGATTGTTTCGCATGACGTAGGAAACTCATCTAAGATTAAACAGTTGTACGTCTAAATAAATGACGTTATATATGCCTCTAAATAATCGATATACACGTGAGGATTTATCAAATGGTGATTAATGATGATTTAGTTGAGAAACCGAAAATGTAAAGTCAATCAAACTATAGTCCTTAATAATAATTTCCGATAATGTAATGGGTTATATTATGTTTAGATTGATTACATTAATATTTGTTGCATGATATATTTTTAATTTGAAATAGGTATATTTTTTCATATGAAAAGTGCTTAATATCAATCACTTCAATAATATTTCCCATTTATGTCAATAAATAGAGTAAAATTCTAAATCATTAAATCGAAATTATTGGTATTGCTTTAGAAAATAGATAAACAAATTGTCAAATTATCAGTACGAGAAAAATCGAACCATTGTAATAGGTGAGCTCATCTTATGTTACAAATATCGCATATATTTTTAATATTTTTAATTAATAATGTGTCTCTAAGGGACGTATTATATGGATGCAATCGAGTTCAAATTCAAATTCGAAATATCTTTATTCAAATAGACGCTTGCGCGTTCTTATGAAACGTCGAATTTTACATAAATAGTTTTACATAAATTAATACATAAGTTCGTAAGTTACCACCAGACCTGGAAAACGCAATAGTTTAAGTCTTAAAACATCTTTATACTACATCGAATTAAATTTAAATAATTGAAATACAGAGCCGTGATAGCTCAGTGTCCGGGCGCTCGTCTTTAATTTAATATACTCGAGCAATCTGAGTTCGATCGTCAGTGCCGGCACCAATGAAGTTTTTAACTTTAAGTGCTGACTAATCACGTGCTCCGCGGTGAAGGAAAACATCGTGAGGAAATCTGCATATTTTCGGAATAATAAAAAAAATATTTCGAAGATAATATGTGAAGTCCTCCAATCCGCAGTGGGGCCGCGTGGTGGACTATGCCCTGATACCCTCTGTGTAGAGGAGGCCTTTGTCCAGCAGTGGGACATGTATAGGCTGTTACTTTACTTTTTTTATTGAAATACAAATTGGTTCAACCTTTTGATCATGATTTAATAGTGATGTACCATTTTTTTATAATTACGTGATAAATAATCATCCTCTCTAAGGTACAGAAATCCGATCCTTTTAAGCAAGGCTTCTTTACTACGCAGTGAATACAGGGAAATCATATGTCAATACTTATTAGGGTTACCCTCATCGCGTGGGTTAAGTTAAATTGGACCTTATATAGAATTCATTGAATCGCTCTTAATTAGCGATTTTTTAACTCGTCAATCCAGTTTTATTAGCAGATGATACCATAGACTGGAACTACTGGACTGCTATATAAACGTGCGTAATTCGTTACAAAGCCCTTTGTCTTGTTACTAAGCTTTTAAAAAATTATAGGAAGCGAAAAATTTTAAATGTCTTCAAGTATATTCATAATACAGCATGTCTTTACAACCGCGACAATAAATGAACACACAAATAAAGGATAACATTTTAAAATAGTATTAAACATTTACATTATGTAAACATCAATTATTTACAGAGTTATAAAATTTTCCGAAACAAACAATTTTAGAACAACCTTAAGTATAAAACTGTAACTTAAATTTCATTTGTAAAGGTCACAAAGCATATAAGGGTTGAATGAATTTAAAAGAGATAAAACATACTGTTAGAAGGAGAGATTTGTAATGTGACGCTGTGGCAACGAATGAAAAATTCTTTGAATGTATGAATCAGTCAGTTGTAGTTGTATAGAATGTTACAAATTTTGTTTCTTTTTTGTTTAATTAGTTTGTTTGAAAAATATTTTTTTTAGTTATGGTTTTTTTAAAGTTTATATTTTTATGATTATTGGCAAGTAGCGTTAGAAGTGTGTTCTTTTATTGTCGCGGTAGTAACGACACGCTGTATAATAAAAATGTAATTGATCGTTGTCGGTACATATAAGTTAAGTCTGAAGATATTTGAGAAAAACTACTATTGGGGGCCTTTATCGACGCAATAGAACCAAAAACAATGATTGTTAAAATTTTCGTCTGTTTGTCTGTGCGTTTGTGCGTGCTCATTTCAGAAAAAACTTCACCGATTTGGGTGCAACTTTCACTAATACATTGATACATTGTAGTAAGTTTCACTTAACATCATTATTTAAATCGGTCCATAAATGAAAAAGTTATATCAACTTAAATCACATTGAAGATTTGTGCGATAAATTGGAAATGGATGAAACTATAGTTAACTAATTATTTTGGTCTGTAAAATGACGATAATTTTAAGTTTAGATAAAGTAAAAAAAAAAAAACCGGCCAAGTGCTAGTCGGACTCGCGCACTGAGGGTTCCGTACTATTATCTATAAAAACGACCCACCAGCAGTTTAGTTTTAATCTACCCATTAAAACTAAAAAACTTTGCGAAAACATGATGTATACAAGTTTTTTTGTACTGTTAAAATGACTTCGAACCCCTCCTTAGGTTCGATTCGCCACTGGATCTACAAAACAGGAAATGAGCCAGGAACCAGGGATAGCGGCGGTATCTATCTGAGCCGCACTAGAAAGTATACATTTATTTAGTGATGGGACGGCCAAAAATAATAGGATGACTTGGATGATACTTAATTTTATAAAACTGAAGAGTTTGTTTGTTTGAACTCGCTAATCTCATGAACTACTGGTCCGATTTGAAAAATTATTGCACTGTTAGTCCATTTATTGAGGAAGGGCTATAGACTTTTTAAGCACGATATAAAATGTGCGGACGAAAAGCTACTCATGTATACAATATATAAGTTGTATAATCTTATTATATTTTCAATCTTTACCATTTAATTTATTAGTTCTAAATGGAAAGTGTCAATGCAAATTATAAATTAAATCAAGAAACACGCCCCGGAGTCCTTGTTTTTACAAGCAAGGTATCCGGTTGGCGGATCGCAAACGCTTGGTGTAAAAACATGTTAAAATGGGCTCATTCGATTAGCTTTCAATAAATGGTTATTTATCTAATGATCATTACTTGTTCATTAGGTAAATAATTATTGATTGAATAATAAGGCTTCAGGACAGGTAAAGGGGAAAATTGGATTTAATTGCTATACCAGTAAGTACATAATTGATTTTCATTTAAGGACCCTCGCTTGTATTTAGTCCCAACGAAATAGTTTTTCAAGAATGGAACAATTTAAAATTTACACTATTGTAAGAAAAAGTACTTTAGTAATATTTTTTATGTGAAAAGTTGCCAAACGAGCAGGCGGTTCACCTGATGTTAAGTGAATACCGATGCCCATGGACATTTGCTACACCCGAGGGTTGCATATGCGTTGACAACCTTTTGAAAATTAGGCTCCTAGGGAATTATACTTCCATTTGACGCCGGTCTTCTGTGAGGACGTGGTACTTACCCGAACAAGCCTGCCCATTCGTGTAGCCGAGACTGCTGCGTGCCCTACCACAGTTTAGTAGAATTTATTTTTTAATACAAAATACAATTTAACGGTAATCCTTGTCTTATTATTCATACAGTAAAGTCTCTTTTCTGATCTATATCTCGGAAGGTATGATAATGATGGACATGCATGCATCCATGGAAAATAAGTCACGACTTACGCTGGAACATATTAATATCTTCTTCTATACGTGTCCATGACAATCATACATTTCCGGCCCAAAACTTAGCCACTTCGACAGTACAATTTATGGAAACCATCAAATCCTGCTGCGAATAGGTGAAAGGGCAGGTAGAACAGGACGTCAGACGGTAGTCTATGACCAGTCAGAAGATTCTCAGAAAGTGGGACGAAGGGATCCCGAAGCAGTGTTTGAGCACGCCACATGTCCCCTCTCAAGCGAGATGCAGGTCGACATATTTTAAATAACTATTCTGACTTTTCAGTCTTTGCGGTGGAAGCTTATTCCCATGTAGGGGGTTCCGCATGTCTTCGTCCGCCTTAGCCCTCTCTCGCGAGCTTGTAACGGCTATATTTATATAAAAATGACATCCAAGAGCTTACAATATAAACCTTGTATACATAGATATACTTTTATAGATTTTCTTCTTTCTATTGAAGAGGGTGTTAACTGCCTTCTTAAAATTCCGATTATTGTAAAACGCGCACACTAATAGGGTCACTACCAGTATTTAACTGCGGCAGGGCCACTCAGTATCATGTTGCATTGCACGAATGAGTCAGTTGCTCTGCAAAAGTATCCGTAGACCGCCGTGATGTTATTATTTTAATTTTAATAGTATTTAATTCAACAATTAAGTACTATTAAACAATCGGTAAATTAACTTTTGTTACATATAAATGTATCTTTAAAAACTCCCCATGCACCACTAGAAAGTTCTCTAAATTCTTCTTTATGCAGTTTTAATCTTGATATTAAAGTATACGTATAGGTAATATTGTAACATTAAAATCTTAAGGGCGTCAACAATAAACAAAAGTTGTTCCATTATAATCCAACAATAGTAATAATAGTTAGTCTCTTGACGGTATAACATAAATATGTTTGCTTACAATGTTGTCATCATATACATCTCGACATATTTACGCCAGGAGAGATTAAAATATAGGTCATTTGGCTGTGCTAGCAACACAATATTTCTTTAAACAATTTTCATCGTTGGTCAAACAAACTATACCTAATAGTTGCCTTAATTAATGTTATCTGAATACATAAGTAGAATCTTGACTTCATTTAATTGTATTCGTTTAACATTACAAACTAGCTACCGATAAAACTGATACTTTAGATAACACACTGCAAGAAGATTGCAAAGGTCGTCGCATGTTGTTGCAACACGTTGCTAATCTCAAAAGGGTACACCGACAACGAGATCATGGTCCCTACTGTTGTCCGTTTCTTTCTTACTTTTTCTTAATTTCAAAACATTCATATTTTACCTGGCCAGCCATGTAGCACTCGTGGAGACTAATCTAATATAGGGCTGCTTCAAAAACGTAATGAATTCTTTATTTCAATGCTAATATATATGTATATGTATAATAATAATAATATTATTCACAAATTAATTACATTCTGTCGCTCCCCGGCGAATATTCGCCTGTTATTGGGTATTCCGCCCATTTTTTAGTCGTTTTTGTACTATCCATTAAATAATATTTATTTTATGTTAAAACATTTTACTTGTTACCATTAAAGTAGTTTTATGTGCGTATTTAAAATGTGTGTAATCAATTAGAACATAATTAAAATAAACGAAAAACTTTTAAATAAATGGCTTTAGACATTATTAAAATAAAACATGTTTACGTAATTCAATTTTTTTATACAAATTAAGTGTCGACTTCCTTTATTAGGTACAGAAGCCTCTGTGTCTCTGTCTGTGAGTGTGTGTGTGTGTGTGTGTGTGTGTGTGTGTGTGTGTGTGTGTGTGTGTGTGTGCGTGCGTGCGTGCGTGCGTGTGTGTGCGTGCGTGCGTGCGTGCGTGCGTGCGTGCGTGCGTTCGTGCGTGCGCACACGTGTGTTACGGTGCGTGCGTTTTTTGTTCCCTTGATGTAAAATTCTGTAAAGCAAACAATAATTAATGCAAATTTTAGAAGACAAGTACGAGAATTGGTGTTTAGCAAACCGTGAGTGAACATACTTTATCTGGGCTACTTTACCTTTATTTCTTTAAGCTACTTTATCAGAGCTGTATCTAATAGACTTATGTTTCTTTAAAACAGTGTGTAGTATGTAAAGCTTTCTAACTGTAAGTAATTCTGCATTCAAATATAGATTTTTAGTAGGAAATCTCCTTTTTTTAAATAGTTTACTTTTAATAATGATCTTTGGGCACGCTCAACCTCCAGAAATTTGGCCTTTAGTGCACCTCCCCATAAGGTTATACATGGTAAATCTAATGCCCCATAAATCATTTAATAATGATTTGTCTGCGATATGCCTCAGCTCTTATAAGAAATTAAAATTTTGATCTAACATAATTCAAAGATATTTAGTTGATTTACTTTATCAATGGCTGAAAATGTACAGTTAGGTTTGAGGGGACAATCGCATTGATGAAATTTAATTTCAAAGACTGAGTCTGCCTTACACCTATCATTGATTGCGAAACACATGAAGTTAGTTTTAGAGGTGTTTAGCGTGAGCAGGTTAACATTTGACCTTTTAACTTTCATCAATCCTTGCTCAGCATGACTCTTTACGCCGATCCATGAACGTCCAGTAAAGACAGCAGCGGTGTCATCTGAATAGGAGAATATCTTAGTGTGTCGTATCATCATATTGCTAAGGTCATTGATGTAGAGCAAAAACAAAGTTGGTCCCAACATACTTCCCTGCGGGGCGCCATTAAACTATGCTAACTAGCCGCTCTGCTCACTTTTTGGTCAACTTTCTGAAACCTACCATTTAGATAGCATATAAGTAGTTCAAAAGGAGTGCCCCGAATTTCCAAGTGTTCCAATTTCTGCTCAACGATAGGGAAAGAGATGGTATCGAAGGCCTTTCTCAAGTCCAGAAATAGGGTGAGGCATTTATTTTTATTATCGAGACCTTCAGCAACCACTGACGTCAGCGCACCTTAGACCGAAGTTTACTCCCCTTCTTTACAGTACGAAACTTCTCGGTTATTTTTCATCATCCTAAAAGTATATCCATTTAGGAGATTTCTTTGTAGAGGCCATAATAGATTATTATAATCATATAAATTATTACTAACATTAATAACAAGACACAGTATTACAAAAAAATCCGTCATAATATTATGAAATTCGTTTTTAGATCGCCATTTTATTAGTCAGCATCTCAGACAAATGCCATGATAAAAACGTTTGTTCCACATTAAATATTTTTTATATACTTACCAAATAAACGGTCTCCATAATGGTTTAACTTTTAACGTTGTTTGAAACCAGGTTAACTAGAATGGAGTAAGCTATTGACCAAATTACGTGATATTTACGAGACGTTAAATGGAACATTTATTCGGAGCTGTATAAAGTCGTTTTGTTTTAAATAGCTCCGCGGCAAGTTGCATTTTAAATGGCGTAAAAGTATAAACATTAACACCTGCCATGGCTAAATGACAACCGAGTTGAAACACGCTTGGCTCCGTAACAACTATGCGGCTTCCTTACTTCCCTATCGTAGTGTTACTATGTTTAAATCGCACAAGTAAACATTGCTCGCGCGAGTAAGATTTGAGATTTCTCGTTATGATCTATTACACTCCCATAACATAAAGAAAGATTTGATAAAACCCTAATGATACAACGATCCAAATACACGCTACGTTTCTTATTTTAGTGCATAATTTTATACACATGATATTTCTTTTCTGTTATTCTATTGCTATCTTAATTATACCATACAAAAGAACTTGTGACCCTTATAATCAGTCACATCACTAATATCATATTAATATGCTTAAAGTATTCACGAAATATAAGCAATATTACAAATTCGTGCGACGTTAAATTATCTCAAACATTGCGTGTTAGGGCAGGCCGAATATATCGACGACATTATTCTTTTTAGAACACGCGCATTTGTTCGGGTATTTCCGGCCCTCGCCACTCACGACACGCCAGCCTCCGCCCTACCTCAACGCTCCATGTAATTTGCTGGTCTTGACTATTGGCGGGTCGTTGACCTCAGATGAGAACCACGGTCGCAGGCGACCACGCGTACCTAACTGCTAACAATGGTGACGTCGCGTCGCTCGCTCGTTATTCACACTCCAATTACTTATTATAAAATAATTGGTAAATAGGTAGTTAATCGCACCGTGCGTAGAATAACGTTCTGTGGTCACATAGAACGAATTTGATTTTATCGTCGGATAGTCTCAATTATTGTCTACGCTTTCAGATAATATTTTAATTTTTTTCTTCTGACTTATAGATATTGAGATTCAGAATAGAACAACGTTCTATCTGATTTGTGCTCCGCAGTACAAGGTACGTATGTACGTTTAGACACTGTTTTTTTGTACTGACTAGACTAACCTTACTAATGTAATAGACGAGTATAATATACTTTATTAGAGTCAATTAATAATTATTGCACAGTCACCCACTTTTTTATGGATATTTCGTTAAAAACAGTGCTACATGCGTTTATGTCATACATATTTTCTGAGTTTTTAGTAGAACAACGTTATAAATGAACGTGTGACCTATTATTTTTAGGAATTTTCCGTTGAACGACGTTATATAAACGTGTATATGTGATCTTGTGACCCATTAGTGTTTGCCATTTTCCGTAGGAAAACGTCACTATTACACTTGAAACCTCTTATTTCCTAAATTTATATAATTATTTATTCAAAAAGTATATTGTTTGTTTATATACCTAATCATATTACAAACCTCAAAAATTGTAATAGCAACTGCTATGTATAAGAAAGTTATGACCAATATAAAAAAATTATAATTTGAATCGGCCGTCCTGAACAATTACAATTTTGCAGAAGTCACGTTGTTCTACGCAGCGTGCGAAATATATTTGTCGTAACCTATAGGTTGCCTAGGAACTGCTTCGCGTTTGTTATGTGGGAGCTTCTTAATTTTTTGATTATACTGTTTTTTAATGTTTATTGTTATAGTGCGCAACAGAAATACATCATCTGTGAAAATTTTAACAATTTTTTAATGAGATAGCCTGCGTCAGACGGACAGACAGCGAAGTCCAAGTAATATTAACATTTTACCCTTTGCGTACGGCATCATAAAAATGTCTAATTAAAATCGGCACCTAAATGTTAGCGTTTAAAAAGTGATCATCGGTTAGTTTTTCAATGATATTAATTCTTGCCATCTCATTTATGTTCAAAAAAGCATATATAATTTGATATTGTTGTATTAATTATATTTATTGCTTATCTTTTCAATTAATTTTTTACCCAATTGGGATGAACATTGTTCTTTTCGCCAGATTAAAATGACTGTTGTATTGAAACGTGGATGAAAAATTTAAAAATTGTTATAAAAGTATAATGCTTTGTGGTATTTTTCTGAAATACAAATTTGATTCGTTAGTAAACACTTTCTAGTCAATAATATTGTTTTTTAAATATAGAAACCCCACTCAAAAGTAGTAAAAATTCACATTTTAAATGAATCCGGCTGTGGCGTACCTACACATGCCGTTGTTCTAATTTCAGAGCAATCATTTTCACGACACGTGTTTTTGTATGAGCAACAATTGCCTCATTTTACATTTATTGTCATCAAAAGGATTTACAATTTTGAGCAATTTATGTCTCTCTTATTTGAAAAAAAGGTTTAAACCAGTGTTTTTAGTATTTCAGATTAACTAGACCGCCCTCATGGCAATTGCGAAAGGTAAATATGGTTAGTTTCAGTAAGTACAACAATATTATAGTGCATAGAATATATTGTTTTTCAATTTAAGATGAGTTTGTTTTTGTAACTCGACATATTGTACCCGATATCACTGCATCGCGTACCCGGTTTAAAGGGAAAAAGGAGGAATAATAATGAGTCAATAAGTCACCGTCACTAATGGATAAGGGTAGGTGACGACCTACCCTTATCCCACCTAGGTAGGGTCGGCAGAACATGTGAATCGTGTTCCAAACCGTTTTGGCTGTGTTTTACGTCCGACCGCTAACCTGATGATAACCCTCCTTAGGAAACAAACACCCAGATCCGGAACAATAATTATATGTAAGGTCACATAATTGCTTTTCCCCACGGCCCCGAAGTCAATAGCTTACCAACGGCACCACCGTGTTATCTAATAAGTCAATTAGTGTAAACAAAAATATATGGGATAGGCGAATTGTCTTATAACCAATTAAAGAAATAAGTTTTACACTTTGGTTTTGGAACCCTAAAAACACTTAAAGAGAGACAAGTATAATAATAAAAACAAATGATAAATATAATTATAATGAATACGATTGATATAACATGTATGGAATATTTATTTTTATTTATGTACACATACAAAAATGTACACATACACATAAGAAAAGATAAGATAATCGTTTATGGTCTCGTTTGTGTACAATCGATGTTACGTGTTACATAATTGTTTGTGTCAACAGTTTGCCCATTTCGAACGTAAAATAAGAGAAATGTAATTTAAGTATTATTTAGTTGTACAATTGAATTTGCTTCTAGGAATTTTTATCAATAAAAGAACTTCAGTAAACAGAAAAAAGAGACGATGTGTGATGACGAGAATGCTAGCTTTAGTTACATAGATAATTAAAAATATAAGAAAAAGATAATAAGAAAGGTACATTTCCATATAACGACAATAATATTCATTTAAAAACAATTACATATCAGCCATTCTTTTAATTTAATTTTAAACTGTACACCTATGTTAATAAAAATATATGTAGTACATAACTGACAATGAAATGAATTATAGTACAAAAACGAGCAACTAATCTACCAACTAGTCCAGAAATAGTTTCTGTAATTCGATGACGTCACGATCGCGATTTACGTGTGCTTCAAGTTGGGACATTGTCAAGTATGTTGATCGCATGCTTTTTTTTCAGACATAGCAGAGGTGGTAAATTAGCGGTGTACGCATGCTTATTTTTGGTATTTATTAAAAAGTGTAATATGCGTTTATTTTTAATAACACCAATCGAATAGCACGCGTTCAGGCCACGACTAATGATTTTTACAAACATAAGATATAGTAGAAGGAAAAATATCCGAGAATATATCGAATGCGCAACTTTTTCTGCGTTCTGCTCTATTAGTATTTGATTTGAGAGTAATTTTGTAAGTTCTCACGAAATTTTTAAAAGACAAAGAAATCGCAGATAATCTAAGAAAAATATAGCAATGCTAAATTATAGAGTTAACCACCTATATCTACCTAGGATTCGCGACCTCTTCTTTGGCAAATAGCCCGTGTTACTATAAACTTATGCCAAAGGTCTATTGCTATAAAAAATCAGCACAATAAGAAGGTACATATAAGCCTCGTCTCATTTGCTTAGAAAAAAGGCATAAAATATTTGCGTTGTTCTGTTATGGATTTGGTTTAACCTAAAGATTTGTGTTAAATTTAATCATAGTAAGCACTACAAAAACTACCACTAACTACTAATAGAAAAGTAATAAACAAAATCAAATTCATCAACAGATATTAACTATGTTAATAAGTTAGGTACCTATTAAATGTTACTTATTTTTGCCTATTAAATGGTACCTAGTAATATTTTACTTATTTACAAATCATGTTCTTATGAAAGTTAGGGATATATATTTAAGGTCCATTTCAGAAAAAAATGTAATTGTTATTAATTTTGGTTTAAATATATTTTTACTACATAATAAAATAAAATTTCGTCACTCCATCTAGTGGCTGACGTCCTACTGTGCTTTGAGAAATCTGTCATACCCACCGCTAAACGCAAATATGCTGGGTCGATGGATGCAGGTGGCTCAGTATTGTGCTTAGTGGCAGTCGGTGGGAGGTCCACGTTCAGCGTTGGCCTTTAACAAATATTCAGTACAGAGGGCATTTCTGAAAGCTCATATCAACAAATTATGAATCACAAATGGCACGCGGAAAGATAGCACTAAAATGAGCGAAATAAAATATAAACATGTTATGCTTAGCACTGTATAGTTTAAACTGATTATTCATTTTACTTATCTTCTTTTTCTTCTTCTTCACGTGTCGATGACAAATCATAGTTATCTTCCTATTATATGAGAAATTTATTTATAATATAGGTACCGTATATTCAGTGCTGCTGTCCCTCTAAATTACATGCTATATCTTGCCAGTTTTTATGTAGCGTGTGGTGTAACATTCACCAAAGAAAATAAAAAGAAATAAAAATAAAACAAAACTTTATTCAAAGTTGAATACTTATTAAAATAATAATAAGTATTAGGTTTATCTCCGCATCGTTGTTATCTGCAACAAAAGAGAAAAATTCAAATATTATCATTAAAATATTTTCCTTTTCTATTCCAACATTTCTACTATTTCATTCTATTATTATTTTAACTACATAATAAAAATTTAAAATATACTCTAGAGCACTTGGTTCGAGTTATACTTGCAGCCCATAGGCATCATCAACAGAACCCGAGGAGTTTCAGAAGCGAAAGGCAGGCATTTAAGGAAACTGAGTCCTGGGACGCTACAACTGCACTCCTGTTGTCCTGACTCCTGCCCAGGACGAACTTGCTCATTCGTGCAACAGCAGAAGCAGTGGCGTGGCAACGGCATAGGAACAATGGTTTTAAGATAACTTCCCTATATTTTTTTATGTGAAAAGTTGCCAAACGAGCAGAGGCTTCACCTGATGTTGAGTGAATACCACCGCCCATGGACATCTGCTACACCCGAGGGTTGCAGATGCGTTGACAACCTTTTGAAAATTGGGCTCCATTGGAAACGCGAAAGTACTGTACTTCCACTTTACGCCGGACTTCTGTGAGCCCATTCGTGCAACAGCCGAGGCTGCTGCGTGGCCCTACCACCGTTATAATATTTGTTTATTGAAAATCACTTTTCGACAAGAAATATTTTTGTTTTTATTATAATCAATCTTGGATGACGACAAAATTTTTAGCTGTAAGTGTAATACGGGCATACTAAAAATATATATTTTGATACATTCATTTAAGTTAAATTAATATTTTTTTTTAAAAACAACGATTTCCATAAGCTTTGACGTATTTTCTTGATGTGGAGAAGTGAGGCAAGCGGTGTATAATATAGCAACGCAGATGAAGTCGCGCATGTTAGCTTGTTATAAATAAACTAACTTGTACACACATAATCCCTATCCTGTTTGAAAAATGTTTTCCTACATATTACATATATTATTATATATGTAGTAAATAATATATGGGTAATTTACATCTACGTTTATATTGTAGATGATTTACAACTAGGCGAAGGCGAGTTGGTCTTTATAAGTAAGTTTTTCAGTGTAATTAAGGAAATAGAATTATCTTGTGATATCGAAAATCGTCATAAAAACAGTATTGTAATAAATTGTGTTTCTGCATCGTAGTTATGTTCTGTATATTTTTCGTCTAATTAAAATTTGTAGAAAAAGCAAGATTGTCGCCGCTGTGGGAATCGAACCCACGTCTTCGGCACTCGCAGCTTGACGCTTTAGCCACTAAGCTAATCGGCTGATTGTCACACCGACGAAAATCTTAACGTCTTTCATGAACTTTTCTTTTTAGCTTGGATGCGCCAAGCATTGCTTCAAATGTTTGTTATGAATTTTTTAAATCAAACTCATGTCATTCCGGATTTTATAAATAATTTTAAATATGCACAATAAGGGTTACCAATTCTTTTTTATTAAATCTAATGGATAGCGTAGCGTAGCCGAGCGAAGAATAGAAATTAACACAGTTGTTTTTTCTTAATTTTCTACAAAGATTAAAAGCTTGGTATTTTCTTTGTTAATTAATATCTCTTGTTTATCAGCTTTCGTGTAATTACCCTGGGAACGAAAAAATATCTAAAAGAAAATACATTAATGTTTTACACGCTAAAAAGGAAAAAGTAAAGCAGGTTTTTTTTATGTCCTACTGCTGAGCAAAGGGCTCTTCTGTTCAGTCTGTATTAGAACATAGTCCACCATACACGTATCTCATATCTCACACATATCTTCGAAATAAGTATATTATTTTATTTGGAAAACATACAGTTGAAGAGAATTTATAACACGTGATAACATGTTTTCACAACATAATATAATATACGTGTTGTATACAAGTAATTGTGGATATTGAAGTCATCAAAACAAAAGAGAAAGAGTACAATAATGACATACATGTACATTTAAGACTGGGCTGCGAGTTGACCACTCAATGAAGGTAATAGCGACATCTTAAATACCTGTACGCATGAAACACACTTGTTTTAAATTTCCTATCCCAATCTGAGGGCCGCCGGGCACGTTTTCTATCATCGCTTACTACTGAAGATATTCCAGCCTTCATCATTATTAACCTCCGCCAGAGGGAAGTCTTTCTTCAAAACACGCTCAGTGTTTTGATTTTATTTGGTATATAAATATTTATTTACATTTATTAAGGCTACGTTATCATCACGTAAATGTAGATATTCGGTTTCCAGTTCTGGTCATGTTAACTCGGTTTTTTTTTCACATTTCACATCTTTAATTCAGTTTTTACCATATGACACTGTTTTTGATTTTTATTATTAAATGAGGACTGAAGTAAGGCATGAATATTTTTGGCAGCATCCACCACTTTTGGCTTGGGAGGTCTTTACAGATCCACCGGACTTGAGGTGGCCGGGCGTTTGGGGCGCCTAACCTGAACCTCGGTTACGCGTTATGGTGACTCAGCTGGAGGGCTCCTGAAGGAGCCTCGGCGTGTTCTGTTGTATATAACTGTTTGATCCTGTCGACGGTGATAGTCTTCTCATCGTCAGGGAAGTCCAGGACGTGTCGTGGTCTACGCCAACTGCGGCGGAACGTACCTAGCGGTAGGGGTCTGTAGTCACGGCACCTACGACTAACGGATTGGAGGGCCTACGACTAACGGATCGGTGAGGCATGAATTTCTATGCAACCTTTATACCAACCGATGTTATTTTGAGAACGATTGATTGTGTATATATTTATTAGAAGTTTCGATGAGAACAACCGCAATGCAGATGCCAAATACATAAATGTGCTACGAGTAGATGCCAACAATTTATATAAATATAGTATACTACCAACTGTACATTTTAAAATTTATAAATATATTTATTAGTTTAGTCGTTCGGAGTAAGTCAGTGTCACACACAGGACAAACATACATACATTATATTACAAAATAATTGTAATCTAATACTATAGGTACTGAGAAAATGTTTTATTTACGTGAGAGGGTGGCAAACGAGCTGGTGAACCAGCTGGTGAGCAGTGAACCGCAAAGGTTACAGATGTGTTGCCACATTAGACGAAACGCAGAAGTGTAACACTACCATTTCACGCTGGTCCTAGCGTAGTACTTACTCTTATGAACCTGGTCCTACCACAGTCAGAAGTGTTTTTATAAAAGTTCTTACGTCATCGAAACGTACAATGAGAATAATGCCGGACCTTATGGGGCAGATTGACAAGTATATCCAGGCAAGCTTGTAAATTTTTTTTAAGTAATATCTATATTAATTATATCTATTGTGTATATATAGATATATACAATATATCGTTTGGTCGATCTCGTCTACGAGAATACTAGTAGAATAAATATGGCCTATTAGCTACTAGAACATTTTTAACCAGTTTCAGATATCGTAAAGCGTATGTTTTGAGAACTTAAGAGAAATATCTTTATTCACATAGACGCTTGTGCGTTCTTATGAAACGTCAAAATTTTACAAAAAAACTACCAGCTGGCTTCACGTAATCGCATAATAAAAAAGTTGCGGTTACCTCCTCTTGATGGGGCAGTATTTCGGCGTGTGCGCCCGATCCCCGCTCTCCCCGCATCGTGGGCATCTGAGGGCGCGCAGCATCGGGCACCGGATCCTCCCGCTCCCGTCCCTCAGGCTGTGGCTCGTGTAGCACATAGCAGACTGGCCGCTGCTCTTGCAGAAAGCGCATTCCTGAGGGTGAACTAACATAAGGGAACGGCCTATATATGTCACATTGCTGGACAAAGGCCTCTTTGCTAAGAGGGTATTATATTCTCCTATTTTCCTCATGCTAGGCTCCGCGATGCTATCGCTAGCATGGGACACGACAATTTCTTCGACCTTGCAAAATGTTTTTCGTAATTAGGGTTAGTTATTTTTTTTTTAGAATGGTGCCGGATTGTAAGTGCGCACCCACTGTGCACAGTCACAACGCTAAAAATACTCATCCATTAGACAAAAGGGAAAAGTACTATCACTTCACGCTAGTGTACATGATATCTACCGCTCGAACGCCGCGGTGTGAAGCTAACAATCCTTCCGAGCGAATTAAATTTGGCATAAATGTTTAATTTGCTATCCATCTTTGTCTAGGATCGACTAGCTGTCTCTGTCTTCTATCGAAATAACACGTTCCACGTTCACATCGTTAATAATAAAAGGCAGGCTGTTGTTATTTTCATTTTACTCGTACCACGGCGGGTATTTTTTGCTAATGAAGATTAGAAACCTGTTATTTACGCACAAATTAACCCTGATCTATATCTGCCTGAGGTTGAAGGTTGGCCGTAACCGGCACCACCAAGCGTACGCATTTCTGATAACAAAATTTCGAATAATAGAAAATCACTGCGATAAATACATTTTCACCACATCTACAAAGAAGCTTTAGAAAATAGAATGAATGATTCCTGAAAATATGGGTAGAAAGCGTGAGAGAAGACAAACCAATCCTGCGTACTTATGTGTCTACAGACCACTTGTCTCTTTCACACAACAGAAAGTGGTAAGTTTTATAAGGGTGTTGATCAGTCCGTTTTCTATTTGTAGTAACAACAAACTTAACCAAACATAGCACCCTCGTTCGTAGTTACCTTCGTTAACCTTACCAACTATTAACGACGTCAGAGTCTTAAATCATGTTCCTGATCTAGTAGCGACTTAAAACAAAAACCACCACGGTGGAGTAACGTTATATTACGTTTTTTGTAACGTGACAGAGAGGTTGTTATAGTTTTGTTGACTTAAGTAGAAGTAACTCACACCATGGTTCTGAAACTGGATACGTTGCCTCCTCAGGTTATTCACGTAGATCAGCAGGAGAGCGCATTGCTGCGATGACAGGTTGAGCAGAGAGTTTTCTTGCAAATTAATCAACGTCTCTTCAAAGTTCATTTGCGATGGTTCTGCAAAGTCAACATTGGATCATAAATATATTTGAGAAAAAGACAAGAATTAAAAAGTAGAATAATTTCAGTATAGTATAAAACAAAACTGAAATAAGGAAAAGTAAAAAAACAGGACATTAATCGATAATATTTTTATTATTACACTTGGAATTCATGTATCTACTTATTTTATAATTATATTCTGTAACAGTGTTACAGTCGTGACTCCGTCTAGTGTAGGACGATCCCCCACTAGATGGAGTGACGACCTGTGCAAATGTGCGGGAAGTCGATGGATGCAGGTGGCTCAGGATCGTACTTCGTGGCAGTCTATGGGGGAGGCCTATGTTCAGCAGTGGACTCAAACAGGCTGAAATGATGTTGATGATGATGATTCTGTAACAAACACCTGTTTTTTAAGCCGAACTATAACGTTAATCCATTTGTTCATTAAATGGAAACTTTATATACTAGCAACAGAAGTGAAAATTAAAATTTCAAATATCAATTCACTTAGTGCCTTACACGTGTCTGTATCTTATGTATTCCTTTGACCGATAAAAGTAAAAATCGTAAATACGTCATTAGCGTTCAGGGCGTTTATTTTTAGAGCATTATGATGAAATAAATGGAAAGAGTCGTCGAAGATACTTGGCTTTGTCAAAGAAAGGTCGTAATGCTAATATTTGTTACCTGATTTTAAAACGTTACCAAATATACGTTGACGCCATATCAAAAATGGTAATCATCTATTTAAATTAAGAGACGGTTGCATAAAAATTTAAATAAATCGCCAAAGAGCTTTTTAACAAAAAATATATCTTTTACCACAAAAAGATACTATAAAAATATTTAATTAATTTTATGATGTTGATTTAGTAAGGTCAGTCTGCCCACCTAATTCATAAATATACTGGCATAAATATTTAAAGCCCCCAAGTAATAGTTTTTGTACTTCTGTACCTATTTTGCTCATTTTAAAATTACAGATATGGGCAACATTGCGTTGATTAAAATATGTAGAAAAAATGTTCAATCTTAAGTGCAGCTATTAGCACTATAAAAAAAAAATAATTTCTAAGAAACATTGCGTTGGTTTTGAATAGCGTCACTTGGATATTTTAGAGTTAAAAAAAAATTTGTGATTATATATATTATATAAGAAGGGAGTGGGAAAAATCTATCCTCTCTTGCGTCCTTAAGTATGTCCTTCGCCGATCTAAGTGTTTGTGCCTTTAGAGAGAGATTCTAAGAAGTGATCTGCATATTGCGTGCTTGTTTTTTATTTTCGATTTATATTCGACCTTCAGGCTTGCAAGTTTGTTGGGCAAATTACAGGCACAGACTTATGTGGCTATATTTTAGTCAAATTTCGAATAAATCTTTGAATGTTTTAATACCATTTGTATTAAAAATATATTTAAAGCTTAACTAATCTAAGACCGGTGACTCGTAAGGGTAAATATAATTAATTTTAATAAAATATATTTAACTTTTTACACATTTAACGAAGAAGACGATAAATAGGATCGGCATTTTCAAACTTTTGCAATCCCTTACGAGGAACTTAAGGTTTTGATTACTCCTCTTTATGCTATATTTTAAGAGATTTGGAACATAAAAAACGTGTAACACGAGTATATCTATTTATTTTATGGTAGTCGTCACTGATGTTTAGGTTATAAGTAGTTGTTAGGCACTTTATTAGAATGCTACACTAGATAAAATGTTCCTTCGAAGGACGATGGAGAATAACATCATAATTAACAATTCGGAATTGCTCTATCGATAGGCAGCGGCAAAACTAACTTGGATTTGTTGGATACTGTATACATTTTATCAAAAATAGATACTTTAGTCATTTGTATAGTTTTAATCAAGCGTCCACATTACCAACATTCGATCAAACGTATCCTTTGGTTTTTGCTATGTTTTCAAATATCGATGGCTCCTACGTAAAGGGGCGAAATTGCCGCTTACGCCTTTTTCCAATTGTTAGCGCAATAAGTTTATTTTGACCTAATCTATGAAAATAAAAATAAAAAAAAATGTTTCACGTTAAATCCAAAATTAAATTTTAGGCAAATAATATATTTGATAACATATTTTATGACTTAATAACTTATTTTAGTATAAAGACATATATTAATACTAATTCTCGTATATGGGCGGAAGATTACAAAAGCATTTTTACGTGGAATAAAAAGGGATGAATAAAAAGAAATCAACGATGTAAAAGTCGAGAGTGCAAAACCTTGAAATATATTTAAATTACACAAAAATTAGTCTCAGCATGTAAAATAACACGATATTCTAATACTTATTGCCAAATTTCAAAAAAAAAATGCTTCAGTAGTTTACCCAAATGATGTATTATATGTAAATGATATATTACCCAAATATGTATGACCCAAAATACCTTTCTGTATAAATTTGATTTTTTCCCTTAGGGCAGTTTACTTTGGAGCCATCGATATATAAAATGCTTAAGGTAAAATTTGTTCTTTTTATTGTACATGTACAATATCTTATGAAAAAAGCCTACGCTTCGCATGGATAAACACTACTAAATAAATACTAACTATCAAGAATTTAGATCCCTTATTCATATGGCATAATGTAACATCACTTTCATTCCTATTTATATGGCAGACGAAATAATTAGGTAGGTAATAATGTTGTACAATGTGCCCGTTGTAGAATTAATGACATAATGAGACCTTGATTAAACAAATACCTTTTTCCACGGTCTGCTCGTTAAAGGACCCTTCGGATCCGTAATTGGGTGTATTGGGAACCGTATCAATGGTTACTTGAGCTTCCAATACTGCCGGGTCCAATTTTACCGCCGACAATGCATCTAAATAACAAATTACTCATAAGTACATACTAGGTGACCTACTTTTTAACCGACTTCCAAGAAGGCGGAGGTTCTCAATTTGAACTGTATTTTTTTTATAACATCTTTCACCTTCGGAGACATCTACTTTATTAAATGGAGATTTCTTGTCGACATGCTTGTCAGTACCTATCGTCCCGGTTAAAAGCTAGGGAGAATAGATAAAAATTTAAAACAATTGTTAAATTAATTTAACAACGCTTAACTATATTTAACGTAAAAAATTATAAAAAAATATAATAGGTTTCTAATATATATATGTACATTTTAACATATATATATATATATATATATATATATATATATATATATATATATATAATATCTTTATATTTCTTATTTTTATTTGGCTTACGTTTCTATATGGTGCTTTTCGCGTTTATTTAAAACTAGCTTTTCGCCCGCGGCTTCGCTCGCGTTAAAGACTTTAAATAAATGTCTATCCACTTTAAGAACCCTTTAAAACACTTTTTACAATTAAAAAATAGCCTTTCTCAGGCTCTCGACTATCTGTGTACCAAATTTCATTAACAGACAGACAGAGTTACTTTCGCATTTATAATATTAGTATGGATTAATTAATTGAAAATTTTTTGTAACCTGAAATGTAACAATTCCCTGTTTCTGCATTTATTAGATTGAAAATATTAATACTACACTACTACGAGAACTATTACGATTACTATTACTATAAAGAAAAGTTAAAGATTTTCAAATGGCTTCTGGTATGTCACGGCTTATAACTATAAACAAAGCATTACAGTGGTTAGTGACATAATCTTTAATGCAGTATAAAATTAATTATACCATTAATATAA
Source organism: Iphiclides podalirius (assembly GCA_933534255.1). Taxonomy (NCBI): domain Eukaryota; kingdom Metazoa; phylum Arthropoda; class Insecta; order Lepidoptera; family Papilionidae; genus Iphiclides; species Iphiclides podalirius. The sequence continues at coordinate 6,331,818 of OW152830.1, forward strand.
CCACAACCTGAATAAATAACATTATCAAGAATATTTATTTGTTTCGTCATTGATTTCATGTTATAAATTTTATCGTTTTTCACTTTTATAAAAAGTAATATTTTTTTTACTTCACAAAAAATTCACCATAAAACTGTTTAATTAAGGGCAAAAATATCTCAAACAAATTTCTCATATTAACGTGTTAAAATCATCCGTAATTATAAAAGTTATCTATTGTTATGTTATGTAAAATAAATATTTCACTATATTTAATACGTTCAGTTTAAATAAAAATAGACATAGGCTCGAATAAAATCAAGAAACTCGTAATTGGGATATGAAAATCTAAATACACATCGTTTGTTAAACATTTTCAAAGGTTTAAGCCGCGTGTGCTAGATAAGTTTTACCTTAGTTAATTATTTGTAAGGAAATTAATCGCCGAAGTATTCCATTAAACCAAAAGGGACTTACCAGTTTTGCCTTTGTTGTTAACTAATCCTTCACTCCATTGGTTTATAGTATCCTTTCAATGAAAAAGATATTTAATGAAGTAATCAAAAATGAAGCATTTAAAAACTACTGAATATATAACATAAAAACAAAAAAAAATTATAATGGACAAACTTAACTTACAGCAGGTGAATTGCTCCTTCCTTCATTATAATTCAAACCAAAAACTGTAGTTATATCCATTGCCGTATTTAATTTATTCAAGTACTAAAATATGCAAAATACTTCACACCGCTTCACTGAGACAAATAATTTTAATATCAAGTGACGAACGTAACGATACGGTAAAGCAAATTACGTGACAACGTAATAAAAAAAATAAGATACCCACTTTTGAAAATTGTAAGCAAATCAGGTTGATTTAATCGTTTTTATTGGCGGCAATGTGTTTTTAGTAAAATCGATACAATTCTTTTTTAGTAATAGATACATCAGAATTTGTTTCGATGTTGTAATTTATTAAATTATTGTAGTACGTTCTTGTTAATGGATCAATTATTTATCGTATTAAAATTAAATAACAGTTAATTCATTCTTAATTCAAGTAAGACTGCGACATCTGTTGTAACTCGTAAGTACTACGACCGTCAAAAGAAAAACGGAACGAATGCTGTTGTGTAAAGCCCTTTTAAACATAAATGAATTTTCGTCTTAGTTCTATTAAAATTTGTAGATGGCGCTTTTGTCATTAATGGGTTATCAATAAATGGTTCATTATTTAGGGAATATTCGTTTAACAACAATTCCTTTGACAACTAATAAAATAATGGAATATTTATATGACATTAACAATGTGACTAACATCAGTTTGCATCCAACAGAATCAAAAAATTAGAATCGTTTGTTTTCTCAGCAGAAAAAGCAAACCTGAAATTACTGAAATTCAATGATCTTTATGTTCGGCTAAGGGAATTCATTGATATTTACTTTTATTGCTCATGTCAATTTAGACGGGAACATTTTAAGAGTCTACATTTTAATTTTTTATAATTGGAAAACGAAAATGCGTGTACGGGCTGACGGTCGCGTCAGGAGCATTGTTCGGCGTCGCTGCGTATCCGCCGCTGGGCGAGAGCGCTCAGCGCCATTCATAGAGACACGACACGAGTGCGACACTCGTTAACCCGATGTAACCTAGAGTGGTCGTGTTGCTACAGGGCTCATTGTAGTTCGCGTGAAAGCCCTTAACAGTGCCCATTCAAATGTAGTCGCCTTGGTGTTATTCAAGTCAAAGGCTACCTTCAGAACTTCGAGAGGATAATCGATGAAAACGTAAGTCATTCAATTCGTCATATTGAGAAGATTTCACATTAATCACTAAGGGATTGCACAATTTTTACGTCGACTAGCTTTTCCTGTGCTGATTTCCTATTTTATTATTACAATATTGTGCGTTGTAGTACGTGATCTAACTCTATATTGTGCGTTGAAAATATGTTAACTTTCCCTGTCGTTAACATTGATCTTAATCTGAGAACTCATCACGAGTATTGTCTCAGGAGGAAGGTAATTATGATATTTTTTACATAATTTTTTTTCATGTCAGATATAACATTTCATATTCCTTTTCTTAACCGAGTTCTTCGCAAATAGCCTCTATATTTAAAAGAACTTATATTTGATTTATTAAACATAATGTATACAGAAGTCTAAGCGTACGGCGCTTGACCCTAATAGAATTTATACCGTATGAGATCGAACAATGTCCCCACATTCTTACCAGCAACACGTGGTCGCTATCTTTATAACGTATTCCGAGACAGACAATAAGTTAATTCTGACAAAATATAACCAATACTCAGACAACTTCGATCGGTTGCAGAATGTTGATAAAACATAAAGGTAAACGAAACTAATTTTACGGATTTATCGCGTTTATTTTTAATTTAAGTTCCCGACGTTTCGAACCCTTTACAGCGTTCATGGTCATGGGACAGACTGAGGTGTTAGACGTCTGATTGTCAAAGTTATCCTGGGCTACCGTCAGTTTTTGTATTATTGATTTTGTGTCCGATCTATGCAGAGGGAGCTAATTGTATCTTGTCTTGCAGTAGTGGTTCTTTTGGGTTTAGATTTAATTTTATTGATGATAGGATCCCAAGCTGATGGTAGTACCCCGTGACCCGTGACCATGAACGCTGTAAAGGGTTCGAAACGTCGGGAACTTAAATTAAAAATAAACGCGATAAATCCGTAAAATTAGTTTCATTTATAATGTGTAATCGCGTAAATACAAGAAATTATTAAACATAAAGGTAATTGTTATCAGACAAGCCTCTAACTAAAAAGACCTCGAACATTTATTAGAGAACGTCAAATTTGGCTCATTATCACTTGGGCGATACATACTTTGCGATTTGAAGTCCTTGTTTTAACTAGTAATTTATAGATTCACAAATACGCAAACATCTACAGGTGTGAATAATTTTTATTTGATTATCTGGTATAGCGTATATGATCATGGAATCAATGGATGTATTATGATGATCCTTTGAAAAATCATGTACTCATAAACACACTTCAAGGAAACTACTTCGAGGAAAATTTAAATAAATCCATTGTCGTCAATAGTAATAATATTCATGAAATATTTGCATAGTGGGTGAGTAAGGGACTTATCTAATCTCTTGATCAATTGAATAGATAAATTCCAAAAACCGTAAGCGAAGGAAATGACGGAAGGTTTAGAAATACCTAGAACTTCTATCAGAAAAATTCCATAGATCATAGGATTATTTACTGCAGCTTTACTTTATGAATCCGTCCGTTAACGATGAGATGAATACAATTATTACAAATAGTTCGTTCACAGATATTATATACAGATGTTTCAATTGTATTTATCACTTACTTGATAGCATATCCCATAATATCGAGCTATTTATTAAAGTTTGTGAAGAAAGCTTATAGAGAATTCATAAGTAAATTATAGAGTACCTGTTATTTTCCTTTTGGGCGGTCAATTGTTGTAATATAGAAATTGATAGTGCCCACAGGATATTCATTAACACCATTTATTCATTTTCATTATAGGTACATCCAAATGTTCCACGGATATGAATGGTACATATATTTTTTCTGATAAAACTAATTGTCCGATGAATTGGCTGCGGAAAATATTGCATTTTAATATTTTAAACTAGTTTCAATTTATACTTTTTTCGATTTTATAATCGTTTATAACAATATATATTTAAATGATTTACTCACTTTCTCTTCATTCTCAAAATAATTTACTCCTAGTCTTATCGTACTCTTACTTCTATGCTTATTGTTTTACGGTTACTGCTATACGTCTTTGGAACTTTCTCTCCTTAGATATTAACAATCTGAATCTCTTCACATATTTAAGACTAATCTAAAATTTCATAACTATCTTAATATACTGTCTGTTATCCATTACTCTTGTTATATATTAATTTCTGTTTATGTGTGTAATTTTCTTATTATTTATTTAGTACATCTCAGCTGCTTTCTTCTTTAATGAGTACTCTGCCCTAAGTTTGCCCGGAAGATATCGCTTTTAAGCGATAAGGCCACCTGTTGAACCTATATGTCCTTAATTAAACTACTGTATGTCTCTAGGTGTACAATGAAGTATATTTTACTTTATAATGTTAGGTAGGTCTTGGTCCGAGTTTGATATTGATGTATCCATTTGCATAATCGCCACGAGCATTTTCGCCTAGCAACTGGTTGCCCTCAAGTACATTTGGTGCGGCACGTGCTATAAGCACGGGCTTGAGACGATAAATTTGCTGTCGTCCGCTATTGTAACGGAAAACTATTACTTTTACAATTTTCGTGATAAGGAACGCTATAGCTATAGAGAACGCGCGTCTTTAATTTAAATTCGCTGTCAACCTACATATATAAATGCCGCTTATCGCCTCTAAAAAGTACATTTTGGCATCATTTACATTAAGCTTTCCATTTCTTATTTATAATTAATGACGTATATGAGATAACGCACACAGAGTAGGAAAAGTATTAGGGGTGGTCGCGTTATTATTCTGGCATGTGGCGAATTTGTTTTTATATTTTTTAAATATCACAAATATACTGTGTTCATAACCTATGTGACCATTCATAACTAAATGACCATTTCTTCAATAATTTTTATCTATATGTATATACCTACAAGAATTTTAAGTTGTTTCTTGTGGTACGTGAATTGTTAGTTGCACAATTTCTCCGAAACGGCTTGATCGATTATTAAATTTTATATGCATATTTAGTAGGTCTGAGAATCAGGAGTTATTTATTTTTCATACCCCTAAGTGATAGGTTAGTTTAGGTAAGGTTAGGTTAAGGCTGGTCCACAATCAATCCAAACATTTCTTCTATCCTACAAATTCCCTAAAACTAATATTTTTGGCAAAAGAACGTTTGCCGGGACAGCTAGTATTAATATATAAATTAAGCTATACCTACTTTATTAGTTTCTATTCGAACTCGGAAATTTCATTTCAGCTTTTTATGCAACTTTTTATTAATGTTATAATAATTAGAGTATTACAAATACATATTTACGATTTGAAATAATAAGTGAAGATTCTAAAATACTAATTTGTCGCCATTTAAATTCTTATTCGTCACTGCGTGACTGTATCTATTCGACAATTTAATCTCAGAACGTGTTTTTAGTGATCACTATGATTCGATCTGAAACATGCCTGTACTTTTACACGTTCCGTTGATAAGAATTACCATTACCATTTAGTAGGTGACACGGTTGTTAAGACTACAGGCACACAATCATAATTTTATTTTATTTTTCCTACGTAAAGGCTACGTCTATAACGAGTGCTTATATTATTTAAATATATTTCATAACAGTGTCATTAAATTTGAAAGCTGTTGTACTCTCCATCTCGGTGAGTGATATTTTTACATGGCAACGTAGCATGGAATATTATAAATGTTCAGTTTACAAAAGCATGCCTAAAAATAGCCTTTGCAGAAATAAATCTTCCACTTTGACGTCCAGAGATAATGTGAAATATTACAGTCCCGCATCACGGCGCCATGGAAATATAGTAATGACGTTCATGCGTTGGTTATCTCTTTATCTTTGCTTATATCGTGGACTGTAAATAACACTGTTTAGATAAGTGCTATAAACCTAAACTGCTTTTGTTCTGTATGCAAGTTAATTTAATTTTTACACAAAAAATAATTTTGTCGTGGTTATTTGCCTCTATTTAGTCTAAAACGTTGTAGAAAAGAAAAACAAGTATTCACTACTACTACTCATTGAACTAATTGTGTACTATTTGTTCAAAGTTTGCTATCAGTGTACATGACGTAGAACATCATTGTTTTCCAATTTATTGATTATTATTCAAACGGAAACGTTGCCTACGTCACCACTGATGCAAACATCGGAACAATACTATCAACTTTGTTATCGACAATTTCTTCGCTGCCCATTGTTTTGTGACGCGTAGATCTGCAGTCGAAGTTTACGAATAGTTTTTTTTATTAATAATAAAATGTTAACAGTCTTTTATAATTTTAACCGTCATATGTTACATAAATACTCGGTTATAAACTGTAGAGATAGGTAGAGTTAACGGATATTCACTTTAATTGAATCCAACATCTTTTTCGTCATTGCCATATATTTTTGCCATTTATTTATATAAAAGTTTAAATTGCCACACGCTTTTTAGACTCTTTACTATCATTATACAAAGAACTATCACCAGACCATTGCAATATTTTCTTAATATCATCATCATCATTTCAGCCTGTTTGAGTCCAATGCTGAACATAGGCCTCCCCCATAGACTGCCATGAAGTACGATCCTGAACCACCTGCATCCATCGACTTCCCGCACATTTGCACAGGTCGTCACTCCATCTAGTGGGGGGTCGTCCTACACTGCGATGGCCAGTACGAGGCTGCCACTCGAGAACCTTTCTTCCCCAACGGTTATCGGTTCTACGAGCTATATGGCCGGCCCATCGCCACTTCAGTATGCTAATCCTCTGAGCTATGTCGGTTATCTTAGTTCTACTGCGGATGTCTTCGTTACGAACTCTATCACGCAGAGAAATACCGAGCATAGCCCGCTCCATAGCTCTCTGAGCAACTTTGAGCTTCCTCATACGGCCAGCAATGAAGGACCACGTCTCGGTCCGGTCTCTTGCCGACGATATAGTCATCATGGCAGAATCGCTGGAGGACCTGGGTGCTATGCTCAATGACCTCAACAGTGTCTCCCAACGGGTGGGCCTTAAGATGAACATGGACGAGACGAAGATCATGTCTAATGTCCATGTCACGCCTATACCGTTTGTTGTTGGGAGCACTGAGCTCGAAGTTGTTGACGAGTACGTTTACCTAGGACAGTTAGTCCGGCTAGGTAAGTCCAACTTCGACGCAGACGTCAATCGGCGAACCCAATTCGGATGGGCGGCGTTCGGGAAACTTCGGCAAATCTTCTCGTCGAATATACCTCAATGTTTGAAGACTAAAGTCTTCAATCAATGTGTGTTGCCAGTCATGACCTACGGAACCGAGACGTGGTCCTTCTTAATATAAACTGTAATAATTTGAAATGGCGAAAATAAAAGAAAAAAAGAGAGAAAGTCCTTGAAAATCTTCAAAAATTTATAGAAATATAATTTCAATCCACTATTTGAACCATTACCATTACCCAGTCATACCTATTTTAAAAAACCTTAATGTTAAGTCGAAAAATGCAGTCGGTTAGTCATAACGTATCCAGCCACCGAAAAGCGTGAACGACTTTAATTTGGATCACGGGCTATTTCATCCTTGTCACATTCCTACATTACTCAAACCAACAAGCATGTAGGGAAATCGTTGTTATGTATAAATAAAATTGACCTACGACATTCGTGTTGATAGTTTGTTGACAGATGACAGAAATGAGTCATACATCATTCACGTGCCAAGGGTGTGAACAAACAACTTGACATACTTATTGGGTGTGTAAACCTTGAATTAATTAAATTGCTATATTTATCAGAAATTTCTTCTGCATACATAATTGCGACCGTTAACCAAATACCATGTAAGTCGTTTCAAATAGACACTACAATAATCTTTGCAATATATTGAACTGAGATAGTACAGATAATTTAATTATATTGTAACTTAACCCAAAGTAGAAAGTGAACACTGAAGTATGCAGAGAATATAATTTGCCAGGGATCTTATAAACGTAAAGTATACGTTAACTTTAATTTCTCTTTGTCCTAATCAGATAGTGGCTGGTGCTAAGCACTGTTATTGAGATAAACTTCGCTGTATAGGTTACCAACGGACCTCGGCAACAGCAGACAATCTTACATCGTTAGCCCCTAGACTCATTAAAGTCGTCAATGACGTAAATAAACATGTCTGGTCCAAACGAGATGGGCTATCCAGTGCGGATCACCCAGGTGGTCGCGACGATATCAACGTCGTATCTCTTGTAACCAGATAGCGGTCTACAAAACCCGATCGCGCTGTATATCTTACTGCAATCGCTAACCTAACCTAACCATGGCCTAGCAACCTGACCTTTGAAAGACTTTGGTTTGTTTTAGACCTAATTTACTGGTGTACACTTTCGTGGAATATAATAAAATGGGGATTGCGATACACAATGCATAATTATGTATACGTTTTTATGAAGGAAAAATTATAACGATAGTTCCTGAATGCTCGCATTAAAAGAAATAGGTAGACTATAGATGCAGAAAAGAGCTTATGTGAAAATAAAGTAATAGCCAATTATTTAATTTGTAATGAAAGTTGGTTCATATTAACCTCACCTCTACATGACATGTAGTATGTCATGTAGAGTTGACATATACTTACTATGATGTTTCTTATATAAAATCTAAAATAAGCTTGATGCGGAAACATTAGCATTTTGGCGCCTCCCATCAACGATTATGTATAACTTACTTTACTATTTATACTTTACCCTTAAACTAACACTAAGCGAAAATGTCATTTACTGATGACAATGATTGAGGTTGTTAAATACAAATAAAATGGCTGACAAAACAGCAACGCACGGGATGTGGGGAATAAATCAACAAATTTGTAACAACCCATATATAGGTGTATAACTGCATTCAATAGGTTACATGTGCATATGTTTGATTACCTGATAACATTTTGGAGGACTGGTCTTTGACTCGCCTTGACTCTCGTATTGAATGTGAAATGAAACTGGTTTCAGTTTTTCGGCTTTCTCATGTGCTACCAATAAGTCTTACGTTGAGCACTTAACACTCCTTTAAAAGTCTAAAAACTCGCTGCCTAATGAAAATTACAGATTGGAAGGCTAAACGGCGCTATTGAAGTCAAAGCTTGCTTTTATGAGGCATCCAATAAAAGTGGACTAGAACCTAATTTAACTATTTAAAAATTTACGTTGATGGTTATCGTTAGTAAACCAATCGTAGGGAAACATGAGAAACCTCATAACAGGTTTGTAAGAATGTCTATTGAACGAATTATGTATTTCATTAGGTTATGCTGATAGTGGTATAACTGTCGCCGCTTGCCAAAATTGTTTAAATATTTTCTTAGTACTTGACTTTGAAGAACATCGAGGTCAATAGTCTCGATATATTTTTAACGAGAAGAATATCAATGATATTACAAGTATATGCAATTGTAATACTACATAAAAATAATAGTGATTAACTTATACCTCGGTGAAAGATAAGATGAATTGTTTACGTTTTAATGTACCATATTAATGTATAATTTTATTAATAAATATGGAACACTAGCTGTTATCCGCGGCTTCACCCGCGCGGCCAGAGGGAATTGACAATGAGCTTTATATTGTTATACACCACTTAGTTGACACTTATCATTACTTATATTTTGTACAATTCACACAATATCTTTATATATTATAGCCTCTTCTGATGTATAAGCTATACAGGGTGGCTTTTCTAAAGGTGCCCAATTTCACACAAGAGGTTAAGACTCGGTAGTATAATCGTTTATTGAAATAAAAACAAACATTTTTTTTTTTTAAATTTCCATTCTATTCCCTAAAAAACAGAACTAGTTGACAGTGCCGTAGTCATTCATAAATGCGTCGTATACTTTTGAAACCAACTTATGTACGTGTTAGTTATGAATGATCGCGCGTAAAAAAACTGAGTTGTCCATAAAGCATGCACTTTTTGAGATAATTTAAAATGAAAGTTATTATTTAATTATTTAAATATTTATCATTTTTATATAACATTATTTATGTCTAGAATTTAATAAAAAAAAATGAATACTAAGTGTATTCATTTTGATGAAAAGCCTCCCTGTATTCATTGCATCCATACATACCAACTTTCGCCTTTATAATATTACTGGCTATGAAACGTGGCTTCGCCCGAGCGGTCAAAGGGAATTAACAATGAGTTTTTTATTATACACCAGAATAGCTTGCAGATGGTAGATTTTTTTCCTACTTACTTGACACTTATTGTTATATTTTGGATAATTCACATAATATATTTATTAATTATAGCCTAAGTATTATTCTGATGTATTAGCTATATTATTGTAAAGTTTCATTAAAATCCATGCAGTAGTTTTTGTGTGAAAGAGTAACAAACACCCATCCATACATACAAACTTTCGCGTTTATAATATTAGTAAAGATAGTAATCGGTGAATATTGCGGTTACTGTTACTTGTACTAGCTTTCTAAAGCTCCATTATTCTCAAGACAAGCTAGATTTCCCGAGCCTAATTTATACAAATTGTTGCTATATGAGTTTTCCTTAAGTCTTTAGACATATCCTATTTTATTAGTTAGATGATGATACGGATAGCATAGTGAAGTTTTACACTATCTTACGGAATCCAACCTAAAATCTGGCCGTGATAAATAACTTAAGTCATTTATTTTTTGCACAGATAGAGATACAAAGAAGGGTAATTAAATAGTATTACTTGATTAAAATATTTTAGACTTATAAAATCGTTGACCCATGTCTCATTCATAATTACTAGTGGTAGCCTAGTGGTCGAAATTCGACCATAGTTAATTATACATGGTAGCATGTGTAATGTTTTTTTTTATTGATTGAATGTATCTTTATGCATAAAATTATTAAAATATTCATCCTGCACTCCTTCTCTATATAAACTATAAGTGTGGGAAATTTCATAATCCTCCGTCCGAGAAATTTTAAACAGGTCTACAAAGTTTTTGCTTCACGTATTATTAGGTATATAGATAATAAAAAATTCGGAAATCGTATGTCTATCAATAATTTGTACTCGTACGTATATAAATAATATGGAAAACGTTCAATGTTCTCTATGTAATTTGACAAAAATAAAGTTAAATATGAAATAGGTTTCAGAAATATAAATTAAGTTTCAGAAAGTTATTGAAAAAATAAATTGGTGTTCATTAAAATCCATATATTGCGTCCGTCCTTCGATACATTATAATTAGATACTCAAAAGCCGTGTTTCATTTCAATGATATTTCCTTCCGTGTAAAGCGTGTAAGTATCTATCTCTGTTCTCTTATATTTTTATCATTTTATATGACTATATTTATTTAATTGATACAAATGTAAATTATCACGTTTTGTCAGTTCGCCTAGTAACAACTCGGCCTTGACGCTCAAATGACCTACGGATTCATGAGTATTCCAACTGTTTGTGCCACTAAATTATTTTACTGGCATTTTAATAATTTGTACAAATAGTGTTTTTTTCTTTTGACCGTCATCTAAATAGTTTGCACATTGAACATATTTGTATTTTAAAGGATTATTACGCAATTATACTGTAATTCAGGTGCTAAGGAAAAATGTATTTGTGTGAGAATCGACCATGTAATGTTATTTCATCAATGATCAACGTAGAATTTTATAAAAAACTAACTCAAAATGTTTTTTATTGGACGTTATTTTTGATTTTTCTAGAAATCATTTTAAAAATTTATTACACAAGAAACTGAATAAATAAAATTTATGACACCATTAACTAGCATGTTTTGTATTAAATAAATTAGTGTTTCATCTCTTGAACCCATGTTTCGTATATTTCATGAAACTTGTAATATAAAAACTATGTTCAAAAAATACTAAATATATATTCCCGACAAACCAGCGAGGGAGATTACTCCACGTAACAACGTGAGTTTCATTATAGTATCTTAATAAGTTATGTGAATATCAGTCGATGTATCGACTTGTTCAATTCGAACTTTTGATAAGGTCAATTGAAGGTAAATTGCCTCGTATAAGGAAACAGTTCATGCCAGAGACAATGAGATGCAAAAAGCCTTAACTTTTTAAGCACAAAAACTTGTGATTTCTCGCCACTTCGCAGTCTTGAAACTAATGTAATTATTTTATATCACAAAAATGTATCACGAAATAAAAGTAGCACAAGAAATAGGTTGTCAGTCATTGCTTAGTATAATGTGGCGATATTGAAGTAGGTCTCAGTTGAAAATCTATTTTGTTGGAGAACTAATTGACGAGAGCACAGAATGATCGATTTAGCTCCCAAAACAGGTTTTCAGCGATAAGGGTTTAATTTTAGTGCGTGGACAAAAACGTAGTTAAATTTAGAAATAAGATGGACAATTAACATTACTGTTCATAACTTTATGCAAAAAAATTGGAGATCCCTCTTCTTAGACTCGTTATTTTTAAATGGGCCAAGTCTTTACTACATTTTAATTATATTACATGTGAAGATAGTAAGGTGGGATCGTGGGGATACATGTGCGTATCGATCTCGTAACTCAAAAGTTAACAAATGAATTTAATACGGCACGGGATGACTAACGCTCGGTTTCTGAAAAACTGATCATCGTATATGTCAAGTAATCAGCTGTCAAATGGGTTTTAAAATGTTGTTTGAGTTGCCAAAAGGATAGAAAATCTTTGAATTGAACATTCTGATCAATAAGAAGATCACTGTGATCATTTTAGAAAGTTTAACCATCCTTTTGGCAACTCAAATAACATTTGATAAGCCATTTGACAGCTGATTAGTTGACATCTACGATGATCAGTGTTCCAGAAACCGGGCGTAATTGTGGTAAAACTCGTCTAATCATCAATACCATGATAAATCAGTAAATTTTAGCAAACTATGTTTTTGAAAATTGAGTTTCACGTCTTAGTTTTTAGTTCATGCAGGTCCTGTGATAGGTAATATTCGTAATGTTTATCCCTCGCAGTTTAAATAATTATGTGTCCATCCACCGGGTGGTTTGTATAAAAAACGAAGTTCGAATAACATTATATTTATTTCTTTCTTCCAGACGAGTAGCAGTTTAATAGATTGCCGTTACACCTTCGCCCACCGTCGCGAGCAGTTCTATCCCGATGGGTTGAGTACGCCGACACTGTGTGTTTGTGGTCACACCACTGACGTAAGTACAAGTGTATGTATAATACATTTTTAATTACATCTTAAATCATTTAAATGATTCAGTATCTTCCACTGTGGTCGATACACGCTGGAGCTTTTCCATGAATGATCTGGCTCGACTGGGGAACTACCACGGCCTTACAGAAGATAAGAAATACATATAACATTACACTTAGGGTTCGTCTGTTGATAGGGGTAACGGAAACGCTCTTTTATCTGTCAGCAAGCAACTGCAATACAACATTGTTGTATACAGTAATTTTTATGGTAGAATAATAAAGACGAAATTTAAGAAAAATTTCAAATGCCACGTACTTTCATAACTGTTGAAAAATTTTACTTTTTGTTTGATCTTATAATTATTTTCGTGTTATCTTTTACTAACAAAGAAGAGGTTGTAGTGTGTAAATGACACCGGAGATTTTAAATTTTCGAAACGAAACGAGCTTTTGATACCTTGTTAATTGTAACTACACCAAAATTTTACGATAAAAGGCTCTATGCAAAAGGCGCATAACTTCAAACCGTATCCGCTACAAATTATTTAATTGCAAAAAAAAAGCTCAAAGAATAATCAATGACAACTGTCACATAAAAATGCTAACAATTTTTTAATTAATTAATAACACTGTGCAATATAATAAAAAGTATCAAAATTACATTGTAATAATTATAGATACTTAAATAGATATGATCAAATAGCTTAAATTTGTAATCCTTTTACTTTACATTAAATTTAATCATAATAAAAAAAAAACCGTTTTAATGAACTGGCTTTTCGTTCCAAATTGCACCATTGAATACCACTTTATTGTGAAGGCAGGTAGGTGCATACCGACATTCTTCGAATTTTGTTGTTATTCAACTCGATCCTTCTGTTTTCTAAAGGACTCAGACAATCTTATGTTTATCCTCCACGAATTGAAAGACTTATATTTGGCTGGCTAATAGATATTTTAAATTTCTAAGGATACTAAGTGATCGTAGTCTGAGAAAGAAACTTAATTTTTAATACATATTCATTAGACTTTATGTGAAAAGTTGCCAAGCGAGCAGATGGTTCACCTCATGTTAAGTCAATACCGCCGCCCATGGACATCTGCTACACCAGAGGGTTGCAGATGCGTCGAAAACCTTATATTCGTTATAGTTAATTCGGTTCTTCGTTATATGTTGAGTTTGCAAATATAAATAAAATCAAGTACTTTCATTCAACACTGTCATTTTAATTGACATTAAGTTTGAGGTTATAACATAAATAATGTCATTCGAATGTTTTACAAAAAAAAACGTTCCAAACTAGTTCACCTACACCCGTCCGACGAGTCGCGAGAACAATTCGGTTTTTTTAAGTATTTCATCCATTCACGTTTACCGGCTGTGCTTTTGACCTGTTCCGAACCCTACTTGTTTTGTCATAATATGATAATTTCCGGTTTGGCTATGTAGATGGATGCCATTGTATGTGAACTGAAACACACATTTTAGGCATATAAAGTTAAAAGAAATATTAATTAAATTTAAATTGCTTAAGTTTCAGTTTATTTTAAGTAGACGTAGAGTTGTAGTCGTGTGTTAGTAGTAGTCTTTACACTCAAGACGCAATGTAGAATATTAATGTGTCGAAACATTTTCGGCGCTTTTAGATTCTAACCTACGTCTTCCGGATAAAGCGCCTAGACGCTCTAACCAACCATGCCAACTCACGTTCTCATAAGGCGAAAATCTCAATATTATTAATTTATAACGCTGATTTGAAAGATTATAATCATGATATAAAATAAAACATTGTCATTTCCAAAAAGAAGATCTGTGGGACAGTGATTTTGCTATCTCTACTTAAATGACAAAAAATTATTAGAGATGTATTCAATAGATTAGTAATTCAATAGATATAATGATTCAATAGATTCAATAAGATCCCCTTGATACTTTTAAGAATTTAAAACCAGTTAATTAGTAATCGATGCTTTTGAATGCGACGATAAATATTAATTTTTGGACGCAAAATAAGTGAACCTGGTTAACCAGGTTCACTTATTTTATCGTAAAATATGTCAACCAGTATCCACCCGACTTCATACAACGATGTCTATTTCTTTCTTTTTAAACTCTCTGTGTTAGCTGCACTATCCTCTAGACAGGGGTCCCTAGAGTTGGCATGTCCTTGTCCGTAAAGAATAAGGGCCTTTTAATGTGAGGAATCTTTCCTCTTAATAATGTAGAACCGTTGCAATGCTTTGGTTCATCTTTAAATTTAATTTTAACTGGGGACTTCTTCCAAACTACCTTTAAATGTAGAGTCACTGTATATACCTCTTTCTTAACGACTGCGGCGAAGACATAAAGGGTTATGTGTTGGACTTATATGAATGTATATCCGTTCCTAAGTTCCTTCGTACCTCATTTGACTTTGATAAATTATGTCGTTATATTTTTCTTTATTATTGTCTATTTTACTGATTATCTATATTAAAACCATATAGATTCGTAATGGCGGAATTTTTCGCGCCTAAATGTATGATTTCGACTAAGATGTGTAACATATTGATAATAATTTCATCGTTGATATATTGCAAGCTACGATGATTTTTGATCCACCCACCTTACCTTAATAATTGGGTTATGTAAGCCCAATGCCGGAAATTTTGATTTTTTGCGAGTAGAAGATATGTTTATGGTTAATTTCGGCCGATAGCAGAAGAAATCAAATAGTAACTTACACTTTTTCCCTCATTAAGAAAAAATACGTTATGTGTAACAAATTCAAACATGTCAAATATTATAATATATACATATACATTAACTGTAGAATACAAAGGTACATGAACCCCACGGCGAACATATGATAATATGATTAATATACTATACTATAAATAATCATTTCATGTGCTCGCGTTAATATTACATCATCATCATCATCATGTCAGCCTGTTTGACATAGGCTGACTGCCACGAAGCACGATCCTAAGCCACCTGCATCCATTGACTTCCCGCACACTATATTAAATTGCTATCCAAAATTAGTTTATGGATTATATGGCGTAAATTTTTAGATTACATTTATATTACATTTTTAGCGAATTAAATTGCTACGTTTTGTGCACTTTTCCATCGTCATTGGTCACAAGATAGTCGGTATGTACCGCCAGTTTCATAAAATTCAGAAAAAATCTGTTTTCTTTCAAATTATTACACAATATTACTTTATTATTATTAAAATTATTATTAATAACAATTCAATTTTTTACACTTAAACATAATTTGGTGGCTTAATAGAAAAATATATTATAACTAGCTGACCCGGCAAACGTTGTTTTGCCATAATGAAAAAATGTGTGGGGTGGACCACCCTGACTCACTTAGGGATATAAAAATAAGTTATAAACCTATTCTCATAACTTCTGAATATACATATAAAATTTCATCAAAATCGGTCAAGCCGTTCCGGAGGAGTATATACACTAAATCGGTGACACAAGAATTTTATTTATTAGAGATTACGTGTGGTCACTCAAAGATTAGTATAGAAAATATATTGTAAATACGCCAAGCTATGTTCCATTAATATTGTAAAACAGATATATCTGTGATAGGCCGATGGGCTTAAACCAATATTTAAAATAGTATTTGGATACTTTAACTTTTATTGCGGGCATTTAAGAAAGTAGAGTTCTGCTTATTTTATAAGTTGCACTTTTGTTGGAGGATGACTGTACTTGAAACCGCGCCTGAATGCACTCCCCACGGCGAATGGGGCCAGGAAGGGTCATTGTCCGGGGATCGGCTCAGTATTGCATCAGCTGAACGTTCCAGCCCTAATTAAAGCTATTGAAGACAATTACTTTGCTTTTAATTTAAATTCGTCCCGCTTTTATACGATTAGATATTAAAGTACAAATATTTTATGAATTCATTGAAGCATATATCATGAAAATTATTTATGAAGATTAATTATATTACTTTCCCATGTTATATGAACAATAATTTAGTCTGCTTTCGAAAAAAGTTTAATTAGCATTTTTCTTATTAATTATATGCTGTTATTATAAAATATCCTCGGTTGAGGTACGGCGTCAATTAATTAAAAAATAAAAACTGTATTTTTAAAAAACTATTTTCGTCGAAGTTTTCTCGCATATATCAATAAATTTTAAGTGAAAATTTGAAAATTATGATTTCAATTTGTATTTAACTGAAGTAAATTACTACTCTTACCGATGGCTAACACGAACACTGAAAAATTTCGATGTCGCAGATAATTATTGTAATTAAATAATTGACGTGTCATAATGAGCAAAAATGCTGCTGTTGTCTCTACAGCTCGTAACGTTGACACTCATAGGCGCCTGTACCAACACACACACACGTGCAAGCACGCACGCACGCACATTTTTAAAACATAAAGCGGGATTGACAAATATTAACTTGATCCTTAGATTAAAAGTACCATTATGTTGAATTTAGGAAAGTTCTAGTTGCTCAATATACTCTAAGGCTAAATAATTTGACAGGTGCATTATGGTCTGTATAGCATTAAGATCATTGATGCAGCGCAGTATTCTTGAGAGGTAACTTTTAACCTTAATTCCATTCACTTCATTCACTTATACATTCTTGTATGTAGGTTTCGATAAAGACAGACATCTATATACTTCAAGTGGAGTAGCAGCAACTGAATTGATTCTAAAATAGTAATGTTTCATGCTGAATCCATTTATGAATTTTATTAAAAAGATAAAAATAAGTTGTAATAAATATTTACTTAACCCTCCACAGATTCGCTATAAAACTAAAAGGAACTTAGCCGCTCGTAAATCGTACCCAATAAAAATGATGCCAATGCGGTCCATAAAAATTTCGTGCAATGTAAAGATGATGTAAGTCACCATTGATTGTTACGCTGAGACAACATTGAAATAATCGTGAATTTGTCGTATTTAGCACTAGTTTGATAAATGTAACACATGGTTACGAAACAATAGCTTATGTGGCCTGCCAGCGTTTCTACTAAATTTGCGAGTTTCAAAATAATTCACTGGCCTATCAGTAAGCAGACAGGATTAGCAATATTTGGCAAAAGAACACAAGGGTAAATAAATATCGTTTGACGTTACTGTTTGTCACATTTTTTATCACAAGTTCAGCATTAACATTCTCTTTTTTAAATTATTTTTTACTTGTCAGTTTTTAACTGTGTATTATGATATTGGCTTATATTATGTATCACAAATATTATTTTAATATCATAAGCTAGTACGTTTATTGCTATAACGTATTCGAAATAAGAAGGCTCCTTGATACATTTTTAATAATTAAAAAATGTAGAATATCAGTCGTCTCTCGTTATGCGGAAATGTATATTCCTCCATACTAAATCGTCTTTTAAAATTAACACAACTTATAATCGAATGAAACAAAACTTGATAATTACAAAGCCGCATATAACTCTCTTTACAAATTTAAAACCTAAATACAGTTTGTAGATTGTACGTAGTCCACTTAAATATACTGCAGCGTATTTTACTTTATTATCAATAATATCCACATATACGATAAAATACGTGGCGTGTGCTCTTCAAAAATATATTCAACCGCACGGGAGCATCATCGTAAAATTCATAAAACCAAATGTATGTGCTCTGGCTTCAGACAGTTTTGATTTACTTCAGAAATGTTTACGCATTCGACGGACGTCCTTTTGAAAGTTCACGCCTAGTAGATGTTAATAAAAATAATGTTATATCTCGTTAACTTCCAATAACACCAGTGCTTCCACGTAGGCCGCCGGAGATCGGCGCAGAGTACGAATCGAGTTTCCAGAATTAATGTGCAAATCTCGGGGGCGCTATGCCAAAGTTGATTTCTTACAAGCCAAGGTTAAGCTGAGATATTCATTGATCACATTCAGTTCACCATTTTAAATTGTAACACCGCGATTCAGTTTACAGCAGTGTCTTATTGCATCAAGTCAGGACATCCCTGGTAAGTGGCGTTGCGCGTTCAGATTGCTTATCACCTGAATCAGCCATTGTTCCTGTAAACGTAGCTTTAGTTCGCGTCCGTAAAACGATCTTTTATATGATATAAGGCGTAATTGGATGCGTGGCTCAGTTGCCATGGCGCTAGGTGCTCAGTATCACTTCGGAGGTTCGCATTTCAAGATAATCGAGTACGGAAGCACCTATCCGCTGCGGCCGGTGCGTTTGCACTTAGAATTGCAGTTTTGCCTTTCTTGCGTAATGGAAACGATGACACAATTTAGAAATATTGCTTTTCAGCTCTTAATTTTCGCCTTTGTCTGAATCTTTAATTTAATTTCATATTCATCAGAAAAAACTTTAATAACTGCTGATATAATTTTGTATATTTGTAGTATTTTACGCAAAGAAAGTTAAGATTTTGGCCTTAAAGATGACAACGAGTTATTTTTATTGCAGAAAAGCCAAACGGCAGCTTTTGCACCACGATGTATTAGTCTACTAGACTGGAACAAGGCCTTAAATAGGTTTGGAGCAGAGTTCCAGTACGATTATTCTTTTAATAAGTGAATCAAAGATAGCCTTTTATAGATTATCAACGCATCTGCAATCCCTTTAGTATCGTCAATTGGCACTGTCAGGAAAATAGCTTTCTGGTTTAAATCACGACACGACAACAATTGATTTTTCGAATGTTATAGGTAATTTAATGCTCTTAGTCAGCTAATCCAATATTGAACATTCAGAATTTCGTGAACGTTCCAGATCAATATTAAAGGTATAGGTTTTCAACTAAATTGAATTTTGCAGGATATCAAATTTTGTGTTACATTAGTACGTCCATACTTATGTCTATACACAAATGCTTTTAATTTTCCAATAACTCCGCTATTAGTCGCGAGAAAACGTTCGAGAAAACGGGTAGAACTTTAAGTGCGTGAATGCACCGATTGATTTGTGTAAACACTGGTAAAGCATGAACCGCATATGATCACGTTTCGGATCGTTGTTAATACACTTGGCGGTTTTCCCAAGGTTCCAAACATCCGAAGGGTCGGAGCTGCGTAGTGGCGTGCATCATTTGCCCGTTTGTTTTGACGGATTATAGGGTTTATGCCTGCATTGTTGTTGAGGCAATGGCTATCGCCGTCGGCTCCTAATATTCATTAAGCCGCAACTTTAACGTTATATGGAACGCGAAATATTAAAACGTTCTTACGAGTATATGCCATAAAGTTTTTTTATTATGTGAAAGTTGACAAACGAGCAGTGGTTAACCCGATGTTAAAAGAGATTGCCCCCGCCTTTGGACATCTACAGCACCTGACAGGCTGCAGATGCATTGCCAACCATTAAATGGGCCTCAGCTACCTTAAACAGACTGGGCGCAAATAATACATCCACTTCACGCTAGTCTTTTATGAATGTTACTTCTCCGGATGAGCCTGCCCATTCTTGCAACAGCAGAAGCTGCTGCGTGGCCTTATTGATTAGAAATTAAGTTTCAAAATAAACGCTTTAAAAGTTAGTTGTAAGATCGACACTTAGATTTTTTAAACGTCAGTTTAATATTTTAATCGATCCCTAATTGCGAAATATCTAATATTACTTATGATACGATTCGGTAGTTTAACTTACTGCTAAAAGTGGAAGGAGTCGTTTTATCGGAGATCAGCGTTATTTAGGTCCGACGTTGACCACCAAATCGATTTGATAATCTTTCATAGACGATTTTAAATTTCCCTGCAGTAAATGGTAGTGCAGTAAGATTGTAGAGTTGGGTTGAATGTTTGTTTAAAAAACGTTTCTAATTTTGAACTTTTATACACGTATAATAACGAATATCAATTATGATGGTTAAAAATACTAACGAATAACTTTATTTCGGCTTTAGATATTTAAACGTTCAAGGGATGGACGGATGTGTATCGAGTCTCGGATTTATTGCGGGAAATTATTCTCGTGTCTAAAATCTCTTAATCTGTAACAAGGCATTACAATGAACTAATCGATGAATTGATGGGTGGATATGTACAGATGAATGATTACCGTATTAAAATATAAAAAAGAAGAAAATTTTATTCGAAATAACAATTAAGGAGTATAGAGTAAGAAGTAGCTTCTTATTGCAATAGGTAATTTTTTCGAGACAACCTTTAAATTCTTTGAAGATTAAATATTATTAATTAGGTAAAAACTGGTATCCGATAGAAAAAGGATTTTCAGCCGAAACTGAATCCGTAATTCATTTTAAAAATTTAACATTAATTATGAATAATAAAACCAGTCAAGTCAGGTTCATTCCAATAAAAAGAATAATAATTGCAGTATTTATATAGCAATTATGATGATACCCGTAATAAAGCTTACAGGAATATGCCAATATAAGGAATAAGGCGTTTCAGAAATATATGTAGTTTGTGCCGGCACTATGTATAACTTATAGCATATAATCTATATGTTGTGTTTTTGTTCTTAATGCTTTCAACCCACCCATTATCAATAAGATGGAGAAATAATCTGAGATTTAGGTTGGCGTACTAAGTGCTTAACTCGAACAACTTATGTGTAAAACAACAGTCATGGCGGTCCTAAAAATAAGACTGAAGTATGAATATGACCCTTGTTCTAATTAATTTACTTATAGCTCCTCTGTTTCTTCCTATTTCTCTATGTAATTTTCATAATGTTACCCCTAAATAAAACTTTTATGTTTGTCTACTATATAAATAAACTGATAGAGATGTGCCGTTGTGCGCGCATCTAGTTAATTTTATTTCTTAAACCCTTAGCCCTTATCTAAAAGAAATTGTGATATCTTAATATAATGTGGTTTTTATTATCTCTCTTATTAAACAAGTGGCTAAGCGGTTAATATAATAAGCATTGTAGACCAAATCGCGGGTATTAGCTAGTATAAGTTTTATTTTCAATTTTACACGAGCAAAAAGATAATATACGTATTGCATACCTATGCACCACGATCTCAGGAAAAGTTAATCGAACGACTGTTGCCAAAATTGCACCAAAACGGCCCGGCGGAAATGTCGCGTCAATATTGGGCCGAAAACATTAGACATAATGGTAAGTGACCACTGCCAACCTTAAGGATAAATGTATTTCTCATAGAATACATTTATACTCTCGACATAGCACATGTGCTTATTGTTATATCCTCTTAATTTTTTTAAGATAGTTTTATGTGATTGCGTTTCGTTTATATGAATTTTATTTAGTTTCCACAGTATAAGGGGCGTTATTTTTGTGGAGTCATAACATACTTGCTATTTAAAAAAATATTTCGTGAAATAGGTCATGATGATGTATTAAAGTAAATTCATTTAGGAATGTGTTTTCGGGTAATTAGAAGAAATATTGTGAACATTCTATTTATATAATATTTTACATAGAGTGTGAATGGTTACGTAGAATTTAACGTGCAAAGGCTATTTTAGGAATGACGCTGTTCCTAATATTATACCCCGGTATACATTCATTTAACCCTTTAGGTAACATGGAATTTAAATGATTTATGTAATATTCGTACGTAGGAAGATTTTATTGTAAGACACATTGTACATTTAATATAGTTTGCACTGCTTAAATAGCGGTTCGGATAGTTCGCGCAATCAGTTTCGCTTTGTATATGTATCGAGTGAGCAAATACAGGGGATAGTTACTCATAGGCGATTGTCTACAACATCCACGTGTAAGGCTGTAGGTACGAGTGTATAATTTCAAGTTCGGTTCCATCGTGGTTCAGGCTCGTTGTTGCAAATTAACTTTACGCCAACACCAGTCGCCGCATTACTTTCAGCGTAGTGATGTTCCTTCGTACCAATAATTTCCTTCGTTGCATGCGTTTGAGTTCAAGATTTTAACTGTCAATATTTATTACGCGTATATAGAATGGAGGTGAGTTTTTATTTACTTTTTTGATCTTTCTCTAAGTCTACGAGGAATTAGTTTGTGTGTTGATTCAGTTTGACACGTTATTTGTGTGTAAGATCACGATGTTTGTACAAGTAGGCGGGTATCTTATTGATATAGTGATAGCGGTGCCTGATCAGGCTTCTTCGGATTCACCTGTTAGTCGTAATTACCAACCCGCGAATAAACCATTGCAATAATTTTTTTTGCGAAATTATTGTGTATGCTGTTAATATAAACTGGTGATACCGCGCTGTGATATTGAAAGACTGACTGACGCATCGACTGCCCTACTTCTAATAGGTAAGCCAATAAAGTAGAGGTTCACGAATTTATAGTTCACTTATTTCGTGTTTTTGATATTGTACATACAATAAAAGCGGATAAAACCATCCCATGAGACTACTCTCTAGATTACTCTCAAGATTAACAAAGAGTTGATAACAAGTTTTTGATCGGTCATAGCAGTTACATTATTCATTAAAATAAATATTTGCTTTTATCGGTAATATACATTATTTTAATTTGATCTTAGCTAACAAAATTATTAAAAAGCATAGGTAAGTTATATTAGTATTTTAAAAGTTATATCTGACTCTTCTAGGACATCTTCGATAAACCCGGCCCGATTTCATACGTTGTTCTCAAAGATTTTTGGGTACAAAACAGACCATTTGTACAAAATAGACAACTCGTCTTTGTATCACATTTACGTGATGTATTATTACTTGGCTGAGTTCTCTAATATAATATTTTGATACGCTAATTCGCAGAAAAGTGCTTACATAGTTTTTTTTTTTGTTTTAGGGTTAAAAGAAAGGACATATCCACAATTAGGTGTGACAACTTCTAAACAGCTGTAGCGCCCAATGCTGTCTCCGAGCCCAGCTGTCGGAGAAACGTCGGCAGAACCGTAAACACTGGCCACCAAAGCACCAGTTTGATGGTTGCTTACCCACTGGAGAAAATAGTCTACACGCACTGTCACTTCATTGTTATTAAGTTCCTCAACATCTTCTTCATCTTATAACTCTATCTTATTTATTTATTTATTTCTGCACTGAACTTACTGAGAACAGGAAAATGAGCAAAATGCTTAAAGTAGTCGGCGCCTCTTGGCTGCAGACGAAAATAAGTTCATACATATTGGGATTCCTCGGTGTTCTTGCTATATTGGCACTCTTCGCTGGACAAATGGAGAGGTAAGCGTTTATTAGATAACATTAGATAATCATTTATTGTATTAGGTAACTGTATTTGATTTCTGCGTCGTGATTCATTTAAAACGATTACTTTTCCGCTCTTGTATAGGTAAAATTGTAAAGACATTTGATATAAGTATATTTTTATTAAAGTACATAAAGACTACAACGGTTTATATCATTCATTCTTAAACTTGTTAACGACTTTTATTACTTTTCTTGACCTTGAATTTAAAATATGCAATAGTGTTCTTGTTTCATATACAATTTCTTATGTGATATCTTTATAAATGTAGTGTTTTGCCGTTTTGAAATGTTTGTTTATCCAACGGTGTGAGCTTTTAAAACGCTCTTATAGATTTAACACGTAAAACGTATTCAAATAGAAATACCGTCGGTATTTCACTCTTGTCGAAAACGGATCACGAGTTAATTTGATGCTAAGGTTCCGTGCTTTCATTCGGCAGAATACAGGAGGATGGAAACTACGCCGCGACGGTCTTCTACTCGGAGAAAACTGGATACCGTATTGAGTACTGGGGTCAAAGTAACGACTTGGCAGACCTGCCTAAGGGTGTGGCGCGTGGCTACTTCCGAATGGATATCGAGACAACGGGGTAGGTACATATTGCTATAACCATTTATGTCGGAAAAAGCAAAGTAAGACGTGTATACCGAAGTAAGTACGGAAAATTCGTTATTAATTGGAACGAAGTTCCTTACGGCAGGCTTGGAGGGGATAGGGATTTTGCTGCGCGACCGAACTGAAAAAAATGTGATAATAAAACCGTAAGAAAAAGTGCGTGGAATAAAACCGTTAAATGAGACGTGCGCAGGCGCGACAGTCGCATAATTTTATGTTGTCAATTTTGTTATTTTAGTTGATAATTTGAATTACGATGTTTTTTTATTTTAAGTAGTTTATTATTTCCTAAAATACTGAATTTCTTAAATACTTTCTTGTACTTAAATAAAAACTAATCAGCAAAATTTAAGAGAAAAATCAAGAAAACCTACATAAAATTGAACACGATTTTTTTTGCAATTTGTGTCGATTCTACATTAGCCGAAGGAACTTCGTTCCTACCTGGTGTCCCACGACACCACATCATTTTTTTAATTTTTAATTAGTGTCAGTTTATTACATTAGACTAATATATGGTTTACACGAAAATGTAATTAGCACGATGTTTATTAAATTCTACCGTTATTTTAACTCTGCAATTGATCGGTTTTCAAACCTTATTATCAAGCAGTGAAAGGCTTTGTTTCATTCATTTATATTGTATTAATATACTTTGTGGAAAGTGCACGTAACATCCACTATACATTATTAGATGTTTGTAAGATGTATAAAGTTCATAAAAAGGGTGGTGAAAACTTTTCAATGGAATAGTCGATGCACAAATGTCACAAACTGCTTATTTTCGTAGCTGGTCCCTCCTGGAAGTGGAAACTGACGGCTCGTATAGAGACGACATACAAGCGTACGCGGCAGGCATAGTGGAAGGTGCGCTGACGTCGTATCTGATACACACGCATCTAGACAACACTATTAGAGCGAGATGCGAAGGCCAGCCCGCCAAGAAGCAGTGCGACAAGTTGCGAGACGAGTTGGACAAGTCCTTCAACATCTGGAAAAGTTATGCGGCCGAGCGGGAAGCGGATGACCCCTTCTGGCACCATGTAATTACTCTTAATTTTGTTGATATGCTAAAAATCTGCCATTATGATTTAGTATTACGTATCACTATCACTACATAGTATAAAGCAAAGTCGTCCAGCTGTCTGTCTGTCCCTATGTATGCTTAAATCTTTAAAACTACGCAACGGATCTTGATGCAGTATTTTTTTACTAGATAGAGTGATTCAATACATTGCAACCGTGCGAAGCCGGGGCGGGTCGCTAGTAAAGTATAAGTAGTAATTTATCGAAAGCTTCGCCTTTCCTTCCTTTTTTCTCGGTATATCAGAATATTTTTTATGGTTTAAATTTTTTATAATTTTTTATAATTTAAATTTTTAGTTCTCAATGTTGAAGCAGCCATGCTCAAAGACACGGGTTCAGATGTACGTGTTAATTACAAAATGTGTTTTTTTTTAAATAACGACAACATGGACCCTCTCCTTCCGGTGAAAGGACGTGGGAGTGTCTGATACTCCAAACTATAAGTGACAGCTGTTTAAAGTTCACTGGCAAAATCAACAGTTCATTGAAATTAGACGAAGTTTTGGTTAAGAGCATAATGCTTTTCGAAAACCCTAATAAGTGTTTTTCAGTCTCTGTACGTGTTTATTATTGCTTTTGTTTTGCATGTCGCTACTACTGATTTTGTATATTTATCTTGTGTATAATGTACGACTATTACTTGTGTACTTAACTACTATTTATCGTGTAACTTTACCTTTCTAACATTACCGCTTCCTACAATACGAACAACCTCGACTCTATAAATAAGTCTATTTTATTTGTTCTCAGTAAGAACTATAGCTTCTATAAATATTATGTAGTGTTAAAGAATTAAAATTATATTTTTACAACTCATCATTCGCGAAACTTGACTTGAAAGCGAATAATATGGTACAAATTGCTGACAAATACGAAACATTAACTAAATAAATTAAAAAAATATGAATAAAAAATTCTTCGAAGACATGTGAAGTCTACTAATCCACAGAGGGCTCGCGTGGTAAACTATGCCTTAATACCCTCCAATACAGAGGAGGCATATGCCCAACAGTGGGACAAATTTTACTTTACTTTTTTTGGTGTCACTAATATAACTCCAAGAAATATCATGTGTAATGATGTAGATAAATTCGTTTATTGATACATAAAATAAAAAAGTACATGTAAGTAGACATAAAACCTACTTTCGGATTTAATGATACATAAAAACATACACGTACACGTAAGTAAATATAAATCCCACTTTCGAGTGGCGGCTGTCATCTCTCTTGTGTCTCAATGCTACCTCATTCATTTAAAAGTTGTCTACATATTGCCGCTTTTTTTAATGGAAAAAGGGTCAATCGAGCAGGAGGCTCACCTGATGGTAAGTGATCACCGCGGCCCATGAATATGTTTTTAATTTTCGTTTGTTTTATTTTTTGTGTGCAATAAAGTATATTCATTCATTCATCTGCAACACCGGAAGGCTTGCAAATGGCTTGCAGGCCTTCATCTAAAGGTCCTAGCTGGTCATGACTAATTCTTCATTTCGTCTCCAGGTATCTTTATACTACACGCAAATCAGCGGCATGTACACCGGCTGGAAGCACGGTACCGAGCGGAACACGAACTTGGAGACCGACATATCAGACCTTTACTGGTTGAACTCCATCGCGGACGTGGTGGAGTTGCAGAGGAAGATGAACATCACTATCGACGACCCGGCAATAGACAAGTTGCCAGGTCTGTCGAGCGCCTTCTTGAGGATCACCAACACAACTTCGGAGGACGGAACGGCGACAAAGAAGATATTCCTCGCTCACAATGTAGCTGGAAGGTACCTTATTTTTTCTTCTTTCTTATGCCATACTGTTGGTAATGGTATTGGTTAGGTTTTTTACGATCAGCGGTATACCTGACGTCAACCCCATTTGGGAAAAACAATTAAATCCGGAAAAATTATGTACGGTCATACAAATCCTTGTTCCGCGTGGAAATCGAACTCGTCTGTAATCGATGTATCTGAATATTTTTCGGCATGGTAACGTGCATTACCTAAACCTTAATGATTAAGACTGCCCGAAAACAACACCAAGGCAGTGCAAATCTTTTAAGTGAGAAAACGATAAATACGTTCCGTCTTCTATAGATCCATAATACTTCCCAGCTCAAGATGGGCCGTTCAAGTACCATTTAAAGGTTCTGTGTGACTCTAAATTCTCAATGTTTGTCTTTCCACTTCCTCATCAATACAGCTTAGCTTCTAAAACCATTTTTCATTGCAATGAAGGGAGCGAAGATTGAAAGATTTACAAACAAACGCTCTTCAGCGTATAGTACCGGCAGTTTCCATTGTTAACTATGGCCGCGTTGACAAGTTTGTTTGTAAACAGAGATATGCCTTATTTGATACACATTTGCTGTGATACGATACGTTATTTCTTGTAATAAATACGTTGTCACAACAGTTTATTGTTATGGAGTGGTCAGAGGTAGAGACAAGTTATCTGAACTGACTTTTTGCTACCAGACCTCTCACACCAGACACAAGTAAAAATTTTCGCCAATTAAAAACGAATACTGATTTAAAAATACCAGCTGGGGATCGTGTGTTATCATTTATCTGTGGAAACCACCAACACGAATGTCAATAGAATTAGATTTAGAATTTCAAGGGCGTTATAATTATTTTAACAATTTATTTATATATACCCAATAGAATGATATATACATATAATTTTATTGGTTATACATTTTTTATCGCTATATATTCTTTTGTTACATAAAAATTTACCTGACGGTCCTGCCACGGACCTAATGGTAGCTGATTAACATCAAGACGTTAACACCTCAAGCTCTTCTATGAATATGAATGTATTTGAAACATCGGGTGACTAAAACGAAAACAAAGCGCGTAAAAAATATTATGTGTAGATTCCTAAATGTAAGAAATCATTAACTCCTTAATGACTTGAGCAATTGAAGACATATTATGTGAAGGTATTCAAAAATACAAGTATATACTCTTAAATTATGTACCGCAATTAAATAATCGTATTAACATTGACGTCTTGATTTTACGCGAATATTATACATATTAAATGAAAGTAGTTTACGGATTTTATTAATTAATTTAATACGTATTAAGATTATTTTAACTGTGTACATATACCTTACAAAACGGTCATATTGCTATCTTAAATAGAAACATAGTTTTTATGGATATAGCGAACTATCCATATTAGAAAGAATAAATCAACTGTTTTCCATTTCAGTTATTCATCAATGACCCGAATATTGAAGAAGTACAAACTTAACTACCGCAAGTCACAGAACGACGACACCTTAGCACCTGGGGTGTCGATCGAGTTCTCGGGCTACCCCGGCTCTGTAACCAGCCAGGACGAGTTTTACCTGATCAAAGGAGACAACCACAGGATGGCGATAACTGGAACAACCCTGAAAAACTACAACAGAAAACTATGGAAAAGTGTCAACATCACAGAGCAGGTAAGTTCCTAAAGGGAAATTAGGCCAACATATGCCAACACGGTGCAAATCGGTGCTGGATGTACAGATTTTTTAATTTCAACAGCCCTATTTGGATCAACTGTGAAATCTAAGTTTTACGTCTACCTCTTACTTTTGAAATAAAATATTTAATTATTTAATTGAAGTATATTATATTTAATCCATCGGAATTCGAAATGCTATCGGACTCTACTGTGGTAGAGTCGTTAAACTGCTGTTGCACGAAGCAGGCTCTTGAGGAGAAATTCGAAGCCCAGGGCTTTTACATAGAAAACTGTCGTAAACCTAAATTTTGTGCTTATGTTATGTATGGTGAGTGAGGTACCAGGGCTCTTAAACGAGTAGTAGAGACGCATGGCGAGCTGCGGTAATCACTCATTATCGCGTGAACGGATTCCTAGCCTGCTGATTAAAAAAAAAATAACAGCCTATATATGTCCCACTGCAGGGCAAAGACTTCCTCTGTACAGATGGTATTAGGGCATCCACCACGCGGCTCCCTGAGGATTGGCGGACGGAACATGTTTGAATCTTCGAAATATTCGTTTTTTTGTTATTTCGAAGATATGCAGTTTTCCTCACAATGTTTTCCTTATTGAGTATATTGAATATATTGAGTTAAAAGCGAGGACAATGAGCTATCACGGCTCGCTGATTAGTGACATTATACTTTCAGCTGCCCGTTGGGCCGCGTGTGTCTGCCGCGAACAAGTTGTCACCTAACGTGAGCGCGTGGGGGCGCACTCTGGCGGCGAGCAACTCGGGAACGGCGAGCAAGCAGTGGCTGGTCGTCGACTTCAAACAGTTCCAGCGCCTCCACGCCCACGAGGGCGTCCCTAGAAGCGACAAGAAGGAGGTCGTCACCGAGATAACTGTAAACAAGTGAGAACATGTCTGTCTATGGTTTTCGTCTGTGCCCGTTGGATTTTGATATGTAAATGACGACTTAATAGGCTACGGCCGCCAATGCCAACGTTCAATCTGTGAATTTTGTGTTCAACATTGTGGATAATGTTTTAAATCAAAAGCAAAACCAAATTTAGATATGTACATACAATAATGAAGAATAAAATATCAAAGGCACATAGTTTCATAACTATTAAAAAGCAAAACGAGATGCGTCATTCAATCAAACATTGCGTCGCATCGATAAATCACTATAAAACGGGTGATTTTCCGCGTGACACATCGCCCATGTTTAAAGCTTCGTTTCGCAGCTGTTACATGTTTGTGTATATGCTATTTTTAATATTGTATTATTTTTCGCTAGATTCTCATTACCTAATAGATTTAACAGTGGTAGGGCTCAGTTCGCTGTTGCACAACTGGCAGGTCCGTCCAGGGAAGTACGACGACCTATGCTTCTGCATTTCGTCTGGTGAGTGAGACAGCCGGGGCCCACTTTATTAAAAGGTGAAAACGCATCTGTACCTCTAGAGCTGTAAGCTTAATAAGAGGTAACTATCTGTCTACGGATACTCGCAACGTGAAATTGTTGCAAATCTTTCTAAATTGTTATCTTCTCTCAAGTGGATCTTGTTTTACGTAACTCTATTAATAGATATACGTATAGATTTCCACTTTACGCCTGTCTTCTGTGAAACTCGTACTTGCCCTGAAAAGGCGCTCGTACAGTAGAAGCAGTCGTTCAGCTGTCGCGGTGCAATTTTCAAAAGGCTCATTTGGTAAGGAAACCCCTCAGGGACGTGAAGCACACCATCATCCACCGTAGCGGCGGGGGGCGGGCCAAGGGCGCCGTGTGGCTCCTGGAGCAAGTGGCGTCGCGGACTCAGTCGGCGGACATCACTGCCGCCCTGCTCGACACGCACCACTGGCACACCTACGGGCTGCCCTTCTTCAAGGTCAGTGACCGCGTCCTATACGTCACCGATGACGTCACCTAACGGAGGTTTGAACTTGTTAGCAAAAGCCATTAGCCAGGTTGCTCGCTCAACTGTACAGCAATAGAGTATCTTTAATTAAAATCCCCGTGCCGGCATGAGTTTAATTTTTGCTATATTTCTCACTGGCTTACTACTCTTTGTCAATTCTCTGATTGTTCTTAGTGGTGAAAGCTATACGATCTTTGATTTCGTGCGTGCGTGAGCATCTAAGATTTTCAAAGATTGGCTTTTTCGAAGTATCGCCCAGTACACTATGGGTTTCTGTCATGGTGTGTGCATTCATTACTTGTTTTAAAGAGAGGATAAATAATTTAGTATTCGGACAAATACAGGCTGTACCTTATTTTTAATGGGAGCAGTCATATTGACCTAAATCACGCATTCCTCTCTGGATCTAAGGGCGCTAGCGGAGTGATATACACCAAGCAGTTTCTGTTTAAAAATCAATATTTCACGCCAGTATTGTTTGGGACGTAACGAGCTCTTCGTAAAGTGGACCGCGCTAATTATCGACGTCAACTACGTAGTATGCACACGACACGATGTCAAAACGATCAAAACCTAATTTACTATCGCATGTTATCAAACGAATACTGGTAATCAATATATTGTTATTATGTACGCCTTTTTATTTGCAAAATTTGCAAGCGAGCAAGTCGTTTACCTGATGTTAACCGATTATCGCCCAATATGCGTGTACACAACCACACGGGACGTAGGTGCATTGCCAAACTTTCAAAAAAGCTAGCCACGACTACCTCACTCACCAGACGAAACGCGAAAGTTATTTCCACCTCACGTTGGTCTTCTATAAGGAAGTGGTACTTCAACGGACAAGTCTGCCCATTTTTGCAACAGTAAAAGGTTAAGGCTACTTGGCCTTACTACATGCAAACACTTCACTAGACGTTTTTAAATTTTCCCGCCCACAGGACGTGGCGGAGATAACGCACGTGACGAAAATGGAGGCGCTTTACGGGAAGGTGTTCTCGGAGTCCGAATCGCAGCGCGCTATAACATTCAAGCGCGGCTACAAGAACGCCACCTCCCTCGAGAGCATCATCGAACTGATGCGCATGAACAACTTGACCGCCATAAACAGAGGGAACGAAACGAACTTGGCGGATTGCGCTCAGGACTTCGACTGCGTGCTAAGCGAGGCGGATCTTTGGTCCGTTCCGGGGGTTAGAGGCGATGTGGTGAAGCAGCATCAACAGCCGTACGGAGTTATTGACACGAAGGTTGTTTACGGTGAGAATTTCCATTGATTATCATTCGTTAAAATTGGTAGGAAAACGAACTAAAACCTGATCGCCGCCGCGGGAATCGAACTGGTGTAGCTAAACGGTTTAGCTTAGTGTAAGCTTAGTGTTAAGTAGGGGAAAAACTTTTCGTCTATCTTTCTATAAATTTTATTGTTTCATCTTAAATGCAGAGATTAGCACATTAAAAATGTTTTAATAGAAAAATATTTCATGTATTTCACGTTCTCACTATTTTAATAAGCTCATTTATGTGATTACGATTTCTTAAATTTACTTAATCGAATTGCATTTGATTTAAAAATCGACTCTTTTTTTTACTCGGCATTGTTTATCTTCATGTTTTTATTTTCACGTGGTTAAAAAAACTCTTCTTTTGAATTTGTACGTTAGCCATACTGATAAAAATTAATTATATTCGAATTTTATTTACAGGTACAATAGACAGCGACGACTTGGAACTTGTCGCTATATCCAGTCCACCGTTCACGGAAACACCGCGGCTGAACCAAACGCAGACACCGCTTAATAAGGGAAATGTAGCCTCCGTTTACACCGACCAGTTTGACGACGAACCAACGATAAACGGACTACAGATAAGAGACCTCGTTAAACAGCAGGCCGAACAGGAATCGCTGGATATTCTTAGCAAAGACACCCTCAAACCGTTCCAGTGGTCCGAAAGCCCATTCAAGGACAACATACACGCCGGTCTTCCCGACAAATGGGCGTTCGGTCCATTTAAACCCAAGTGGTCCTGGTGAATCTCAGAATATGTTTCCATTAATAATAAACATATTTATAATTCATTTTATAATTGGGTCAAATTTACTTAAACAGAGACTTTAAAAATTCGTCCATTGCGTCCCTTTGTTCAGTGATAGCTATAACATCATGTTTTCAAGTTTGTCATTATTTTTTATCCATTTCCGATAAATCTATCTATTACTTAAATGAAATGTTCTAAAAATATTGCACATCTAAATAAGTATATTAATACTACAACTTAAAAATTGTGTAACGTCAACATTCATTAACCCCATTTCCAATTACTTAACGTCATCAACATATTCGATGTAAACATTATTCGTACAGGGCTTATTAATTTTTTGGCTTTTTACTGTTGTGCCTGTATATGACATCATTAAAAAACATGTTTATGTTATATAGATCTATTTTGTTGTAAAAGTATCTGTACTTTATGTCTGTTTCTCGTCTACTTAAATATTTTGTTTAATATTTAAAATTTTATTTATTCTGGAATGTAATAAGGATGAAGTGACTTAAATATAAATAGTGACAGATCGATTGCGTTCTCGAAATAAAATAACATTAAAAACTAATATGTGCAATTATTTAACCCTTTTCATTATTCAAATTTCTTGCCAGTACATCAACCGATAATATCGTTAATGATATTTATTATGCAAAATGATGCAATGCTGACTATAATACTTTACCATACTGTAATACGAAGATTGTCCGATTTTCAGAGAGTTAAAAGAGTAAAACACAACTTTACCCTTGATTTAAAAGAGTAAAACACAACTTTACCCTTGTTTTACTCTTTTTGGTCCTCGATCTCATACATATATACAGATAGATATTTTCACTTGGTGTTGTTTTCACTACTTTCCAAAATTTGAGTGTTGTACACATGATTTTTCTTTTCAGTCAGTCTTAATCTTGGCACCTCGAAAGCTCCTACTCTCTACTCCTAATCCATACTACATTGTCTTTGATTAGAAGGTATGCTTCATCATTCATCATCACTTTAACCTTTTAGATTCCACTGCTAAACATAGGCCTTCCCAAAGTCTGCCACGAAGCACGACCCTGAGTAACCTGCATTCATCGATTTGCCACGCATTTGCACAGGTCATCACTCCATCTAGTGCATGTCAGTTAAAGACTGCAGCCACATTTCACGTCTTGTTTTATAAAACTTATTACCTACAGCATGGACAGTTTCCTCGTGGAAACTGCTGCTTAGGGTTCTCGTGCTTTGGGTTGATATCCTCCACCGTGCTGCAATTATCCAGGCATTGGAAGCGATTATGTAGTTCGAGCTGAAAGCTTTCCGGATTTTGGAAATAAGCACAAGATGGATGGAGTTAGAATTTCATCAGACGAGATCTTTCAAGCTTCATATTAAGACTAACCTAATGGTGATCACTGCCGCCGGTCTTCATCCTCGGGATCACGGAGACATTACTGAATATTTTCCGTGTGTTCCTTAGAAGGAAGGCAATCTCGTAATTCATCAAATTTAATAGAACCGTCAGGGCTAATCCAGGTCCACTTTTTGTGGGGCTGTTTTTTGAAGAAAGAGTACACCATGAAAAGTCCCTCCTCCATAAAGTCAGCCAAATGCTGCCCACCTTGGGTTCCGTTGTTCTATTCCATAATGCAATCAATCAATCAATCAAAAATCTTTATTCAAATATACGCTTGCGCGTTCTTATGAATCGTCAAATTTTACATAAAAAGATATACATATAGGTTCGGAAAGCAGTTTCTGTTAGGAAGACACCGGCAAGAAACTCAACTGTTGCTCTTTTTCAAAAATGTCCGTTTACAATATAAAATACCGGTATAATATTCTTATTCTACCCTACGTGAGTATCAACAGTATTAACTCCACACATTGGCGTTGTCGAATATTCCGCAATAGTTTAATATGCTTTAACCATAAGTTGACTTTTGATTTTACTTTTAAATTGATCAAGCGGCAGACTTAATATCGACTGTGGGATTTTATTATACATGCGTACACTTTGCCTCATGAACGACCTATTTACTTTTGCTAGGCGAAACAATGGCGTAGTAAGTTTGTCCTTATTTCTACTGTTTAATTTATGTCTGTCACTATTCTTTAGGTAAAAATTAAGGTTATGACGAATATACAAAACATTACAATAAATGTATTGAGAAGCAACAGTGACTATATCAATCTCTTTAAAAATATCTCTATATATGACAAACTAAAAGATCAATAAATAGCAGAGTTAAGAACCGATGGATGAAGAAGTCTGCCAATTGTGGTCATATAATAGACATATTAACAATCATTACGTATTATAATACAATAAACCTGAAATCCATAAGTTCTCACTGTTTTATACTCAGTAAATTTCATTTGATTCCATTGGGAGTTGGTCGGTTACTCCATTATGAAAGGAATATCTAAATGGCACTGCAATTGTTATTACATCCTATATCATAATTATAATGGATTCCATGTTGGTTTCGTCAGAATTTTAGAAGTGTAAGATTATTTTTGAGCTTTTTCATTTGAGAATTTAAATAATTAACGAGGATTTAATTTGTGCGACGATCGTTATTTTTATCGCACCGGGTATACTTCTTCTGTGGCAGGGGTCCGGGGAAGTACCACGAACCCACATAAGACGCGCTTGAAGTGGAAGTGTTATACTTCTGCGTTTCGTTTGGTGAGAGAGGTAGCTCTACGGGTGTTGCAAATGTCCATGCAGACCACTAGCTTTCTTGCCACCTTCTCATATAAAAAAAAATCTGTGATCGTGGCAACGTTGAAACCCCGAGTTACAGGAACTTATACTATGTGTATAAGACCTAAACTGCGACTAAAACTAGAAATCAGTAAAATAGTTTTATTGAACCAAAATCGTTTATTTCTTTTGACTTGGTTTACTGAGTACTGACTATAGGGCGATACAAATCGTATACAGATACGAAAACTATATATTGGTACAATATCTGAAAATCGCTTACTGGCTCGTTCAAAATCTATGTATTTTACAATATCTGATATTTCCGAAATCTGATGTACCGAATACTCGCTCACTCGCTATACCAACACGAATCGCGATATCATACGCGTTTACCACAATATCAGATTTTTAAACAGATTTTATGAATAAGTTAAGCAATTTTGAATCTTGCAAATAAGATCCATTTCATTTAAATTATTGCCACAATATCAGATTTTTAGACAAAGCGCGTGTGATACAAATATTCACTAGTTAGAGCAGTACGGCAACAATATCAGATTTTTAAACAGATTTTATGAATAAGTTAAGTAATTTTGAATCTTAACACCATGCAAATAAGATCCGTTTCATTTAAATACTAAGGATGGTATCAAAGATTACGATAATATCGTATTACGATAATATCAAATTATCGTAAAGATATTATCTTTTAATTCTTTTATTTAGCATTAGCCATGAGCCGTTGTGAGCGACGAAGCGCGTGATACAAATATTACACTAGTTAGAGGGGTACGGCAAACAATGCATAATATCAGATTTTCAAACAGATTTTATTTATAAGTTAAGCAATTTTGAGTTTTAAAAGCATGAAAAAAACTCTGTTTCATTTAAATACGAATCATGGTATTAACGATGTCTTTAAATTTTATTTAGCCTTGACCTGGAGTGCATTGATACTTAACCACGTAATAGTAAGGGATGCCAAATTAAGAATTTTCTTCCTAAATGGAAGAAAAATTTTTAGGAGTTAAATTTTATACGCATTTTTGAAAAAAAAAAAAAACTATACAAAACGAAAAAGAAAAATATAATTTAATAATTTCGTGCTGCATTTATGGACGTCAGGTCAAGGCTTATGTCTTGTGTGTATATTTAAAATTCTTCCGCCCTAAACTATAATATTGAATGTTATTAATTAATAAAAATATTCTCACTAACTTTTTTTTATGAATTTAAGGTGGATACGCGAACGTAAAATATCTTGATAGGTATTAACATACATAGTTTCGAAATCTGATATTTGAAATCGAAATCTGATTCAGATACGGTTCTCAGAAAAAGCGATATGACCCATCTCTAGTACTGACTGACATAAATCACATAGATGACGTTTCCATTCCAATGCTTTTTTATTTTTTTAATGATAATTTGCAGGATTTACAAGTAGGGTTGGGCAAGTAAAAAAAGTATATCGAAATTTATCGTGTTGACATTGTGAAAAACTATCGAGTAAAAAATATCGATATATCGTCAGTTTTCGCATGATTATTCATACATATTTATAAACGATTCAAAATTCGTAAAAAAAAAACAGATATGAAGAAAATAGTTGAAAAGATTTTTTAAGGTTAACCATAACGATGATTAAGAGATAAATTTAGAATTTTTCCTAGAGCTGATATAAGATGGAAACTGGACTCGAAGGATATACGTAAATTTAGGTACAAGAATACAATGTCGCAATATAGCAAGCGCAATATGCGAATTTAGTAAAATCAATTTGTTAACATGATCTAAAAATTGATTTAACTTTAATTTTAAATGAGGTTCCAAACTTAGTATCAACAAAAGACCGCCTAAGAGTATGATAGAGCTTAAATTTTAGATTAAAAAGAAAAAGAGTCGGAAAAATAAATAATTTTCATTTTACATTTGGAATTATTTAAAATGAGACCGGTATTTTTAAATTGTCTAATAATTTCGATAAGATCACCTTGTAAATAATAATAGTAATAATTGATACTTTAATATAAATATCAAATATCGATATCTCGCGAAAAAAATATCGGCGGAATATATCGATAATTGTTTGGAACAATAGCGATATTTTTATATATACATATTTTTTGCCCATGCCTATCATTTACAAGTTGTCAAGTTATCTGTTATTCATTACTGTTCATTACTCATTATTTGTATTAGACGTAAAATTATTGTTATTATGAGCATTAAATAATAAACAAGTTGAATATTGTTATTGTTTGGCTTTGATTAAGCTCATGATTGACTGATAAGTCTAAGCAATTTGAAGATCTTACTTAAAGTTAAGGGGCAATATGAATTTCTTTAAAAAGGCTCCTACTGTAAAAGGTTAGTAACATTACTACTTACTTTATTTTCTTGAATGTAGAATTTTAAGATTATATCTTCACGATTTAATACTTACCTTAGAACAACAAAGGCAAAATGATCGAGAACTTCGTAAAGCTGGCAGAGATTTAGAGAGGGACAAAGTGGCTCTAGAAAGAGAAGAAAAAAAATTGGTAAGTAAAACAAAGTAATTATTATATAGTTATATTATATATAAACGAGCCTTAGAATACAAAGTAATTATATAGATATATTATAAACTGACTTGATTATATAATTGTGTTACCTCGGAGGGCCCAAACCCGTGGGTTCTGGCTAGCCCACCGGTTCTGCGTCAGATGAAGCTTTAATAGTCTTGGGACTGAAAGCACAAACATCAATTAATACAAGATGTTATCTCAAAGTTCATTTCATGAGGATGGGATTAATTTGAACAAAATAATTTGGCTAATATTCCGAATAGTACGTCTCGTTTTTCAAGCTAGAAAAAAATTTTAATCGATAGAGAAATGTTAATAATTAAATATTATATAAGTTATAATCAATGAAAACCACTAGATTATGAGGAAAAAATTAACAAAGTTTTTAAATTTCATACAACTGAAATCCGTCATTACTGTGCGTCCATTATTCATTATAGACTATTATTTTAAGTTAAAAACTTACGTTTTCACTTTTTACGTTGTAAGAAGACACAAATACACGGATATATCACAAAAACACAAGTTTCTACTTCATGAAAATGTATTATTAACAATTTCTAATATTTAAAATTTGTGACTTAGGGTACACATAATGTCTCAAATATTAGGTTCAAAATGAGTCACAGATCTGTCACAGAGCGATCCGACTCGGATAGGTTAGGTTAGAAGCCTTCGATGTTAGGTTTTTTTTTATGACCACCCAGAAAACTTTAGTGTAACAGTACTTTTAGTATTTTTAAAGACTCTTTTTTTAATAATGCGAAGGTTATAATTTGGAAAAGTGAGTGAATTCTTAAATTTATACATGTTGTCAAACACAAAATGGCGGATTTATTTAGTGAAAATAACAAGTTTTGAATATTTTTTTTTATTAAAAGTAAGTGTTTGCCTTGGTTTTCACGTATGTAATATTTAATTATTAACATTTCTCTATCGATTAAAATTTTTTTCTAGCTTGAAAAACGAGACGTACTGTTCGGAATATTTACCAATAATTTTAACACTAATATAGACTGATGTTCAATAAAATTCTCTACTTTATCATTTTATCATAACTTCCATTAAATGTTTATTAAAGGAAATGGAAATAAAGAAGAATGCAAAAGAGGGAAACAATGAAGGTTGCAAAATTCTTGCTAAACAGTTAGTTCAACTGAGAAAGCAAAAGACGAGGATATATTCTGCTAATAGTAAGGTATTTATTGCTTTGTTTTTCCCCTATTCTATTTTTCATGATTATCTTCAAGAGAAATGTTCTATATCAAAGTTACTCAGCGCTAGCCAACTTTTGGTTTGTAAATAATTAATTTCACAGATATCAAGCGTTCAAATACATAATAAAGCAATGGGTGCTAACATTGCAATAGCTGGAGCAATGGGAACAACTGCTAAAACAATGGGAAATATCAACAAAGTGATGAATCCACACCAGATTGCTAAAGACATGGAAGCCTTCAAACAGGCTAATGCCAAGATGGATATGACAGATGAACTAAGTAAGTTCTCAATTAAATTATTCATCCCCCGACATTAACATCCATATGCAAAAGTTCCATAAAGATATGGGTGTACATATAAGTCTATTTTTGTTGCAAATTT
This sequence comes from Iphiclides podalirius, assembly GCA_933534255.1. Taxonomy (NCBI): domain Eukaryota; kingdom Metazoa; phylum Arthropoda; class Insecta; order Lepidoptera; family Papilionidae; genus Iphiclides; species Iphiclides podalirius. Next base: position 6,371,834 of record OW152830.1, read on the forward strand.
AAGTTGAACCTGTTCAGCTGCTGTAAAACAAACAAACTTACAAAATATTTAGTGTTATTGATGATACTCATTTTTCCTACCTAACATTACCCTTTTAGATTGCCTTTATTCTGGTTGTCCAAACAGCTTTATTCCTAAGTAACAATATGAGCTGCCTTTTTCATTATTTTCGAGCTCATATTCTGATGCAAAAATTTATATTGTATCTGCTTTTTTTTAAATCTCATATTAACATATGTAGGGTTGTTTCTATTTTTATGCAGTAAATCTAAATAGTAAAACTAATGTACCAATTATCTTTTAGTTTCAGAGACACTTGATGATATTATGGATGAGTCAGGAGACGAACAAGAAACTGAAGGAATTGTAAACCAAGTTCTTGACGAGATTGGTATTGAAATAAGTGGAAAGGTAATAATGGTTTACACTCAATTTGAAAATGAACTCATATTGCTTAAGCACACGTTATGCAGTTTTGGTATAAAAAGTCCATTAAAAGAAATGTTTATAGTATTGTACTAGCTTTTCACCTGCGACTCCATCATGCACGTACCACATGCATGCATGTACCACATTATATACAATATAAAATTTGTGTAAGAGTCCTATTTGTACTTGGTCAATTTTTTTAACTTCATATAAACTTAAAATCATCATCATTTTACAGACCATAAAATATATATAGCATTTTATTGATTCTTCCTTTCGCCCAAATCTTCAATCTGGTTCTTCAATTTGATAATTTTTTTTAAACCAATTTTTTATGAACCAATTTAAATAAAACTAACTCTAAATGTTATGTGAAGCTTACTACCATGCATTAGAGAAAGTTGCTCAAATCGGTTAAGCCCTTTCTGAGATTAGAACGCACAAACGCACAGACAAACAATCAAACATTTTAACAATCTTTGTTTTGGGTTCTACTGCGTTCATAAAGGCCCCAAATAGTTTTTCTCAAATATCTTCCATGTGCAGACAACAATCGGAAATTTTTTTATTATTTATGTATAACATTATAATATTACATGTGTAACACATTGTATTTTATTATAAAGTTTTTGTAATATTTAATGAACTATCAGTCAATATAAGATTATAAATTTTGTGCATTGTATTTTCAGATGGCTGATGCCCCATCTGTGTCTCGCAACAAAATTGCGTCTACTGCAGATGCCGATAAAGAGCTGATGGCACAGTTAGCTAAACTAAAATCTTAAAAGAAAACATGTTCACAAAATATAAGGTTGCTTTAAATATTAGGACCAAAGTGTAAAATCTGAAAATTGTATTAATACTGTTATTTAATTAAGCATAAGTGCACTTTGTAGAATTTTCTGATTATTTTGTTTTATTTTGGTTTTATGGAATTAAAAAGTATGAGGAATTTTTTTAACATGATGACCTTTGGGATCAGTCTAACCTTGTTAAAAATTGCAAATTAGGTAATTAGAGCACCCAAGTTCATTATCATTTCAAATGCACATAAGTGAATTTGGAAATATTATGTAAAAGAGATACTATTGGGAATCATGTCAGATGGACTAAAATTAATGAAAGTGTGAAAAATATTGTAAAAATATATATTTAAAATTTAGTACTTATATGTTTAAGGAACTGTTTATTTAAAACATTTATAATATTATTTTAACAATTTAACTTAATAAGATTTATTAAGTTAAATTGTTTATTTGTTAAATTGTTTATTTGACCTAGAGTAATAATAAAAATAAAAAGGTATGGCCTTTTATACAAGCTTTTATAAGACATAATTATGTTTATATAAAGTTATAAAGTAAGAAATTGCTTTTTCATACATAATTTTCTTGAAACACTTCATTTTAGAAAAAAAATATTTTTAAGCACCAAACACAAAACATCCATGTACTTATTGTTATATTTTTGTATTATTGTTCACTTCTCTGTCTATGCGTATAAAGGAAAAATAAGTACCTGTGATATTTTTATGTTATATGGAGTATGAAATAAAGGTTTTATTTGTATATATATAACTTGAATGATCATTTCGTCAAATATTTCAGATTTAATCAAATGTAAAAAGGTCAAAATCTTTAGTGTGGGCAGTAGTAATTGACAATAATTACAAATTTAAAACCAGAAATTTATTCTATAATCACCACCCGATCCGATTTCGCATCAGCAGAGCAAATCAATTTGTTTTTATTGGTATATTCAGAGTTAATGTACCATCTCTATACAGCGTATCGTTACCATCGCGACAATAAATGAACACACGTATAACGCTACTTGCCAATAATCATAAAAAAAAAATATTAACGTTTAAAAAATCCATAATTAAAAAAAATATTTTTCAAACAAAGTAATTAAGTAAAAGAGAAAGAAACAAAATTTATAACATCCTATACAACTACAACTGACTGATTAATACATTCAGAGACTTTTTCATTCGTTGCCACAGCGTTGCATTACACGCCTCTCCTTCTAACACTGTGTTTTGTCTCTTTCAAACCATCAACCATCATTCAACCCATTCATATGCTTTGTGACCTTCACAAATGAACTTTACGTGTTCTAAAATTCTTTGTTTTGAAAAATTTTATAACTGTAAATATTGATGTTTAAGAAAAGTAAATGTTTAATAAAATTTTAAAAAGTTATCTTCTATATGTGTGTTCATTTATTGTCGCGATTGTAAAGACACGCTGTATATAAAAATGAACCGCTGAATGTGTTGCTGTTGCTAATCGCAAATCTCGAGAACAGCTGAACCGATTTCGCTAATTTTTTTTTATTATATTCCTTGAAGTACGAGGTACTTCAAGGAATATAAAAAAATATAAAAAAAATTAAATGGTTCTTACAGAGAGAAATATCTAAAAAATTGCCTGAAAAAGTCTAAAAACAACACTTCTATATTCCTATACAAAGGATTCGTAATACTTACAGTCAATTTGAATTTTAATACCGTACCCTAAAGTTTAAGTGTTAGTGGAGGGGTTCCGGGAAGGCAATACAATTGAGTGACGTTAGTATCGTAAAATATTCATGTCACTATTTGTCATTTTGTAATAATTTTTTACTAGATAGAGTGATTCAAGAGGAAGGTTAATAATTACGTGTAATGGCACCCGTGCGAAGCCGGGCGGGTAGCTAGTTTTAAATAAAAGGCCTGCCATAAATCTGTTATATATTGTCATGTCCTCAGCCTAGTCGATCTCCAAGTACCATGTTATGGGCAAAATCACTGACGTATTAGTGGAGCCATAGTAGGGAAAAAATATATATCTGTTATGACAGTTAACTTTTATATCGCCAGTTACTAACATATCTGATACGACAGTTAAGCTGAAAGGTACTGGGATGATTTGGTGTTCATATATCATCCCAGTTGTTCGCTGAATCTGGTAGTAGATAGAACCTGGGCCCAGAAACTGGACCGTTTACTATCCAAGTGGTATTTTTCGTTTCTGTGCCCGGGTTGGTGGAGTATGCCCTCAAGGGCTATTATCGCGGCGGTATTATAGTCGATTTCAAGAAGACAGTAAACCAAATAATGCTTGTCATACAATTAATGTCTTGGTGCAGGAGAACTTTCCTCTCTGATGGTACTGCTTTTTCGTTCTGTTGTGTCAAGCGGCAGTGGATATATGAATTACACACAAGTCATAATATGTGTATTGCATGCATACTTTAGTTTCTTAATGTATCCTACTTATGACTTGACTTAGCTAGCGAAATAATACCGCAGACCAGCTGTCTCTTTTTCATATAATAGGACTAAGTTGTCCCCTGGTCATCGTTTAAGGGGACACTGAGATGAGAGCACGGGAACTTCCCCCTACGTACTGAGTGTGGCCACTGAGAAGCGTTAGTAGGTAAAAATCGTGGTGTCCTGTGTCTTCCCCGAGCGTCAGGGCATCTTTTAAAGATTTCATCACCAGTGCCAAACAAAAAAAAATAGATGATATCTATACATGCACGGTAAAAAATATGGACTAAGGTTCACCAACTCAACTAGGATAGAAATAGTGAGGTCGGCTAAAAGATGGTCTTGAAGACTGCCTCTGCTGCCACAAAACTATTGATTATAAGATATGGATGCTCATGAACATAGAAGTGTTGCCAACCTTTTAATGAGCGGGCTACCGGTTTTCTGTAAGTTTTTTTTTATGGGTTAAGTTGTACTTCTCCGGACGAGGTGGTGGTCCTACCATAGATAATATATAAACAGGTATCTATACTCCTATTGAGTTGTTACTTGTTCTTTTTAAGATCATTATTCTATGATGTTGATCCGTTTTCTTGTGTCTAAGAATTGGCGTCATCAACTGTTTTAATTGATCTGGAAAGAACCTATTTTTTTTAGGATCTTAAAATATTGTTTACTTTGCGATATTATTAAACCAAACGAACTTTCTGTCCCGTACAAATCGAATATTTATTATTACAGGTTTTACGTAACTATAAAAAATAATTTCTTCTATTCCTAAGATATTTTAAGTGTCTTTTAATTCTTAGATAAACGTATTTGTCTTAAAAAGTATAGTGCATACTAAAGTTAATTACCTCAAATAACAGGAAAGTGCCGGCTAATCGTCGATGACAATTAATTTTTCATCATACCGTACGCGTCGTTAAGACCAGTTCGGTCCCAGGCCGGGGCATTAAAATTCAAAAAGCGACGGCGTAGTTTACTTTAGACTTTAATGAATTTACATAAATTGTTTACCCCTTGATAACGCATTTCATAGTTGAATATTTCATAAAGTTAATGCGATCGAAGTCAGTTCGGAGGTGTCTCGGTATTGAAAAGTTCCATTAATTTGTTGCCGATCAAAATGGTACCGGATCACTTGTTCGATGAAGGCATTAATAATTCCCTTTTGCACAAAGATATGAAGCACGTGCAACGAAACAAAACCGTGTACGATCGAACGCAGAAAGACTACGTGAGTGGAACATAGATTGTCCATTTTCTACTTTAGTGAATCACTTATTGATAAAAAATTGACTATCACCATCTAGGACATTTTTACCATGAACTAAGAATTTATGATATTTATGCAAGATATTTATGCACAAAAAAATTCAGTATTCAGTACAACTGTAGATGTTAAAATGTTAGCGTTTAATAAATAACATAAAATATGGTAAGTGGCAAAATATTATTTATTATTGTTGTGAGAAGTTTCGCTTCAGTCCATGAGGCTTAGACAATGTTCTAAATAGTAACGCAGGGCCTAGATTATGCTTATTATTCACTTGCTCATATTCAGAAAGGTGTATGATAAAGTAAAATAAGGAAATATTTTTACAACCCATGTTATACAGGGAGGCTTTTCTAAGTATATCCATTTTCTTTTAATTAAATTCTAGACATAAATATTGTTATATAAAAATGATAAATATTTGAAATCACTCGTAAGTAATTACATAATTACATTCATTTGAACTTATCTCAAAAAGTGCGTGATTTATATGCAACTCATTTATTTTACGCGCGATCATTCATAACGAACACACACAAATACGTTTGTGTTCGTGAACAGTAAAATATTCATGAATGACTACCGCGTTGTCAACAAGTTCTGTTTTTTAGGGAATAGAATGGTAATTTTTTTGAAAAAAAAAATAAAGTTGCTTTAATGTCAATAAACGTTTATACTACCGAGTCTGAACCTCCTGTGTAAATTTGGGCACCTTTGAAAAAGTCTCCCTGTATAGCTGCAATGGGCTCACTTAATTAATTAATTAGAGGAATTCTCTACCATTCCACCCCTGTCATATACTTTTTTTTCTTTTAAAAAAACATTCCCTTACGTTAGGATAACATGGATAATAGTCCATAGTTGTAAGGACGTTTTACAAACATAAATTTCACGTGGTCAAACACCCAGGTGCGAAAAAACTATCTGTGGGTCGCACAAATAGTTGTCCCGTGTTGGTGTCGAACCCACGATCCCGGACCCTGAAGTCGATAATTTGGCAACTGCGCCACGGAGCCATCAAATATTGAAAAGTAGGTGATGGCTGGTGCGAAGAATAAAAAAAAATATAACAGGAACTTTATGAAGAATAAAAACATAACAATAAAGTTTCTTATGGGCTGTGTTAAAAAATGTTTTATTTCCTCTTGATTTTTGCCTTTGTAATGGATAAAATGAAAATCTTAATAATTTAAAAAGTTATATTGTTGTGACCTTGTTAGTGTTTTATGATTGTCATGATGCAACGTAAAATATGTTTAGGAGCAAGAGCAGCGCGATTTATTGTCATCACAAGATGGCGACACATGCGAAATCCATGATCAATTCTACAGAGATCATAAGTTACTTTTGGTGCTTTTTCGGGCACTTGCTGTTATGCCTATTACTCGTTCAAGACCAGGTATCACTTGTTTTTCTATGCTATTTTCAGATAGGTCAAGACGCTAACTAAATCATTTAACTGTAGCTTCCAGTTTAGTTTCTTCAACCCGGCGCTGGAGTTAATATGCTGTTCATTCTTCTTATAAATTTCATTTCTCCTTCCTTAATTATTTCATAGCTGATATGAATAATGAACCATTGTTTAAACTCTGAATTGATCTAAAACTTTATACATCGCAGATGTTCCAGTATATCTTTATATTGCAAAAATAAAAAATAAGACATCATATGTTTATTGATTTTACATTTTGCTGACTGTAACTGCTACATATACCTATTGTCATAATAACTGCGTTTTGAAGCCATGTTTTAATAGCTAAAAATTAAAGCATATTTAATTGTTACAAAAAATCAAGATTGTCTGCCTTGTTTAGATCGTTCATAAAGAATAGTCGATTCATTTTAGTTTTTAAATCTGTATCATTTTTGAAATGCTACTTTAATGCACATTTAATGAATAAATGTGCATTACAATTATATTGACAACAATAATAATAATCGTCATTCGGATTGATTGACAGTCGTATATTTGATATTAAAAAATCTTTTAGGAACCATCACATTTAGCTGGAGTTCCCCTGCGACTATTTATGCGATATTCTTCTACATCGCTGCGACGGTAGTAGTACTAATAGTGGGTTACGAACGTATCTTGATACTGCGGTCTATCAGAAAGTTCGACGACTACATATACGCCATTCTCTTCATCGTTTTTCTCGTCCCGCATTTCTGGATTCCTTTCGTCGGATGGGGAGTGGCTCAGCAGGTTGCGATTTATAAAACCAACTGGGGAAAATTCCAGGTATCTTTACATGTTTCGTTTAAATATACCTAAATAGGATATTTAAGTTTCCGCGTTATTTGGACTCGTAAAGCTCTACTATTCAACACCTCTTCTTTAATAAAATGTACAATGCGTATTTATAAATGTTAAATTGTTATTCTTTCTAATGTTAGTTGTTATTCTAATTTTATTTCAATTCTTCGACATTATAATTTTTGATAAGATTCGATGTCTATACAGTTTATTGTATTGCCTAGGCGCTGAACCAGAAGACGCAGGTTCAAATCCCGAGGCACTGAAAGTTTTTGTCATTTATCTACCAAAAAAAAAAACAATTTAAAAAACCTTCTGTTTCTTTCGGTAGGTCAGATATTATAAGGTAACTGGCGAGAACCTCCAATTTCCGAAGTTGAAGATATCAATTATGATCATCAGTGTGGGCTGTTTGCTCCTCGCGGTTTGTTTCCTTCTGAGCCTGTATGCGTTATTGGACGGCTTTCTACTGAGGCATACTGTAGCGTACCTCCATATTATAACAATGATCAATATGAACTGTGCTCTTTGGTACATCAACTGTAAAGGCATCAAGATTGCTTCGCAGAGCCTTTCAGACTGTTTTCGTCGAGTAAGTCATGTAGAGAACTAAATAAAATTTTATGATAAATGGTGAAAAGAACATCTTTGAAGACAATTTGAAAATTTATTGCACAATATATTAAACACATTTAGTTGAAGTACGTTGAAGTAGTGTTGTAATACTTTTTATTGTTTTTCTGTTGAACAGGATGTTGAAATGGGGTGTACTGCGAAGCTGATATCCCGTTATCGCTACCTTTGGCTGAATCTATCGGAACTTCTGCAGTCACTCGGAAATGCTTATGCTCGTACTTACTCAACGTATTGTCTTTTTATGTAATTGTTTATTTCATTAATATCATCCAATGAAGTGAAAGGTAGCCTACGAAAAGGTAAAATAAGTTTGAGTTTGTTTTAAAACGGAAGCGCAGCGTAAAATCTCGTATGCAAACTCATTCTTAAACTTTTTTTTAATGTGAAAAGTTGCCAAGTGAGTAGACGGTTCACCTGATGTTAAGTGAATACCCGAGGGTTCCAGATACGTTGACAACCTTTTAAAAATTGGGCTCCGGTCACCTCACGCACCAGACGAAACGCGTAAGTATTATACTTCCACTTTACGCCGGTCTTATGTGAGGTCGTGGTACTTACTCGGACGAGCCTGCCCATTCGTGCAACAGCCGCGGCTGCCGCGTGACCCTACAACCGTGACAACTTATTTAGACGAACTTGAACAACACGTCAGGGCAAACAAGCCAAAGATTATATTTATAACGAGACGAATCATCGCCGTTTACACGTGTTTACATATGTGTATACAAGTGAACGCCCGGTTTCTGAAAACTGATTATCAGCTGTCAAATGGATTTTCAATTGTTATTTCAGTTGCCAAAAGGATTGTTAAACTCTCTGAATTGATCATAAGGATCTTCATTAATCAACAATCAGTGGTCGTATTATTTTAACAAGTGTTAGTATTATGCTGTTACAATAATAAGTATGAGTACATTAGAGATTTAAAAATCTATGAAAAAAATACGTAAGGTATGTTTGGTAGAAGAAATATTAATATATATTTTTTTATTTATTAACTCATTTGTTCTTTACTGTGTAACTGAGACCGTTGTTTAAATAGGCCAGCTCAGCTTAAGGGTAGCCAGCCTAAAGAAATATGCATGCGTAACTCTGTGTACTCATCTCTTTAGAGTTGGCAACGCAATTGCAAATCTATAAGCGTTTGGTTAGTTAAGGGCGGTCATCACGCAATTTAAATTATCTTCTTATTTATCACTCATCTCGAAACAAAAAGATTAATATTTTTTAAACGTTTAACAGGTTCCTTAATATAACCATCGCTATATACGGCGCACTCTCAGAAATTGTGGACCATGGCTTCGGCTTCAGCTTTAAGGAAGTCGGACTGTTTGTTGACGCCGCCTATTGCTCCACGCTGTTATACATCTTCGCTGATTGTTCTCACAAATCTACCTTAAAGGTAGAATATAAAGGCTGATACCAAATCGATGAAGTTGAAGTCAAGTCATCGTTTTGTTTGTTGGAATATTATTATGTTTATGGAATATATTTGACTACCCTAAAGGTGTAGTGGGTAGTGTACCTGCCTTCTGCGCCAGAGGGTGTGGGTTCGATCCCCACTACTGGAAAAATATTGTGTGATGAGCATAGTGTTTTTCTAGTGTTTGTATGTGTGTTTATATATGTATAATGTGTATTTATTTACAAAAGAAAAGTATGTTTAAGTATGTCTATCAGTTTTCTAGAACCCATAGTACTAGCGTTGCTTAGTTTGGAAATTGAGAACGTTGTGTAAAAAAAATGGGTAGTAAAATAAAATATTACTAATAAAACACCTCGCTACAATTATCTAACCAGCAATAAGAAAATACAGATAAGTTTTACTTCACTAATTTATACAAAGAAGCAACTCTGCATTGGACATCTAAATAGTAATCAATTAGTGGCTCGAAAACCAATTGCGTAAACTGTCTAATATTTAGAGTAGTACTTGTCGTGCGGTGGCCGAATATCTGTTACGTTGATATTAAAAAATCTGTTGATCACGGATGGTAATAGTAATCTCCCTTTTTAAAGAGTAATAAAGCTAAGTTTCATAGCGAGAACTTTTGGGACGCTACGCAAACTATTAGACATGGCAAATTACTTGACGAAATATAATATACCTACCTATAACTTATCTGAAATTCACAAATAGTTTTCGAAACCTCCCCAAATATGTGATCTAAGTATGCTAAATACTTTAGTGTATTTACGGTCGGAAATACGTAAATTCAACATAACATTTGCTCGCACGTACATATCTTATACCTTTTCCGAGCAATTCTTGTATATATATATATATATGTATAAGTATATAATTGGAATCTCGAAAAAGGCTCCAGCGATTTTCAAGAAATTTAGTATGTGCGTAGATTCGGCGGCGGAAAATCGATCTGGCTAGGTTTCATTTTTAGACCGTCGTTTCATCCCAGCTTTCAGGGAATGAAAAATGTCATTCGAATATGACGGTAAATTTCACCGAAAAAAAATGGTATAATAGCTCGGTCGGTAATCGGGCGGCCCTGAAACAGAAGTCCGTGTGGTTCGTGTCACGATCATTTACACACTTATTTTTTTTACTTTTTTTTTTTTCAATTCCAGATCAATACTTTCTTTATTTTTTACTTTTTGTCGATCCAGATGATTTTATTATTTTTTCCCCTTTTTTTTAAAGTTCTTTCTTTTCTGAAAAACACCAGTTCATATTTTCTTATTGTTACGTAGGTAAGATCGAAAAATATAATGCATATTTCATTACTCAGTAATTTGTATCTAAATGTAGTTCCCAAAATACACGATTTACCAGAAAAAAAAAACAAACCGAGAAAGTACCGGTCCTCCAGGTACTCTTTATTTATAATTCGAGAATGGTTTAGATTCACAATTCATTTTTTTGTTCTTTTTTATTTATAAGTTGTTTCCGGATTTAACTTTCGTGTACAGGGCAACGTCTGTTGAGTCCGCTAGTCATATATAAAGCAGACGATTAGTTTAAATTATAAGGAAATGGTATATTTATTTTATTTAAATAACAAATCTGTATCTTATTTCGTTAGGTAGGTAATAACAGTGAACGCTGAGTATAGAGATTTCCTCAAAACTCGACGATAACTTGATCATTGATCCTAGACAAATAGATATAACAAATCTTTTTGATACTGCTGTCAAATTTGAGGCGATGCCTCTAGATGCAACTAGCATTGGACTCCACAGGTAAATAATTGGTGAGGCTCATGGATTTCACGTTCCCTTAGATTATAGGGCGGCTAGTCAGACTACTGGAGTTTTATAACTTCAGTAGTTTGACTACCCGCTTACATTACAGCAGGAGGCCCTGTAAATCATCAAAAGAATGAAGATGTCTCCACACAACAGAACTGTCTCTCATCTTTTCATTATCTTGTTGTCGTCACGCCACGAATTAGAATTGAACCGTTTGCTTATTATGCGTACAAAGGAACGTCTTTCTGAAAATCATCTGTCTTTTAAGCAATAGAAAATTTTTAAAGGACTTTGATTATTAGGAGCCGTGATAGCTCAGTATCCGAGCGCTAGCTTTTAATTCATATACTGGAGGAACCTGAATTCAAATCCCGGTTCCGGCACCAATTAAGCTTTTAGTTCTAAGTGCTAACTCATCACTTGATTAGCGATGGAGGAAAACATCGTGAGGAAACCTGCATATTTTGAAAAAAAAAAAAAAAAGAACGCAAATATCTGAACTCAGCCAGCCCGCAATGGATTCGTGTGGTGGACCTTGGCCTAAAACCCTTTGTACAGAAGAGGCATTGCCCAGCAGTGGGACACTCATAGGCTGTTACTTTACTTTAAAATGGTACTTTATTGCAAATACACTCTACGTTTGCGTCTACGATTGCACCAGCTCTTGCCACCACTATAGCGGTATAAAAGCGGCATTTTAAAATAAAAAAGCGATTACCGTCTTTTACTATACAGGGAGACTTTTTGCGAAGTGCCCAGAGTAGTATAATCGTTTATTGTAATAAAAACAGTTTTTTTTTTTTCAAAAAAAAAAAGTCATTCTATTCCCTAAAAAACAGAACGTGTTGACAATGCGGTAGTGCACGAACTTGTGTGCGTGTTAGTTATGAATGATCGCACGTAAAATAAATCAGTTGCGCACTTTTTGAGATAAGTTCAAATGCATATAATCAATTACTTACGAGTGATTTCAAATATTTATAATTTTTATATAACATTATTTATGTCTAGAATCTAATAAAAACATATGGATACACTTAGAAAAGCCACCCTGTATAACGATTAACATCAACTTCTTTATTCACAGGTAGCAGCAGGAGTCCAAGATACATTACTGTCTATCGACGTTTTATCGGTTGATAGACCGACACAAAAAGAGGTTAATAAACAATTTATTTCTAGCGCGATGATATTAAAGTAATAATTAAAACCCGTTATGTAATTATACAAACTCTACTACCGTGGGCGTAGCCAAGAATTCAAATGAGGGGCATTAAAAATCCAAAATAAACCAATAATATGGAAATAATGCATTTTTGTAATTATATTGCCAACATTATAATATTATTTTTTACATTTTTGTTTTTTTATGTTCTTTGGCTACGCTCATGTCTACTATAGGTATCTTTTACTTGTAAGACTCAACAATATTGTGAAAACCACTACTCCTTATAATGCAATAAATAATTTTTTCAATTTTTATTTTATTTATTTATTTTAAGATTGTTATTATTTATAATGTTTTTAGATCGACCACTTCATCCAGGCCATCGAAATGAATCCAGCGGTCGTGAGTCTCAAAGGCTATGCTCACGTAAACAGAGAATTGTTAACATCGGTATGTTATTATGGAAATAATAATATTAGAGTGAAATTTCGAAATGTTTTTCTTTCACTTCTAATTTAATACCGGTCGTAACTAAGGAATGTTTTTCTCTCTATACGAATAAATTTTAATTATTATTTAATTAAGCATGTTAATTTAAAGTGAAAAGTATATATTTAAACTACAAAATTACTTTTTATCTGATATGAGTACCTTACATTATACACAGCTAAGTCTTATGCTATAGACTTTTAGGTAATGAGTGATTTCTAGACTAAGATTCGAAACCTCTAGAATTAAGATTCATTACTAGGTCGCTATTGATCCCTCATACTTAACGAAACTAAAGCCCCATTAAAATATACATTACTCGCTTTAAAGCCTTGTACTAGTAATAATAAATTGCCTTGTATTAGTAATAATTAATTGACTATCATAAATATTGCGGACATATAGTCGTAGTATTAACAACGATTACATGCTCACAATAAAAGTGTCAACTTCGCGTTAATAAAGAGCTTTGCAAAAGAACGAGAACTCTATCCCATTACATTGTAAAATGTTGTTGATAATGATCGTGTAACCGTTAAAAGCCATTGATACTGCTCGATGGCGCGAAACAAGAGCTTCCATTGCCGCGAAATTCAATATGGCGACACTCGAGGCGGGTTTATTAAATTCCCAATCGATTTGCCAGTCGCCTGGAACTCGTCCGGTGCTTATTTGTCACTTCGATACTGTAATGTTCTTGTTGTTAGCAGTGACAAGGCCTCGGTTTCATGTTTCAAACGAAATTACACCAGTTAGTAAGTCTGGTAGTCATTTCAGGAACCAAAGTGGAGGAAGGGAGATTATTAAAAAAAAAAATAAACGATGTCCAGTCGAAAAGATTCACATTATGTTTCACAGTTAGTTTCTTATGGATTAAACGATTTTGTTAAGACAAGAGATAATGCAAATGTTCGTGTGGAAGTTTATTTTGAAGTAAACTTTAATTCAGTATTAATATAGTATTTCGGCCTTGATAGCTCAGTGTCCGGGCGCTCGCCTTTAATTCAATATACTTGAGCAACATGGAATTGTTAATTTTAAGTGCTGAATTATCACGTGCTCAGCGGTGAAGGAAAACATCGTGAGGAAACCTGCATATTTTCGAAATAATAATAAAAAAATAATATTTCAAAGATATGTGAAGTCCCTATTGTAGCCCAATTGTCAAAAGGTTGTCAACGCATCTGTAACCCTCGGGTATAGCAGATGTCCATGGGCGGCGGTATTCACTTAACATCAGGTGACCCGTCTGCTCGTTTGGCAACTTTTCGCATAAAAAAAATATGTGAAGTCCCCAATCCGCAGTGGGGCCGCGTGGTGGACTATGCCCTGAATTCCTCTGTATAGAGGAGGCCCTTGCCCAGTAGTGGGACATGTTTAGGCTGATACTTTATAATTTTAAAAGTTACTTTATACTAATAAGTTTACTTTTCATGAAACATGCTTTTTTCTATATTTACAGGCCGTAAGTATGATAGCGATTTATCTCATCGTCCTCCTCCAATTCAAGATTTCTCTACCAAAAGACCTTCAAATGCCGTCTTAGTAATATATTTATGAATTAATGTTTAAATAATGTTTTGAATTAATGATATTAGTCAAGTTAAATGTTCCTTTTTTTCAATCAAGTTGCTATTAGCTTTGTCTATAGAAAGTCTACGTATCACATAATGTTGTTTTATTGTTTATTAGTTTAGGAATTAGAAAAACCATAACATTTGTTAAGATACATAATTCACCTCAAGAATAAAGATTTGAAAACAGTATAAAAATTGTTTATTTGCTGTTCGTTTCAATTATAGGAGAATAGCCAATTCTCATTAATACTGATGTGTTATCAGCGTGCTTTTTATAAAACGATGAAAAAACATAAATGGATGTCGGCTATTGCGAATTCGTAATTCCCTTTTATACGCTTACAGGCGCGTGTCTTCGTCCCTTGCCGAGGCCAGACCCTCTCGACAAATTCTCCGATGTCCTGACAGCTACAGTGGGTATTCATTAATCAACTTTTCCAATTTTCAACGTCCCTATCCGTCGTATCGGTGATTTAATTGAATTTACGAAAAATCCACCCGAGAATGGCAATGTCACTCGTATAAATCTCTAAACAATTATTCAAAATTCGTCTCGACAATTCTAGATACACGGTTGTTTTGTTAAACGGGATTTATAACAGGGGCTCATGAATCGCTAGGGTGTTTCTTCCGATTATTGCAATTTAGTATGCTAAGGTTGCTGAGTGTTTTAGTGCAAATGCGATGACATCGAAAACGGAATCAATAAATCTAATGTACAAAACAAATATTTAGATGAAAAGAAGTGAAGCTAGTAGAAAATTGTGAGGTTTTAAAATCATGACACTGTAGGATTTTTCTCGGCTCGGACCCGTTGTGAACTTTTTCGAACTTAAATTAGAATAGTTCATAGGCCTTAAAAATGTGAAGTTGTAATAAATAAATATAGAGTTGAAATGAAAAGGTTTTGTAGTAAAAACACATGAAATAATCAGTTTACGTCGTAATCTCAGTCGCCCTTTTAGACTCTAAGGCATAAGGCGAACAATTACATCCGCCAGCTTTGTTTGAGACAACATGTGGTTGTAATGAGATTTCAGGCTTAAAGGAATTTCGAAATAGTAAGTAAGCCGAATAAAAAACATGTTTAGATAAACTTCATCATATCTGTGGTAGGGCCACGCATTAGCTTTGGCTGTTGTATAAATGGGCAGACTCGTCCGTAGAAGTACAACGGCCTCACGTAAGACCAGCGTCAAGTGGAAGTAGTAATCTTTTGCGTTTCGTCTGGTGAGTGAGTTAACTGGGGCTCACTTTTTTAGTGTTGGCAACGCTTCTGCCCCTGGCAAGTGTTTTTGATGTCCATGGGTGGCGGTAAAATCAGACACAACTTTTACATAAAACAAATCCAGGCTTAAAGTAGAAAAAGTAATTTAAAAAAAGTAAAATAATCAAGTGCAGAGATTAGCACTATAAAAAATTAAATTTCTATGAAGCAATGGCGACGTCTCTCGTTCGAATTATGGTTGTAAAACGATATTCGAAATTGTTTGTATGCTGGAAAGGATATAACAATGGATGCGCCAAGCATTGCTTCAAATGCTAAAAAACAATGTAGATAAAAGATGTTAAGATTTTCGTCGGTGTGGCAATCAGCCGTTTAGCTCAGTAGCTAGAGCGTCAGGCCGCGAATGCCGAAGACGTGGGTTCGATTCCCAGAGCGGCGACTATCTTTTCGTACTTTTTCTACAAATTTTAATGTTCAATCTTTAGTGCAAAGATTAGCACTATAAAAAATTTTAATTACAAATCCACTCTGTTTAAGTCCACTGCTGTCTATCACGAGCTACAAACCTGAGCCGCTTAAAACTTTCGTTGTAAATGATGCAAGTTTATTTAAAGAAAATTGGAAATGATTCAGAATATTTATGTATGTATGTCTCCATAGTGAAACTGTCAGTTCGGATTAATGGGAGAATAAAATTCAAAAACGGATAACGTATTCGCAAATGTTATAAATGTACTTGAAAATTAATTAGGGATATAAAGAACTTCGTAGATATGCTCTATGCTGATGGTTTTATGGAGCCACTATTAAAGACTTCAATAAACAAGGCCATTTTTTATTACCGAAAAACAAAACCGACTACAAATATCTTGCTCTGTATTAATTTTATAATTGATTTTCAGGAGTTTTCAAAGTATCACCGAAGCTCAAGATCTAATACCAATGAAATTAATATACTAGGGAACCCAAGATATAATACCAATCAAATTAATATACTAGGCACCACACGGGTAGCACCAGCTTTCAAATAAAAAAATAATCACCAAAATCGGTTCTCTCAGTCGAAAGTTCTGAGATAACAAAAATAAAAAATACACTCGAATTGAGAACCTCCTCCGTTTTTGAAGTCGGTTAAAAATAGAAAACATATAAGTAGTAATGTGACGACCTGGGCAAATGCGCTGGATGTCGACAGAGAAATCCTGAGCCATCTGCAGTCTATGGACGAGGCCTATGTTCAGCAGTGGACTCAAACAGGCTGAAATGATGATGGTGAGACTGCTTTTTTATATTCGGCGTTATTTGTATTTTGATATATAATTCGTTTGTAATATACATATTTGTCTATAATTCGAACCAATCCTCCTGAAATCCCACCGAAAATACAATTTTTACCAGTTTAATTTTTATATTTCCTCATTTTGAACATGTATAGTTTTATACATCCATAAAAACTTTTTCATTATTTAATTTTGAGGTAGATATTAGGTTTCATCGTGGCAAAAATTGACGTATATAAAACTTGGAAAAAAACACGCAAAACGTGTAAATTTCACTAATGTCCCTCGGGTGTTTCCCAATTTACTTCCTCACGTGTTTCAAAGGGCTAGCAAATATCCTTCAAATTTCTCTTTATTGTGTTACATGTAGGGTAGGTACAAATAAGTTTTTATATAGTTCTTTATTTTTCTACTCTTTTTAAATACCAAGTCTTGGGTTTTAGCGCAAAATATTATTAAATTTCTCTAATCTTACTCCAAAATCGAACAGAAAGAGAGTATCTCTTCCTCAAAACTTTACATGTTGATGTTAATAAAAAAAATTTGAAACAAAAGAAAACATAAATTGAACCGTATTTTTAATAAAGATTCAGTTTTATTGAATATGTCTCTTCAGGAAAATATTCAACAGGCATCTACCGAGTTTTATTCAAGCGGACTCGCATGCCGTGAAAAGAAAAAATAAGTGTACCGCAAGTTCCGATAAAGCTGCTTAAATATTAACTCACACTCACTCGTTAAGATACGACTTATAGATTTTACAAACTAAATAACATTATATAAGTTCACACAGCATGAGGCCAAGAATGCTGGCAGCATTTCCTACCTGATTAGACACGATTGTTTTTGAAGGGGCACTTTTTTTCAAGGTTCAGAGTATTGGCGGAAATAAATGATAACCAACGCGATAATCGTAGACCAATTTTCAACTTCAAATCAGCTTTGATTTTTTTAAGCATTGCTACTAAACACGTCGTTAAATTAGCAACGGACTATTTGTTATTTATGAAGATAACTGGAAGTATAATTTTTATTTTTATGTAGAAGATAGTTAATTTACATAGAAATAATGACGCCGTGGCGTAGTTGCCAAGGTATTAGCTTCGGCGACGGGATTCTTCGGTTCGATTCTACCTAGGACAACTATTTTTGTGATCCACAGATAATTATTTATTTACGTTTGTAAAACGTCTTTACAACACAGGATAATGTTGTCCTACAGTAAGGGCAATGTTTAAAACCGGCCAAGTGCGAGTCAGACTCGCGCACGAAGGGTTCCATACCATTATCTATAAAACGGCAAAAAACTCATCTATTGTATGGGCGCCCCACTTAAATGTTTTTTATTCTGTTTTTTAGTATTTGTTGTTATGGCGGCAACACAAATACATCATCTGTGAACATTTTAAGTGGCTATCACGGCTCCTGAGATACAGCCTGGTGAAAGACGGATAGACAGAGAGACGGATAGACAGCGGAGTCTTAGTAATAGAGTCCCGTTTTACCCTTAGGGTACGTAACCCAAAAAAGAAGAATAAGACAAATTAAAATTGAATTGAATTGAGTGAAAAGTAGAACCACGCAACAATCTTCGCTGTTGCACTGAATAGGTAGGCCGTCTGTGGAAGTACCAAGACCTCATAGAAGGCCTGTGTTAGAACCGAAGAGTTATACTTCTGCGTTTCGCATGCTGAGTGAGGTAACCGGGACCCATTTTATTAAAAGGTGGCAACACATGTAGGTGACAGATGCGTTGCATCAGCAAGCCATTGAGTGGTGCAAATTTCCATTGGGGGCGGTTATCATTTAACATCGGGTGATGCTCACTTGCATACTCTTACATAAAAAGTATGTTTTTGAAAGCATGTAAGAAGATATATTTCTTTAGCCTAACAAAAGAAAAATTATCCCCTGTGCCATTTTTTTTTCAAATACATAGTTATAACTATTATAAATGTCTCAATTTAAAAAAAATAAAGGTACTATTTAATTACGTAATTGTAATTTTAATGTACTATTTTAATTATTTCATGTCAAGAATATCTTCAAACAAGAATCGTGATTGTAAACATTTTTGCTAGCAAAACAGTTTACAGTACTAAATAGCCTCACATTGTTTCAAGTGTAAATTTCCCAAACTGCCAGTACACTGTACCTATAGCTTGTGATATTTAAATTCATAGTAAGAATACAACACGATATTTCTCGTATGTTGAAGTTACAAAGTGAGCTAAGGTTTTCAAGTACTATACGCATTATGTGGTTTCTAGCGTCAAAATTCCAACGAAAGTTTTGAATTAGTCCTCTGTGACTTGCTTTCTGCTTGCTTTGAATTTTGAATTGTTTCTCTTAGAATTGTTGCTTTGAAATTTTATGTTATGAAATTATAAGATAAATAGTAATAATTAAAGAGGTGTTGGAAGGCCTTTTTGTGACAGCGTTCCCATGGCCCTGTAGATATGCATGGCCCTGCCGATATTCCCTAGGTGAAAGAAACATCGTAGGAGTTATAGTCGGTGCGAGCCCGGCATAATCCGTCCTTACCCCCAATAGAGCGGGCAGGTATACGTAGGCATTTCCACCACGTTAATAAAGAAAACCAGATCGATGGGGTGAGAGCTTGTAACCAATACTTGTAATCAGGTTATAATCAAATCCAATTAAAAGTATTGGTTCAAAGCTTTCTATGATTTTACAAAGCTTAATTTTTAAGAACATTTCCTCTTGAAACCTGAAAAAATATACAGAGCTTAGCCTGGTTGAGCCTCAACCTAAAACAGTTACGAGTACACTGTGCAGCATGTACTTATTTGGCTTTAATCCATGGCTTTTCAACTGATCAATAAATTAATGAAGACGATAAAATTATATAGCTTGAGATGGACACGACGACACTTCTGAAGAGACGGTGTAAGATTAGCTTCATATATTAGAATGAAACAGATTATTCATATTTAATCTTAAAAGTTCCAAAAAGCACACTTATGCAAATGTAGTAAAGAAAGATTTAATAGCATAATATAATTTTATTTGTTTGATTTATCTGTTCTTAATTATTGTTTAACACTATATATACCGTATGGTTAATAATAAAGTACACAATAATTGACTCTGGCGCCTTCCCTTATAAAGTACTGAATATCGAAATCTCAGTACAAATTGCTCGTACTTTCGTAGATAATAAAATAAATAAAAAGAAAATCAGAGCCGATTCATCGTATAGCTACCGTGACAAATATGTACACGGAAAATAAAATAGTATCAACTGTTAAACATTAAAATAGATAAATGAATACCCCAGTGAAATCATAAAAACCTCGACCTCATAATACACTCCGTCCTGGATTAGCGATTGCAGAGTCAACTAAACAGTCCCCAGCGGTAATATTGACGCAATATCGAATGACATCATTCGGTGGCATATCCAGATTTGTATCGGCCTCACTTCGTGTTGAGTGCGGTTATTAACTCTCGAGAGCACTCTAGATAATGGAATTGGCTTAAAACGTCATGAGCTACGTTCCCCGTTTTAAACGACACACTTGTCATTCGACCGGATCCGATTTTAAAGCGCCGCCTTCGGACCACGACTTTCACTTTAATTCCTATTTCCCTTCTATAACTCATTCCTATTTCCCATTATTGCACAAAGAAATTTGTTTAATAGTCACCGCGAGGATCTGGGACTGATTATTACATTATTATAATGGTAGAGGCGGTGGTCGATTCGGCGGAAAAGCTTGATGATGATAGGTTATGTAATACTTTTGTTCACACTAATGTAGGGCCATGCAATCCCCGGTGCCAGCACCAATGAAATTGTTAATTTTAAGTGCCGAATTATTATCACGTGCTCTGGGGTGAAGGAAAACATCCCGCAGATATTTTAGTGAGGAAACCCGCATATTTTCGAAATAATAGCAAAAAAAAATATTTCGAAGATATGTGAAGTCCGCCAATCCGCAGTCGCTGGGCCGCGTGGTGGACTATGCCCTGATAGCCTTTGTACAGAGGAGGCCTTTGCCCAGCAGTGGGACATGTATTGGCTGATACTTTTTTTTACTTTTTACCGGTACCGCAAGTAGCCCATACCCTAGCGGCTATGGAAGTAGCCCATACCTTAAAACATATATCTGTGTATCATCAAAGGCGAATGGAAGTGATTCAGCGACGAAGGAACTTCGAACAAAGATTCGTAAATGTTGTGTAACAAATTTACTGTCGTCAAGTAAATGTGTTAAGATTCAAGGTTACCAAATATGCTAAGTCACGTGTACAAAGTGATTACAAAATCACATGTCATTATGACGTAGGCCTTTGAAAAGCCTTAATTGCGAAAGGAAGTAACTAAACAAAGTAAAAGACAAGCTTTATGGAAGGACTATCATAAAATAAGATGGCTGCTATAGGATTACATAAATAAACACAAACAAAACACAAATTTAATAATTTGTTTTTGGAATATTTTAAACTCGATAAGAACGTAGACAAAGCCACTGAGAACATGATTTACATATTAGGCCGAAAGCCATCCAGGAGGTATAACGGCTACAGGATAATGATTACATTTCACATACAGTATGTGTGGTGTGTACTAACTTTTCAGTTTATGGGAAGTTATTATAATGCCCGTACCATAATTTTCTCACTATGGCGTTAATTAATAAATGAATAGATGTAATTTGATGTAAATAAAATCCACATAGCTAATGATCATGATAAATGGCATTTGATTAATCAATGAATACAATGATGACCGAAACACTTAAATTGGTTTCATATATGTTTAATGGTGTACATCAATTTCCCCTACAACACATTACTGTTCTCTCTACGTCATTGAAGTTCCACATACAATTTTCGCAGCCCTTATTTTTTAGCAGCCTTCAATTATAATTTAATCCCTGGTGTTTGTTTACAAAGCTTAATCAACCCTCGAAATCGAAAAATTCGAGATAATAACACATTTCAATTTACCCATAAATTACTTCGGCCTAAAATTTGGATGTTTTATTACTGATCATTAATAAAAGGATAATTGATTCGGTATACATGCCGTTCCATTTGTATTTTACTGTTTCCAATTTTTATATGATGCTGATGAAGTATTTAATGCAGTTAAAATATAATAATTATGTATGAGATTAATAAACCATAACTCAAATAAATAATCAATAGAACGATCCCTGAGGATGTTGAAGATCGGGCAAAGTGAAGGAGATTGACTAGGAAGGCAGACCCTAGCAATAGCAGAGATTACTGCCAGGTAGAAGTAGAATAACATAAATAAATAACTGAACATTAAAATGTGCACCATTAGCTTTTATTCTTATGTATTAATAACGTCCATGTTTAGTCGCAGGTTGATTTCGGTTGTTGTAATAAAAATAATTTAATAAATAACGCCTTATGGCCAAATAAATATTAAAGTCATGTTACTTTGGTACAAAATCCTTCAGAGATAAAAGTCAGATTGTTTGTAGCCACAGTATTAATGTAATGTACTGTTTCCAAAGCAAACCAGCAAAGTCGACGTACCGTTCATATTGTTCTAACGCAATTGACAAACATCAACATCATAATTATAATTTTCGCTTTGTTTTCTCGACATTCTAGCAAATACATGTATGCTGAGGTAACCTAAAACCTTTTATTTTGAGTAGTTTTACGTGAACATTAATTATTGTCTTTTTTTCCAGTGAAAAGGTGGCATGCGAGACGATTATGACGATTCAATTCAATGTTAAGTGATAACCGCCGCCCATGGACATTTGCAACACCCGTTGCCACCTTTTAATAAAGTGGCCCCGGCTACCTCATCCACCAGACGAAACGCAGAAGTATAATACTTCCACCTCACGCCGGTCTTCTGTGAGGCCGTGGTACTTACTCGGACAGATATGCCCTTTCGTGCAACAGGGAAGATTATTGCGTGACTCTACTACAAAAAGTTTCCCCATATATCAATTAATGTCTATATCCATATCTAAATAGTAGGGTTCACAAAAGAGCACCTACATTTTTTTAAGTAAAACAATCAAGAAATCTGTCGACGACAGAATTTTGTCATTTAGACATAGTTTTATATTTTAAAAAGTCAATGGTAAAATAAAAATATTTCCTTACAATTTAGTTTTCTTTAACAAAAATCTACGAAATTTATATAATGTTAATGGGAAATGTAATTATCTGACCGTAGAAAATCTATTTGGTAGACGTAGCCGTCATCATCATAAGCTGGACAATAATTATGTTGGCGTCGTGGTGTAAACATTAAAGTAACACCCACTAATGTTAATGGAGATGAAGCTACCGTGACTTGCATGCGAAAGGCTCTTTGTGACTTGTAAATGCTAATGAAGTAAACACTGCATTTGTACCTAAATGCGAAAGGCAAAGCGAAAATTTTTCGCATAATTTTCAAAATTATTTTTAAAATGAAAACATTTTTAACAGAATTTATTACTTCGCTATAACAATATTCCTATATTTTAATCTCATTTTATACAGGTACATGTATTTATAAATTTGAATATCTGCTCTGGGATCCATAATCATGACAGAGGATCGGTTTGATAGTAGTCTGTCCATTAATGTTCGAAGACTCGGGTATACGACCTCGGCTTCCACGAGCTAATATTGTTTCCAACTAACCATCTTTCACGTATTCTTAATCTTATTCGTTAAAAAAAAACAATTACCTTACCCAAATCCTAACCCTAGAATTCCCAATGAGGACGCCAGACAGGCGACCGGTCATAAAAACAAGCCAATAACTAAAAAGAACGGTTCCAAAATTAAACAATGATGATGATAGCACTAAGACCCCCTGGGTGACACGCAGGTGCAGCACACGTTGTGTCTTATTATCTTTCTCCTTTATGAATGCATTGACATCTAGCGTACAATAGGAGGCATCCGGGTATATGCTGTTTGCTGACGACATTTTTCGAGAGTAGAGTGAATAAATGGCGCAAAAGACTGGAATGAAGGCTGGATGAAATGACGACAAGTCTCCCAGGTTAGATGAGGCCGCGACTGTCCTTGAAACTCAAGAGGAAAATTTATAAGACAACGGTGACCTGTCATTCTGTATGGATCCGAGGGTTGGTCAGCAAAAGAGGCTGCTCAAAGAACGAGAAAGAATAAGTAGAAGAGATCCGGAATGAGTACATTAGGGAATGTTAGAAAGTGGCTTCAATGCCCGAGAAAATAAGGAGTGATATGGTAAGGGCATGTTACGAGAAGGGATCATACCTTCGAAATAGAAAACAAAACCATATACTAAATAAGCAATAACCATAAACTGTTTTAAATTAGAAAAGTAAAGTAACAGCCTATAAATGTCCCACTGCTAGGAAAAGACCTCCTCTGTAAAGAGGGTATCAAGTCCACCATGCGACCCCACAGCGGACTTGACATATTTTCGAAATATTTTTTTTGTTATTATTTCGAAACTGTGCAGGTTTCCTCACGATGTTTTCCTCCACCGCTGACCACTTCATAAGTCTTACTACTAACTCACTAGATAAGTCAGCACTTAAAATAAATTTGGTACCGGGAATCGAACTCAGGTTGCTCGAGTTAATTGAATTAGGCGAGCGCCCGGATACTGAGCAATCACGGCTACTGTTTTAAAGTAATACGATCGTAATTAATATACTTTAAACAAAATAACTTTTAAATAAATCAGTACTTGAAAAATAAATGAAAATGTTTGTATGAATACGTAGGCATGTGAGCATATAGTTTAAAGAATTATTCAGTCTCAAAAACCTTTATTCTAGCATACAGCTCACTGTAGAAAAATTCTAGTACTTCTCAAAGTACTAGAATTTTTCGAATCGGAAACGGATGTAGATGATAAGGGATTGACGAGAACAGAACGAAGCCTTTAAGTCCGACTCATTGATTACTATAAGCCTTTGAGGACTGGACAAAGTCGAGAGCTGACTAAATAAAGTTGCAAAGGAGAGTTTATTCTACTTTGTGCATTTCATTCGCATGAGTGTTCATTAATGTGTTATTTCAGTGGGTTTCAGTGACAATTATTTTCACTTATAGTAGTTAGGTATAAACATTGACGTCTCTGCCGATATTTTGTATGTCGATATACAGCAAAGATGCCGTGGATATTGAACGAGGAATTATTTTTCATGACTTTTTTTTCGTGACTCTGTACGGTGATTGAATATAATAAAATCCGTAATATTTTTCTTAACCTCAGGGTATATTTAACAAAGGTTAGTATTCGCGTGAATACGAGAAATCATTACTGACTCACGTTATTCGAAAATGGTAATATCCGATAACTGATATAACGCGGCTCTTTGTAAAATGTGCTTAAGATACAGCGAGCTGGCGGCTCACCTGATTTTAAGTGATAACCGCCCCCCATGGGTATTTGGAACACCCGATGCGTTGCGACGCATCTGCATCCCTTTTAATTAAGTGGGCCCCGGTTACCTCACTCACAAGACGAAGCGCAGAAGTGTAACACTTCCACTTCACGGCGGTTTTCTCTGAGGTTGTGGTTCTTCCCCGCTGAACCTGCGTATTCATGCAACAGTGAAGACTTTTTTGTAGCGCTACCATCGTCAAAAATATAATTTCCCGTGTACGTTTTTAATTTTCTATAACGAAACTTTCATTTCTATAACGTACATTTCAATTATTTTGATATTTATTCAATTTCAAAGGCGTAGAACGTGATAATAAACGACTCGCCGTTCCTCTGTCGACTGACGTTTCTCTTTAATTCAACGTTCAGGTAAAAGAAACTGAAGCTTCGATGACAGATCACGTAACCGCACACGGTGGCTTCACTTTGTGCCTGTATCCTTTTACTCGTTGCGAATATTTCTTTCTTTTTCTTATAACAAAAACATGGTTATTTAGACAGAAAGGCAATATCCATGAAACTAAATAGACAGATTTAGATTCATAGTTATCGCCGTGTCTCACCTTGAATATATGACATATAATTATATGGCATATGGTGGTATAAAGGTTAGCGGAAGTTAAGTGTAATTTATAATGTATGTAAAAAGATGAAACAGTAAGCTTAATGAACCGAAAAATATATAAAAGGTGTTTGCATTTATTCGGGAGTGTTTTATAATTATAATATTATTTTGCAGGAAATAACATTAAGCAGAAGAAGAGCTTAAAGTATTTTGAACTTATACTTCTTTTGACGTGTTTTGATAAAAATACGAGAGTAACATTTTTAAGACACCGACATCGCTTTGCAAACAAATTTCAACAACTTCATGGAATTACCATGGCAATTTTTGACATTTATAATTTCAAGATAATTAAACCGTTATCAATTACATTTTTTATGTTAAAAGTTGCCAAGCGAGCAGACGGTTCATCTGATGTTGAGTGAATACCGCCGCCCATAGACATCTGCTACATCTGAGAGTTCCACATGCATTGACAAATTACATATCATTTAATGTTTACATACATTTAATGTTTTTTTCATAAGGAAATACTGGCACAGGGGATAATTTTTTATTTTAATTTTCTTTTGTTACGCTAAAGGAATAAAACTTCTTCTTTGCGTTTATAAGTACACACAAATTATTTTAACAAGATTCCTTGGTACGCGCTGAGAGCTAAGAATACGATATGTGAGTTTAATATTAATATCCTACAGCCAGAATAAGGTAAAAGAAAGCGGTTTTATTTTATTACTAAATTAAAAAAAAAACCTTTAAAATGAACGACAAAATGAATAAGGTAAGCATTTGATAAAATATTTATAAAAATAACACAGGTTTCATTAGTTGCAGGCCGACATGTATGACATCTATGAGTCTTCAGATGCGTTACTTCCCTGGACTGGCCTGACCAATCGTACCTCAACGCTGTTGCGTGGCCTTTGTGCTAGATAAAAAATGAAATGATTGTCTTTGGACATAACGTAATATTTATGTGAAATCCGGTTTCCTTATTGACTGAAGAAATATTTTAATCCTACGCCGGTCTTCTGTGATGCCTTCGTACTTTACTCAAAATGGTGCGATATCGCCTCAAAAAACTTTCAATTAACAGTAGAAACTACTGAGTGATTCTGCCACTGTAATAAGTCTGAAAACTTTTCGTCGTATGCTGAAACTTTATAGCTCTACGCCGTAGCATAGTCGAGCTACGGCGATATAAGCAACTAAAATTATGTCATTATCATATTCGTACAAGTAAGTGAATATTAATATAACCATACAAATATATTATTATTGTCAAAAAAATTAAAACTCATTTTAAAAAAAAACTTGACGAACTCAACAAGCCTGAACTTTTTCTTCGTTTGATATCTTTATTCTGTTAATGGTGTTGCTTTACGACCAATAAACATTTTGGAAGCTATGAATAGGTGAAAAGTAATAAAGAAAGATTTGTGGCTAAGAAATCTTTAAAATTGTTGCCCAGTGTTAATGTTAAATTATCTTATATCTTTTAAAGACATTCGCCGTAAACTTGCGTTGAATAATTGATTACGAAAATAAATACCATTCCATGAAATCAATCTATTAATCAGATTCAGTCTTATGTATAAATGAACAGACCTAAGTTATTATTTTCTAATTCACCGCTACGAAAACAATCTCCCGAAATTTTCAATAATACCAATTTAAAAATTACAAACGTCGTCACGAAAAACTTTCTAAGCCCTCGAGTTAATTGCTTTATTTTAGGGATCCCCGAAGATACCAAAATTATGTACACGTCGAGAATAATTAAAATATTTTAAAGTAAGTATTTATATTAGGAAAAAAGTTGTGACCAATTTTATGACAAGTTCTCTTTAATTTAAGAGCTAGGCTATTGTCAGTACAGTATCCCAGTAATTCAGCTGAGTAATATCCTCCATCCTGCCCTGTTTAAAGCCCTTTCCTTTACCTCTTTATAGGAACCAACATTTATTTTCTTCTTTATTTGAGATACCCTATCCTCGGTCTCCCTCTATCCCGCTTTCCTTCCTTCCATGATATTGTTAATAAATTCGTCATGTGTTATTACGTGGCCTTTCATCTGTCCTCTGCCGTTTTCTTATTATATTAATCAGACTTCCTTTCTCATATTTATTCTTTTTTTAACCTGTTCATTTGTAGCCATGTCCGTTCAACTTATTGTTTCCATACACCTCCATCACCACATAACATGGTGAATTTTACGGCGCCAACTCAGTACCTGGGCGCTTGCTTTTTTTTACTTCCTTATTTTTTTTAAAAACATTTTACGGTGGTAGGGCCACGCAGCAGCCTCGGGTGTTGCACGAACGGGCAGGCCCGTCCGGGTAAGTCCACGACCTCTCAGAAAACCGGCGTAAAGTGGAAGTATGACAAATACTTTCGCGTTTCGTCTGGTGAGTGAGGTAGCCGGAGCTCAATTTCCAAAAAGGTTGTCAACGCATCTGCAAACCCTCGGGTGTGGCAGATGTCCATAGGCGGTGGTATTCACTTAACATCAGGTGAACCGCCTGCTCGTTTGCCAACTTTTCACATAAAAAAAAAAGATAATATTATCCTGTGTTGTAAGGACGTTTTCAAATATAAATTTCACGCGGACAAACACCCAGATGCGAAACAACTATCGGTTGGTCACACAAGTAGTTGTCCCGTGTGGGGACCCCCGACGCCGATGCCAATACCTTGGCAACAACAAAATAGACATCTTAATCTTAGCTAAAGCGGTGTAGCTTGATGAATCACTACACAGTATAAATATAAATCAAAGTCGTCCCGATGTCTGTCTGTCCCTATGTATGCTTAGCTCATAAAAACTACGCAACGGATCGTGATGCATTTTTTTACTTGATAGAGTGATTCAAGTGGAAGGTTTATATGTATAATACATTGTACCCGTGCGAAGCCGGTGCGGTATAAGTAAATAATAAAAAGTGTGCAGTGCAATTTAATAACAATATCTTATAAGAAAGGAGACTTTTAGCTATTGTTCAAAACGAAACAAACGAAATATATAAATGTTGAAATCAGCCAGCATTTAGCGACCAGCTATGACCTTTACATTTAAAAAGAACTGTAGTTTATTTACACTTCACACACGATGTAACGATGCATCTAATTCATTCGCTTTAATTTTCAGTGCTTTTCGAGGCTTTGAAGTTTATTTAACTTCCATAGTTTAGGCAGTGCCCTCTGTACCTGTGCGCTGTGATTGTTATTGTTATATTAGAAAGCAATTAAAACGCACTTTAACTGTCAACCGACTCAAACGTCTTGTATATGTGCTCATATATACTTAGATTTAATATACACTGTCTAATGTACTGAAGAGGCTATAAACGAAGTCGAAGGGGATGCAAACGTGACGTGATGGCGTTTATGGGCGGAAATGCAATATGCGGCTTGTAGTATTGCATCACGAGCATTGAAATATGTTGCTGTGTTAATATTCAATAACTATAACCTTTAACCTTTAATCCATGATAATACGCAAATTCTTGTCAAAATATTGAAAACAAATAAAATATTATTACATATATAGGGAAGAGGTAATTTGGAACCTGCTGATAATTTGGAACCCCTTAATATCCCAAGAACAGACAACGAAATCTGTTGAAAACCTATGAAATTACGTCGAACTGATGTCGTTGAACGTATTAGCTCCACTTCCATTGAACCATTAGCGTCATTTTTACATCGAGTTTAGACCTGTTATAAGAAGTTGAAATTTTGTGTCACCTGCAAATGTTTTTTACTTTTATTTCCTAATACTGTCATAACTTTTGTTTTTGTCTAAAAGTAAATACAGTAGGTGTTACAGGAAGTATATACGCATAAGTTTACATTGTCAGAGGTAAGTTTTAAAATTTATTTGAACTAGTTTTTGTTTTCTTGATTATTTGGTAACAAAGTAAGGCTTTAATTTTGGTACCCGATAGGAGCAGGTAATATGGAACCGGGTTCCAAATTACCGGCATTACTCTATTGACCGGGTCTCCTTACAAACAGCAACTTGAGTAGTCAATCAAGTCTATAGCGCAGAGAGGAAGAAGTCGGAGAAGAGTTTGGGGAGGCACTCGTGGGCGTAGAGTGTTGCAAAGTCTTCTAGAACTCCTCTAAACAGCGGGGATTCGACCTCTTCGGAATCTTCTGTTTCGTCAGGTGACACTGTAATGTCAGAAAATGTCACCACGCATGCTCAGCCTACAAATCAAGATGACGGCTTTTGCATTTTTTGCTCTGAAAATTACTGCATCGATCAACAGGATGAAACTTCAGTGCCATTCATATAGGTTGTGGGCACATATTGAAGGCTCAGGATGTGACGCGGAGTTTTATATTTGTGATTTTTGTGTGTAAATTTATTTCATACTTGTAATTTGGAACCCGGGTTCAATAATACCAGCACCAGATCTTTGATCACATTTTTTTATTTTTCCAAGAAAGCGATTCTTTTCCTATAATGAGTGATTTTATTTTATAAATTAGTTTCTAATATAAAAGTTAATAAGTTTTTAAATATAAAGAGACAGTTTTGTGATGATTAGTCAAATAGTTTTCTTAAAATACTTAAAAAACAAAGTGGGGTTCCAAATCGCCACCCCCCCACCCCCTTTACTATAGGGCAAAGGCCCACAAAAGATAAACTTGTAGTAAGTGTTAATATTCTTTCGTATATCGCCGGTTATTCCAGATAACCAGACCAAATTCTTTAAAGGTTTGTAACGCATCTACCGCTCCAATGAAGTAGATGTTTAGAAGGCGGCGGTATTCACTTAACACTATTCACATAGAAAAAAAACTACGCTTTTGAATAATATGATCAGCTCGTAGCCCGATGTGGGAAACTTGTACAATGTTATTATTAAGACGTGTGTCAACGACCTTTAGCTATATCTCAAAGACTTGACATAAAACAGAAATAGACAGTTATGAGTTTTTGAAACTACAATATTCACTAAAAAGAGCGCACGGTGCTGTGCATTCAAGCATTTTTAACAAAATCTTCTTAATAAATAAAAATGATTTTGGTAAGCGCATAACTTAAGAATGGTGGGATCAATTCGGCTAATTTATTTTTTTGTATATTCCTTAAGGAAGATTTTAATATTATAAAAAAACAGAACGAAGTCTGCCCGGACAGTTACTATGTTATAATAATATTGCACTGTTTGTCACATTATCACATTTTATCACCTTTAATTAATTTTTGACATTATTATCTTTCCGTTTCGTTTTATCTAATGGACAATGTGACTGTTTCGAATACTGTGAGCAGCAAAACGTAGCATTATAAATATTTCCATAATTGTATTCTATATACAACAATGAGAAAAGGAATTATTTCTCCAGAGTTTTATGTGCTTAAAAATAACAAAATTGATGTACATTTTGAATTATCTACATGCACTAGTGTATTTAAAAGTTAAATTAGCGCGGGACTGGATGCACGGCGAGATAACAAGTCGTAGGGCGGCGCCGCCCGCCCAACAACGGATATATAAGCGCGCGCGGAGGCTTCCACGGCACAACGGACCACAGCCACAGCCACTTCAGCCGCCTTTCTCTCGGCTACAGGACAACAGGTGAGCTCTAACGTTCCAATTTTGAAATTTATTCCCTTTTTAATTTTAGACATAGGAATATTCGTAAAGCGAGATGGGCGTTAGATCAGTAAACAAAATAATAAAGACCTTAACCTAATAATAATTCGTTTTTATTATACGTATAAAGATTAGAGAAATAGTTTTTCACAAATTTGACATGGACCTGAAATTCGTTTTGTTTTTATTTACATAATCAATACATACATAAGCTTCAGTCCGTTCTATACGGTAAAATATTTTTTATAGATTTATTTGATGTTTTTCGAATATCTCTCATTACTAATACTTTTTTATACAATAAAACTTTTATTTTTCTATAGTTTTAAAGACCGTAAATAAAAAATAACGTGACCTAAGATGATGTAAGGGCCTCGTATCAACAGGTTTATTATTCAGGGCCCTCGAGGTTATTTTAAATTCGTGCATTAAAGCGGAAAAATAAACGCTCTTTTTTGCAATTATTCAGTTTAATATTTCAGGATTGTTTTAAATTTTCTTTCATAAGAAATTGTTTTTACAAATATTGATAGTGTGATTTTTAAATAAATTAACACGATATCAATAATTCAGATCAAATTAATTTAATAATTTTGACAAAAAATCATTGAAGACTTATTGTATTTATTTCGGATTCTTAATAAGGTTTTAAATTTTTAAAGCCTTTTCATAATTGCTTTATATAATGTTTCTTTATATAATATCTGATTTCAGATATTTTCTTTATGTCGTATTAAACTTAAATATGAACTTAGTCATAAAGAATTTTCGAAATCAATAATCAGAATTACTTTTAACAGTGTAAATTTCTTTTTTTTTGGTAAAATTGGTACCAAAGTAAATGTAGTAAAAACGCGCTAAAAAACGAGAAACCTTCTTTACTTCTAGTTTACAGCATTTTAATTTTCGTTTAAAATTATTATTTCACTTTTATTCGATTACTTTCGACAGTGTAAATTGCTTTTTTTGTAAAATTGATACCAAAGTAAACGTAGTAATAAAAAGTAAAGGTAGTAATAATAAATAATTGCTGATGTAAGCAGAAAATATATTGTTGCGGCAAAAGGTTTTAACTCGGAGACATAAGTTAAAATCTATTTTATGTCACGTAACGTAATAACGAACTCTACAGTATCAGCAGTAAAGCTTGAAACGAAGTTTCTTCTAAAATTAAAATTATAATTTAATGTAAGATCAATGATTAAAATCATCTTTTAATTTACTCCAAAACATAATGCTCTCAATATGTTTATTGAATTTGCTAACTTATTTTTTTAAGGTTAGTTGATAATATATTCTATGTTCATATAATATTTTCAAATAGTTGAACAAGGCAGAAAATTACAGACCAAAATAAATATTCTCTGAATCATTCCTCAATGCTTTTATAGGTATAGGTTTAAAAAACCCTGTACTTTTCTGTTAAAATTATTGTAGGAAAGAGCAGAGTAACTAATTTTGACATTACACATTACGACACAGCGCTCTACTGTACAGTACCTACACATTACTTAGTGAGAGCCAAAAGTTATTACCGTAAAAGTACTATAAAAATACAAAGTAAAACTAAAAGTCGTATCGAACTAAAAGCTAAGATACTCTGAGCATCAAAAACAATTGCACTTTAAATAAGACGCCACAGTTCGAATTACCAATTTCTAAAAATAGCAGCAATAACAAATATATAAGAAATAATGAGACGACATCTTTAGACGTAAAAATTGTGGGCAATCAAATGCTTATTCTCCGCTTGCACGTGTAACATTTCAACGAGTCTGAGCGTTGAGCATTTATGTATGAAGAAGTTATTGGATTTTCTTCATACACTGTTTGTTAAATCGCGTGCTATTTTAAATATCAGCACACACGTAGGTGCCATGTAAAACAACTAAAACTACTCTTAAATATTTTTAAATGTGAATGAAATTTTATAAACCCAATATTTTAAAATACAAAAAAAACACAATTAGTTTTGTAAGTGTGGGACACACAGTATGTACATACAATATAGATATTATAATTTCAACTAAAACTTTCGTTTCGGTATTAATACAATAATTATTTACTTTTCTGACATTTAAAAAAAAATGCAGTGTGTTAATTATTGAAGTATATACACAGAGCATAAAATAACACTACTTTTTCATTTAAGAATACTGCCAATATCATGTCAACCTGGTTGATGATGGACGATCCCATCCAACCACAACTAATTATTGGAATGTTTTGTCTTTGAAATGAAAAGACCTCAATGCTCGAGGCACAAATGCGAGACGAAGATGTAACTTTTCTTTTCAATGTTACCTGTCAGAATCAGTTCATAGGTATTTACAAAGGAACAATAAATATCAGAAAAATTGACAGGGAAATTACAATGTAGTACATTCGCAATTTCATTAATTTAAAAATAAAATATAAATGATAACGTAATAAATTGTTTCAAGTATTCACTAAGACAGCAATAATTTTATGACAACCAAATAAGAGTTGGTATTCAGAACAAAATTCGCTTAAAAATAACGTGTCTTTGTTAATTGCGACTTAATACAAAAACCCTGGAAATTGGCCTTAGGTGAAATAGAATCTGGCTTTTCTACGAATAATAATTATGTTATTACTAAGATATAAGACTTAAACTAAAAATAACTAAGACGTAAACAAATCAAAAGCTTTTTTTAATTTTTCAATAAATTTAAGATAAATAAATTGCAATATTTTTAAAAGTCAAAAGCTTACAAATTCCACTATGAATAAATCGGACATGTTTAATGTATTCTAAGTTTATATTATTTCTATTAATCAATTTCTATTGCCGTTTTTATTTCCAAAATCATATCAATCTTAAAAAGGAATGATTATTTTAATGTACAACCTTTTTTTATTGGTAAGAAAAGTAAGAAAATTGTGTGATAATAACAAAAAAGGAAACTAACTATAGATAGAAAAGCAACTTAAGCAAAACTTCTATCACATTATTGAAAATGTTGTATGGTATATTACAACAAGCATTCACTGTAACTGTATACACGAAAGAGTACTTTTTATGGTTCCGTACCCAAAGGGTAAAACGGGACCCTGTCAGTCCATCACCAGGTATAGTGAGACAGTTGAAAATTTCATAGATGATCTTTCTGTTACCGTTATAACAACAAATACTAAAAAAAAACAGAATAAAAATTATTTAAGTGCTCTACAGCAGCCATGATTTTTTTTTGCCGTTTTTATAGATAATGGTATGGAACCCTTCGTGCGCGATTCTGACTCGCACTCGCATAAAAATAATAAGTAAAAGTAATATGTCCTACTGCTGGGTAAATGACTTCTTTATACAGAAGGAACGGACAATTACTACATACTATAAATTTATAACATTGTTTTATTTTCTGTTATTATTTTGAATTTTTGAGTTTTCATTAATGATTGAGCACGCGTCGTCACTTAAAATTAAAAATTTCATCGGTGCCGGCACCGGGATTGGAACTTAGGTTGCTCGATTAGTATAAGGGATCAAAAGCGAGCGCCCGGACACTGAGCTATCACGGTTCTATACGTAAACCCGTAACCAAAACGGACAATTTTGAAAAAATTTTAAATTAAATAAATTAAATATTGCTATTCGTTCTCGTATTATATACTAAACAAATTTTGCTTCATATTATTATAGAAAGGAGACAGAAAATGTTTTACAGTTAATGTGCACAAATATTATTAACTGTAACACATTTTCAGTTTAATATCAGACGCACTATCGGTACATTATTAAATGAGGAAGATGCATGGATCAATACATAATTATGTTAAGGCCCAGTACATCTAATTTAGAGCAACGAGTGGTGAAAAGGAATATCAAGTAGCTGTTTAGCATACAATATATGTCTCCAGTTATTAACTACGATATTAATTACTTCATTGCCGAATGAAGTTCGTGAAGGCATTTTAATGAGAGGCTGTATCTAGCGTGACAACAAGTCGTAACTTTTTATGATGGACGTGAAATTTAAACGTAAAAATTTAAATTTCGCGATGTCACATTAAACTTGTTATATAGTCCCTTTTTTAAAAATTTGAACATATAATTTTTATTTGGTCCTATTCAAAGTTTGCTAAAATAAAATTACCCGCCTTTGTGCGGTCATCCTACACAATTTCTCTGTGTCAAGTTTTTATTGAGTAACAAAAAATAACATCTAGCGTCGTATATTTCGATCGTCGCTTGCTTAATAACATTGGAAATGTTTTATGATGTCTTAAACATTATCCGACATCTATGTTCATTACCAAAGCTTCCAACAGTAATAGAAAAATACTGCGTACGGTTTTTTTTAATGCGAATAGGTTGCAAGCGAGCTGGCGATTCACCTGATGTTAAGTGATAACCACCACTCACGGACATTTGCAACAACCGTAGGGTTGCAGATGCGTTGCCACCTTGTAATATAGTGGGCCAAGGCTGCCACATTTATCAGACGAAATGCAGAAACATAACACATCCACTTCACGCCGCTCTTCTGTGAGGTCGTGGTACTTGCCCAGACGAACTTGCCCATTCGTGCAAAGGCCGAAGCTGTTGCATAACCCTACCACAGTTGAGTATTTAATAATAAAATATAGAACTCGTTGAAAAGCTTTTCATGAAAACTGATCACAACGTTTTTATTGAACGGGTTCTTCCACTGATGTTTTGGGGCACAAAGTTGTAACATGATTTTTCAGATATTTATCAAATGTGTGTATAAAATAGGTGCAATGATGCTAGCTGGGAGAGTTGTGGTTGTTGCCATAGCAGCCGTGCTGGTTTGCTGCAACGCTGACCCACACAGGGTAAGAAAATTTTTATCCACTTATCAAGAGAATTTATCTTAGGCATGAGAAGGGTCGTTAAAATCCTTGCCAATGGCACTAACAATGTGATTGATGTGGTTCGACCTCGCCTGGTAGCAAAGGGCATGATGATGATGATAACGATGAGTATAATTTCGAGAGTGATTAAAGTTGTTAATATTAACTCGTTTGAGACAAAACATGAAAATCGTTGTTTCTTATTTCGCAATAACAATGTGTTTTGTACACAACGATAAAGATGTTTTCCGTACATTCATAAACAAAACATAGACGTGATCTTGTTTAGTTTCACAATTTATTCACACAATCGACAGCGTAGCATAATGTTAATTTACTTTCTTACAATTCATTTTTTGATATCACAATGGAGTGGTCTCCCCAAGTGAAAATACATTAAGGACTTAAGCTTCCAATCAAATGTTTAATCACACCGACCACAAAATGAATTTTACACTAAACACTGAATGATAACGGAACGTTCAAAGAAAAGTAGAGAGGCTTAATGGAGCTTTGCTATGAATTGTAAAATATAACAGCCAACCTTTTAACGTTGCTATTTAAATGTTTTACTGACAATCGATTTTATTAAACAATAACTAGTGGCTCGTGTTTTCTCAAACCACCAATTTCATTTTAAGAGTATGATTATTTGTTGTAATTGATAACTAAAATATATTATTTCTTGGGTAGAATTTAGTCCTTTTTGTTGCTTTACGACAATGGTTTACATCATAATACAATGGCAATTATTTGTCTGTTTAGGTATATAAAATAAGTACCGTTTCTACTTAGTTGTCGATTTTAATTTTAAATGAAACCATCTTACCAAAATTGCAGGAGTGGTAAAGATGAAAAATGTGTGAAATTTACCAAAATTAAGATTGTTGATTCCGTTATCCATTAACGGAAAGAATATTATATACACATATTTGGATTATAAAAATATCTTTCTATATACAGGAACGAGATGGGACCGTAAGTGACCACAGCCCAGATCGCTACGACGCAAACGGTAAGTATTATATAACGTTGTCCTTTGACTGACATTATATCTTAGCACTTGGGAATGCTTAGGACACACATACCCCAAGCACATAACCTATGTATATGTCACTAACACCATCATATTATTTTCGATTATTACATTAAAAACACTCAAATCCTTTTGTACTTTTATTTAACAAATTGTATAAACAAGAAATCATTTAGCACCTATATAATCACCAATTCCGTTACTCCTCGTTAGTGTTATGGAGACTGCACTGAATATTTAATTGTATGTTTGTTTTTTGTCACTTTGTCGTGGTGATGGAAGCGCACGTATCACAAAGTTTGTCTTCGCACGATGATATGTAATTCTCTGTGCACTGTACCTACCTTGCACATTCTTGGTGAGTAAAGTTTTGTGTTTTCAGTACATTATTTCTTTCTTTTTTGACATTCTCATATACCAAACGTTGTTACAGATTACAGGCAAAGGGAATTCGAAAACTTCCTCAGGTTCCTCCTAAATAACGAACGGAGAAATAGCAACCGGAACATAAACGGAATTGGTGGGAGCACGTTGATCGGAAGGAATATCAACGGTGGTTTAGGAGGAAGCAGCCTGTTGGGAAGAAATCTGAATGGCTTCTGGCCACCGTCAACTCCTGATGGAAATTTTAATGGCAACAGCGACTCTACTTTTATTGAACATGGACTGGGGAAAAGTTTAGATGCAGAAGAACAAAGCAATGTTTTCGCCCGTTTCGTAGATCCCCTAGGGGGCAGTAACTTCATGCGTAACTTAGACTCACTTGGCGGCGGGAATTTTGTAAGGAATCTTGATTCACTCGGTGGCAGCAACTTCGTCAAAAAGAACCTAGATCAAATCGGAGGACCCAACCTTGTAAAGAGGAATCTAGATTCGCTGGGCGGTGGAAATTTCGTACGTAACTTGGATCCTCTCGGCGGTGCCAACTTTGTTTGAGCATTAGATTCCAAACAAAATGAAAACTTTGTTTAGATAGTCTTCGTATTGCTAATATTGTCGTTTCACTTGTTTATTATTTAATATTCAACAACGTACTAAATGTGATAGTTTTTGGTTCGACTTTATTTATTTATCGAAATTAACGTTAGAAACTTTCAAATAGAAAAATGTTGCAAATGCGAAATTACAGTTAGTTTTATTGAACCCTAAGATCCCAATTATCCATAATTTTATTTTTTTACGTAAATTTGTGAAAAGCATGGAACAAATGCATTTACAAGGATCAATATAGATTTACACCTGAATAAAGAAGAGGTAAGAACTTCGAGTATAAAATAAAGCATTCTTCTAAATCTACGGGGTATAATTTCATTATGTTTGCAATCCCTTCCAAAGGTCACAAAACACGTAACTTGGACCCCCTGGGCGGTGGTAACCTGGTACGCGAAGTTCGTGAGTCTAGACATTCAGGGTTTCTTCCATTCTTCTCCGGCCGCCGATACGACTTCATCGGGTACGTTTTCTCCAAAAAGCTTTTGATCCAACCTTTATACCACTCGTTATTTTATACACTCTTTTTCTGTACTAATAACTCATATTTTAATGCGAATTGTCATGACTACAATATAAAAAAGTTGGAAAAATTTACACTACTTTGTACAAAATAAAAATTGTACAAGTAGTGTAAAAGTAGTAGATGATTTTGAATAAAAATTGGTATAACTTTTTTTTAGATTAATTATGTATTCAGCTTCATGAATATCGTTTATATAAAAGAAAAACGTACTGGTATTTTGTGAAGTCATACGCCAAGAAAGACTGGTAACTTCTTTGTAATCATTCACTGAGTTTTGTTTGTGCTACTTTCTGGCTTAAAAATATTTGCTTGAGAAAAAAATATACAGAATTTTCTGTATAGAGAGAGCTAAGAAATTTTCTTTAGAAATCCCGTTTTTTGTTTGATCATATACAAAATACTTGAAGTTACAATAAATACAATTCTACTTTATTGTGTAAAAATCTTTCTTGTCTCAACGAAATCGTTCTTTTTTAATTATAAAATTTATATAATCACTGCACAGAACGTTCATATAATTATAAAAGGGACACACATGAAGAAAAACCGTGTACCCCTTTTAAGTATATTATGGTGAGCGATATTTGACTTGGTTAAAGTCATGCATGAATATCTTATTTTTCTCTTGTATCTAATTTTTTTCTTTTACTTCTGGCACTTAAGGTATTTAATGAATCAGACCAATCTTTTTTATTTAAATTTTTTCGAAATAAATTAAATTTTTCTTTTTTCTACGTCCACGTTGAAAACGTAAAATAGCATAGTATTATAAAGGCAAACCATTCTGAGCGCGAAACCGGAAGATGCAGGTTCGAATCCCGCTGCGCCGGAGGTTTTTGTTCATTTATCTACAAAAAAATTACAATTTACAATCTTCACAGAGCAGAAATAATGGACAAGAACTTCAATTACGCGACCACCAGTGAACATAATTACGACAGGCGAAACCTGTGTATTTTTTTATGAAAACCCGATAGGGATAAGTTTATTTTTCGTTAACTGTAATTCGTGTAACCACTTTCAAAGTGTTTCTGAAGTTTTCTTTTGAACTTTGTAACAGTCCATACGGCGGTGCCAGACGTCAACTGTGGCCTAACACGGAGTACTACCGAGATGACTATCCCAAGCGCAACTTCGATGAAATTGATCGGTAAATAATACATGCGTACATACACGACATTTCAGCTCTACATTCTCAATCCAAAATTTTAAATGCAACGAAGGGACGATTTTTACGATTAATTGAAGCTATTAAAACTTTTAAATAACAATCCCTTTATATATCAAATAATAGATGTGAGAAAATCAATTTACATCCCTCTTGTAAAATTTACAATAACTATCAACAGCTTAAAATTATCAACTTTTGTTTTAGCTTTGCTCAAGCAATTAAAAAAGCTGTTCTCAATTTGCTTGACAAGTTATAGTTTTAAGGAGAAAATTAAGCGCTACTTCGTATTTCGCGTCGCGATTATTTAAAAACTGCTAATTAGATTTTTTTGAGAGATGGGAGCTATTTGTGTTTGTGTCGTTTTCATTTTTCATTCAAGCAGAAAACGGCTAAATGAGTTTTAAATAACAAAACTCTTTTGTTTGATATTTAAAATGTGTGTTGCCAGATCTGAACTGGACAGCTTCGTGGGAAAAAGGAACATCGATGAAATTGACCAGCCCTTCCCTTATGCTAGCAAGCGTTTCTACAACCTCTACGGATCTAACTACCTCGATACTCCTGTGTAAGCATTCAATTAATAAATAATATTTTAATTTTTTTTATGTGAAAAGTTGCGAAGCGAGCAGGTGGTTCACCTGCTGTTAAGCGAATACCTCCGCCCATGGACATCTGCTACAGCCAAGGATTTGCAGATGTGTTGACAACCTATTGAAAATTGGGCTCTGGCTACCTCACACACCAGACGAAACTCCATTATCCACCAACAAAATTTCTCTTTGTTTCTTCGACAGTGTAACATCATTTTTAAACAATAAGCTTTAAGCGCATCTGAACATTCTAATAACGAAATTTCAACAATATATAATACAACATTTATCGTTTTATCCAGTATCGCAGATAATGAAAATACGTATGGAAATTTCTTTTTATTTTTCGCAGTTCGAACTTCGACAAGAAACGGTACAGACCCGACTACCCGATGGACGAGATCGACCTTTCTCATTTCCCTATCGGCTCCAAGAGGTCCATGGCGTTTAACCAGAATAGGCCCCTCCGTTAAGATTAACCGATTTTGCTAAAGTGTCTCTAGTGGCCGTCTAATAAAGCCGCTTATGCATTTCTAATTGTATTTGTATCGCTTATTGTCCGGTACAACATGATTTTTGTTTCCATCCACAATAGTTGCCAGATGAACTTCCCTTTTTACTTTAATAGTGTTTTATTATCATCTACATTATTTTGTTTAAAAGTAACTACCACGAACACTTAGAAAAAAATTTAAACGTGTTTGTCTTATTGTATGTAATCTTATGGGAATTTCTAACGTTTTATAAATTTTAATATGGATTTTAAATAAACGCGAAAGCGAGGTTTAATCTCGAATTTAAATGTTAAAAATCATGTAGATCACGAAATATTATATCGTATAAAGTTGTACCTGTTATGTTGTTTTAAAAGTTTCATGTGATTATTTTAAATGATATTATTTTATTAAAGAAATTAAAGGAACTATGACTTACTTATTTAAAACCAGTGTACTCGCTTCGACTTCAGGATAGAGAAATTTAATTTAGGTTGAATTTTCCTTCGTCAATATTTTCGTAATGCAAGGTTAAGAGTATCATACTTTTAGAATTTTTTGTTTCCCGCGAGAAACATGGTTATTACATTTAACTGACACTGTGCATCTCATTTAAATAATGCAGCTCGCAGCTAAATGCACGAGATATAATTAGGTTTCTTAAAGATCTATTCAAGAGCTTTTTAACTAACACTTTCTTTAAATTAAATGTAATATAGATTTTTTTACTAAGAAATCATGCACGTTGTCCTAAGTGGAATAAATAGAATAATAAAGTATTATCAGTATGTATCACTATACACGATTATCACTGTAATCACGAAAAGTAATTAAACGATCCAGAAAATAATTTATAAATACATTTTGTAACTACAAACAAATTGAATCTCTTTGTAATATTTATATAGAAATAATTAAGAGCTTGTATACCTACCTAAATATGAATTTGTAAATACTTTGCCCTTTGGCTAATTTTCCACAGTACGAAGATTGTTAAAATATTTAGTAAAAAGGGACGGTCTTCTTCAAAGCATTTATTTAAATTTAGAGTAATATTTACATGAGCATTGTATAAGCGTAAGGGCTCACTCTTACTTAATTTCATCCTTAAAATTTAATAAACAAATAGATATAATTTACATACTATTAAACAAAATTATGAAAATTATAATTGTTAGTGGTAATATAGAAGATTAATGGATAATGATGGATTAATGGATTTCGGCAAGTAGCATTTGCTTTTGCAAAATAGTTTTAAAATATTTTTATCCACTTTGCTATGTAGTAAACAAAAAAAAGAATTGATATTTAGCTAAACGGCTTACTTAATAAGATTATGTACTTTGTGAAATCTTTAATAAATTATAAAAGAAATGTTCTTGTAACTTACAATACTTAGGAATGAAAAACTATACCTATCAAATAAAACTTATCTAAATCACGTTTCAAACAAAATAAATTCTTTAAAATTAGGGTGACTAATTTCTCCGCTAGGCTAATACAATTTTTGACATAAATAATATTTGAAACAATTTTTTTTGTTGTGGGTGTGGCCCTTTATCCTTGCGGTTGTACATGCACTGCGCTGGACGGGACACAAATTCGGAAATAGACTCTATTTTAGAATTTCGTTTAGTTTGTTCTGTGGCGTCGTTCTTGACGAACCGCCGTGTCGGTCCAACGACAGAAGGTTAACCAACGATCACACGCACGCTTGCGTTCAATCCTGCATCCGACTTAATGACTTGTAACCGTAATGACTTTCTCTATTGAAACAGTCGACCTAGATGTGATAAAGCTGATAGCCATACTAAAGCGTGTAGTGTGGAAGAACTATGGAGGACTATGTAACTTCTCCATGTTCAGGAGGACCCTCCGATCTACCCGGGCCCGGTTGTGTTCAGAGATGTATGATAGGAGATAAAAAAGACAATAGTCCAGCTGTTGACGATTAGTTTACCAAACTTTTCTGGCTTTTGGTAAAAGGATGATTTTGCCGGTTTTCCACAAAGAGGGATAGTGTGGTGTACGTGGTATGTCGTTGAATAAACGACACAGCGAAATGATTCCCCTTTCAGAAAACTGCTTGATGGCTCAGGTGGTGATGCCATCTCATTGCGCTGATTTCCGATTCAGAAGTCTGTTAACTGCCGTTTGTACCTCAGCCGGAGAGATAAAAATCTATAATAATCATCTATAAGCTGTGGCACTGGCACTGATACAAACTATTGTACGCTTCCTTCTACCGTGAGGTGTAAAGAAAGGGCTTCTGAAGTGGAAGGATTGTAAACGAATTTAGACTCTAGATGCATTGCAAACACGCATCCATCTTCCACTGATGTAAACGGCCACACCTATGGTGCGCATGCTAAAAATCTGCTCAGTATATTAGTTGCTGAGAGTAGCCTTACCATGGCCGTCGTGCTCGGTGCGGCAGGCGGTAGAAGTGGGGTAATTTATATTCCCTTTTTTTTCTTGGCCACCCTTGACGGGATAGCGCAGCGTGAATCATTGCGCTGTTTGCTTACTTGGGTGTGTCCTTATTCCCCAGCCAGGTGCTCTCCTGCATACCCCTACCATTTCAAGCTTTTACCATAATGTCTGGCATGCTTAGCACTTCGCTGCCTATATATAACTTTTCCAGTTAGTCTTTATTAATTTGGTTCAGCTTAAGGTGGAACAGGGCTCCCGGTCTGCTGATCACCCTTGCGTCGCAGGTGCGAGTTTACTGCTATACGTGTCGCTCTGGGGGCAACCGGATAGCATCCATTTACTGTCGGCAATCTTACGCTAGTCGTCATTTCACCTTGCCTGCGGGCATCCTGCGTTACATCACGTTGCTTGTAAAACCGACAACCGGTGGAGCAGACTCGAGTGAAAATCTCAATCGACCCTGATTTAAATGTAGACCCAAATCTAGAAGAATT
Organism: Iphiclides podalirius; assembly: GCA_933534255.1. Taxonomy (NCBI): domain Eukaryota; kingdom Metazoa; phylum Arthropoda; class Insecta; order Lepidoptera; family Papilionidae; genus Iphiclides; species Iphiclides podalirius. Next base: position 6,415,794 of record OW152830.1, read on the forward strand.
GTGTACCGTGCATATCCGTAACCACTGCTCAATTTTAAAAATAAGTACCACTGTAGGGTAAAGACCTAATTTAATTTAATAATTATTCTTCCAAAAACATTAAACATTTTTTTTAAAAAAACAATGATTTAATAAAATAAATAAAACAAAATATAAACATGTAATTTCGAGTTACACTCACAAATGAAGGTTAGAAACAAACTATTAGAAAGAAGCGTAGGTACACGGGAAGGCGAATTCGATTTTCGTACTCGTAATTACGATTATATGCAGATTTTATTACTATGGTAGAGCCAAGCAACAGCTCCTGCTGTGGCACAAATGGCTAGGCTCGTCTGGGGAAGTACCACGGCCTCACGGAGGACCGGCTTGAAGGGAAAGTATTAAACTTTCACGTTTCGTCTGGCGAGTGATGAACCGGGGCCCAATTTATTAAAGGTTATCACAGCATCAACAAGCCATCGAGTATTGTAGATGGCCTTGGGCATATAACGTCAGGTGGGCCAGCTGCTTCCTTGAGAACTTTTCACATTAAAACAAGTAAGTCGTAAGTACTAACTTATGTACTCACGGACGATTTTTGCGTAGCAAACGAAAATTTTTATCTTCTGTGCCAGTAGCCTTTGTTTGTGAAAAGGACATTTGATACAGTGTAATTAAATAACTTAGAATTATAGGTTATCATAATTTTGTTATTGTTGCCATGAAAATGTGAAATGGTGAAGTTGATGGTTGGTTATGTGTTGGTTTGCAACTAACTTCATAATGTCGCGTTTTGAATGTCGCACGCGTATCGTAAAAATTTTACGAAGTATAATATTTTTTCCGTGATAGCTCTTTATCCAGGTGCTCGTTTAATTCCATATGCTCAAGCAACCTGAGTTCAATCCCCGGTGCCGTCACAAGGAAGTATGACAAGTACTTTCGCGTTTCGTCTGGTGAGTGAGGTAGCCGGAGCCCAATTTTCAAAAGGTTGTCAATGCATCTGTAACCCTCGGGTGTAGCAGATGTCCATGGGCGGCGGTATTCACTGACCATCAGGTGAACCGTCTGCTCGTTTGGCAACTTTTTACATAAAAAAAAAAGTTTGAATTAAAATTTTCAAACGGATCGGTCCTAATTATAATCCGGATACATATTAGGCTGTAGGTTGTGAAACTAATTAATATCTAAAATTAAAATAATCAGAACGTTAAAGCAATTTTTAATCGAGATTTTTACTGATATAAAAGCTCTTATCTAAACCAAAATTTTCACATAGGGTTATCATCAATATTACAGCCTGTCTAGTCCAATGCTGAGCAAACGCCTTGTTCAAAGACTAGCACAAAACGCGGCTCTGACCTACTCGTACCTGCATTCATCGCCTCCCGTAACTTTGTAAACGTGTACGAAATGCACATTACGTCGGGGGACAAGTGTACACAATCGTGGTACGATCTGGCTTCCGCCTCGCAAAAGGGCAGGATCTAGGCGGATCAGAACCGCGCACCTTGAGTGATCGTGGGGGCTGGGCGTTACGTCAGGAATGATGTTATTACATCGCGACCTGAAGGCGACCTGAAGGTGGAGTCATCAGTTAGATTGTAGTCCGGTTGCGTTTTCGATTCTGCGACTGAGACGACAACGGGCCACACTCACGCCTACAAAATGTCGGTCTAAATCGCAGCCCTGCATGCCTGCCCGCCCACTCCCACGAGAACTTCTGCAGTTTCGCCGCGCTAAATACACGTGAAATGTCCACTTTCACATATCCTCCACTGGTTTACTATTAATAATATGGTATTAAATGCCAAAAAAACTACATGTATTCATTTTACCCTTTCCAGTATAAGAAGGAAAAGTTTTAGTTTAATATTAAAGTACCTGGAGGACCGAGCTTTACTCGATTTTTGCTAATTCATGTATTTTTGAAATAAATAAAAATAAATAAAATGATCTGGTATAGAAAAAAAGTAAAAAAAACAATTGTGTAAATGATCGTGATACGAACCACGGCCTTCTGTTCTGGGGCCGCCCGATTACCTACCGAGCTATTATAACATTTGTTTTTTGCGGCGTACATCATAACCTTAATTATTACCTAAAGAATAGTGACAGACAAAATAAACACTAGAAATAAGGACAAACTTACTACGCCATTGTTTCGTCTACAAAAAGTAAATAGGTCGTTCATGGGGCAAAGTGTGCGCATGTATAATAAAATTCTACAGTCGATATTAAGTCTGCCGCTTGACCAATTTAAACATAAAATTAGAAGTCAACTGATGGTTAAAGCATATTATACCATTTCGGAATATCTCGACGACGCCAATGTGTGGAGTTAATACTGTTGATACTCACGTAGGCTTTATAATATAACGTATGTTATATTATAAACTGATACTTTTGAAAAAGAGTTGAGTTTCTTGCTGGTATCTTCTCAACAGAAACTGCTTTCCGAACCGCTGGTACCTTACGAACCTATATACATAATTTTTGATGTAAAATTTGATTCATAAGAGCGCGCAAGCGTCTATTTGAATAAATATATTTTTGATTTTCATTTTGATTAAAGAAGGTGTCGTGTTTCCACTACAACATCGTGTACAGTCACAAAGTAATGCTTCCGTGGTCATTGATAGGGTCGGCCCTGGCTAACCTCGCCACAAGCCTTCCACTGGTCGAGATTATGCAAGGCCTTATGTCGGCTGAATCATTTCATCATCCCAGTCCTTTTGTTGTTAAAATTTTGACAATCATCAATACGTACGCACATCAATCTATCGGTGATCTTTACAGAGGTTTAAAGGAAGTTTAGTGGTTAAAAGGAGTAAATGCAAAATTTTACATGTTCCGATTTAAAAAAAATCCATTCTAAAAGCTAAAAAGATTAATTGAAGAAATTACGTTAAAAATATGTCATTATAGTCTTACTTGTGTTTTGTACAAATATACATCAGGTTACTTACCAAAATGTATCTTAAATCTGTTATCAAAATGAAAATGTTTATTATTTGTGTATGCATCGTCAGTCGAAAATCTAATTTGTCATCGACACGCAAAAAAGAAGAAGAATATTTGTGTATTAGTTTTCACATCGGTATTTTATTTTAAAGTAAGGCAGCACTTAAGCGACACAGATAAAAAATGTTTTCTTCACATTGATCCCCAACAGTCAGCTATCCATTTTAAACTAAGTAGATTGGTTCTGAGCACGGATAATCCCGGTATCTTCGTGCGTAACTTATTTCTTAAACAAGATTAACTAGAAAAAATTTGTCGTATAAATAAATCTACTCGTCCTTCTTTAACTTTTTTCGATGATTTTGGCTCATTGTCTTACGAAGTACACAAACTTCGTTGGAAATAGATACCACGGTTTTGGTAAGCTTAGTCAGTTCTTTACCATTTTTATCGCAAAAAATCGGTATCCGTATCCAAAGGGTAAAACGGGACCCTATTACTACGAATGCGCTGCTGTCTCTTTGTCACCAGGCTATGCATGAGTCATAGCCTGGTGACAGAGAGACAGCAGCGACCAACAACATGATATACATGACAGCAACAACCATGATATACAGTTGAAATTTTCAGAAATGACGTATTTCTGTTGCTGCTATAACTAAAACTAAAACAAGATAAAAATTATTTAAATGGGGCTCCCATACAACAGAGTTGATTTTTTTACCGCTTTTATAGATAATGTTGTGGAAACTTTCGTGCCGAGTCCGACTCGCACTTGGCCGGTTTTTTATTACTCGTCTCGGTTGCCTTAGGAAAAGTACTTTTCCTTAGGCATAGGAAAAGTACTGTACTTTTCCTAAGGCATACTTGCTGGTTGCCATAGCCACTATTGGAATTATCCGTGTTGACATATCGGACGGCGATATATATATTCAATTTGGTGGATATAGAAGGCAAGGCAAAGTTGAATCCACCGTTGATTACGACAAAATGCAAAATACTATAAATTATATGTTCATGTTCATGAGAGTCACTTAGGAAATATGAAGTAATCCGCTAATAATTAAATGAATAGTGAGTTACTAATAAAAAAATTCTGACCAATATTCGTTGCTTTTTAGTTATTGGTATTCAATAATTTCTTCAAATTTAAATTTTTGCTATCCCTGTTACATAAGTAAAGTTTATTTCATTAAATTATTTATTTATTACTTAAAGTTATGGCTGCCGTATATTATGCTTATTGTTGCGTATATTATGTAGAAAGATGGAAACGTGTACGATAGTACATTTCATATTTTCTCAGAACATAGTGATGCTGGTCTGCAAAATGAAGCAATTCGACTTTAGTAATCGCTTAATAATGGAAGAAATGATTACACTGAACGGTAACTTTAAGCGGGCATTTTTATTCGGGGGCAGTAAAAACTTAGAATACGTCTCATTCAGAAGGGATTGTATTTATTTAATTCAGTATTTGAACATTAACAACATATGATATTCTTAGTATTGAAAGTGCTATATGTTTAATAATAACCAGCAAAAAAAAGAGGCGACTGGCCAAAAATATATTAATATCTAACTTCACTAAAAGACAAAAACAGTGGCTCTATTTCGAAAACATTTTCAGTTATTTTAAATTTCTTTACATTGAATAAAGGAAAGTTGCAACAAAGGCTTTTCAAACGTGAATATGGATGTTCAGACGACAAAAAAATACCTCGAAACAATGATGTTTATTCATTGATACAGGGGCACGTATGGAGCGCATCCATCATTATTCAAGAAACCACTATTTATTAATATACCTTCCTTGACTTTTCAGTAACTACTTATAACATTGCTGAATTGAATGTTTATGCTCAATTTCGTGTTAGGAATAATAAAATAGATTTTTTTTATCATATGTTTATTTTAATATGTTAATTTTATTTTATAATTAAAGTAGGAACCCTATGAGTTATTCAAATGTCATATTCTATTTCATTAATTCATCAACACTATTGCAGTGTATCGGTTATAGCAATGATCGATTAAATGAACTATTTTTCATTTAGACTGCAAGGGGATTGGTCTCTAGGTCTTTCTGGCAATGCAAGAAAAGGGTTGTGTCAATAACTTTAGATGGGCCACGAAGCGGCATCTACTGTTTTTAAAAAGGGTCGACTTTGGACGGCGTATCAAGAAACCGGCATGCAGTTTTCATTTTGGCAACTGAGCCACGCAAAATATTAAGGTTTGGCAACGCATCTCAAAACTAAAGTAGATATCAATGGGCGGCGGTAATCGCCTGAATTTTTGTGAAGCCCTGCTCTTTCGTCGTACGTCGTCTTAATAGAACGCAGTTGCACTAGAGTTTTCGTTGTTCATAACGGCAATCGTAAAAAAGCTTTCATAGAAGATAGATGTTTCGAAGAAAGAAGTTTTTACTTCTTTATTCAATATTTATTTCTTGTTTTTAAGCGATTATTATACGTGGTCAAATGAAAATATTTTACGGATTTTATCAAGTTTTAATTTAATTTTAATTTGCGACGTTTTGAACAAATTCCATCGTTCAAATAATCTTTACACGTAGTTATAATTTCATTTATTTCATTAATTAAATAATTAACGCGTAGTGAATTACTCAAACACTCATTACCAAACTACGTGCTCGGCAGTAAAGAACAATGTCATGAGAAAATCTGAATATCTTTGAATTGTAAAAACATATTTCAAAGATATTTAGATTTGGCAAATACCTCTTATCACCTTCGTAGTTATTCAGTTAACAGTTAACCATAAAACAATCAATAATACAATGTTCTATCATATTTATCCGCCAGAAAGCATTGTCTTTTTATTAATGCAATAAATGCTTTCACGTAAAATAGTCTAGAAAATGTTTTAGCGATCGTAACAAAGTACATTTGATGTAGGGTAGCCAGACGGTATGCAAAAAGAGGATATATCTTCCTTTTCCATATTTTGTTCTCCTTACCTCCTAATTATGTTACTCCTTACTAATTATGTTATTCTAAAGGGTAGTAATGAAAGTACACTTTAGACAATTTTCAGTTCGGCAAAATTTCGGTAAAATATCATAAATTTTAATATTTTTTTGAAGTGAAACTTCTTTATCGGGGTTGGAAAAAAATTTAGTGTAACATTTTTCCGTTACGCGCCATCTTAAAATGTTCCTCTAATGCCATCTAGTGTTGAATAGGGGGTTTTATGTCGTCTTTATTCTTTAGTGGTTTTAATAGTTGACGCTAGATGGCGTTAGTTCCTTTATGTGTTCATAGCAATATATATATATATATATATATATATATATATATATATGTTATATTAAAGTGATCAGCAAAATCAAAGAGTTTATTTTAATTCTAATTCTAAAATGTAAACAATATATTTCGTATTTCAGTTACCATAATCCATTAATAACACAAATATATAATAACGACATCAATTATAGTAATAATTCTATTACAATTAATGAAATTCAATAATAATCTTTGTAGTAATGACAGTGCTAGCTCTAATACTTCAGAGCACGACACTGTGTCGACTTCCTCTTCTCCAAAGGCAGGCACCGCCCACCGTGACCTGACTGCGCCTTCCACCGAAGACACAATCTGAAGCTGACCGATGATGCTCTTCGAAACCTCGATCGGCTTCCTGGAACTTGCGGTTGCGACGTCGATCCAACGTCCGCAAGTTCGGTTTTCCAAAAAAACTTTACTCACAACACTCGCGCGCGAGTCGAATGTCTGCCTTTTTTTTTTTTTTTGGGCTGGATGAGCCACTGTTGGCCTTAGGGGCCTTCACAGATCCGACGGACTTGAGGTGGCCGGGCGCTCGAGGCGCCTAGCCTGAACCTCGCGTATTTACTATTACGCGTTATGGTGACTAAGCTCGAGGGCTCCCGAAGGAACCTCGGCTCGGGCCGTCACGCTATTTAATTCACCGGTTTGGGAGGCCGCCTAGCTCTTAGGGCGCTTTGGCGGGGGCTCCATGGAGTGATCTGGCTCAAGGGTCCCCGAGAGGGGACCTCGGCTTGGGCTGTCACTCAGCACGCGTTTAGCATTCCGATTCGAGGGTGCCCGAGAGGGCCGGACCTCGGCTCGATCGGTAGCTGTTATCTGACTGGGTCGAATGTCTGCCTTCTACTCACTGGCCCTCATACTAATTACAACGGTCAAACCATAGTGTGTTTTAATTTATTACTAACGCCACCTACATTACAAATAAGAAACTAAATATTATACAAGCAAAATGAAATAATTGTAGAATTTGTATTTATGTCTATGATAATAAAAGCCTTTTATTAAACTTTATCTAATTTAACTTTATTTAACCAATTTCTATAAAGTTGCATATAGTAAATTATTTTTTGAAAAATAACGTCATAAAAAAGTTTCACTTCTTACGAGTGTACGCTAGTACACGCACACATTTTTTATTTTTTTATTTTTAGTGCTAGTCTGCGCTCAAGATGAGAGTTGATGGATGAGTTTGATCCTGGTAGCGCCGAAATTTTAAAACATACTTCACAAATTTGAGACAAGTATTTTAATAAACTCCGATAAATTTAATATAATTTATCGGAGTTTATTAAATAATCACTCAAAGGTTATGAACGTCCTATTATTTTAAACGAAATCCTCATTTTTAATTTCTTTAGTCCTCCTTTATGAAATTATCGTATGGCAACCCTAATTTAATGGCAGAAAATTAGATTGAGGGAGGAAGGAGGATGATTTGCTACTTCCCTCTAAAGTAAAAAAGTGCTGAGAAAAGCATGAAAGCATTTCAAAGTAATTTTAAAGGCAAAATATATTCCTACTAATAGAAAGAAAATTGAAATACCGCTAATTGAATATATAAGAGTTATAGCAGTTGCTACTTACGTTTTTTTTTTTTGTATTAGTAGCTACTTTATTATTTATCTTTAATTTTTTTTTTTAATTTTTTTTTAAGACTTGGCTACAATTTTTTGTCGATCGTTGGTATTCATAGTATACATTTAAACATTTTTCTTGAATGAATTAGGCCTTTAAAACATTTGGGTTACCTTCGTAGAAATTTTAAGGTGTTTTCTATTCTGCAAAAGCACCTCATCGGTAATGTAGCTTATATAATTATACCTTACTAAAAAGAGCAATGATTAATGAATATTGGAGAACTTTCCTCTGTATCCTTCTGAAACAAAATTGAAAAATAGTATGACGACGAATAACTTCAGCTATAAAAAAACAAATATAATAAACTAAATAAACGTGTTTGTTTTTATCCAAGCCGCAACATCTGCACGGATTTGAATGAAATTAGAAAAGCAGATAACTGTTACTTTATGGCATGTTGTTACTGTTTTCATTTTCTGTCACACGTGGCTATATTTCGGTTCTTACAAGATCACATTCCAACTTTACAAAAGGTACACGAAAAGCTTCTTATGACCCTAAATTAAATTTTATGTTCTAAAAAACATGATAATATTAATAGAAAATGTAGAACAGAAATTTTCAGCTATCATCTAAGAATCTCATTTACTTTTGTTTGCTTAAGTAATGACGCTGCGAAGTTTGAGCAGTTTCATTTAAATGACACTTTTAAAACGAAGGTCTCTCAAATATTATTCATGAAATCCGACGTGATAATACGAAGCTATATTTAAAAATATTCGTTGTTACTGTCGATAGCACGGGGAAAAGAAATAGAGTGCATTTCAAACTGTGTCACTGCCAGGCTCTGTTGCACTTACTTTCAGCTGACATAATTCGTGTATTTATTACAAAGTTCTTTTTCTGTTTCCATTTTCAAAAAAAAACGTGTCACTGGAATATTCATTATTTTTTGCTTTTTACTTAATATCTACCAAATTTAATTATAATTTATTTGCACCTAGAGTGCGTGATTGTTAAGTCATTATAGTACAACTTTAGTGGAGAATGGAGCCGTATTTAAATTGCTAAGTTTACGGCAGCACCATAAAGGATTAGTTTCGTGCCTTTTCAGATGAGAATACCCCACACCCCCACACAATGACGAAACATCTATTAGTAGTAGTGTCTGTCGTGTAGTTCCAGCCATTTATGTACAAAATCACAACGCGCCACTCTTCTATAAGTTATCCTTACTAATTATCTTAACTTAATAATATAATGGCGAAAGTTTTGTATGTATGGATGGATGTTTGTTACTCTTTCACAAATACTACTGAATAGATTTTAATGAAACTTTACAATAATATAGCTTATACATCAGAATAACACATAGCCTATAATTTATATAGATATTTTAATGTATATCTGTCTTTCTGTCTGAATGTTACGCCTTCAGGCTATTCTACGGAGACATAGTCGCGGGCAGCAGCTAGTAATAGTAGTAGTAGTAATATAATGATGATGATGAAACTATTGCCTTTACTTAGATAAGTATAGATGGCTTGTTATTTTAGGAGCGGTTTTGTAATTCAAAAGAAGAGTAGAAATAATGTTACTTACGGTGAGTATTTCATTGTTTTTACATCACATTGATATTAATTCCAATTAATTGCTATTCATATTCAAAAGACGTCACAAATGATATTCGTTCTGTTATGGCTAACCAAGATTACAAATCAATATCAAGACTTCGCTACACCGAGTTGTATAATATCAAAAACAATGAGCGTTCCCTCGTAAGCTTGCTCGTATAATGTTCTTGCACTAAAACTCTCCTTAATGTCGCTGTCTTCCGATGACGCTTTTAAAATACAATCTATTCATGACGGCATATTTATAAAAATGTATGTTTACATTTTTTTATTGATTGCATATAATTCAACGAATACACAGCGATTACTTGGGGATTATTCAGACGCATAATTTAACGAAATACACTATTACTTGGGGTAAACAACTAGAAGATAATGAAGTTAGTTTTTTTTTCGCATTCCTAGAAGTTTAATATCTGATGTTTTATTACGAAGTCGCGGACGGTGGGAAATTTATTAAGACCTAGCTTAAAGCATAAACATTTCGCGAAATGAAAAATTTTTAAAACTGACTCTTTTTAATAAATTAATATTCTACAAGCCTAATTTTTTTTATGGGAAAAGTTGCCAAACGAGCAGACGGTTCACCTGATGGTAAGTGAATACCGCCGCCCATGGACATCTGCTACACCTGAGGGTTACAGATACGTTGACAACCTTTTGGAATTTGGGCTCCGGTTACCTCACTCACCAGACGAAACGTGAAAGTATTTGTCATACTTCCACTTTACGCTAGTCTTCTGTGAGGTCGTGGTACTTACCCGGACGGGCCAGCCCATTCGTGCAACAGCCGAGGCTGCTACGTGACCCTACCACCGAAAATTGTTCAAATTGAAATATTGATAAACAGTACCCAAAATATTGCCTAAATGATATAACAGTTTTTTAACCGACTTCAAATATCTCACTCACTATACATTTTTCTATTTGATTTTGAGAACTTCTTTGATGTATGTCCGGTATGTGTTGGAACAAATGAAATTAATAAAGCTAAACCAAAATTTTTGTAAAAGTAGATTTAAATTGTAAAAAAGTAGTAAAGTAGTATCAGCCTATACATGTCCCACTGCTGGGCCAAGGCCTCCTCTGTATAGAGGGTATCAGGGCATAGACCACTACGCGGCCCCTTTGCGGATTGGCGCACTTCACATATTTTCGATTTTTACTTATAAAAAAATATTCCCGTAAAAATTTACCTCCCAAAAAACTTAATTTCACATTGTTTATTCCTAAATTTAAGAAAATTCATTAATTTGGCATCCCTGGACGTGCGCCGTGCGATGGCGAAGAAATCTATATCGGTCTCGCCTGGTATGTCTCTCTCGATTAGATAACTTATGTTCATACGTATAAGGTTCAGATTGAGCTTATACGTGAAATAAAATACTTTCAAAGTATTTTACGTCTTGATTGGAATATTTTGAACCTTATTTGTATAACGACACACGGTTTAAACTTGCAAGGAAACAAGTATTTGGCTCGTTGCGTTGGACTGAAAATACTTTGAAAGTATTTTCATACCTGGTATTTGTACCTGGTATGAGAATGTGGACGTACTTTTAAGACCTGGTACGCGATTTAACAAGTATAACCCATCCCTAGTGTGAGGTAGCTGATGCACTCTTTTAAAGCGTTCGCAACGGGTCCGCAATTATGTAGATGTTCTTTAGCGGGGGTACTCACTTAATATCAGGTGAACCATCCGCACATTGACATAAAAAACATGAGATATTGACACATACGTTATATCATAATATCGTTAATTTCATTTTATCCAACCGGTAATCGTAGTCTCTGAGTGTGGCCGAAGGTATTTAAATTTAAACTTAACCTCCATAAATTAAGATTTACATACTCCGATTAACTTCTACAAGTACAATATAAATCTACATTTATATTTATAATACCGAAGCGGCAAATTCATAAGGTTTCTCTTTCTTTTTTCACGAACTTAAGTATTTCTTTATCATAAAACTATTTCACTATCCGTATTTATATCAAAGCAGTTTTTTTTTTATTTTGCAATAAATTAAATTAATATCTGACTTAAAAACGGTATGCTTTGACCGTAAAAAGAATCCCGGCGAGTAAATGCAACCTTAATTAGATTGATTTGTCTTTCACTACCCAGCGACGCTGATCCCTTCGTTTCAGTGCACGTAAGGTTAGTGCATGAATAAAACATTTTGCAAAAGGCGAATTAAGAGAGAGCCAACCAACGCGAGAGAGATGCTTCAGAGATCTTTACAAAGTGTGAAAAACATAAATTTCGAAGTTTAGATGAATATTCATTAATTGTTTATTCGCAATGTAGGTACTTAGATATTTCATGAAGATGCAAAATACAAAAAGAACATTGTTTGTATAATATACATAATTAACAATATATCTATTTAACTCACATATTTTTATAAACAGTGGTATTCCATTTCATTGTTTATTATATAAGTTATTTCCTTTATTCGTATTTTCAGTCTTCACAACCTAGCATTTCTATGATTTAAGCGCTATTAGAAAACTTGTTATGTGGTAATAAAAATTAAAAACAATTCATTCAATTCCCATAAAAAAATAATCTTTTTTTTTTCTTGATGACCCACTGTTGGCCTTAGGGGCCTTTACAGTTTCGCCGGACTTGAGGTGGACGGGCGCTCGGGGCGCCTAGCCTGAACCTCGAGCATCGCATTCATGTAATATAGTCGGTATATTTGAAATTATTTATTCACCAATAATATTTATAAATAATTATGTTACGAAGAGATAAAAAACGGAAAACGGTGGTGGAATTGTGAAAAAGTTCCTTTTATTTATGTATCCTTGTCACGATTTCTGTACTATAGGGATCAGCGCGGGATAAATGAAGCAAAGGTTCTACAATCTAATTTAGTAGCTTTTTACCCTTTTAGTGTTTTAAAACATAAGTGTCGGGCTCTACAAACGTTATCTCTGTAGGTGCTGACCTAAGCCAATTGGAATTTGTAATGTAACGTGTGTCTCTTAGTACCTATAGTAAAAAGTGGTGTTATAAAATAATACTTTTATACCCATCGAGATGAAAAGTGAGTTTAAATTCGTGCCTTATTTTAATGGACAAAACACGAAACATACAACAGTGTAATTTATTAACATAATGATTTTTTTTAATCTTATTTGTGAGATAGGTATTTTTTATGTGTTAGTTATTTTAGTATAGCAACCACATTTCATTATAAGGAAGTTTCAGCTTTAAATCACTATCCAAATGTTAAATACTCCATCAATTTCATAATCACATATATCTCACAAATAAGATTTAAAAAAAATCATTATGTTAATAAATTACACTGTTTTATGTTTCGTGTTTTGTCCATTAAAATAACGCACGAATTTAAACTCACTTTTCATCTCGATTATTATTATATTAAAACCTATACGAGTATATACTCGTATAGGTAGGTATATTACCTATTGTTATCGGCGGAATAAGTAATGAAATAGCCGTCATTCTTTAGTCGCAACATTCAGACATCGGTGTTTAACTAACGTAAATCTTTCAAAATTTTAAACCCTACGGTTTCAAAACCCTACGGTTGAATAGCATGCGGTACAAATACAAATTCTCTCATAAATATTGAGTTTCGAATAATAACAATCAACTAACGGTACGGCAATCAAAATAATACTGCAAACTACAAGAATAGAATCCAATTTTCTGTTTTATTCAATATTATGAACGGTAATTTATAATGAAGACAAGATATGACTTTAGAGAACTCACGTGCCCGCAAGTGGCGTAATACAGAACTCTCGTGACTTTATGTTTTCCTATGCTTTTATTTGTAAATTAATAAATAGTTCAATGATGCGTTTTATTTTTCTGAGTTTTACTTATATACTTTTAAAGAGTATTGAATGTTAATTCAATAGTTTTTAGATAATTTATGAAGAATATTTTCTAAGGTTTTTCTATCCCATACATTTTAAAGTTTTATTACAAAAAAGGAGAAAATGCGACACGAGCCACGAAAGTGACTTTTATGAACCTAAAGCAGTGTCATTAATAGTAGTACAAAGTTAGTTCGTACTCGAGCTCACTGAAAGAAATGTAATGAATCGTGTACTCATTTGCGATTCTCTGTTTAAACATATTAAAACCAATCTATTTTTGAAGTGATTGATCACTAGTAGCTAAATAATGTAAATCCAAATCGACTTTAAGTTTAAGTAAGATGTATATATTTTAACAAAATGCTGTGGATTTTTTCTCAAAATAAAAAAAATAAATAAATAAAAAAGTGATCCACCAACGACGACAAGAACGTGTGTAAAAAAAGATCATGGTCAAAGGACAGTCAAGATCTACAGAGTAGAGAAACCCGAATTAACACACAATAAGATGATGCTGTGTGTATGGTGCATTATTAGCCTTTACCGCTATGTCTTGTGACGTATTTTTACATTCCCAGATGCAACATTTTTATTACATGTAGGTATGGCCAAAGACAGCATTGCCTATACCTTATGTTGACGTAGAACAACTATTAGAAAGCTTGTTTATTATGTCTCACAGCATAATAAACAAGATTTACGTCAAAGGAACGACTTTACAATTACATATTTCTCGAGTCCACGTCTTCTTATTCACGACAAAATGGATCGTCTTAAAACTATATGAGATACCTATGCTTGGAAATTCTGCATCACCAACCGTACTCAATTTATTTAGCTAAGACTGATTTTTATTGAAGTGAAACTTCTTTATCGGGGTTGGAAAAAAATTTAGTGTAACATTTTTCCGTTACGCGGCATCTTTTTTTTATCTTAAAATGTTC